>NW_019167826.1:25895161-26494285 GCF_002303985.1 Durio zibethinus | reverse complement strand
TTTACAAGCCAAAAATGGCATGGAATGGCAAAATATAAGATGTGCTTGACCACCTACCACCCGTTCGATCCCGGCTTGCCATCCTGCCTCTCTAGTCGGCTGACGCGCCCGCACGCTCATTTCGGTGGGTTGACTTAGGCATACGGAGTTCATCCCCAGTCTAAGCATACGGAAGTTCATTCCCAGTCTAAGATCAGATCGGATCGAGGGTTCCGGGTAGCAGGATCGGTAACATGCAAGAGGGACCGGGCCGATCCCTGGCTGGCGCATTCTGCCTCTCCGATCGGTTTGAGCGCCCGCACGCTCGTTTAATGGGTTGGCTTAGGCATACGAAGTACATTCCATGTCTAAGCCCCAGCTAGACCGAGGGTTATGGCAACAGGACGGCAGCCGAGATCGACAGTATGCAGAGGGGGATCGGGCTGATCCCCGGCTTGCGTATTATGCCTCTACAGTCGGCTGAGTGCCCGTACGCTCGTTTCATGGGTTGACTTAGGCAAACAGAGTTCATCTCAAGTCTAAGCATACGGAGTTCATTCCCAGTTTTAGATCAGATCGGATTGAGGGTTGCGCCGGTAAGATCGACAGCCAGACAAGGGGGATTGGCGTCGATCTTCGGCTTGCGCATTTTACCTCTCTGGCAGGCTGAGTGCCCCCACGCCTGTTTCATGGTTGGCTTAGGCATAGGGAGCTCATTCCATGTCTAAGCCCCAGTCAGACCGAGGTTGTGGCTGCGGGACCGGCAGGCACGTTAGAGGGGGATCAGGCTATTCCCCCGGCTTGCGCATTATGCCTCTTCGACCGGTCAGCGCCCGCACGCTCATTTCGTGGGTTGACTTACGCATACGGAGTTCATTCCCAGTCTAAGATCAGACCAGACCGAGGGTTGCAGCAACAGGATCGACAGCACGCAGGGAGGGACTGGGTCGATCCTCGGCTTGTGCATTCTGCCTCTCCGACCGGCTGAGCGCCCGCACGCTCGTTTCGTGGGTTGGCTTAGGCATACGGAGTTCATTCCATGTCTAAGCATATGGAGCTCATTCCCAGTCTAAATATTTTGAGCCACGATGCACCATGCTGGGCTCGGGCATGTGCTCGGTGTCGCATTTTTTTCCCCCGGGGCACCATCATCGGAGCATCACCGGAGAGCCTAACCGGCGAACATTGGGGGTTCGGTGATGGGGGGGGGCGGGGGGTGTGCGCACATGATGTGTGATGGGTGCTCATACTTGGCACTTATATTGTCCCCCTATCCCTCATCAAACCTCAAGAACTCACACTTCCTTAAAGAGCATTTGAGATTTTATAGGTTTGCTGCCAGTAGCCATTAAAGTGCCTTAAATGGGGACACTTTTTTTCAAACGATCACAAAATCTTCTCCCCTTCGATTTTTTAGCTGAATTTTTTTGTGCATGCCAAGAAAAATAGAAGGATCACCTCTGCCAAATTTGGGAACAAAAATCTTCCTAAAAAAATTAAAAAAAATCTCGAACCGTAAAAAGTTTTGAAAATCATGAAAAATAAAAAATGGGTCATCTTGCCACGAAACTTCACATGCAGGCTTAGGAGACCATTGTATGAATTTACAAGCCATAAAAATGGCATTGGCATGGCAGAAATATGAAGATGTGCTTGAACCAACCTACCACCTATTCGATTGTCGGCTTGCGTATCCTGCCTCTCTGGTCGGTTGAGCGCCCGTACGCTCGTTTCGTGAGTTGACTTAGGCATACGGAGTTCATCCCCAGTCTAAGCATATGGAGTTCTTTTCCCAGTCTAAGATCAGATCGGATCAAGGGTTGCGGTAGCAGGATCGACAGCATGCAGGGGAGACCGAGCCGATCCCCGGCTTGCACATTCTGCCTCTCCGACATGCTAAGTGCCCGCACGCTCGTTTCGTGGGTTGGCTTAGGCATACGGAGTATATTCCATGTCTAAGCCCCAGTCGGACCGAGGGTTGTGCCAGCAGGACCGGCACGGGATAGACAGCACGTAGAGGGGGACCGGGCTGATCCCCGGCTTGCGCATTATGCCTCTTCGACCGGTTCAGCACCCGATACTCGTTTCGTGGGTTGACTTATGCATACGGAGTTCATTCCTAGTTTAAGATCAGATCAGACAGAGGGTGCGGCAGCAGGATCGACAGCACGCAGGGGGGACCGGGTCGATCCCCGGCTTGGGAATTCTGCCTCTCCAGTCGACTGAGCGCCCGCACGCTCGTTCCGTGGGTTGGCTTAGGCATACGGAGTTCATTCCATGTCTAAGCATACGGAGCTCATTCCCAGTCTAAGATTTTGAGCCATGATTCACATGCTGGTCTCGAGCAGTGTCGCATTTTTTTGCCCGGGGCACCATCGCTGGAGCTTCGCCTGAGAGCCTAACCGATGGCATTGGGGGTTCTGGCGATTGGGGGTGCCGGGGGGTGTGCGCACATGATGTGCAATGGGTGCTCATACTTGGCCCTTATATTGGCCCCCTATCCCTCATCAAACCTCGAGAACTCACACCCCCTTAAAGAGCATTTGAGATTGTATAGGTTTGCTGCCAGTAGCCATTAAAGTGTCTGAAATGGGGACACTTTTTTCAAACGGTCAC
The DNA here is from genome assembly GCF_002303985.1 of Durio zibethinus. Next base: position 26,491,690 of record NW_019167826.1, on the reverse strand, counting down.
AAAATCTTCTCCACTTCGAGTTTTTAGCTGAATTTTTTTGTGCACACCAAAAAAAATACAAGGATCACCTCTACCAAATTTGGGGACAAAACTCTTTCTAAAAGAATTTTAAAAAAATCTTGAACCATAAAAAGTTTCAAAAATCATGAAAAATAGAAAACGGGTCGTCTTGCCACGAAACTTTACATGAAGGCTTAGGGGACCATTGTATGAATTTAAAAGCCATAAAAATGGCATTGGCATGGTAGAAATATGAAGATGTGCTTGAACCCACCTACCACCCGTTCGATCCTCGGCTTGCGCATCCTGCCTCTTTGGTCGGCTGAGCGCCCGCACGCTCGTTTCGTGGGTTGACTTAGGCATATGGAGTTCGTCCCCGGTCTAAGCATACGGAGTTCATTCCCAGTCTAAGATCGAACCGGATCGAGGGTTGCGGCAGCAAGATCGACAGCACGCAGGGGGGACCGGGTCGATCCCCGGCTTACGCATTCTGCCTCTTCGACCGGCTGAGCACCCGCACGCTCGTTTCGTGGGTTGGCTTAGGCATACCGAGTACATTCCATGTCTAAGCCCCAGTCGGACCGAGGGTTGCGACGGCAGGACCGGCAGCAGGATCGGTAGCACGTAGAAAAAGGGGACCAGGCTGATCCCTGGCTTACGCATTATGCCTCTCTGGCTGGCTGAGCGCTCGCACGCTCGTTTCATGGGTTGACTTAGGCATACAGAGTTCATCCCTAGTTTAAGCATACGGAGTTCATTCCTAGTCTAAGATTGGACCAGACCAAAGGTTGCGATAGCATGATCAACAGCACGAAGGGGGCACCAGGCCGATCCCCGGCTTACGTATTTTGCCTCTTCGGCCGGCTGAGCGCCCGCACGCTCGTTTCATGGGTTGGCTTAACCATAGGGAGCTCATTCCATGTCTAAGCCCCAGCCAGACCGAGGGTTGTGGCAGCGGGATCGGCAGCACGTAGAGGGGGATCGGGCTGATCATGGCTTACGCATTGTGCCTTTTCGGCCAGCTCAGCGCCCGTACGCTCGTTTCGTGGGTTGGGTTATGCATACAAAGTTCATTCCCAGTCTAAGATCAGATCGGATCAAGGGCTGCGACAGTAGGATCAACAGCATGCAGGGGGGACCGGGTCGATCCCTGGCTTGTGCATTTTGCCTCTCCGACCGGCTGAGTGCCTGCACGCTCATTTAATGGGTTAGCTTAGGCATACGGAGTTCATTCCATATCTAAGCATACAGAGCTAATTCCCAGTCTAACATTTTGAGCCACGGTGCACATGCTGGGCTTGGGTATATGCTGGTCCGCATTTTTTTTTGCCTGCGGCACAATCACCGGAGCATCGCCGGATAGCCTAACCGGCGGCATTAGGGGTTCCAGCGATTGGGGGGGCCGGTGGTGTGCGCACATGATGTGCGATGGGTGCTGGTACTTGGCCGTTATATTGGCCCCCTATCCCTCATCAAACCTCAAGAACTCACACCCCCTTAAAGAGTGTTTGAGATTTTATAGGTTTGCTGCCAGTAGCCATTAAAGTGTCTGAAATGGGGACACTTTTTTCAAACGATCACAAAATCTTTTCCACTCCGAGTTTTTAGATGAATTTTTTTGTGCATTCCAACAAAAATACAAGGATCACCTCTACCAAATTTGGGGACAAAAATCTTCCTAAATAAATTTTAAAAAATCCCGAACCGTAAAAAGTTTCAAAAATCGTGAAAAATAGAAAACGGGTCGTCTTGCCACGAAACTTCACATGAAGGCTTAGGGGACCATTGTATGAATTTACAAGCCATAAAAAATGGCATTGGCATGGTAGAAATATGAATATGTGCTTGAACCCACCTACCACCATTCGATCCCTGGGTTACGCATCTTGCCTCTTTGGTCGGCTGAACGCCCGCACGCTCGTTTCGTGGGTTGACTTAGGCATACGGAGTTCATCTTCAGTCTAAGAATACGGAGTTCATTCCCAGTCTAAGATCGAATCTGATCGAGGTTGTGACAGTAGGATCGACAGCACGCAGGGGAGATCGGGCTGATCCCAGATTAACGCATTCTGCCTTTTCGGTTGACTGAGCGCCCGTACGCTCGTTTCGCGGGTTGGCTTAGGCATACGAAGTACATTCCATGTCTAAGCCCCAGCCGAACTGAGGGTTGTGGCAGCAGGACTGGCAGCAGGATCGACAGCACGCAAGGGGGATCGGGCTGATCCCCAGCTTATGCATTATGCCTCTCCAGCCGGCTGAGCGCCCGCATGCTCATTTCATGGGTTAACTTAGGCATACGGAGTTCATCCTCAGTGTAAGCATACGGAGTTCATTCACAGTTTAAGATCAGATCAGATCGAGGGGTACGACAGTAGGATCGACAGCACGCAGGGGGATCGGGCCTAACCTCGGCTTACGCATTCTGCCTCTCCAGCCGGCTAAGCACCCGCACGCTTGTTTCATGGGTTGGCTTAGGCATACGGAGTACATTCCACGTCTAAGCCCCAGTCGGACCGAGGGTTGTGGTAGCAGGATCGGCATCGAGATCAATAGCATGCAAAGGGGGACCGGGTTGATCCCCGGCTTGCGTATTATGCCTCTCCGGCCAGCTGAGCGCCCGTACGGTTATTTCATGGGTTGACTTAGCCATAGGAAGTTCATCCCCAATCTAAGCACACGGAGTTCATTCCAAGTCTAAGATCAGACCGGATCGAGGGTTGTGACAGTAGGATCGATAGCACGCAGGAGGGATCGAGCCGATCCATGGCTTGCGCATTCTACCTCTCCGACCAGCTGAGCACCCGCATGCTCGTTTCGTGGGTTGGCTTAGGCATACGGAGTACATTCCACGTCTAAGCCCCAGTCGGACCGAGAGTTGTGGCAGCAGGACCGACAGCGAGATCGACAGCACGTAGAGAAGGACCGGTTGATCCCTGACTTGTGCATTATGCCTCTTCGATCGGCTGAGCGCCCCTACGCTCGTTTCGTGGGTTGACTTAGGCATACGGAGTTCATCTCCAAATTTCACATGAAGGCTTAGCGGACCATTGTATGAATTTACAGGCCATAAAAATGGCATTGGCATGGTAGAAATATGAAGATGTGCTTGAACCCACCTACCACCTGTTCGATCCCCAGCTTACGCATCCTGCCTCTCTGGTCGGTTGAGCACCCGCACGCTCATTTCGTGGGTTGACCTAGGCATACGGAGTTCATCTCTAGTTGAAGCATACGGAGTTCATTCCCAGTCTAAGATCAAACCGGATCAAGAGTTGTGATAGCAGGATCTGAAGCACGCAGGCGAGATCGAGTTGATCCCCGACTCGTACATTCTGCCTCTTCGACCGACTGAGCACCCGGACGCTCGTTTTGTGGGTTGGCTTAGGCATACGGAGGACATTCCATGTCTAAGCCCCAGCCGGACCGAGGGTTGTGGTAGCAGGATAGGCAGCGGGATCGACAACACGCAGGGGGCATTGGGCTGATCCCCGGCTTGCGCATTATGCCTCTTTGGCCGACCTCTTCGATCGACCTAGCACCCGTACGCTCGTTTCACGGGTTGACTTAGGCATACAGAGTTCATCCCTAGTCTAAGCATACTAAGTTCATTAACAGTTTAAGATCAGACCGGATCGAGGGTTGCGACAGTAGGATCGACAGCACGTAAGGGGGACCAGGCCGATCCTCGGCTTGTGCATTCTGCCTCTCCGAACGACTGAGCACCCTCACATTCGTTTCATGGGTTGGCTTAGGCATACGGAGTACATTCCATGTCTAAGCCCCAGTCGGACCAAGGGTTGTGGTAGCAGGACCGACAGCGAGATCAGCAGCACGCAGAGGGGGATCAGGCTGATCCCTGGCTTACGCATTATGCCTCCCCGGTCGGCTGAGCTCTCGCACGGTCGTTTTATGGGTTGACTTAAGTGTACGAAGTTCATTCATAGTCTAAGATCAGATCAGACCGAAGGTTGCGACAACAGGATCGACAGCACACAGAGGGGACTGGGTCGATCCCCGACTTACACGTTCTGCCTTTCCGGCCGGTTGATCGCCCGCACGCCCATTTCGTGGGTTGGCTTAGGCATACCAAGCTCATTCCATGTCTAAGCCCCAACCGGACAGAGGGTTGTGGTAACGTGACCGACAACACGCAGAGGGGGATCGGGCCGATCCCCGACTTGCTAATTATGCCTCTTCGGTCGGCTCAGCGCCCACACGCTCGTTTCGTTGGTTGGCTTAAGCATACGGAGTTCATTCCATGTATAAGCATATAGAGCTCATTCCCAATCTAAGATTTTGAGCCACGATGCACATGCTGGGCCGGGGCATGTGCTGGTGCCATATTTTTTTCACCCGGGGCACCATCGTCGAGCATCGCCGGAGAGCCTAACCGGCGGCATTGGGGGTTCTGGATATTGGGGGGGCCGAGGGGTGTGCACCCACGATGTGCGATGGGTGCTGGTACTTGGCCCTTATATTGGCCCCCTATCCCTTATCAAACCTCGAGAACTCACACCCCCTTAAAGACCATTTGAGTTTTATAGGTTTGCTGCCAGTAGCCATTAAAGTGTCTGAAATAGGGACACTTTTTTCAAACGGTCACAAAATCTTCTCCAGTTCGAGTTTTAGGCTGAATATTTTTGTGCATGCCAAAAAAAATACAAGGATCACCTCTACCAAAGATGGGGACAAAACTATTTCTAAAAAAATTTTAAAACATCCCGAACCACAAAAAGTTTTGAAAATCGTGAAAAATAGAAAACGGGTCATCTTGCCACGAAACTTTACATGAAGGCTTAGGGGACCATTGTTTGATTTTACAAGCCATAAAAATGGCATTGGCATGGCAGAAATATGAAGATGTGCTTGAACCCACCTACCACCCGTTCGATCCCCGGCTTGCGCATCCTACCTCTCTGGTCGGTTGAACAATCGTACACTCATTTTATGGGTTGACTTAGGCATACGGAGTTCATCTCCAGTCTAAGCATACGGAGTTCATCCCCAGTCTAAGGATACGGAGTTCATTCCTAGTCTAAGATCGGATCGGATCGAGGGTTGCGGCAGTAGGATCGACAGCACGCAGGGAAGACCAGGCCGATCCCCGACTTGCGCGTTCTGCCTCTCCGACCGGCTGAACGCCCGCACGCTCATTTCGTGGGTTGAATTAGGCATACAGAGTACATTCCACGTCTAAGCCCCAATTGAACCGAGGGCTATGGCAGCAGGACTGGCAGCGGGATCAGCAGCACATAGAGGGGGATCGAACTGATCCCCGACTTACACATTATGCCTCTCCAGGCACCCTCTCCGATCGGCTGAACACCCGCATGCCCTTTTCGTGGGTTGACTTAGGGATACGGAGTTCATCCCCAGTCTAAGATCAGACCAGATCGAGGTTTGCGACAGCAGGATCGATAGCACGCAGGAGGGATCGAGTCGATCTCTGGCTTGCGCATTCTGCGTCTCCAGTCGGTTGAGTGCCCGCACGCTTGTTTCGTGGGTTGGCTTAGGCATACGTAGTACATTCCATGTCTAAGCCCCAACCTGATCGAGGGTTGTGGTAGCAGGACCGGCAGTGGGATCGACAGTACGTAGAGGGGGACCGAACTGATCCACGACTTACGCATTATGCCTCTCCGGCTGGCTGAGCGCCCGCACGCTCGTTTCATGGGTTGACTTAGGCATGCGGAGTTCATCCCCAGTCTAAGCATACGGAGTTCATTCTCAGTCTAAGATTGGACCGGATTGAGGGTTGCGGCAGCAAGATCAGCAGCACGCAGGGGTGATCAGGCCGATCCCTGGCTTGCACATTCTGCCTATTCGGTCGGTTGCCTCCCCAGCTTAGGCATAAGGAGCTCATTCCATGTCTAAGCCCGAGCCAGATCAAGGGTTGTGGTAGTCGGACCGGCAGCACGCAGAGGGGGATCGGGCCAATCCCCGGCTTACGCATTATGCCTCTTCGACCAGCTCAACGCCCGCACACTCGTTTCATGGGTTGACTTATGCATACGGAGTTCAATCTCAGTCTAAGATCAGACCGGATTAAGGGTTGTGGTAGCAGGATCGACAGCATGTTGGGGGGGACCGGGTCGATCCCTGGCTTGCGCATTCTGCCTCTTCGGTCGACTGAGTGCCCGCACGCTCGTTTCGTGGGTTGGCTTACGCATACGGAGTTCATTCCATGTCTAAGCATACGGAGCTCATTCCCAATCTAAGATTTTGAGCCACGGTGCACATGCTGGGCTCGGGCATGTACTGGTGCCGCATTTTTTTCGCTCGGGACACCATCATCGGAGCATCGCCGGAGAGCCTAACCGACGGCATTGAGGGTTCCGACGATTAGGGGGGTTGGGGGGGTGTGCGCACATGATATGCGATGGGTGCTGGAACTTGGCCCTTATATTGGCCACCTATCCCTCATCAATCCTTGAGAACTCACACCCCCTTAAAGAGCATTTGAGATTTTATAGGTTTGCTGCCAGTAGCCAATAAAGTGTCTGAAATGGGGATACTTTTTTCAAACGGTCACAAAATCTTCTCCACTTCGAGTTTTTGGCTGGATTTTTTTGTGCATGCCAAAAAAAATACAAGGTTCACCTCTACCAATTTTGGGGACAAAAATCTTTCTAAAAAAATTTTAAAAAATCCTGAACCCAAAAAAGTTTCAAAAATCGTGAAAAATAGAAAATGGGTCGTCTTGCCACGAAACTTCACATGAAGGCTTAGGGGACCATTGTGTGAATTTACAAGCCATAAAAATGGCACTGGCATGGTAGAAATATGAAGATGTGCTTACCACCCGTTCGATCATCGGTTTACGCATCCTGCCCGTCTGGTCGGCTGAGTGCCCACACACTCGTTTCGTGGGTTGGCTTAGGCATACAGAGTACATGCCATGTCTAAGCCCCAGTCGGACCAAGGGTTGTGGCAACGGGATCGACAGCACGCAGTGGGGGACCAGACTGATCCCCGGCTTACGCATTATGCCTCTCGAGCCGGCCTCTCCGATCAGCTGAGGGCCCACATGCTCGTTTCATGGGTTTACTTAGGCATACGGCATTCATCCTTAGTCTAAGCATACGGAGTTCATTCCCAGTCTAAGATCAGATCGGATCAAGGGTTATGACAGCAGGATCGATAGACGCAAGGGGGATTAGGTCGATCCCCAACTTACGCATTTCGCCTCTCCGGTCGACTGAGCGGCCGCACGCTCGTTTCAGGGGTTGGCTTAGGCATACGAAGTACATTCCATGCCTAAGCCCTAGCCGGACCGAGGGTCATGGCAGCAGGACCAGCAACGAGATCGACAGCACGTAGAGGGGGACTAGGTTGATCCCCGGCTTGCACATTATGCCTCTCCTACCGGCCTCTCAGGTCGGCTGAGTGCCCGCACGCTCGTTTCATGGGTTGACTTAGGCATAAGGAGTTCATCCCCAGTCTAAGCATACGGAGTTCATTCCCTGTCTAAGATCGGATCGAGGGTTACGGCCGCAGGATCGACAGCACGCAGGAGGGACTGGGCCAATCCCCGAGTTGCATATTTTGCCTCTCCGATCGGCTGAGCACCTGCACGCCCATTTCGTTGGTTGGCTTAGGCATACGAAGTACATTCCACGTCTAAGCCCCAACCGGACCGAGGGTTGTGGCAGCAAGACTGGCAGCGGGATCGGCAACGCGCAGAGGAGGTTCGGGCTAATCCCCGGTTTGTGCATTATGCCTCTCTAGCTGGTCCTCCGATCGGTTGAGTGCCTGCACGCTCATTTCGTGGGTTGACTTAGGCATACGGAGTTCATCCACAGTCTAAGCATACGGAGTTCATTCCCAGTCTAAGATCAGACCGGATCGAGGGTTCCGATAATAGGATCGGTAGCATGCAGGGGGGACCAGGCCGATCCTCGGCTTGCGCATTCTACCTCTCTGACCGGCTGAGCGCTCGCACGCTCATTTCGTGGGTTGGCTTCGGCATAGGGAGCTCAATACATGTCTAAGCAACAGCCGGACCGACAGCACGTAGAGGGGGATCAGGCCATAAAAATGGCATTGGCATGGTAGAAATATGAAGATGTGCTTGAACCCACCTACCACTCATTCGATCCCTGGCATGCGCATCCTGCCTCTCTAGTTGGCTGAGCGCCCGCACGTTCATTTCATGGGTTGACTTAGGCATACGGAGTTCATCCCCAGTCTAAGCATACGGAGTTCATTCCCAGTCTAAGATCGGACCGGATTGAGGGATGCGACAGCAGGATCGGTAGCATGTCGGGGGGACCGAGCCGATCCCCGGCTTGCACATTCTACCTCTCTGGCCGGCTGAGCACCCGTACGCTCGTTTCGTGGGTTGGCTTAGGCATAAGGAGTACATTCCATGTTTAAGCCCTAGCTGGACTGAGGGTTATGGCAGCAAGACCGGTAGTGGGATCGCCAGCACGCAGAGGACGATCGGGCTGATCCTCGACTTGTGCATTATGCCCCTCCGATCGGCCTCTCAGGCTGGCTGAGCGCTCGCATGCTCGTTTCGTGGGTTGACTTAGGCATACGGAGTTCATCCCCAGTCTAAGCATACAGAGTTCATTCCCAGTCTAAGATCGGATCGGATTGAGGGTTGCGACAGCAGGATCGACAGCACGCAGGGGGGATCGGGTCGATCCCCGGCTTGTGCATTCTACCTCTCCGATTGACTGAGTGCCCGCACGCTCGTTTCATGGGTTGGCTTAGGCATGCAGAGTACATTCCATGTCTAAGCCCTAGCCGGACCGAGGGTTGTGGTAGCAGGACCGGTAGCAGGATTGGCAGCACACAGAGGGGGACTGGATTGATCCTGGGCTTGCACATTATGCCTCTCCGGTTGGCCTCTCCAACCAGCTGAGTGCCCGTACGCTCGTTTCGTCGGTTGACTTAGGCATACGGAGTTCATCCCTAGTCTAAGCATGCGGAGTTCATTCCCAGTCTAAGATCGGACCGGACCGAGGGTTGTGGCAGTAGGATCGACAGCACGCAGGGGGATCGAGCCGATCCCCGGCTTGCACATTCTGCCTCTTCGGTCGGCTAAACGCCCACACGCCCATTTCGTGGGTTGGCTTAGGCATAGGGAGCTCATTCCATGTCTAAGCCCCAGTCGGACCGAGGGTTGTGGCAATGAGATCGGTAACATGTAGAGGGGGACCGGGTCGATCCCTGGCTTGCGCATTATGCCTCTTCGATCGGCTCAGCAACCGTACGCTCGTTTCGTGGGTTAACTTACGTATACGAAGTTCATTCCCAGTCTAAGATCGGATCGGACCGAGGGTTGCGACAGCAGGATCGACAGCACGCAGGGGGGACTGGGTCAATCCTCGACTTGTGCATTCTGCCTCTCTGACCGGCTGAGCGCCTGCACGCTTGTTTCATGGGTTGGTTTAGGCATACGGAGTTCATTCAATGTCTAAGCGTACGGAGCTCATTCCCAATCTAAGATTTTGAGCCAGGTGCACATGCTGGGCTCGGGCATGTGCTGGTGCCGCACTTTTTTCGCTCGGGGCACCATCATCGAAGCATCGCCGGAGAGCCTAACCGACGGCATTGGGGGTTTGATCCCCGGCTTGCGCATCCTCCCTCTCTGGTCGACTGAGCGCCCGCACGCTCGTTTCGTGGGTTGACTTAGGCATACAGAGTTCATTCCCAGTCTAAGATCGGACCAGATCGAGGGTTACGACAGCAAGATCAGCAGCATGCAGGGGGGACTGGGCTGATCCCCGGCTTGCGCATTCTGCCTCTCTGACCGACTGACTGCCCGTACGCTTGTTTCGTGGGTTGGCTTAAGCATACAGAGTACATTCCACGTCTAAGCCCCAGTCGAACCGAGGGTTGTCGTGGTAAGACCGGCAGCGGGATCAGCAACTCGCAGAGGGGAACTGACCTGATCCATGGCTTGCAAATTATGCCTCTCCAGTCAGCCTCTTCGACCGACTGAGCGCTCGCACGCTCGTTTCGTGGGTTGACTTAGGCATACGGAGTTCATTCCCAATCAAGCATACGGAGTTCATTCCCAGTCTAAGATCGAACCGGATCAAGGCTTTTGGCAGCAGGATCGACAGCACCCAAGGGGGACCGAGTCGATCCCCAGCTTGCGCATTCTGCCTCTCCGATCGGCTGAGCGCCCGCACGTCGGTTTCATGGGTTGGCTTAGGCATACGAAGTAGATGCCATGTCTAATCCCCAACCAAATCGAGGGTAGTCATAGCAAGACCGACAGCGGGATTGGCAGCACACAGAGGGGGACCAGGCTGATCCCGACTTGTGCATTATGCCTCTCCGACTGGCCTCTCCGGTCGGCTGAGCGCCCGCACGCCCATTTCGTGGGTTGGCTTAGGCATAGGGAGCTCATTCCATGTCTAAGCCACAGTCGGACTAGGGTTGTGGCAATAAGACTGACAGCACGTAGAGGCAGACTGGGTCGATCCTCGGCTTGCGCATTATGCCTCTTCGGCCGGCTCAGTGCCCGCACGCTCGTTTTGTGGGTTGACTTATGCATATGGAGCTCATTCATAGTCTAAGATCAGACCAGACCGAGGGTTGTGGCAGCAGGCTTGAAGCACACTGGGGGGATCGGGTCGATCCCCGGCTTGCGCATTCTGCCTCTCCGACCGGCTGAGGCCCCGCACGCTCGTTTCATGGGTTGGCTTAGGCATACGGAGTTCATTCTATGTCTAAGCATACGGAGCTCATTCCCAATCTAAGATTTTGAGCCATAATGCACATGCTGGGCTCGGGCATGTGCTGGTGCAGCAGTTGTTTCACCTGGGGCACCATTGTCAGAGCATCGTCGGAGCATCGCCGGAGAGCCTAACCGGCGACGTTGGGGGTTCCGGCGATTGGGGGGGTCGGGGGGTGTGTGCACATGATGTGCGATGGGTGCTGGTACTTGGCCCTTATATTGGCCCCCTATCCCTCATCAAACCTCGAGGACTCACACCCCCTTCAAGAGCATTTGAGATTTTATAGGTTTGCCGCCAGTAGCCATTAAAGTGTCTGAAAGGGGGATACCTTTTTCAAACGGCCACAAAATCTTCTCCACTTTGAGTTTTTAGCTGAATTTTTTTGTGCATGCCAACAAAAATACAAGGATCACCTCTACCAAATTTGGGGACAGAACTCATTCTAAAAAAATTTGAAAAAATCCCGAACTGCAAAAAGTTTCAAAAATCGTGAAAAGTAGAAAATGGGTCGTCTTGCCACGAAACTTCACATGAAGGCTTAGGGGACCATTGTATGAATTTACAAGCCATAAAAATGGCATTGGCATGGCAGAAATATGAAGATGTGCTTAAACCCACCTACCACCCATTCAATCCCCGGCTTGCGCATCCTGCCTCTCTGGTCTGCTGAGCGCCCACACGCTCGTTTCGTGGCTTGACTTAGGCATATGGAGTTCATCTCTAGTCTAAGCATACGGAGTTCATTCCCAGTCTAAGATCAAATCGGATCGAGGGTTGCGGCAGTAGGATCGGCAGCACGTAAGGAGGGATCGGACCGATCCTCGGCTTGCGCATTCTGCCTCTCCGGCCGGCTGAGCACCCGCGTGCTGATTTCGTAGGTTGGTGTAGGCATACGGAGTACATTCCATGTCTAAGCCCCAGCCGGACCGAGGGTTTTGGTTGCAGGATTGACAGCGGGATCGACAGCACGCAGAGAGGGATCGGGCTGATCCCCGGCTCGCGCATTATGCCTCTCCGACCGGCCTCTTCGGCCAACTAAGCACCCGCACGCTCGTTTCGAGGGCTGACTTAGGCATACGGAGTTCATCCCTAGTCTAAGCATATGGAGTTCATTCCCGGTCTAAGATCGGACCGGATCGAGGGTTACGACAGCAGGATCGACAGCATGCAGGGGGGATCGGGCCGATCCTCGACTTGCGCATTCTACCTTTTCGATCAGCTGAGCGCCCGCATGCCCGTTTCATGGGTTGGCTTAGGCATAGGAAGCTCATTCCATGTCTAAGCCCCAGTCGAACCGAGGGTTGTGGCAGCGGGATCGACAGCACGCAGAGGGGGACCGAGCCGATCCCTGGCTTGCGCATTATGCCTCTTCGGTCGGTTTAGCGCCTGCACGCTCGTTTTGTGGGTTGACTTATGCATACAGAGTTCATTCCCAATCTAAGATTGGACCAGACCTAGGGTTACGATAGTAGGATCGATAGCACCCTGGGGGGACCGGGTCGATCCTAGGCTTGCGCATTCTGCCTCTTCGACCGATTGAGCGCCCGCACGCTCGTTTCGTGGGTTGGCTTAGGCATACAGAGTTCATTCCATGTCTAAGCAGACAGAGCTCATTCCCAATCTAAGATTTTGAGCCATGGTGCACATGCTGGGCTCAGGCATGTGCTGGTGCCGCATTTTTTTCGCCCGGGGCACCATCATCGGAGCATCGTCAGAGAGCCTAACCGGCGGCATTGGGGGTTCCGGCGATTGGGGTGGTCGGGGGGTGTGCGCACATGATGTACGATGGGTGCTGGTACTTGGCCCTTATATTGGCCCTTATATTGGCCCTCTATCCCTCATCAAACCTCGAGAACTCACACCCCCTTAAAGAGCATTTGAGATATTATAGGTTTGCTGCCAATAGCCATTGTCTGAAATGGGGACACTTTTTTCAAACTATCATAAAATCTTCTCCATTTCGAATTTTTAGCTGAATTTTTTTGTGCATGCTAACAAAAGTACAAGGATCACCTCTACCAAATTTGGGGACAAAACTCTTTCTAAAAAAATTTTAAAAAATCCCAAACCGCAAAAACTTTCAAAAATCATGAAAAATAGAAAACGGGTCGTCTTGCCATGAAACTTCACATGAAGGCTTAGGGGACCATTGTATGAATTTACAAGCCATAAAAATGGCATTGGCATGGCAGAAATATGATGATGTGCTTGAACCCACCTACCACCAGTTCGATCCCCGGCTTGCGAATCCTGCCTCTCTGGTCGACTGAGCGCCCGCACGCTCGTTTCATGGGTTGACTTAGGCATACGAAGTTCATCCCCAGTCTAAGCATATGGAGTTCATTCCCAATCTAAGATCGGACCGGACCGAGCGTTGCAACAACAAGATCGGTAGTACGCAGGGGGATCGGACCGATCCCCGGCTTACGCATTCTACCTTTCCGATCGGTTGAGCATCCGTACACTCGTTTCGTGGGTTGGCTTAGGCATACGGAGTACATTCCACGTCTAAGCCCCAGCCAGACCGAGGGTTGTGACAACAGGACCGACAGTAGGATCGACAGCATGCAGAGGGGGATCGGGCTGATCCTCGGCTTGTATATTATGCCTCTGTAGCCGGCCTCTCCGGTCGACTGAGCGTCCGTACGGTCGTTTCGTGGGTTGACTTAGGCATACGGAGTTCATCCCTAGTCTAAGCATATGGAGTTCATTCCCAATCTAAGATCGGACCAGACCAAGGGTTACGGTAGTAGGATCGACAGCACGTAGGGGGGACCAGACCGATCCCCGGCATGCGCATTCTACCTCTCCGGCCGGTTGAGCGCCCGCACGCTCGTTTCGTAGGTTGGCTTAGGCATACGGAGTACATTCCATGTCTAAGCCCCAGCCAGACCGAGGGTTGTGGCAACAAGATCGGCAGCGGGATCGAGAGCACGCAAAGTGGGAATGGACTGATACGCGACTTGCGCATTAGGCCTCTCCGGCTGGCTGAACGCCCACATGCTTGTTTCGTTGGCTGACTTAGGCATACGGAGTTCATCCCCAGTCTAAGCATAAGAGTTCATTCCCAGTCTAAGATCGGACCGTACCGAGGGTTGTGGCAGAAGGATCGACAGCACGCAAGGGGGACCGGCCCGATCCTCGGCTTGCGCATTCTGCCTCTCCGGCTGGCTGAGCACCCGCACGCCCGTTTCATGGGTTGGCTTAGGCATAGGGAGCTCATTCCATGTCTAAGTGCCACCTGGACCGAAAGTTGTGGCAGCAGGACCGGCAGCACGTAGAGGTGACCGGGCCGATCCCCGACTTGCACATTATGCCTCTTCGATCAGCTCAGTGCCCGCACTCGTTTCGTGGGTTGACTTATACTTACGGAGTTCATTCCCTGTCTAAGATCAGATCGGACCGAAGGTTGCGGCAACAGGATCGATAGCACGTAGGGGGGATCGGGTCGACCCCGGCTTGCACATTCTGCCTCTCAAGCCGGCTGAGCGCCCGCACGCTCATTTCGTGGGTTGGCTTAGGCATACGGAGTTCATCCCATGTCTAAGCATACGGAGCTCATTCTCAATCTAAGATTTTGAGCCACGGTGCACATGCTGGGCTCGAGCATGTGCTGGTGCCGTATTTTTTTGGCCTGGGTACCTTCGTCGGAGCATCGCCGGAGAGCCAAACTGGCAGCATTAGGGGTTCCGGCGATTGGGGGGCCGAGGGGTGTGCGCACATGATGTGCGATGGGTGCTGGTACTTGGCCCTTATATTGGCCCCCTATCCCTCATCAAACCTCAAGAACTCACGCCCCCTTAAAGAGCATTTGAGATTTTATAGGTTTGCTACCAGTAGCCATTAAAGTGTCTGAAATGGGGCCACTTTTTTCAAACGATCACAAAATCTTCCCCATTTCTAGTTTTTAGCTGGATTGTTTTGTGCATGCCAACAAAAATACAAGGATCACCTCTACCAAATTTGGGGACAAAAATCTTTCTAAAAAAATTTACAAAAAATCCCGAACCACAGAAAGTTTTGAAAATCGTGAAAAATAGAAAATGGGTCGTCTTGCCATGAAACTTCACATGAAGGCTTAGGGGACCATTGTATAAATTTACAAGCCATAAAAATGGCATTGGCATGGCAGAAATATGAAGATGTGCTTGAACCCACCTATCACTCGTTCGATCCCCGGCTTACGCATCCTGCCTCTTTGGTCGGCTGAGCGCCTGCACGCTCGTTTCGTGGGTTGACTTTGGCATACGAAGTTTATCCCCAGTCTAATCATATGGAGTTCATTCCCAGTCTAAGATCAAACCAGACCAAGGGTTGCGGCAGTAGGATCGGTAGCACGCAGAGGGGACCGGGCTGAGCCCCGACTTGCTCATTATGCCTCTTCGATCGGCTCAGCGCTCGCACGCTTGTTTCGTGGGTTGACTTACGCATACAGAGTTCATTCCCAGTCTAAGATTGGATCGAACCGAAGGTTGTGGTAGCAGGATCGACAGCACGCAGGGGGGGACCAGGTCGATCCCCGGCTTGCACATTCTGCCTCTCCGGTCGGCTGAGTGCCTGCACGCTCGTTTCGTGGGTTGGCTTAGGCATACGAAGTTCATTTCATGTCTAAGCATACGGAGCTCATTCCCAATCTAGGATTTTGAGCCACGGTGCACATGTTGGGCTCATGCATGTGCTGGTGCTCCCTTTTTTTCGCCGGGGGCACCATCGTCAGAGCATCACCGGAGAGCCTAACTGACGGTTTTGGGGGTTTCGACGATTGGTGGGGCCGGGGGTGTGCGCCCATGATGTGCGATGGGTGCTGGTACTTGGCTGTTATATTGGCCCCCTATCCCTCATCAAACCTTGAGAACTCACAACCCCTTAAAGAGCATTTGAGATTTTATAGGTTTGCTACCAGTAGCCATTAAAATGTCTGAAATGGGGACACTTTTTTCAAACGGTGACAAAATCTTTTCCACTTCGAGTTCTTAGCTGAAATTTTTTGTGCATGCCAATAAAAATACAAGGATCACCTCTAACAAATTTAGAGACAAAACTCTTTCTAAAAAAATTTAAAAAAATCTCAAACTGCAAAAAGTTTCAAAAATTGTGAAAAATAGTAAATGGGTCGTCTTGCCACGAAACTTCACATGAAGGCTTAGGGGACCATTGTATGAATTTACAAGCCATAAAAATGGCATTGGCATGGCAGAAATATGAAGATGTGCTTGAACCCACCTACCACCCGTTCGATCCTCGGGTTACGAATCCTGACTCTCTGGTCGATTGAGCGCCCGTACGCTCGTTTCATGGGTTGACTTAGGCATACGAAGTTCATCCCCAGTCTAAGCATACAGAGTTCATTCCCAGTCTAAGATCGAACCGGATCGAGGTTGCGACAGCAGGATTGGCAGCACGCAGGGGGGATCGAGCCGATCCCCGACTTGCGGATTCTACCTCTCTGATAGGCTGAGCGTCCGCACGCTTGTTTCATGGGTTGGCTTAGTTATACGGAGTACATTCCACGTCTAAGCCTCAACCGAACCGAGGGTTGTGGTAGCGGGACTGACAGCAGGATCGGTAGCACGCAGAGGGGGACCAGGTTGATCCTCGGCTTATGCATTATGCCACTCCGATCGGCCTCTCCGGTTGGCTAAGCGCTCGTACGCTCGTTTCATGCGTTGACTTAGGCATACGGAGTTCATCTCCAGTCTAAGCATACGGAGTTCATCTTCAGTCTAAGCATACGGAGTTCATTCCAGTCTAAGATCAGATGGGATCGAGGGTTACGACAGCAGGATTGGCAGCACGTAGGGGGGATCGAGCTGATCCTTGGCTTGCGCATTCTGCCTCTCCGGCCAGCTGAGCACCCGCACGCTCGTTTCGTGGTTTGGCTTAGGCAGACGGAGTACATTCCACGTCTAAGCCCCAATCGGATCGAGGGTTGTGGTAGCAGGACCGGCAGCAGGATCGAAAGCACGTAGAAGGGGATCGTGCTGATCCCCGACTTGCGCATTATGCCTTTCCGGTCGGTTGAGCACCCGTACGTTCATTTCGTAGGTTGACTTAGGCGTACGGAGTTCATCCCCAGTCTAAGCATACGGAGTTCATTCTCAGTCTAAGATCGAACAAGATCGAGGGTTGCGGTAGCAGGATCGGTAGCACGCAGGGAGGACCGGACCGATCCCCGGCAAGCGCATTCTGCCTCTCCAGCTGGTTGAGCGCCCATACGCTCATTTCATGGGTTGGGTTAGGCATACAGAGTACATTCCACGTCTAAGCCCCAATCGGACTGAGGGTTGTGGCAGCAAGACCAGCAGCGGGATCGATAGCACACAGTGGGAGACCGGGTTGATCCACGGCTTGTGCGTTATGCCTCTTCGGTCGGCCTCTCCGGCCGACTGAGCGCCCGCACGCTCGTTCTGTGGGTTGACTTAGGCATACAGAGTTCATCCCCAGTCTAAGCATATGGAGTTCTTTCCCAGTCTAAGATCAGACTGGACCGAGGGTTGCGGTAGCAGGATCGACAGTACACAGGACGGATCGGGTCGATCCCCGGCTTGCACATCTGCCTCTCCGATCGACTGAGCGCTCGTACGCTCGTTTCGTGGGTAGGCTTAGGCATAGGGAGCTCATTCCATGTCTAAGCCCCAGCCGAACAGATGGTTGTGGTAGCGGGATCGACAGTACGTAGAGGGGGACGGGTCGATCCCCAGCTTGCGCATTATGCCTCTTAGACCGGCTCAGTGCCCGCACACTCGTTTCGTGGGTTGACTTATGCATACGGAGTTCATTCCCAGTCTAAG
This sequence comes from Durio zibethinus, assembly GCF_002303985.1. The sequence continues at coordinate 26,474,202 of NW_019167826.1, read as the reverse complement.
ATCGAACTGGACCGATGGTTGCAGCAGCAAGATCGACGGCATGCAGGGGGGATCGAGTCGATCCATGGCTTTCGCATTCTGCCTCTCTGGCTGACTGAGCGCCCGTACGCTCGTTCCGTGGGTTGGCTTAGGCATACGAAGTTCATTCCATGACTAAGCATACGGAGCTCATTCCCAATCTAAGATTCTGAGCCATGGTGCACATGCCAGGCTCGGGCATGTGCCGGTGCCGCATTATTTTCACCCGGGGCACCATCACCGGAGCATCGTCGGAGAGCCTATCCGACGGTATTGGGGGTTTCGACGATTGGGGGGGCCGGGGGGTGTGTGCACATGATGTGCGATGGGTGCTGGTACTTGGCCCTTATATTGGGCCCCTATCACTCATTAAACCTCGAGAACTCACACCCCCTTAAAAAGCATTTGAGATTTTATAGGTTTGCTGCCAGTAACCATTAAAGTGTCTTAAATGGGGACACTTTTTTCAAATGGTCACAAAATCTTCTCCACTTCGAGTTTTTAGCTGAATTTTTTTGTGCATGCCAACAAAAATACAATGATCACCTCTACTAAATTTGGGGACAAAACTCTTTCTAAAAGAATTTAAAAAAATCTTCAACCGTAAAAAGTTTTGAAAATCGTGAAAAATAGAAAACGGGTTGTCTTGCCACGAAACTTCGCATGAAGGCTTAGGGGACCATTGTATGAATTTACAAGCCATAAAAATGGCATTGACATGGCAGAAATATGAAGATTCGCTTGAACCCACCTACCACTCGTTCGATCCCTGGCTTGCGTATCCTGCCTCTCTAGTTGGTTGAGCACCCGCACGCTTGTTTCATGGGTTGACTTAGGCATACGGAGTTCATCCCCAGTCTAAGCATATGGAGTTCATTCCTAGTCTAAGACCAGACTGGATCGAGGGTTACGGTAGCAGGATCAGCAGCACGCAAGGAGGACCGGGCCAATCCCCGGCTTGATCATTCTGCCTCTCCGACTGGTTGAGTGCCCGCATGCTCGTTTCATGGGTTGGCTTGGGCATACAAAGTACATTCCACATCTAAGCCCCAGCTGGACCGAAGGTTGTGGCAGCAGGACCAACAGCGGGATCAGCAGCACACAAAGGGGGATCGGGCTAATCCCCGGCTTGCGCATTATGCCTCTCCAGCCGGCTGAACGCCCGTACGCTCATTTCATGGGTTGACTTAGGCATACGGAGTTCATCCCCAGTCTAAGCATACGGAGTTCATTCCCAGTCTATAACCAGATCGGATCGAGGGTTGCGGTAGCATGATCAACAGCACGCAGGGAGGGTCGGACCGATCCCCGGCTTGTGCATTTTGCCTCTCCAGTTGGCTGAGTGCCAGGAAGCTCGTTCCATGGGTTGGCTTAGGTATACGGAGTACGTTCCACATCTAAGCCCTAGGCGGACTGAGGGTTGTGGCAGCAAGACCGGTAGCAGGATTGGCAGCGCGCAGAGGGGGATCGGGCTGACCCCTGGCTTGCGCATTATGCCTCTCCGGCCGACTGAGTGCCCGCACGCTTGTTTCGTGGGTTGACTTAGGCATACGGTGTTCATCCCCAGTCTAAGCATATGGAGTTCATTCCGAGTCTAATATCATACCGGATCGAGAGTTGCGATAGCAGGATAGACAGCATGCAGGGGGGACCGGGCCAATCCCTGGCTTACACATTCTGCCTCTCCGGCCGGCTGAGCACCCGTACGCCTGTTTTGTGGGTTGGCTTAGGCATAGGGAGCTCATTCCATGTCTAATGCCCAGCTAGACTGAGGGTTGTGGCAGCGGGACCAGCAGCATATAGGGGGGACCGGGTCGATCCCTGACTTGCGCATTATGCCTCTTCGGTCGGCTCAACACCCGCACGCTGGTTTTGTGGGTTGACTTATGCGTACGGAGTTAATTCCTAGTCTAAGATCGGACCAGATCGAGGGTTACGGCAGCAGGATCGACAGCACGTTGGGGGGACCGGGTCGGTCCCCGACTTGCGCATTCTACCTGTCGAACCGACTGAGCACTCGGGCGCTTGTTTTGTGGTTTGGTTTAGGCATACGGAGTTCATTCCATGTCTAAGCATACGGAGCTCATTCCCAAACTAAGATTTTGAGCCACGGTGCACATGCTGGGCTCGAGCATGTGCTGGTGCCGTATTTTTTTTGCCCGGGGCACCATCGTCGGAGCATCATCGGAGAGCCTAACCGGCAGCATTGGGGGTTTCCGCGATTGGGGGGGCCGGGGGTGTGCGCACATGATGTGCGATGGGTGCTGGTACTTGGCCCTTATATTGGCCCCCTATCCCTCATCAAACCTCAAGAACTCACACCCCCTTAAAGAGCATTTGAGATTTTATAGGTTTGCTGCCAGTATCCAATAAAGTGTCTAAAATGGGGACACTTTTTTCAAACAGTCACAAAATCTTCCCCACTTCTAGTTTTTAGCTGAATTTTTTTTGTGCATGCCAAAAAAAATAAAAGGATCACCTCTACCAAATTTGGGGACAAAACTCTTTCTAAAAGAATTTAAAAAAATCCCAAACCGAAAAAAGTTTTGAAAATCATGAAAAATAGAAAATGGGTCGTCTTGCCACGAATCTTCACATGAAGGCTTAGGGGACCATTGTATGAATTTACAAGCCATAAAAATGGCATTGGCATGGTAGAAATATGAAGATGTGCTTGAACCCGCGTACCACCCGTTCAAACCCTAACTTGCGAATCATGCCTCTCGGTCGGCTGAGCACCCGCACGCTCATTTTGTGGGTTGACTTAGGCATATGAAGTTCATCCCCAATCTAACCATATGGAGTTCATTCGCAGTCCAAGATCAGACCAGATCGAGGGTTACGGTAGCAGGATCGACAGCACACTAAGGGGACCGGGTCGATCCTCGACTTGCGCATTCTGCCTCTCTGGCCGGCTGAGTGCTCGCACGCTCATTTCCTGGGTTGGCTTAGGTATACGGAGTACATTCCATGTCTAAGCCCCAGCTGGACCGAGGGTTGTGGCAGCAGGACTGGTAGCGGGATCGACAGCAGGCAGAGGGGGATCGGGTTGATCCCCGACTTGCGCATTATGTCTCTCCGGCTGGCTGAGCGCCTGCACGCTCGTTTAATGGGTTGACTTAGGCATAGGGAGCTCATTCCATGTCTAAGCCCTAGCTGGACCGAGGGTTGTGGCAGCGGGACCGGCAGCACACAGAGGGGGATCAGGCCGATCCCCGACTTGTGCATGATGCCTCTTCGACCGGCTCAGCGCCTGCATACTCATTTCTTGGGTTGCCTTATGCATACAGAGTTAATTCCCAGTCTAAGATCAGACTGGATCGAGGGTTGTGGCAGTAGGATCGACAGCACGTAGGGGGGGACCGGGTCGATCCCCGGCTTGTGCATTCTGCCTGTCCAGTCGGCTGAGCGCCCGCACGCTCGTTTCGTGGGTTGGCTTAGGCATACGGAGTTCATTCCATGTCTAAGCATACAAAGCTCATTCCCAATTTAAGATTTTCAGCCACGATACACATGCTGGGCTTGGGCATGTGCTGGTGCCGCATTTTTTTTGCCCGGGGCACCATCGCCAGAGCATCGCCGGAGAGCCTAACCGGAGGCATTGGGGGTTCCGACGATTGGGGGGCCGGGGGGTGTGCGCACATGATATGCGATGGGTGCTGGTACTTGGCCCTTATATTGGCCCCCTATCCCTCATCAAACCTTGAGAACTCACACCCCCTTAAAGAGCATTTGAGATTTTATAGGTTTGCTGCCAGTAGCCATTAAAGTGTCTAAAATGGGGACACTTTTTTCAAACGGTCACAAAATCTTCTCCACTTTGATTTTTTAGCTAAATTTTTTTGTGCATGCCAACAAAAATACAAGGATCACCTCTACTAAATTTGGGGACAAAACTCTTTCTAAAAGAACTTAAAAAAAATCCCGAACCGTAAAAAGTTTTGAAAATCATGAAAAATAGAAAACGGGTCGTCTTGCCACGAAACGTCACATGAAGACTTAGGGGACCATTGTATTAATTTACAAGCCATAAAAATGGCATTGGCATGGCAGAAATATGAAGATGTGCTTGAACCCACCTACCGCCCGTTCGATCCCCAACTTGCGAATCCTGCCTCTCTGGTCGGCTGAGCGTCCGCACGCTCGTTTTGTGGGTTGACTTAGGCATACGAAGTTCATCACCAGTCTAAGCATATGGAGTTCATTCCCAATCTAAGATTGGATCGGATCGAGGGTTGCGACAGCAGGATCGACAGCATGCTAGGGGGACCAGACCGATCCCCGACTTGCACATTCTGCCTCTCTGGCTGGCTGAGTGCCCGCATGCTCGTTTCGTGGGTTGGCTTAGGTCTACGGAGTACATTCCATGTCTAAGCCCCAATCGGATCGAGGGTTGTGGTAGCAGGACCGGCAGCGGGATCTACAGCACACAGAGGGAGATCGGGTTGATCCCCGACTTACGCATTATGCCTCTTCGACTGGCTGAGCACCCGCACGCACCGAGGGTTGACTTAGGCATAGGGAGCTCATTCCATGTCTAAGCCCTAGCTCACCGAGGGTTGTGGCAGCGGGACCGGTAGCACGCAGAGGGGGACTGGGCCGATCCCTGACTTGCGCATGATGCCTCTTTGGCTGGCTCAGTACCTGTACGCTCATTTCGTGGGTTGACTTATGCATACGGAGTTCATTCTCAGTCTAAGATCAGACCAGACTGAGGGTTGTGGTAGTAGGATCAGCAACAAGCGGGGGGGACCGGGTCGATCCCCAGCTTGTGCATTCTTCCTCTCCAGCTGGCTGAGCACTCGAACGCTCCTTTCGTGGGTTGGCTTAGGCATACGGATTTCATTCCACGCCTAAGCATACGAAGCTCATTCCCAATCTAAGATTTTGAGCCATGGTGCACATGTTGGGTTCGGGCATGTGCTGGTGCCGCATTTTTTTTGCCCGAGGCACCATTGTCGGAGCATCGTCGGAGAGCCTAACCGACGACATTGGGGGTTCCGACGATTGAGGGGGCTGGGAGGTGTGCACACATGATGTGCGATGGGTGCTGCTACTTGGCCCTTATATTGTCCCCCTATCCCTCATCGAACCTCGAGAACTCACACCCCCTTAAAGAGCATTTCAGATTTTATAGGTTTGCTGCTAGTAGCCGTTATAATGTCTAAAATGGGGACACTTTTTTCAAATGGTCACAAAATCTCCTCCACTTCGAGTTTTTAGCTGAATGTTTTTTGTGCATGGCAACATAAATACAAGGATCACCTCTACCAAATTTGGGACAAAACTCTTTCTAAAAAAATTTAAAAAATCGAGAACCGTAAAAAGTTTAAAAAATAATGAAAAATAGAAAACGGGTCGTCTTGCCATGAAACTTCACATGAAGGCTTAGGGGACCATTGTATGAATTTACAAGCCATAAAAATGTCATTGGCATGGCAGAAATATGATGATGTGCTTGAACACACCGACCACCCGTTCGATCCTCGGCTTGCACATCTTGCCTCTTTGGTCTGTTGAGCGCCTGTCGCTCATTTCATGGGTTGACCTAGGCATATGGAGCTCATCCCCAGTCTAAGCATATGGAGTTCATTCCCTATCTATGATCAGACCGGATCGAGGGTTGCGACAGTAAGATTGGTAGCACGCAGGGGGGACCAGGGATGATCCTCGGCTTGCGGATTCTACCTCTCTGATAGGCTGAGCGTCCCGCACGCTTGTTTCATGGGTTGGCTTAGTTATACGGAGTACATTCCACGTCTAAGCCTCAACCGAACCGAGGGTTGTGGTAGCGGGACTGACAGCAGGATCGGTAGCACGCAGAGGGGGACCAGGTTGATCCTCGGCTTATGCATTATGCCACTCCGATCGGCCTCTCCGATTGGCTAAGCGCTCGTACGCTCGTTTCATGCGTTGACTTAGGCATACGGAGTTCATCTCCAGTCTAAGCATACGGAGTTCATCTTCAGTCTAAGCATACGGAGTTCATTCCAGTCTAAGATCAGATGGGATCGAGGGTTACGACAGCAGGATTGGCAGCACGTAGGGGGGATCGAGCTGATCCTTGGCTTGCGCATTCTGCCTCTCCGACCAGCTGAGCACCCGCATGCTCGTTTCATGGGTTGGCATAGGCATACGGAGTACATTCCAGTCTAAGCCCCAGTCGGACTGAGGGTTGTGGTAGCAGGACCGGCAGCGGGATCGATAGCATGCAGAGGGGGATCGGGCTGATCCTCGGCTTACGTATTATGCCTCCCCGCCCGGCTAAGCCCCCGCACGCTCATTTCATGGGTTGACTTAGGCATACGGAGTTCATCCCTAGTCTAAGCATACAGAGTTCATTCCCAGTCTAAGATTGATTCAGATTGAGAGTTACGGTAGTAGGATCGATAGAACGCAGGGGGGATCAGGCCGATCCCTGACTTACGCATTCTGCCTTTCTGGCCGGTTGAGCGCCCGCACATTCGTTTCGTGGGTTGGCTTAGGCATAGGGAGCTCATTCCATGTCTAAGCCTCAGCTGGACCAAGGGTTGTGGCAGTGGGACTGGCAGCACGCAGAGGGGGATCGGGTCGATCCCCGGCTTACACATTTGCCTCTCCGACCAGCTTAGCGCCCGCTCGCTCATTTCGTGGGTTGACTTATGCGTACAGAGTTCATTTTCGATCTAAGATCAGACCGGATCGAAGGTTGTGGTAGCAGGATCGACAACACGCAGGGGGGACCAGGTCGATCCCTGGCTTACGCATTCTGCCTCTCCGACCGACTGAATGCCTGCATGCTCATTTCATGGTTCGGCTTAGGCATACAGAGTACATTCCATGTCTAAGCCTCAGTCTAAGATTTTGAGCCACGGGGCACATGCTGGGCTCGGGCATGTGCTGGTGCCGCATTTTTTTCGCTCGGGGCACCATCGTCGGAGCATCGCCGGAGAGCGTAACCGATGACATTGGGGGTTCCGGCGATTGTGGGGGCTGGGGGTGTGTGCACATGATGTGCGATGGGTGCTGGTACTTGGCCCTTATTTGGCCCCCTATCCCTCATCAAACCTCAAGAACTCACACCCCCTTAAAGAGCATTTGAGATTTTATAGGTTTGCTACCAGTAGCCATTAAAGTGTATGAAATGGGGACACTTTTTTCAAACGGTCACAAAATCTTCTCCGTTTCGAGTTTTTAGCTGAATTTTTTGTGCATGCCGACAAAAATACAAGGATCACCTCTGCGAATTTTGGCGACCAAACTCTTTCTAAAAAAATTTAAAAAAATCCCGAACCGTAAAAAGTTTCAAAAATCGTGAAAAATAAAAAACGGGTCGTCTTGCCGCGAAACTTCACATGAAGGCTTAGGGGACCTTCGTTTGAATTTACAATTGGCATTGGCATGGCAAAATATGAAGATGTGCTTGAACCCACCTACCACTCGTTCGATCCCCAGTCTAAGCCTACAGAGTTCATTCCCAGTCTAAGATCAGATCGGATCGAGGGTTATGACAGCAGGATCGACAGCACGTAGGGGGGATCGGGCTGATCCCCGGCTTGTGCATTCTGCCTCTCCGATCGGCTAAGCGCCCGCACATTTGTTTCGTGGGTTGGCTTAGGCATACGGAGTATATTCCACGTCTAAGCCCTGGTCGGACAGAATGCTGTGGCAGTAGGATCGGCAGCACGCAGAGGGGGATCTGGCTGATCCTCGGCTTGCACATTATGCCTCTCCGACCGACCTCTTCGACCGACTGTGCGCCCGTACGCTCGTTTCATGGGTTGACTTAGGGATACGGAGTTCATCCCTAGTCTAAGCATACGGAGTTCATTCCCAGCCTAAGATCGAACCGGATCGAGGGTTGTGGTAGCAGGTCGACAGCACGCGGGGGGGACCGGGCCGATCCCTGGCTTGCGCATTTTGCCTCTCCGACCAACTGAGCGCCCGCACTCCTGTTCTGTGGGTTGGCTTAGGCATAGGGAGCTCATTCCATGTCTAAGCCCCAGCCGGATCGAGGGTTGTGGTAGTGGGACCGGTAGCACGTAGAGGGGGATCGGGTCGATCCCCGGCTTGCGCATTATGCCTCTTCGATTGGCTCAACGCCTGCACGCTCGTTTCATGGGTTGACTTATGCATACGGAGTTCATTCCCAGTATAAGATCACACTGGACCAAGGGTTGCGATAGCAGGATCGACAGCACGCAGGGGGGACCGGGTCGATCTTCGGCTTGAGCATTCTGCCTCTCCGACCTGCTGAGCGCCTGCACGCTCATTTCGTGGGTTGGCTTAGGCATACGGAGTTCATTCCATATCTAAGCATACGTAGCTCATTCCCAGCCTAAGATTTTGAGCCACGGTTCACATGCTGGGCTAGGGCATGTGCTGGTGCCGCATTTTTTTTGCCTGGGGCACCATCGCTGGAGCATCACCGGATCATTGCCAGAGAGCCAAACCGACGGCATTGGGGGTTCTGACGATTGGGGGGCCGGGGGGACTGCACACATGACACATGATGTTCGATGGGTGCTGGTACTTGGCCCTTATATTGGCCCTGTATCCCTCATCAAACCTCAAGAAGTCACACCCCCTTAAAAAGCATTGGAGATTTTATAGGTTTGCTGCCAGTAACCATTAAAGTGTCTAAAATGGGGACACTTTTTTCAAACGGTCGCAAAATCTTCTCCACTTCGAGTTTTTAGCTGAATTTTTTTGTGCATGCCAACAAAAATACAGGGATCACCTCTCTGGCCGGCTGAGCGCCCACACGCCCGTTTCGTGGGTTGGCTTAGGCATAGGGAGCTCATTCCATGTCTAAGCCTCAGTCGGACCGAGGGTTGTGTGGCAGTAGGACTGGCAGCATGCAGAGGGGGATCGGGCCATCCCCGACTTGCGCATTATGCCTTTTCAGCCAGCTCAGAGCCCACACGCTCCTTTCGTCGGTTGACTTATGCATGCGGAGTTCATTCCCAATCTAAGATCGGACCAGACCGAGGGTTGTAGCAGCAGGATCAACAGCATGAAGGGAGGGATCAGGTCGATCCCCAGCTTGCACATTTTGCCTCTCTGACTGGCTGAGTGCCTACACGCTCGTTTCGTGGGTTGACTTAGGCATACGGAGCTCATCCCTAGTCTAAACAAATAGAGTACATTTCCAGTCTAAGATTGAACCGGATCGAGGGTTGCAGTAGCAAGATCGGTAGCACGCAAGGGGACCAGGTCGATCCCTGGCTTGCGCATTCTGCCTCTCCGACTGACTGAGCGCCCGCACACTCGTTTCATGGGTCGGCTTAGGCATACGGAGTACATTCCATGTCTAAGCCCCAGTCGGACCGAGGGTCATGGTAGTAGGACCGACAGTGAGATCAGTAGCATGTAGAGGGGGACAGGGCTGATCCCCAGCTTGCGCATTATGCCTCTCTGGCCGGTTGAGCACCCGCACGCTTGTTTCATGGGTTGACTTAGGCATACAGAGTTCATCCCTAGTCTAAGCATACGGAGTTCATTCCCAGTCTAAGATCGGACCAGATCGAGGGTTGCGGTAGCAGGATCAGCAGCAGGTAGGGGGGCCAGGGCCGATCCCCGGCTTGCGCATTCTACCTCTCCGGTCGACTGAGCACCCGCACGTCCGTTTCATGGGTTCGCTTAGGCATAGGGAGCTCATTCCATTTCTAAGCCCCAACCAGACCGAGGATTGTGGCAGCGGGATCGACAACACGCAGAGGGGGATCGAGTCGATCCCAGCTTGCGCATTATGCCTCTTCGGTCGGCTCAGCGCCCGCACGCTCGTTTCATGGGTTGACTTATGCATACGGAGTTCATTCCCAATTTAAGATCAGACCGGACCAAGGGTTACCGTAGCAGGTTCTACAGCACACAGGGGGGACCAGGTCGATCCCCGACTTGCGCATTCTGCCTCTTCGACCAGCTGAGCGCCCACACGCTCGTTTCGTGGGTTGGGTTAGGCATACGGAGTTCATTCCATGTCTAAGCATATGGAGCTCATTCCCAGTCTAAGATTTTGAGCCACGGTACACATGCTGGGCTTGGGCATGTGCTGGTGCCGCATTTTTTTCGTCCGGGGCACCATCATCGGAGCATCACCGGAGAGCCTAACCGATGGCATTGGGGGGTCCGACGATTGAGGGGGCCGGGGGGTGTGCACACATGATGTGCGATGGGTGCTGGTACTTGGCCCTTATATTGGCCCCCTATCCCTCATCAAACCTCGCGAACTCACACCCCCTCAAAGAGCATTTGAGATTTTATAGGTTTGCTTCCAGTAGCCATTAAAGTGTCTAAAATGGGGGCATTTTTTTCAAACAGTCACAAAATCTTCTCCACTTTGAGTTTTTAGCTGAATTTTTTTGTGCATGCCAAAAAACATACAAGGATCACCTCTACCAAAATTTTGGAACAAAAATCTTTCTAAAAAAATTTAAAAAAATCCCAAACCGCAAAAAATTTCAAAAATCATGAAAAATAGAAAATGAGTCGTCTTGCCATGAAACTTCACATGAAGGCTTAGGGGACCATTGTATGAATTTACAAGCCATAAAAATGGCATTGGCATGGCAGAAATATGAAGTTGTGCTTGAATCGACCTACCACCCGTTCGATCCCCGACATGCGTATCCTGCCTCTCTGGTCAGCTGAGCGCCCGTACACTCATTTCATGGGTTGACTTAGGCATACGGAGTTCATCCCCAGTCTAAGTATACGGAGTTCATTCCCAGTCTAAGATCAGATCAGATCGAGGGTTGCGGTAGCAGGATCGACAGCACGCAGGGGGGCCCGAGCCAATCCCCGGCTTACGCATTCTGCCTCTCCGGTTGGCTAAGCGCCCGCATGCTCGTTTTGTGGGTTGGCTTAGGCATACGGAGTACATTCCACGTCTAAGCCCCAATCGGACTGAGGGTTGTGGCAGCAGGATCGGCAGCAGCCAGAGGGGGATCGGGCTGATCCCTGACTTACGCATTATGCCTCTTCGACCAGCCTTTCTAGCTGACTAAGCGCCCGTACGCTTGTTTTGTGGGTTGACTTAGGTATACGGAGTTCATCCCCAGTCTAAGCATACGGAGTTCTTTCCCAGTCTAAGATCAGATCGGATCGAGGGTTGCGACAGAAGGATCGACAGCATGCAGGGGGATCGGGTCGATCCTCAGTTTATGTATTCTGTTTCTCCGGCCGACTAAGCACCTGCACGCTCGTTTCATGGGTTGGCTTAGGCGTACAGAGTACATTCCATGTCTATGCCCCAGCCGGACCGAGGGTTATGGCAGCAGGACCAGCAGCGGGATCGACAGCACACAGAGGGGGACCAGGCCGATCCCTGGCTTGCGCATTCTGCCTCTCCGACCGGCTGAGTGCCCGCACACCCGTTTCATGGGTTGGCTTAGGCATAGGGAGCTCATTCCATGTCTAAGCCCCAGTCGGACCGAGGGTTGTGGCAGGGGGACCGGGCCGATCCTCGACTTGCGCATTATGCCTCTTCGACCGGCTCAGTGCCCGCACGCTCGTTTCGTGGGTTGACTTATGCATACGAAGTTCATTCCCAGTCTAAGATCGGACCAGACTGAGGGTTGTGGCAGCAGGATCGACAGCACATAGAGGGGGATCGGGTCGATCCCCAACTTGCGCATTCTACCTCTCGAACCGGTTGAGCGCCCACACGCTCGTTTTGTGGGTTGGCTTAGCATACGGAGTTCATTCCATGTCTAAGCATACAGAGCTCATTCCCAATCTAAGATTTTGAGCCAGGTGCACATGCTGGGCTTGGGCATGTGCTGGTTCCACATTTTTGTCGCCCGGGGCACCATCGTCGGAGCGTCATCGGAGAGCCTAACCGGCGACATTGGGGGTTTCGATGATTGGCGGGTCCAGGGGGTGTGCACACATGATGTGCGATGGGTGCTAGTACTTGGCCCTTATATTGGCCCCCTATCCGTCCTCAAACATTGAGAACTTACACCCCCTTAAAGAGCATTTGAGATTTTATAGGTTTGCTGCCAGTAGCCATTAAAGTGTCTGAAATGGGGACACTTTTTTCAAAAGATCACAAAATCTTCTCCACTTTGAGTTTTTAGCTGAATTTTTTTGTACATGCCAAAAAAAATACAAGGATCACCTCTACCAAATTTGGGGACAAAACTCTTTGTAAAAAAATTTAAAAAAATCCTGAACCGTAAAAAGTTTCAAAAATCATAAAAAATAGAAAACAGGTCGTCTTGCCACAAAACTTCACATGAAGGCTTACGGGACCATTGTATGAATTTAAAAGCCATAAAAATGGCATCGGCATGGCAAAAATATGAAGATGTGCCTGAACCCACCTACCACCCGTTCGATCCCCGGTTTTCGCATCCTGCCTCTTTGGTCGGCTGAGCGCCCGCACGCTCATTTCGTGGGTTGACTTAGGCATACGGAGTTCATCCCCAATCTAAGCATACGGAGTTCATTCCCAGTCTAAGATCAGACCGGATCGAGGGTTGCGACAGCAGGATCGACGACACGCAGGGGGGACCAAGTTGATCCCCGGCTTGTGTATTCTGCCTCCCCGATCTACTGAGCGCCCACTGGCTCATTTCGTGGGTTGGCTTAGGCATACAGAGTACATTTCACTTCTAAACCCCAGTCGGACTGAGGGTTGTGGCAGCAAGACCGGCAGCGGGATCGGCAGCACAGAGAGGGGGATCGGGTTGATCCCCAGCTTATGCATTATGCCTCTTCAACCTGCCTCTTCAGTTGGCTGAGCGCCCGCACGCTCGTTTCGTGGGTCGACTTATACATACGGAGTTTATCCCTAGTCTAAGCATACAGAGTTCATTTTGAGTCTAAGATCGGATCAGATCGAGGGTTGCGATAGCAGGATCGGTAGCACATAGGGGGGACCAGACCGATTCCTGGCTTGCGCATTCAGCATCTCTGACCGACTGAACGCCCGCATGCCCGTTTCGTGGGTTAGCTTAGGCGTCGGGAACTCATTCCATGTCTAACCCCAGCTGGACCGAGGGTTGTGGCAGAGGTACTGGGAGCACGCAACGGGGGACCGGGTTGATCCCCGGCCTACGCATTATGCCTCTTCGGCCGGCTCAGTGCCCGTACGCTCGTTTCGTGGGTTGACTTATGCATACGGAGTTCATTCCCAGTCTAAGATGGGACCGGACCGAGGGTTGTGACAGCAAGATCGACAGCACGCAGGGGGGATCGGGTCGATCCCCGGCTTGCGTATTCTGCCTCTCCGATCGATTGAGCGCCCGCACGCTCGTTTCGTGGGTTGGCTTAGGCATACGGAGTTCATTCCATGTCTAAGCATACGGAGCTCATTCCCAATCTAAGATTTTGAGCCATAGTGCACATGCTAGGCTCAGGCATGTGCTGGTGCCGCATTTTTTTTACCCGGGGTACCATCGCCGGAGGATCGCTGGAGCATTGCTGGAGAGCCTAACCGGCGGCATTGGGGGTATCGATGATTGGGGGGGCCGGGGGGTGTGCGCACATAATGTGCGATGGGTGCTGGTACTTGGCCCTTATATTGGCCCCCTATCCCTCATCAAACATCAAGATCTCACACCCCCTTAAAGAGCATTTGAGATTTTATAGGTTTGCTGCCAGTAGCCATTAAAGTGTTTGAAATGGGGACACTTTTTTCAAACGATCACAAAATCTTCTCCACTTTGAGTTTTTAGCTGAATTTTTTTATGCAAGCCAAAAAAAATACAAGGATCACCTCTACCAAATTTGGGGACAAAACTCTTTGTAAAAAAATTTAAAATAATCCCAAACCATAAAAAGTTTTGTAAATTGTGAAAAATAGAAAACAGGTCGTCTTGCGACGAAACTTCACATGAAGGCTTAGGGGACCATTGTATGAATTTACAAGCCATAAAAATGGCATTGGCATGGTAGAAATATGAAGATGTGCTTGAACCCACCTACCACCCGTTCGATCCTCGACTTGCGCATCTTGCCTCTTTGGTCGGCTGAGCGCCCACACGCTCGTTTCATAGGTTGACTTAGGCATACGGAGTTCATCACCAGTCCAAGCATACGGAGTTAATTCTCAGTGTAAGATCGGATCGGATTGAGGGTTGCGGCAACAAGATTGGTAGCACGCAGGAGAGACTGGGCTGATCCCCGGCTTGCGCATTCTGCCTCTCCGACCGGCTGAGTGCCTGCACATTCATTTCGTGGGTTGTTTTAGCCATACAGAGTACATTCCACATCTAAGCCCCAGCCGGACCGAGGGTTGTGGCAGCAGGATCGACAGCGGGATTGGCAGCACGCAGAGGGGGACTGGGCTGACCCTCGGCTTGCGTATTATGCCTCTCTGACTGGCCTCTCCGGCCGGCTGAGTGCCGCATGCTCGTTTCATGGGTTGACTTAGGCATATAGAGTACACTCCACGTCTAAGCCCCAGTCGGACCAAGGGTTGTGGTAGCAGGACTGGCAGCGGGATCGGCAGCATGCAGAGAGGGATCGGGCTGATCCCCAACTTACCCATTATGCCTCTTCGATTGGCCTCTCTGGTCGGCTGAGTGCCCGTATGCTCGTTTCGTGGGTTGACTTAGGCATACGGAGTTCATCGCCAGTCTAAGCATACGGAGTTCATTCCCAGTCTAAAATCAGACCGAATCGAGGGTTGCAGTAGCAGGATCGACAGCACATAAGGGGGATCGGGCCGATCCCCGGCTTGCGCATTCTACCTCTCCGGCCAATTGAGCACCCGCACGTTCGTTTCATGGGTTGGCTTAGGCATATAGAGTACATTCCACGTCTAAGCCCCAGTTGGACTGACGGTTGTGGCAGCAGGACTGGCAGCAGTTCGGTAGCACGCAGAGAGGGACCTGGCTGATCCCCAGCTTGCACTTTATGCCTTTTCGACCGGCCTCTCGGGTCGGCCGAGCGCCCGCATGCTCATTTCGTGGGTTGACTTAGGCGTACGGAGTTCATCCCCAGTCTAAGCATACGGAGTTCATTTCCAGTCTAAGATCGAACCGGATCGAGGGTTGCGGTAGCAGGATCGATAGCGCGCAGGGGGGACCAAGCCGATCCCCGGGTTGCGCATTCTGCCTCTCCGACCGGCTGAGGGCCCGCACACCCGTTTTGTGGGTTGATGTAAGCATAGGGAGCTCATTCCATGTCTAAGCCCCAGCTGGACCGAGGGTTGTGGTAGTGGAACTGACAGCATGCAGAGGGGGACTGGGCCAATCCCCGACTTGTGCATTATACCTCTTCGGCCGGCTCAGCGCCTGCACGCTCGTTTCGTGGTTTGACTTATGCATAGAGAGTTCATTCCCAATCTAAGATCAGACTAGACCGAGGGTTAGGGTAGTAGGATTGACAGCACATACGGGGGGATCGGGTCGATCCCCATCTTGCACATTCTGTGTCTCCGACCGGCTGAGCGCCCGCACGCTCGTTTAGTGGTTTGGCTTAGGCATACGGAGTTCATTCCATGTCTAAGCATACGGAGCTCGTTCCCAATCTAAGATTTTGAGCCACGGTGCACATGCTGGGCTCGGGCATGTGCTGGTGCCGCATTTTTTTCGCTCGGGCACCATCGTCGGAGCATCACCGAAGCATCGCCGGAGAGCCTAATCGGCGGCATTGGGGGTTCCGGCGATTGAGGGGGCCGGGGGGTGTGCACACATGATGTGCAATGGGTGCTGGTACTTGGCCCTTATATTGGCTCCCTATCTCTCATCAAACCTCGAGAACTCACGCCCCCTCAAAGAGCATTTGAGATTTTATAGGTTTGCTGCTAGTAGCAATTAAAGTGTCTAAAATGGGGGCATTTTTTTCAAACAGTCACAAAATCTTCTCCACTTCGAGTTCTTAGCTGAATTTTATTGTAAATGCCAACAAACATACAAGGATCACCTCTACCAAATTTGGGGACAAAACTCTTTCTAAAAAAATTTTAAAAAATCCCAAACCGCAAAAAATTTCAAAAATCGTGAAAAAAAGAGAATGGGTCGTCTTGCCATGAAACTTCACATGAAGGCTTAGGGGACCATCGTATGAATTTACAAGCCATAAAAATGGCATTGGCATGGCAGAAATATGAAGATGTGCTTGAACCCACCTACCACCCGTTCGATCCCCGACATGCGCATCCTGCCTCTCTGGTCGGCTGAGCGCCCGTACACTCGTTTCGTGGGTTGACTTAGGCATATGGAGTTCATCCCCAGTCTAAGCATACGGAGTTCATTCCCAGTCTAAGATCGGATCGGATCGATGGTTGCGGCAGCAGGATCGACAGCATGCAGGGGGGGCCGGGCCAATCCCCGGTTTGCGTATTTTACCTCTCCGATTGGCTAAGCGCCCGTATGCTCGTTTCGTGGGTTGGCTTAGGCATACGGAGTACATTCCACGTCTAAGCCCCAATCGGATCGAGGGTTGTGGCAGCAGGATCGGGAGTAGCCAGAGGGGGACTGGGCTGATCCCCGACTTGCGCATTATGCCTCTCCAGCCAGCCTCTCTAGCCGACTAAGCGCCCGCACGCTCGTTTCGTGGGTTGACTTAGGCATACAGAGTTCATCCTCAGTCTAAGCATACGGAGTTCTTTCCCAGTCTAAGATCGAACCGGATCAAGGGTTGCGGCTACAAGATCGGCAGCAAGCAGGGGGACCAGGCTGATCCCCGGCTTGCGTATTCTGTTTCTCCGGCCGACTGAGTGCCTGCACGCTCGTTTCATGGATTGGCATAGGCATACGGAGTACATTCCACGTCTATGCCCCCGCTGGACCGAGGGTTATGGCAGCAGGACCAGCAGCAGGATCGACAGCACGCAGAGGGGGACCGGGTTGATCCCCAGCTTATGGATTATGCCTCTCCGATCGGCCTCTCTGGTCGGTTGAGTGCCCGCACACTCGTTTCATGGGTTGACTTAGGCATACGGAGTTCATCCCCAGTCTAAGCATACGGAGTTCATTCCAAGTCTAAGATCGAACCAGACCGAGGGTTGCGACAGTAGGATTGGTAGCACGTAAGGGGGATCGGGCCGATCCCCGGCTTGCGCATTCTGCCTCTCCGACCGGCTGAGCGCCCGCACGTCCGTTTCATGGGTTGGCTTAGGCATAGGGATCTCATTCCACGTCTAAGCCCCAGTTGGACTGAGGGTTGTGGCAGGGGGACCGAGCCGATCCTCGACTTGCGCATTATGCCTCTTCGACCGGCTCAACGCCCGCATGCTCGTTTCATGGGTTGACTTATGCATACGGAGTTCCTTCCCAGTCTAAGATCAAACCAGACTGAGGGTTGTGGCAGCAGGATTGACAGCACACAGGGGGGGATCGGGTCGATCCCTGGCTTGCGCATTCTGCCTCTCCAACCTACTGAGTGCCCCCACGCTCGTTTCGTGGGTTGGCTTAGGGATACGGAGTTCATTCCATGTCTAAGCATACGGAGCTCATTCCCAATCTAAGATTTTGAGCCACGGTGCACATGCTGGGCTTGGGCATGTGCTGGTTCCACATTTTTTTTGCCCGGGGCACCATCCCCGGAGCATTACCGGAGAGCCTAACCGGCGGCATTGGGGGTTCCGATGATTGGGGGGTCCGGGGGGTGTGCACACATGATGTGCGATGGGTGCTGGTACTTGGCCCTTATATGGGCCCCTATCCGTCATGAAACCTGGAGAACTCACACCCCCTTAAAGAGCATTTGAGATTTTATAGGTTTGCTGCCAGTAGCCATTAAAGTTCTAAAATGGGGACACTTTTTTCAAATGATCACAAAATCTTATCCACTTGGAGTTTTTAGCTGAATGTTTTTGTGCATGCTAACAAAAATACAAGGATCACCTCTACCAAATTTGGGAACAAAACTCTTTCTAAAAAAATTTAAAAAAAATCCCGAACCGTAAAAAGTTTTGAAAATCGTGAAAAGTAGAAAACGGGTCATCTTGCCACGAAACTTCACATGAAGGCTTAGGGGACCATTGTATGAATTGACAAGCCATAAAAATGGCATTGGCATGGCAAAAATATGAAGATGTGCTTGAACCCACCTACCACCTGTTCGATCCCCGGCTTGCGCATCCTGCCTCTCTGGTCGGCTGAGTGCCCGCACGCTCATTTCGTGGGTTGACTTAGGCATACGAAGTTCATCCCCAGTCTAAGCATACGGAGTTCATACCTAGTTTAAGATCAGACCAGATCGAGGGTTACGACAGCAGGATCGATAGCATGCAGGGGGGATCGAGCCAATCCCCGGCTTGCGCATTCTACCTCTCCGGTCGGTTGAGTGCTTGCACGCTCGTTTCATGGGTTGGCTTAGGCATACGGAGTACATTCCATGTCTAAGCCCCAGTCGGACCGAGGGTTGTGGCAGTAAGACTGGCAGCGGGATCTGTAGCACGCAGAGGGGGACCAGGCTGATCCCCAGCTTGCGCATTATGCCTCTTCTGTCGGCCTCTCCGGCCTGCTGAGTGCCCGCACGCTCATTTTGTGGGTTGACTTAGGGATGCGGAGTTCATCCCCATTCTAAGCATACAGAGTTCTTTCCCAATCTAAGATCGAACTAGACCAAAGGTTGCGACAGTAGGATCGGCAGCACGCAAGGGGGCCCGGGCTGATCCCTGGCTTGCGCATTCTGCCTCTCCGGCAGACTGAACACCCGTACGCCCGTTTCATGGGTTGGCTTAGGCATAGGCAGCTCATTCCATGTCTGAGCCCCAGTCGGACCGAGGGTTGTGGCAACGGGACCGGTAGCACACAGAGGGGGACCGGGCCAATCCTAGGCTTGCGCAATATGCCTCTTCGGCTGGCTCAACGCCCGCAAGCTCATTTCGTGAGTTGACTTATGCATACGAAGTTCATTCCCAGTTTAAGATCGGACCAGATCGAGGGTCGTGAAAGCAGGATCTACAGCACGACGGGGTGGACCGGGTCGATCCTTGGCTTGCGCATTCTACCTCTCCGACCGGCTGAACGCCCGTACGCTCGTTTCATGGGGTGGCTTAGGCATACGGAGTTCATTCCATTTCTAAGCATGCGGAGCTCATTCCCAATCTAAGATTTTGAGCCACGATGCACATGTTGGGCTCAGGCATGTGCTGGTGTCGCATTTTTTTCGCCCGAGGCACCATCGTCGGAGCATCACCGGAGAGCCTAACCGGTGGCATTGGAGGTTCCAACGATTGGGGGGCTGGGGGGTGTGCACACGTGATGTGCGATGGGTGCTGGTACTTGGCCCTTATATTGGCCCCCTATCCGTCATCGAACCTCGAGAACTCACACCCCCTTAAAGAGTATTTGAGATTTTATAGGTTTGCTGCCAGTAGCCATTAAAGTGTCTTAAATGGGGAAACTTTTTGCAAACGATCACAAAATCTAAGATCGAATTGTGGCAATAGGATCGATAGCACATAGGGGGGCACCGGGTCGATCCCCGGCTTGCACATTCTTCCTCTCCGGTCGGCTGAGCGCCCGCACGCTTGTTTCGTGGGTTGGCTTAGGCATACGGAGTTCATTCCATGTCTAAGCATACGGAGCTCATTCCCAGTCTAAGATTTTGAGCCACGGTGCACATGCTCGGCTCGGGCATATGCTGGTGCCACATTTTTTTTGCCCAGGGCACCATCACCGGAGCATCGTCGGAGAGCCTAACCGGAGGCATTGGGGATTCTGACGATTGGGGGGGCCGTGGGGTGTGCGCACATGATGTGCGATGGGTGCTGGTACTTGGCGCTTATATTGGGCCCCTATCCTTCATCAAACCTTGATAACTCACACCCCCTTAAAGAGCATTTGAGATTTTATACGTTTGCTGCCAGTAGCCATTAAAATGTCTGAAATGGGGACACTTTTTTCAAACTGTCACAAAATCTTCTCCACTTTGAGTTTTTAGCTAAATTTTTTTGTGCATGCCAAAAAAAATACAAGGATCACCTCTACCAATTTTGGGGACAAAAATCTTTCTAAAAAAATTTAAAAAAATCCTGAACCGTAAAAAGTTTAAAAAATCATGAAAAATAAAAAACGGGTCGTCTTGCCACGAAACTTCACATGAAGGCTTAGGGGACCATTGTATCAAGTTTACAAGCCATAAAAATGGCATTGGCATGGAAGAAATATGAAGATGTGCTTGAACCAACCTACCACCTATTAGATCACCAGCTTGCGCATCCTGCCTCTCTAGTCGACTGAGCGCCCGTACGCTTGTTTCGTGGGTTGACTTAGGCATATGGAGTTCATCCCCAGTCTAAGCATACGGAGTTCATTCCTAGTCTAATATCGGACCGGATTGAGAGTTGCGACAGTCGGATCGACAGCACGCAGGGGGACCGGGCCGATCCCCGGCTTGTGCATTCTGCCTCTCCGGCCGGCTGAGAGCCCACACGCTCGTTTCGTGGGTTGGCTTAGGCATACGGAGTTCATTCCATGTCTAAGTATACGGAGCTCATTCCCAGTCTAAGATTTTGAGCCATGGTGCACATGCTAGGCTCGAGCTTGTGCTGGTGCTGCATTCTTTTCGCCCAGGGCACCATCGTCGGAGCATCGTCGAAGAGCCTAACCGGCAGCATTGGGGGTTCCGACGATTGGGTGGGCGGGGGGTGTGCGCACATGATGTGCGATGGGTGCTGGTACATGGCCCTTATATTGGCCCCCTATCCCTCATCAAACCTTGAGAACTCACACCCCCTTAAAGAGCATTTGAGATTTTATAGGTTTGCTGCCAGTAGCCATTAAAGTGTCTGAAATGGGGACACGTTTTTCAAACGGTCACAAAATCTTCTCCACTTCGAGTTTTTAGCTGAATGTTTTTGTGCATGCCAAAAAAAATACAAGGATCACCTTCACCAAATTTGGGGACAAAACGCTTTCTAGCTTTTAAAAAATCCCAACCACAAAGTTCAAAAGTAAAAATAGAAAGCGGTCCTTCCATGCAATTCACATGAAGCCTTAGCGGACCATTGTATGAATTTACAAGCTAAAAATGGCATTGGGTTGCAGAAATATCAGTGTTGAACCACCTACCACCCGTTCGATCCCGGCTTGCGCATCCTGCCTTCTGGTCGGCTGATCGCCCGCACGCTCGTTTCGTGGGGTTGACTTCAGCATACGGAGTTCAACCCAAGTCTTAACATACGGATTTCATTCCAGTCTAAGATCATCGAACCCAAAGGGTTGCGGCAGTAGATCGCACAGCACGCAGGAGGATAGCCAATCCCCGATTGCGCTTCCCCTCTGATCGCTGGCGCCCGCACGTCATTTCGGTTGCTTAGCCATGGGAGTTCATTCCATATCTAAGCATACGGAGCTAATTCCCAGTCTAAGATTTTAAGCCATGGTGCATATGCTGGGCTCGGGCATGTGCTGGTGCCGCATTTTTTTTGCCTGGGGCACCATCGTTGGAGCATCACCGGAGCATATCGGAGAGCCTAATCGGCGGCATTGGGGGTTCCGACGATTGGGGGGGCCGCAGGGTGTGCGCACATGATGTGAGATGGTGCTGGTACTTGGCCCTTATATTGGCCCCCTATCCCTCATCAAACCTCAAGAACTCACACCCCCTTCAAGAGCATTTGAGATTTTATAGGTTTGCTGCCAGTAGCCATTAAAGTGTCTGAAATGGGGACACTTATTTCACACGGTCACAAAATCTTCTCCACTTTGAGTTTTTAGCTGAATTTTTTTTTTGCATGCCAAAGAAAATAAAAGGACCACGTCTACCAATTTTGGGGGCAAAACTCTTTCTAAAAAAATTTTAAAAAATCTCGAACCGTAAAGAGTTTTGAAAATCGTGAAAAATAGAAAACTGGTCATCTTGCGATGAAACTTCACATGAAGGCTTAGGGGACCATTGTATGAATTTACAAGCCATAAAAATGGCATTGGCATGGCATAAATACGAAGATGTGCTTGAACCCACCTACCACCCGTTCGATCCCCGACTTGCGCATCCTGCCTCTCTGGTCGAACGAGCGTCCGCACGCTCGTTTCGTGGGTTGACTTAGGCATATGGAGTTCATCTCCAGTCTAAGCATACGGAGTTCATTCCCAGTCTAAGATTGGACCGAATCGAGGGTTGCGACAGCAGGATGGGTAGCACGCAGGGGGGACCGGGCCGACCCCGGCTTGCCCGTTCTACCTCTCCGCCCGACTGAGCGCCCGCACGCTCATTTCGTGTGTTGGCTTAGGCATACGGAGTACATTCCAGGTCTAAGCCCTAGCCAGACTGAGGGTTGTGGCAGCAAGAGAGGCAGCGGGATCGACAGCACGTAGATGGGGACCGGGCTGATCCCCGACCTGCACATTATGCCTCTTCGGTCGACCTTTCCTACTGGTTGAGCACCCGTACGCTCGTTTTATGGGTTGACTTACGTGTATGAAGTTCATCCCCAGTCTAAGCATACGGAGTTCATTCCTAGTCTAAGATCGAATCAGACCGAGGGTTACGGTAGCACGCAATGGAGATCGGGTCGATCCTCGACTTACGCATTCTGCCTCTCCGATCGACTAAACGGCCGCATGCCAGTTTCATGGGTTGGCTTCGACATAAGGAGCTCATTCCATGTCTAAGCCCCAGTTGGATCGAGGGTTGTGGCAGCGGGACTGGCAGCACGCAGAGGTGGACCGGGCCGATCCCTGGATTGCGCATTATGCCTCTTCAGTCGGCTCAGCGCCCGCACGCTAATTTCGTGGGTTGACTTATGCATACGGAGTTCATTCCCAGTCTAAGATCAGATCGAATCGAGGGTTATGGCAACAAGATCGACAGCACGCAGGGGGGATCGGGTCGATCCTCGACTTGCGCATTCTGCCTCTCCGGCCGGTCGAGCGCCCGCATGCTCATTTCGTGGGTTGGCTTAGGCATACGGAGTTCATTCCATGTCTAAGGATACAGAGCTCATTCCCAGTCTAAGATTTTGAGCCACGGTGCACATGTTGGGCTTAGGCAAGTGCTGGTGCCGCATTTTTTTCGCTCGGGGCACCATTGCTGGAGCATCACCGGAGAGCCTAACCGACGGCGTTGGGGGTTTTGACGATTGAGGGGGCCAGGGGGTGTGCGCATATGATGTGCAATGGGTGCTAGTACTTGGCCCTTATATTGGCCCACTGTCCCACATCAAACCTCGAGAACTCACACCCCCTTAAAGAGCATTTGAGATTTTATAGGTTTGCTGCCAGTAGCCATTAAAGTGTCTGAAATGGGGACACTTTTTTCAAACGGTCACAAAATCTTCTCCACTTCGAGTTTTTTTTTTTGTGCATGCCAAGAAAAATACAAGGATCACCTCTACCAAATTTGGGGACAAAACTCTTTGTAAAACAATTTTAAAAAATCTTGAATTGCAAAAAGTTTTGAAAATCGTGAAAAATAGAAAACGGGTCGTCTTGCCACGAAACTTCACATGAAGGCTTAGGGGACCATTGTATGAATTTACAAGCCATAAAAATGGCATTGGTAAGGCAGAAATATGAAGATGTGCTCGAACCAACCTACTACCCATTCGATCCCCGGCTTTCGCGTCCTGCCTCTCTTGTCGACTGAGCGCCCTCTTGCTCGTTTCGTGGGTTGACTTAGGCATACAGAGTTCATCCCCAGTCTAAGCATATGGAGTTCATTCCCAGTCTACGATCAGATCAGATCGAGGGTTGCGACAGCAGGATCGGTAGCACGCAGGGGGGACCGGGTCGATCCCCGGTATATGCATTCTGCTTCTCCAGCCGACTGAGCGCCCGCTCGCTCATTTCGTTGGTTGGCTTAGGCATATGGAGTACATTCCAGGTCTAAGCCCCAACCGGACCGAGGGTTGTGTTAGCAGGACCGGCAGTGGCATCGGTAGCACGTAGAGGGAGACCGGGCTGATCCTCGGCTTACGAATTATGCCTCCCCGATCAACTGAGCGCCCACACGCTCGTTTCGTGGGATAGGCATACGGAATTCATCCCCAGTCTAAGCATACGGAGTTCATTCCCAGTCTAAGATTGGACTGAACTGAGGGTTGCAATAGTAGGATCAACAGCACGTAGAGGGGATCGGGCCGATCCCCAGCTTGCGCATTCTGCCTCTCCGGCCGACTGTGCACCGGCACGCCTATTTCATGGGTTGGATTAGGCATAGGGAGCTCATTCCATGTCTAAGCCCCAGCCAGACCGAAGGTTGTGGCAGCAGGATCGGCAACACACAGAGGGGGACCGGGCCGATCCCTGGCTTGCGCATTATACCTCTTCGACCGACTCAGCAGCCGCACGCTTGTTTCATGGGTTGACTTATGTATATGGAGTTCATTCCCAGTTTAAGATCGGACCAGACCGAGGGTTGCGGCAGCAGGATCGAAGCATACAGGGGGGGATCAGGTTGACTCCGGCTTGCGCATTTTGCCTCTCCGGTCGACTGAGCGCCTGCACGGTCATTTCATCGGTTGGCTTAGGCATATGGAGTTCATTCCATGTCTAAGCATATAGAGCTCATTCCCACTCTAAGATTTTGAGCCACGATGCACATGCTGGGCTCAAGCATGTGCTGGTGCCACATTTTTTTCACCCGGGGCACCATCGTCGGAGCATCGTCGGAGAGCCTAACCGACGGCATTGGGGGTTTCGGTGATTGGAGGGGCCGGGGGGTGTGCGCACATGATGTGCGATGGGTGCTGGTACTTGGCCCTTATATTGGCCCCCTATCCCTCATCAAACCTCGAGAACTCACACCCCCTTAAAGAGCATTTGAGATTTTATAGGTTTGCTGCCAGTAGCCATTAAAGTGTCTTAAATGGGGACACTTTTTTCAAATGGTCATAAAATCTTCTCCACTTCGAGTTTTTAGCTGAAGTGTTTTGTGCATGCCAAAAAAAATACAAGGATCACCTGTACTAAATTTGGGGACAAAACTCTTTCTAAAAAATTAAAAAAAAAATCCCAAACCGTAAAAAGTTTTGAAAGTCGTGAAAAATAGAAAACGGGTCGTCTTGCCACGAAACTTCACATGAAGGCTTAGGGGACCATTGTATGAATTTACAAGCCGTAAAAATGGCATTGGCATGGCAGAAATATGAAGATGTGCTTGAACCCACCTACCACCCGTTCGATCCCCGACTTGCTTATCCTGCCTCTCTAGTCGGCTGAGCGCCCGCACGCTCATTTCGTGGGTTGACTTAGGCATACGGAGTTCATCCCCAGTCTAAGTGTCATGGGCTCCGGCCTTAGACTCAGAAACCGTGCGGCCTTAGGCTTGGAATCTCCTCCTTTATGCCTAAGTTAGCCTAAAACATAAGCATGCGGGCACTAGAACAATGGGAATGGCTAATTACGCAAGTTAAAGAGAAATAGGATAACAAGACAGAATTCTGGAAATGCTCTTGTATTCACTGAAACAGAAGTGTTTGATGGTGTACAAATGAAGGTGGAACAACCCTCTATTTATAATTGAAGCTTTAGCTACAACTTAATGGCATATCCCTAGAATAAAGGCTAAAATCATGGGATTATACAGATTACAATCAATCAGGATGCTAACTCCTGATTTTCAGGGTCAAACAAATCTACCAGGATGCTCCAGCTGATCCTGCCTGCTTCCAGAAGCTTCCCTTGTGTGTCCAGCACCTTGGTCCCTTCTGGATATGGTGCAGGAAGTTGTATGCTAGGCCTTGGTCTCACGGGCTGGCCTGCAAGTTGGGCGGGCATTCTGAACTCGTTTGCTAGTTTTTACGCTCTGACACCCGCCAGCATGCCTGGTCTGTGGGCCTCAATCTCTGGCTCACCTGCTGGTCTGCCTGATGTGCCTGGTGTGCCCGACCAAGGCGTGACATTCTCCCCCACCTGATTGTGCAACGCCCTCATTGCATCTTCTGCATGCTACTACCTGATCTGGTTCCCAAACTGCCATAAGTCATCTGCTGGTTCCCAGCTCACCTCACTATCTGGAAGTCCCTTCCAGCGCACCAAGTACTAATATCTTGGTTGATAATTCTTCCATCTCACCTCCCAGTCAGCCATGATGCTATGGACCTCCTTCTCATATGAGGCCCTTGCTCCCAATGGTGCATGCTTTGACTCTGCCCGCCCTGGATCTCCCTCATCCTCATGGAACGGCTTGAGCATGCTCACATGGAACACCGGGTGTACCCTTAACTTGGGTGGCATATCTAGCTTGTAGGCAACCTTGCCTACCCTCTTGACTATTCGAAAAGGTCCCTTATACCTCTGGACTAGGCCTTTGTGCAGCCCCCTATGGTGCACAATAGGATGCAGCTTCACCAACACCAAGTCTCCAACCTGGAACTGTACATCCCGCCTCTTCTGGTCTGCCCACTTCTTCGACCTCTTGGCCGCCTTGTGTAGAAAAACTCTGGCCAAGTCAGTTTGCTCTTACCATGCCTTGGCAAACTTGTATGCTACTGGATTCGACCCTGTATAACTTGTAGCAATCGAACTGGGTGTTAGTGGTTGTTGCGCTGTCACAACCTCAAATGGGCTCTGGTTCATTGCCTCGCTCCTTTGCAAGTTGTAGGAAAATTACTCAATATCTAGCAGCTTTGGCCAGTCCCTTTGTGTGGCACTCACATAGTGCCTGACGTAGACCTCCAATAGTCCATTTACTCGCTCTGTCTACCCATCGGTCTGTGGATGCATGCTGGTGGAAAAGTTCAAGTCTGACCCCAATAGCTTGAACAACTCAATCCAAAACTTTCCCGTGAAATGCCCATCCTGATCACTAACAATGGTCCTCGACACTCCCAAGTACTTAACTATGTTCTTCAAGAACAATCAAGCTGCCTCCTCGGCTGGGCACTCCTTGGTTGTTGGAATGAAGATTCCATACTTGGAAAACCTATCCACCACTACCATGATGCTTCCAAACCCTTCTGCTTTGGGTAGACCGACTATAAAGTCCAGAGAAACACTCTCCCATGATCGCTCTGGCACTGGCAATGGCTCTAAGAGACCGCCTGGTTTCTTGAGCTCCACCTTGTCCTGTTGGCACACAAGATAAGTCTTCACATAGGCCTTCATATTGTCCATCATGTGCGGCCAGTAGTACTAGTCCTCAATCAGCGCCAAGGTGCGGCTCACTCTGGGTGTCCAGCCCACCTTGAATCATGACACTCTTGTAAAACTTCCTTGCAGAGCTTTCTGTGCTACGACACAAACAGTCTACTGCCCTTGGTGTACAGCAAGCCATCTTGTAACCAAAACTGCCTAGTCTTACCTTGCTGGGCGTACTCCATCAGAGCTTTGGCTGTAGGATCATGCGCAAGTCCCTCATTGATGTGTGGCACTAGTGACCCCTCTGGTTGGCTAATGGCAGCAAGGTTAGCCTTCCTACTCAGGACGTCTGCCACTAGGTTCGCCCGCCCCGACTTGTACTCCATCTGAAAGTCAAATTTCGTAAGAAAATCTTGCCATCTCGCCTGCTTGGGGGATAGCTTCTTCTGCGTCTGGAAGTAGCTGGTCACCACATTGTCCGTCCTCACCATGAACCTCGACCCTAATAGGTAATGGCACCAAGTGCACAAATAGTGCACCACTACAGTCATCTCTTTCTCTTGGACTGTGTACTTACGTTCAGTCTCGTTTAGCTTCTTGCTCTCGAACGTGACTGGATGTCCCTCTTGCATCAACATGCCCCCTATGGCAAAGTCTGATGCATTCGTATGCACCTCATATAGCTTGGCATGGTCTGGCAAGGCCAAGACTGGCTCTTCGGTCACAGCCCGCTTTAACCTATCAAAGGCTTTTTGGCACCCTGCGCTCCACTCCTATGCTCTCCCTTTCTTGAGCAAGTCAGTCAATGGCATGGCTATTGTTGAGTGACCTTTGATGAAGCGCCTGTAGTAGTTGACCAGCCCAAGGAACGATCTCAACTCAGTGACCTTGGCTGGTAGTTGCCACTCCAGGATGGCATGTATCTTGCCTTCATCCATGCGTATCCTGCCACCTCCCACTATGTGGCCAAGGAACGGGATCTCCTGCTAGGCGAATGAGCACTTCTCCCTCTTGACAAACAGCTTGTGCGCTCGCAACACCTCGAACACTTGTCTCAAATGGTCTACATGCTCTCCTAAAGTCTAGCTGTAGATCATAATGTCATCCAAATAAACCACAACAAACCGATCAAGGAATGACTGAAGTACCTTGTTCATAAGGGTGCAGAATGTTGCTGGGGCATTCGTGAGTTTGAAAGGCATCACCAAGAACTCATACGAACCATACCGAGTGACACATGCTGTCTTTGGCTCATCTCCCTTTGTGATCCTGACTTGATAGTAGCCCGACCTCAAATCCAACTTGGTGAACCACCTTGCGCTTCTAAGTTGATCGAACAAGTTCACAATGAGTGGGATGGGGTACTTGTTCTTGATGGTCAGCTTGTTCAAAGCTCGGTAGTCTATGCACAGCCGTAATGACCCATCATGCTTGTGCTGGAATAGAATCAGTGCACCATAGGGTGCCTTCGATGGCCTGATGAAGCCAGCATCAACTAACTCCTTGAGTTGCTTCCTTAACTCCTCCAACTCTGGTGGAGACATTTGGTAAGGGGCTTTGGCTGGTGGCTTGGCCTCGGACACCAGCTCGATCTTGTGGTCCACCTCCCTCTTAGGTGGTAGCTTGCTAGGTAGCTTTGCGGGCATCACATCACTAAAGGTCTTCAGCACCTTTAGCACCTCCAAGGGTGACTCGATCTCCTTCTTCCTTGTCTCATCATATTTCAGGGCTGCCAAGAAGGTGTCTTCTTGTCTGCTTATCACCTTGGCAAATTGGATGGCTGACACCACTCACGACCCAACTCCAGACCCTCTCCTTAATGGCACTAGGCATTGGCACCGTGCATCCAAGATGCAAACACAATCGCCAAAAGGCACAAAGAGGGCATTAATCCAAACAAGGAAATCTAACCCAATCACAAACTCATAGTCATCAAGGGGTATTACCTCAATGGTCTCCTTGCCTTTCCAGTCTCCAAGCTACAACTCCACTCCCCGTGCTACTCCAATGGCTGGAACTTCCTTGGAGTTCACCGTTTTAATAGTACCAGTCCCTTTTTGCACCTTTAGTCCAAGCTTTCGGGCTCCATCACCTGAAATAAAAAGATGTGAGGCACCTGTGTCCACCAGTGCACTCACCTTCTGACCCACAACCATCAGATCCATAAACATCAAACCCTTTGGCTTACGACTCCCTTTACTCTGGATAGCATTGAGCAGCAACGACCCAAGCTTTGCTGCCCCTGACTCTAGCTCCTCATCAGACTCTTTGTCTACAGCAGCCAACTTGCCCTTCTGCAAGCAATTGCGCTATGTGGCTCTCTCCACATAGTAGCATGCTAGTGGCTCTCGGTCCCCTTTTGCTTTCCACTTGCCTGCTGGTGGCTTCCTCTCGCCATCCTTGGTTGAACGATCTCGGTCTCTATCCTTGGACTCCTAGTCATGGTCTTTCCCTTTGGATTGCTTCTTTCGGTCCCTATCGTCCCTGTCCTTACCTTTGGGCTTGGTAAACTTGAATTTGTTCAGAGGCTTGAACTCTATCAAGGCCTCGACAGTAGTCATGACTTTAGCCAAGTCATGAACTCCTTTCCTTTTGTAGCTCATGCTTCACCCACAGCTTCAGCCCATCCATGAGAGCAAAGAAGGCATCCTTTTCGCCTAGATCCAAGATCTGTAGCATCAGTTCAAAAAATTTTTGGACATACTCCCTTATGTCCCCTTGCTGGCTCAGCCTGCGCAACTTTGCCCGTGCCTCATCATCGGCATACTTCAGGTAAAATTGTTCTCTGAACTCCTTTTGGAACTTTGCCCAGGTTCCAATCTTGGCGCTCCCACGCCTGACATCATCACACCTATGCCTCCACCACAATAAGGCTACATCAGTGAGATACATAGCAGCGGTGCTTACCTTTATCGCCTCGTCTTGCATGCCCATGGCTTGGAAGTATTACTCCATACCCTAAAGGTAGTTGTCTACTTCCTTGGCCGCCCTAGTCCCCTTAAACTCCTTAGGCTTGGGGACATCCAATCTGGACTTGGACACTCCAGCAAACATGCCATTCCCAATGGCAGTCTTGCAAGTAACGAGCTCACTGGCAAGCTTTTCCATCTGCTGGCGCATGGCCTCCATGCCATCACGCAAGGTCAGCATTTCAGCCTCCAAGGTCTGATTCTTTCGGGTGAACACGTCCAAGCCTTTGTTGAGAGTAGCTTCCAGCTCACTTTGGATCTCCTTCCCCATGGAGTCTAGCGATGCAATGTGAGTCTCTACCTCTTCAAGCTTCTCCCCTATGTTGCCTATGGTCACCTCCCCCTTGGCCAGCCTATCGTCCATGGTAGACCAGATATCTCTAGAACTGGCTTTCTTGCCTTTTCCACACCCATGCTCTAAGGCCTCTGGTTGTTGGCTAGCAACGTCACTTTGGGATGCCATCTCCTCAATCACGATCTAACCTGCACAACACATATATGTAGAATCGAACTTGCTCTGATACCAACTGTCACAGGCTCTGACCTTAGACTCAGAAACCGTGCGACCTTAGGCTTGGAATCTCCTCCTTTATGCCTAAGTCAGCCTAAAACACAAGCATGCGGGCACTAAAACAATGGGAAGGGCTAATTACGCAAGATAAAGAGAAAGAGGATAACAAGACAGAATTCTAGAAATGCTCTTGTATTCACTGAAACAGAAGTGTTTGATAGTGTACAAATGAGGGTGGAGCAGCCCTTTATTTATAGTTGAGGCTCCAGCTACAACTTAATGGCATATCCCTAGAATAACGGCTAAAATCATGGGATTATACAGATTACAATCAATCAGGATGCTAACTCCTGATTTTTAGGGTCAACCAAATCTGCCAGGATGTGGTACGGGTAGCTTGTATGCTAGGCCTTGGTCTCACAGGCTGGCCTGTAAATTGGGCAGGCGTTCTGAACTCGTTTGCTAGGCTTTGCGCATAGATACCCGCCAGCACGCTTGGTCTGCGGGCCTCAACCTCTGGCTCACCTGCTGGTCCGCCTGATGTGCCTGACGCACCCGCCCAGGGTGTGACATAAGCATACGAAGTTCATTCCCAGTCTAAGATCAGATCGGATCGAGGGTTACGGCAGCAGGATCGACAGTACACAGGGGGGATCGGGCCGATCCCCAGCTTGCGTATTCTACCTCTTCGACCGACTGAGCGCCCGTACGCTCGTTCTGTAGGTTGGCTTAGGCATAGGGAGTACATTGCATGTCTAAACCCCAGCCGGACCAAGGGTTGTGGCAGCAGGACTAGCAACGGGATCGACAGCACGCAGAGGGGGACCGGGTTGATCCCCAACTTGCGCATTATGCCTCTCCGGCCGACCCCTCTGACCGACTAAGCGCCTGCATGCTCGTTTTGTGGGTTGACTTAGGCATACGGAGTTCATCCCCAGCCTATGCATACAAAGTTCATTCCCAGTCTAAGATTAGACCGGACTGAGGGTTGCAGCAGCAGGATTGACAGCACGCAGGGGGGATCGGGCTGATCCCCGGCTTACGTATTTTACCTCTCCGGTCGGCTGAGCGCCCGCACGCCCTTTTCGTGGGTTGGCTTAGGCATAGGGAGCTCATTCCATGTCTAAGCCCCAGTCGGACCGAGGGTTGTGGCAGCGGGATTGGCAGCACGCAGAGGGGGACCAGGCCGATCCCTGGCTTGCGCATTATGCCTCTTCGACCGGCTCAGCGCCCGCACGCTCATTTCGTGGGTTGACTTATGCATACGGAGTTCATTCTCAGTCTAAGATCAGACTAGACTGAGGGTTACGGTAGCAGGATCGATAGCACGCAGGGGGATTGGGTCGATCCCCGGCTTGCACCTTCTGCCTCTCCGGCCAGCTGAGCGCCCGCACGCTCGTTTCATGGGTTGGCTTAGGCATACGGAGTTCATTCCATGTCCAAGCATACGGAGCTCATTCCTAGTCTAAGATTTTGAGCCACGATGCACATGCTGGGCTCGGGCATTTGCTGGTGCCGTATTTTTTTCACCTGGGGCACCATCGCCGGAGCATCGTCGGAGAGCCTAACCGACGGTATTGGGGGTTCCGACGATTGGAGGGCCCGGGGGGTGTGCGCACATGATGTGCGATGGGTGCAGGTACTTGGCCCATATATTGGGCCCCTATCCCTCATCAAACCTCAAGAACTCACACCCCTTTAAAGAGCATTTGAGATTTTATAGGTTTGCTGCCAGTAGCCATTCAAGTGTCTGAAATGGGGACACTTTTTTCAAACGGTCACAAAATCTTCTCCACTTCGAGTTTTTAGCTGAATTTTTTTGTGCATGCCAACAAGAATACAAGGATCACCTCTACCAAATTTGGGGACAAAAATCTTTCTAAAAAATTTAAAAAAAATCCTGAACCGTAAAAAGTTTCAAAAATAGTGAAAAATAAAAAACGGGTCATCTTGCCATGAAACTTCACATGAAGGCTTAGGGGTCCATTGTAAGAATTTACAAGCCATAAAAATGGCATTGGCATGGCAGAAATATGAAGATGTGCTTGAACCCACCTACCACCCGTTCGATCCCCGGCTTGCGCATCCTGTCTCTCTGGTTGGCTGAGCGCCTTCACGCTCGTTTTATGGGTTGACTTAGGCATATGGAGTTCATTCCCAGTCTAAGCATACAAGTTCATTCCTAGTCTAAGATCGGACCGGATCGAGGGTTACGACAACAGGATCGACAGCACGCAGGGGGGACAGGACGGGTCCCCGGCTTATGTATTCTGCCTCTCCGGTCGGCTGAGCGCACGCACGCTCATTTCGTGGGTTGGCTTAGGCATACAGAGTACATTCCATGTCTAAGCCCCAGTCGGACTGAGGGTTGTGGTAGTAGGACTTGCAGCGGGATCGACAGCACGTAGAGGGGGACCGGGCTGATCCTCGAGCTTGCGCATTATACCTCTCCGGCCAGTTGAGTGCCCGCACGCTCATTTCATGGGTTGACTTAGGCATACGGAGTTCATCCCCAGTCTAGGCATACGGAGTTCATTCCCAGTCTAAGATTGGATCGGACCGAGGGTTGCGGCAGCAGGATCGGCAGCACGCAGGGGGAACCGGGCCGATCCCCGACTTGCACATTTTGCCTCTCCGGTCGACTGAGCGCCCGCACGCCCGTTTCATGGGTTGGCTTAGGCATAGGGAGCTCATTCAATGTCTGATCCCCAGTCGGACCGAGGGTTGTGGCAGCTGGATCGGTAGCACGTAGAGGGGACCCGACCGATCCCCGACTTGCGCATTATGCCTCTTTGACCGGCTCAGTGCCCGCATGCTCATTTCGTGGGTTGACTTATGCATACGGAGTCCATTCCCAGTCTAAGATCGTACCAGACTGAGAGTTGGGGTAGTAGGATCGACAACACGTAGGGGGGACCGGGCTGATCCCCGGCTTGTGCATCTACCTCTCCGGTTGGCTCAGCGCCCGCATGCTCATTTCGTGGGTTAACTTATGCATACAAGTTCATTCCCAGTCTAAGATCGGATCGGACCGAGGGTTGCGATAGCAAGATCGACAGCACGCAATGAGGGACCAGGTCGATCCCCGACTTACACATTCTGCCTCTCCGATCGGTTGAGCGCCCGCACGCTCATTTTGTGGGTTGGCTTAGGCATACAGAGTACATTCAATGTCTAAGCCCCAGCCAAACTGAGGGTTGTGGCAGCAGGACCGGCAGCGGGATCAGCAGCACACAGAGGGGACCAGGCTGATCCCCGACTTGCACATTATGCCTGAATCGGCCGGCCTCTTCACATGAAGGCTTAGGGGACCATTGTATGAATTTACAAGCCATAAAAATGGCATTGGCATGGTAGAAATATGAAGATGTGCTTGAACCCACCTACCACCTGTTCGATCCTCGACTTACGCATCCGGCCTCTCTGGTCGGTTGAGCGCTCGCACGCTCATTTTGTGGGTTGACTTAGGCATACGGAGTTCGTCCCCAGTCTAAGCATACGGAGTTCATTCCCAGTCTAAGATCGGACCAGACCGAGGGTTACGACAGCACGCAGGGGGGATCGGGCTGATCCCTGACTTGCTCATTTTGCCTCTCCGATCGGTTGAGCGTCCGCACACCCATTTCATGGGTTGGCTTAGGCATAGGGAGCTCATTCCGTGTCTAATCCCCAGTCGGACCAAGGGTTGTGGCAGCGGGACCGGTAGGCACGTAGAGGGGGACCCGGTCGATCCCCGGCTTGCGCATTATGCCTCTTCGACCGGCTCAGCACCCGCACACTCATTTCGAGGGTTGACTGATGCATACGGAGTTCATTCCCAGTCTAAGATTGGACCAGACCGAGAGTTGGGGTAGCAGAATCGGCAACACGTAGGGGGGATCGGGCCGATCCTTGGCTTGCGCATTCTACCTCTCCGATTGGCTCAGCGCCCGTACGCTCATTTCGTGGGTTGACCTATGCATACGGAGTTCATTCCCAGTCTAAGATCGAATCAGACAGAGGGTTACGGCAGCAAGATCGACAGCACGCAGGGAGGGACTAGGTCGATCCCCAGCTTGCGCATTCTGCCTCTTCGGCCGATTGAGCGCCCGCACGCTCGTTTCGTTGGTTGGCTTAGGCATACGAAGTACATTCAATGTCTAAGCCCCAGCCAGACTGAGGGTTGTGGCAGCAGGACCGACAGCAAGATCAGTAGCATGCAGAGGGGACCGGGCTGATCCCCGGCTTGCACATTATGCCTGAATCGACTGGCCTCTTCACATGAAGGCTTAGGGGACCATTGTATGAATTTACAAGCCATAAAAATGGCATTGGCATGGTAGAAATATGAAGATGTGCTTGAACCCACCTACCACCTGTTCGATCCCCGGCTTCCGCATCCGGCCTCTTTGGTCGGCTGAGCGCCCGCACGCTCATTTCGTGGGTTGACTTAGGCATACGGAGTTCATCCCCAGTCTAAGCATACGGAGTTCATTCCCTGTCTAAGATTGGATCGGTTTGAGGGTTACGGCAGTAGGATCGGTAGCACGTAGATGGAACTGGGCCGATCCTCGTCTTGCGCATTCTGCCTTTCCGATCGGCTAAGCGCCCGTACGCTCATTTCGTGGGTTGGCTTAGGAATACGGAGTACATTCCATGTCTAAGCCCCAATTGGACCGAGGGTTGTGGCAACAGCACTGGCAGCGGGATCGACAGCACGCAGAGGAGGACCGAGCTGATCCTCGGCTTGCGCATTATGCCTCTCCGGTCGGCCTCTCCGACTGGCTGAGTGCCCGCACACTCATTTCGTGGGTTGACTTAGGCATATAGAGTTCAACCCCAGTCTAAGCATACGGAGTTCATTCCCAATCTAAGATCGGACTGGATCGAGGGTTGCGACAGTAGGATCGACAGCACGCAGTGGGGACCGGGCCGATCCCGACTTGCGCATTTTGCCTCTCCGATCAGCTGAGCGGCCGTATGCCCATTTCATGGGTTGGCTTAGGCATAAAGAGCTCATTCCATGTTTAAGCCCCAGTCGGACCGAGGGTTGTGGCAGCAGGATCGGCAGCACGCGGAGGGTGACTGGGCCAATCCCTGGCTTGTGCATTATACCTCTTCAGCCGGCTCAATGCCCGTAGGCTCATTTCATGGGTTGACTTATGAATACGGAGTTCATTCTCAGTCTAAGATTGGATCGGACCGAGGGTTGCTGCAGCAGGATTGACAGCACGCAGGGGGGGATCGGGCGATCCTCGACTTATGCATTTTGCCTCTCCGACCGGTTGAGCGCCCTCACGCTCGTTTCATGGGTTGGCTTAGGCATATGGAGTTCATTCCATGTCTAAGCATACGGAGCTCATTCCCAGTCTAAGATTTTGAGCCACGGTGCACAGGCTGGGCTCGGGCATGTGCTGGTGCCGCATTTTTTTCACTTGGGGAACCATCGTCGGAGCATCGCCAGAGCATCGTTGGAGAGCCTAACCAGCAGGATTAGGGGTTCCGACGATTGGGGGGCCGGGGGGTGTACACACATGATGTGCGATGGGTGCTGGTACTTGGCCCTTATTTTGGCCCCCTATCCCTCATCAAACCTCGAGAACTCACACCCCCTTAAAGAGCATTTGAGATTTTATAGGTTTGCTACCAGTAGCCACTAAAGTGTCTGAAATGGGGACACTTTTTTCAAATGGTCACAAAATCTTCTCCACTTCGTGTTTTTAGCTGAATTTTTTTGTGCAAGCCAACAAAAATACAAGGATCACCTTTACCAAATTTGGGGACAAAACTCTTTCTAAAAAAATTTTAAAACATCTCGAACTGTAAAAAGTTTCAAAAATCGTGAAAAATAAAAACAGGTCGTCTTGGCCACGAAACTACACATGAAGGCTTAAGGGACCATTGTATGAATTTACAAGCCATAAAAATGGCATTGGCATGGTAGAAATATGAATATGTGCCTGAACACACCTACCACCCATTCGATCCTCGACTTATGCATCCTGCCTCTCTAGTCGGTTGAGCGTCCGCACGCTCGTTTCGTGAGTTGACTTAGGTATACAAAGTTCATCCCCAGTCTAAGCATACAAAGTTCATTCCCAGTCTAAGATCGAATCGGATCGATCCCCGCACGCTCGTTTCGTGGGTTGACTTATGCATATAGAGTTTATTCCCGGTCTAAGATCGGACCGGACCGAGGGCTACGGTAGTAGGATCGACAGCACACAGGGGGGATCGGGTCGATCCCCGGCTTGTGCATTCTGCCTCTCCGATCGGCTGAGCGCCCGCACGCTCGTTTCATGGGTTGGCTTAGGCATACAGAGTTCTTTCCATGTCTAAGCATACGGAGCTCATTCCCAATCTAAGATTTTGAGCCACGGTGCACATGCTGGGCTCGGGCATGTGCTGGTTCCACATTTTTTTCACTCGGGGCACCATCGCCGTAGCATCGCCGGAGCATTGCCAGAGAGCTTAACTAACAGCATTAGGGGTTTCGACGATTGGGGGTCGGGGGGTGTGTGCACATGATGTGCGATGGGTGCTGGTACTTGGCCCTTAAATTGGCCCCCATCCCTCATCAAACCTTGAGAACTCACACCCCCTTAATGAGCATTTGAGATTTTATAGGTTTGTTGCCAGCAGCCATTAAAGTGTCTGAAATGAGGACACTTTTTTTCAAACGGTCACAAAATCTTCTCCACTTCGAGTTTTTTGTTGAATGTTTTTGTGCATACCAATAAAAATACAAGGATCACCTCTACCAAATTTGGGGACAAAACTTTTTCTAAAAAAATTTAAAAAAATCTTGAACCGTAAAAAGTTTCGAAAATCATGAAAAATAGAAAACGGGTCGTCTTGCCACGAAGCTTCACATGAAGGCTTAGGGGACCATTGTATGAATTTACAAGCCATAAAAATGGCATTGGTACAGCAGAAATATGAAGATGTGCTTGAACCCACCTACCACCCGTTCGATCCCCGGTCTAAGCATACGGACTTCATTCCCAGTCTAAGATTAGACTGGATCGAGAGTTGTGGCAGGAGGATCGACAGCACGCAGGGGGGATCGGGCCGATCCCCGGCTTGCGCATTCTGCCTTTCTGGTCGGCTGAGAGCCCGTACACTCGTTTCATGAGTTGGCTTAGGCATACGGAGTACATTCCACATCTAAGCCCCAATCGGACTGAGGGTTGTGGTAGTAGGACCGGTAGTGGGATCGGTAGCACGTAAAGGAGGACCAGGCTAATCCCCGGCTTGCGACTTATGCTTCTCCTGTCAGCCTCTTCGATCGGTTGAGCGCCCGCACGCTCGTTTCATGGGTTGACTTAGGCATACAAAGTTCATCCCCAGTCTAAGCATATGGAGTTCATTCCCAGTCTAAGATCGGATCAGACCGAGGGTTACGCCAGCAGCATCAGTAGCACGTAGGGGGACTGGGCTGATCCCTGACTTGTGCATTCTACCTCTCCGATCGATGAGCGCTCGCATGCCCGTTTCGTGGGTTGGCTTAGGCATAGGGAGCTCATTCCATTTGGTAAGCCCTAGCCGGATCGAGGTTTATGGTAGTGGGACCGGTAGCACGTAGAGGGGGATCGGGTCGATCCCCGACTTGCTCATTATGCCTCTTCGACCGGCTCAGCGCCCGCACGCTCGTTTCATGGGTTGACTTATGCATACAGAGTTCATTCTCAGTCTAAGATTGGATCAGAGCGAGGGTTACGGTAGTAGGATTGACAACATGCAGGGGGGACCAGGTCGATCCTCGACTTGCGCATTCTGCCTCTCCGACCGGCTGAGCGCCCGCACGCTCGTTTCATGGGTTGGCTTAGGCATACGGAGTTCTTTCCATGTCTAAGCATACGGAGCTCATTCCCAATCTAAGATTTTGAGCCACGGTGCACATTCTGGGCTCAGGCATGTGCTGGTGCCACATTTTTCTAGCACATGGCACCATCGTCGGAGCATCGCCGGAGAGCCTAACCGACGGCATTGGGGGTTCCGACGATTGGGGGGCCGGGGGGTGTACACACATGATGTGCGATGGGTGCTGGTACTTGGCCCTTATTTTGGCCCCCTATCCCTCATCAAACCTCGAGAACTCACACCCCCTTAAAGAGCATTT
Organism: Durio zibethinus; assembly: GCF_002303985.1. The sequence continues at coordinate 26,435,691 of NW_019167826.1, read as the reverse complement.
GAGATTTTATAGGTTTGCTACCTGTAGCCATTAAAGTGTCTGAAATGGGGACACTTTTTTCAAACAGTCACAAAATCTTCTCTACTTCGAGTTTTTAGCTGAATTTTTTTATGCATGCCAACAAAAATACAAGGATCACCAGTACCAAATTTGGGACAAAACTCTTTCTAAAAAAAATTAAAAAAATCCTGAACCGTAAAAAGTTTTGAAAATTGTGAAAAATAGAAAACGGGTCGTCTTACCACAAAACTTCACATGAAAGCTTAGGGGACCATTGTATGAATTTACAAGCCAAAAAAATGGCATTGGCACGGCAAAAATATGAACATGAGCTTGAACCCACCTACCACCCGTTCGATCCCCGACTTGCGCATCCTGCCTCTCTGGTCGGTTGAGCGCCCGCACGCTCGTTTCGTGGGTTGACTTAGGCATACGGAGTTCATCCCCAGTCTAAGCATACAGAGTTCATTCCCAGTCTAAGATCGGACCAGATCGAGGGTTGCGATAGCAGGATCGACAGCACGTAGGGGGGACCGGGTCGATCCTCGACATGCGTATTTTGCCTCTCCGATCGGTTGAGCGCCCGCACGCTCATTTCATGGGTTGATTTAGGTATACGGAGTACATTCCACGTCTAAGCCCCGGACCGAGGGTTGTGGCAGCAGGATCGACAGCGAGATCGGTAGCATGCAGAGAGGGACCGGGCTGATCCCCAGCTTGCGCATTATGCCTCTCCGGTCGGCTGAGCGCCCGCCCGCTCGTTTCACGGGTTGACTTAGGCATACGGAGTTCATCCCCAGTCTAAGCATACGGAGTTCATTCCCAGTCTAAGATCGGACCAGATCAAGGGTTACGGCAGCAGGATCGACAGCACGTAGGAGGGATCGGGCCAATCCCTGGCTTACGTATTCTGGCTCTCCAGCCAGCTGAGCGGCCGCACGCTCGTTTCGTGGGTTACCTTAGGCATACGGAGTACATTCCACGTCTAAGCCCCAGTCGAACCGAGGGTTGTGGCAGCAGGACCGACAGCGGGATCGGTAGCACGCAGAGGGGGACCAGGCTGATCCTCGGCTTGCGCATTATGCCTCTCCGGTCGGCCTCTCCGATCGGCTGAACGCCCGCATGCTCATTCCATGGGTTGACTTAGGCATACGGAGTTCATCCCCAGTCTAAGCAAACGGAGTTCATTCCCAGTCTAAGATCAGACCAGACCGAGGGTTACGACAGTAGCATCGACAGCACATAGAGGGGGCCGAGCCGATCCCCGACTTGCGCATTTTGCCTATCCGATCGGCTGAGCGCCCGCACGCCCATTTCGTGGGATAGCTTAGGCATAGGGAGTTCATTCCATGTCTAAGCCCCAGCCAGACCGAGGGTTGTGGCAGCAAGATCGACAACACGCAGAAGGGGACCGGGCCGATCCCCGACTTGCGCATTATGCCTCTTCGGCCGGCTTAGCGCCCGCACGCTTGTTTCGTGGGTTGACTTATGCATACGGAGTTCATTCCCAGTCTAAGATCAGACCAGACCGAGGGTTGCAGCAACAGGATGAACAGCACGTAGGGGGGACCGATTCGATCCCCGGCTTGCGCATTCTGCCTCTCCGGTCGGCTGAGCGCTTGCACGTTCGTTTCGTGGGTTGGCTTAGGCATATGGAGTTCATTTCATGTCTAAGCATACGGAGCTCATTCCCAATCTAAGATTTTGAGCCACGGTGCAAATGCTAGGCTCAGGCATGTGCTGGTGCCACAATTTTTTTGCTCGGGGCACCATCGTCGAAGCATCCCCGAAAAGCCAAACCGACGGTATTGGGGGTTCCGGTGATTGGGGGGGCGGGGGGTGTGCGCACATGATGTGCGATCGGTGCTGGTACTTGGCCCTTATATTGGCCCCCTATCCCTCATCAAACCTTGAGAACTCAGACCCTCTTAAAGAGCATTTGAGATTTTATAGGTTTGCTGCCAGTAGCTATTAAAGTGTCTAAAATGGAGATACTTTTTTCAAACGGTCACAAAATCTTCTCCACTTCGAGTTTTTATTTGAATTTATTTTTCACAAGCCAACAAAAATACAACGATCACCTCTACCAAATTTGGAGATAAAATTCTTTCTAAAAAAATTTAAAAAAATCTCGAACCGCAAAAACAGGTGATCTTGCCATGAAACTTCACATGATGGCTTAGGGGACCATTGTATGAATTTACATGCCATAAAAATGGCATTGGCACGACGAAAATATGAAGATGTGCTTGAACCCACCTACCACCCGTTCGATCCTCGGCTTACGCATCCTGCCTCTCTAGTCAGCTGAGCGCCCGTACGCTCATTTCGTGGGTTGACTTAGGCATACGGAGTTCATCCCTAGTCTAAGCATACAAAGTTCATTTCCAGTCTAAGATTGGACCGGATTGAGGGTTACGATAGCAGGATCGATAGCACGCAGGGGGGACCGGGCCGATCCCTGGCTTGCGCATTCTGCCTCTCCGACTGGCTGAGCGCCCGCACGTTCATTTCATGGGTTGCCTTAGGCATACAGAGTACATTCCACGTCTAAGCCCCAGCCGGACCGAGTGATGTGCAGAACGACACGGTCCTAGCTACGCAAAGTGGATCAGGCTGATCCTGGCTAAAGCATTATGCCTCCCGACTGGCTGGGCGATCGTAGGCTCTTCGGGGTTGATTAGCACTAGCGAAGATCACCCTGTCTAAGCTAAGAGTTCATTCCCAGTCTAAGATCAAACCGGATCGAGGGTTGCGACAGTAGGATCAGCAGCATGCAAAGGGACCGAAACCAATCCCTAACTTGCGCATTCTGCCTCTCCGGTCGTTGAGCGCACCCATGCTCGTTTCATGGGTTGGCTTAGGCATACAGAGTACATTCCACGTCTAAGCCCCAGCCGAACTGAGGGTTGTGGCAGTAGGACTGGCAGCGGGATCGACAGCATGCAAAGGGGGACCGGGCTGATCCCCAGCTTGCGCATTATGCCTCTTCGACCGGCTGAGTGCCTGCATGCTCATTTCGTGGGTTCACTTAGGCATACAGAGTTCATCCCCAATCTAAGCATACAGAGTTCATTCCTAGTCTAAGATTGGACCGGATCGAGGGTTGTGGTAGCAGGATCGGTAGCACGTAGGAGGGACCGGGCCGATCCCCAGCTTGTGCATTCTGCCTCTCCGATCGGCTGAGCACCCGTACGCTCGTTTCGTGGGTTGGCTTAGGCATACGAAGTACATTCCACATCTAAGCTCCAGTCAGACTGAGGGTTGTGGCAGCAGGACCGACAGCGAGATCGGCAGCGGGATCGACAGCACGTAGAGAGAGACTGGGTTGATCCCTGACTTGCGCATTATGCCTCTCCGGTCGGCCTTTCCGGTCGACTGAGCGCCCGCACGCTCATTTCGTGGGTTGACTTAGGCATACAGAGTTCATCCCCAATCTAAGCATACGGAGTTCATTCCCAGTCTAAGATCAGATCGGATCGAGGGTTGCAGCAGCAGGATCGACAGCACACAGGGGGGTCAGGTCGATCTCCGACTTGCGCATTCTGCCTCTCCGGTTGGCTGAGCACCCGCACGCTCATTTCATGGGTTGGCTTAGGCATACGGTGTACATTCCACGTCTAAGCCCCAGTCGGACAGAGGGTTGTGGCAGTCGGACCGGCAGCAGGATCGACAGCACGCAGAGGGGGACCGGGCTGATCCCCGGCTTGCACATTATGCCTCTTCGGCTTGTGGCAGTAGGATCGATAGCACGTAAAGGGTTGTGGCAGCAGGATCGGTAGCACGCAGGGGGGACCGGGTCGATCCTCAGCTTGAGCATCCTGCCTCTCCGATCGACTGAGCGTCTGAACGCTCGTTTCGTGGTTTGGCTTAGGCATATAGAGTTCATTCCATGTGTAAGCATACGGACCAGATCGAGGTTTGCGACAGTAGGATCGGCAGCACGTAAAGGGGGACCGGGCTGATCCCCAGCTTGTACATTATGCCTCTCTGGTCGACTGAGCGCCTGCACGCTCGTTTCATGGGTTGGCTTCGGCATACGGAGTACATTACACGTCTAAGCCCCAGTCGGATCGAGGGTTGTGGCAGCAGGATCGATAGCAGGATCGGTAGCACGCAGAGGGGGACCGGGTTGATCCCTAGCTTACGCATTATGCCTCTCTGGCCGGTTGAGCACCTGCATGCTCGTTTCGTGGGTTGACTTAGGCATACAGAGTTCATCCCCAGTCTAAGCATATGGAGTTCATTCCCAGTCTAGGATCAAACCAGACTGAGGGTTGCGGTAGCAGGATCGGTAGAACGTAGGGGGGATCAGGCCGATCCTCGACCTACACATTCTACCTCTCCCGATCGGCTGAGTGCCCGCACGCTCGTTTCGTGGGTTGGCTTAGGTATACAGAGTACATTCCACATCTAAGCCCTAGTCAGATCGAGGGTTGTGGCAGAGGGGGACCGACAGCTAGCAGAGGGGGACCGAAGGATCGTCGGAGAGCCTAACTGGCGGCATTGGGGGTTCCGACGATTGGGGGGCCGGGGGGTGTGCGCACATGATGTGCGATGGGGGCTGGTACTTGGCCCTTATATTGGCCCCCTATCCCTCATCAAACCTCGAGAACTCACACCACCTTAAAGAGCATTTGAGATTTTATAGGTTTGCTGCCAGTAGCCATTAAAGTGTCTGAAATGGGGACACTTTTTTCAAACGGTCACAAAATCTTCTCCACTTCGAGTTTTTAGCTGAATTTTTTTGTGCATGCCAAAAAAATTACAAGGATCACCTCTACCAAATTTTGGGGCAAAACTCCTTCTAAAAAAAGTTTAAAAAATCCTGAAGTGCAAAAAGTTTCAAAAATCATGAAAAATAGAAAACGGGTTGTCTTGCCACAAAACTTCACATGAAGGCTTAGGGGACCATTGTATGAATTTACAAGCCATAAAAATGGCATTGGCATGGTAGAAATATGAAGATGCGCTTGAACCCACCTACCACCCGTTCGATCCCCGGCTTGTGCATCCTGCCTCTCTGGTCGGTTGAGCGCCCGTACGCTCGTTTCGTGTGTTGGCTTAGGCATACGGAGTACATTCCACATCTAAGCCCCAATCGGACTGAGGGTTGTGGCAGTTGGACTGGCAGCGGGATCGACAGCATGCAGAAGGGGATCAGGCTGATCCCTTACTTATGCATTATACCTCTTCGATCGGCCTCTCCGGCCGGCTGAGCGTCCGCACGCTCATTTAATGGGTTGAGTTAGGCATCCAGAGTTAATCCCCAGTCTAAGCATACAGAGTTCATTCCCAGTCTAAGATCGGACCGGATCGAGGGTTGCGGCAGTAGGATCGATAGCACGTATGGGGGATCGAGCCGATCCCCGGCTTGCGCATTCTGCCTTTTCGATTGGTTGAGTGCCCGCACGCTCGTTTCACGGGTTGGCTTAGGCATACAGAGTAGATTCTGAGTCTAAGCCCCAGCCGGATCGAAGGTTGTGGCAGCAAGTCCGGCAGCGAGATCGACAGCACGCAGAGGGGGACCGGGCTGATCCCTGGCTTGCGCATTATGTCTTTTCGACCGGCCTCTCCGACCGGTTGAGTGCCCGCATGCTCGTCTCGTGGGTTGGCTTAGGCATACGGAGTACATTCCGCGTCTAAGCCCCAGCCGGACCGAGGGTTGTGGCAGTAGGTCCGGTAGCGGCATCGACAGCACGCGGAGGGGGACCGGGCTGAGTGCCCACACGCTCATTTCGTAGCTTGACTTAGGTATACGGAATTCATCCCCAGTCTAAGCATACGGAGTTCATTCCCAGTCTAAGATCGGACTGGATCGAGGGTTGCGGCAGCAAGATCGATAGGACGCAGGGGGGACTGGGGCGATCCCCGGCTTACGCATTCTGCCCCTCCGATCGGCTAAGCGCCCACACGCTCGTTTCATGGCTTGGCTTAGGTATAGGGAGCTCATTCCATGTCTAAGCCCTAGCCGGACCTAGGGTTATGGCAGCGGGATTGACAGCACGCAGATGGGGACCGGCCCAATCCCCAGCTTGTGCATTACGCCTCTTCGACTGGCTCAACATCCGCACGCTCGTTTCATGGGTTGACTTATGCATACGGAGTTCATTCCCAGTCTAAGATCGGACCGGATCGAGGGTTGCGGCAGTAGGATCGATGGCACAAAGGGTTGGCTTAGGCATACGGAGTTCATTCCATGTCTAAGCATACGGAGCTCATTCCCAATCTAAGATTTTGAGCCACGGTGCACATGCTGGGCTCGAGCATGTGCTGGTGCCGTATTTGTTTCGCTCGGGGCACCATCGTCGGAGCATCCCCGGAGAGCCCAACCGGCGAGATTGGGGGTTCCGACAATTGGGGGGGCCGGGGGGTGTGCGCACATGATGTGCGAAGGGTGCTAGTGCTTGGCTCTTATATTGGCCCCCTATCCCTCATCAAACCTCGAGAACTCACACCCCCTTAAAGAGCATTTGAGATTTTATAGGTTTGCTGCAAGTAGCCATTAAAGTGTCTAAAATGAGGACATTTTTTTCAAACGTTCACAAAATCTTCCCCACTTCGAGTTTTGTGCTGAATTTTTTTGTGCATACCAACAAAAATAAAAGCATCAACGATACCAAATTTGGGGACAAAACCCTTTTTAAAAAAATTTAAAAAAATCCCGAACCGCAAAAAGTTTTGAAAATCAGGAAAAATAGAAAACAGGTCATCTTGCCACGAAACTTCACATGAAGGCTTAGGGGACCATTGTATGAATTTACAAGCCATAAAAATGGCATTAGCATGGCAGAAATATGAAGATGTTCTTGAACCCACCTACCACCCATTCGATCCCCGACTTGCGCATCCTGCCTGTCTGGTCGGCTGAGCGCCCGCACGCTTATTTCGTAGGTTGACTTAGGCACACAAAAGTTCACCCCCAGTCTTAGCATATGGAGTTCATTCCTAATCTAAGATCGGATCGGATCGGATCGAGGGTTGCGACAGCAGTATCGACAGCACGTAGGGGGGGATCGGGTCGATCCCCGGCTTACGCATTTTGCCTCTCCGGCCGACTGAGCTCTCGCACGCTCGTTTCGTGTGTTGGCTTAGGCATACGGAGTACATTCCACGTCTAAGCCCAGTCAGACTAAGGGTTGTGGCAGCAAGACCGGCAACAGGATCGACAGCACACAGAAGGGGACCGGGCTGATCCCCGGCTTGCGTATTATGCCTCTCCGATCGGCCTCTCCGATCGACTGAGCGCTCGTACGCTTGTTTCATGGGTTGACTTAGGCATACAGAGTTCATCCCCAGTCTAAGCATACAGAGTTGATTCCCAGCCTAAGATCGAACCGGATCGAGGGTTGCGGTAGCAGGATCGGCAACACTTAGGGGGGATTAGGTCGATCCCCGACTTGTGCATTCTGCCTCTCCGACTGGTTGAGCAACAACACGTTCATTTCGTGGGTTGGCTTAGGCATACGGGGTACATTCCTAGTCTAAGATCGGACCAGATCAAGGGTTGTGGCAGCAGGATCAACAACATACAGGGGGGATCGGGTCGATCCTCGGCTTGTGCGTTCTGCCTCTCTGGCCGACTGAGCGCCCACACGCTCGTTTCGTGTCTAGGCATACAAAGGTCATTCCAAATCTAAGATTTTAAGCCACGGTGCACATGCTGGGCTGGGGCATGTGCTGGAGCTGCATTTTTTTTGCCCGGGGTACCATCGTCGGAGCATCACCAAAGAGCCTAACTGGTGGCATTGGGGGTTATGGCGATTGGGGCGGTCGGGGGGTGTGCACATATGATGTACGATGGGTGCTGGTGCTTGGCCCTTATATTGGCCCCCTGTCCCTCAGCAAACCTCCAGAACTCACACCCCCTTAAAGAGCATTTGAGATTTTATAGGTTTGCTGCCAGTAGCCATTAAAGTTTCTAAAATGGGGACACTTTTTTCAAACAGTCACAAAATCCTCTCCACTTTGAGTTTAGTTGAATTTTTTTGTGCATGCCAACAAAAATACAAGGATCACCTCTACCAAATTTGGGGACAAAACTCTTTCTAAAAAAATTTCAAAAAAATCTCGAACCGTAAAAGTTTTCAAAATCCTGGAAAATAGAAAATAGGTCGTCTTGCCACGAAACTTCACATGAAGGTAGCAGGATCGATAGCACGTAGGGGGACCGGGTCGATCCCCCACTTGCGCATTCTGCCTCTCCGACCAGTTGAGCGCCTGCACGCTAGTTTCGTGGGTTGGCTTAAGCATACGGAGTACATTCCACGTCTAAGCCCCAGCCAGACCGAGGGTTGTGGCAGCAAGAACTGGCAGCGAGATTGGTAGCACGTAGGGGGGACCGGGCTGATCCCGACTTACGCATTATGCCTCTCCGACAGGCCTCTCCGACTTGTTGAGCACGCACATGTACGTTTCGTGGGTTGACTTAGGCATACGGAGTTCATCCCTAGTCTAAGCATACGGAGTTCATTGCCAGTCTAAGATCAGACCAGACTGAGGGTTGCGGCAGCAGAATCGACAGCACGCAGGGGGGACCGGGCCGATCCTCGGCTTACACATTCTGCCTCTCCGGTCGGCTGAGCGTTCGTACACCCGTTTCATTGGTTGGCTTAGGCATTGGGAGCTCATTCCATGTCTAAGCCCTAGTCGGATCGAAGGTTGTGGCAACGGGATCGACAAAATGTAGAGGGGGACTGGGTCGATCCCCGGCTTGCGCATTATGCCTCTTTGACCGGCTCAACACCCGCACGCTTGTTTCATGGGTTGACTTATGCATACGGAGTTCATTCCCAGTCTAAGATCGGACTGGACCAAGGGTTATGACAGTAGGATCGATAGCATAGAGGGGGGGACCAGGTCGATCCCTGGCTTTCGCATTCTGCCTCTCAAGCCGACTGAGCGCTCGCACGCTCGTTTCATGGGTTGGCTAAGGCATACGGAGTTCATTCCATGTCTAAGCATACGGAGCTCATTCCCAATCTAAAATTTTGAGCCACAGAATAGATGCTGGGCTCGGACATGCGCTGGTGCCGCTTTTTTTTCGCCCAGGGCACCATCATCGGAGCATCATTGAAGAGCCTATCCGACGACATTGGGGGTTCATGCGATTGGAGGGGCCGGGGGGTGTGCGCACATGATGTGCAATGGGTGCTGGTACTTGGCCCTTATATTGGCCCCTTATCCCTCATCAAACCTTGAGAACTCACACCCCTTAAAGAGCATTTGAGATTTTATAGGTTTGCTGCCAGTAGCCATTAAAGTGTCTGAAATGGGGACTTTTTTTCAAACCGTCACAAAATCTTCTCCACTTCGAGTTTTTAGCTGAATTTTTTTGTGCAAGCCAACAAAAATACAAGGATCACCTCTATCAAATTTGGGGAAAAAATGCTTCTAAAAAAATTTTAAAAAATCCCGATCCCCAAAAAGTTTCAAAAATCGTGAAAAATAGAAAACGGGTCGTCTTGCCACGAAACTTCACATGAAGGCTTAGGGGACCATTGTATGAATTTACAAGCCATAAAAATGGCATTGGCATGGCAGAAATATGAAGATGTGCTTGAACCCACCTACCACCCGTTCGATCCCGGCTTGCGCATCCTACCTCTCTGGTCAGCTAAGCACCCGCACACTCGTTTCGTGGGTTGACTTAGGCATACGGAGTTCATCCCCAGTCTAAGGATACATAGTTCATTCCCAGTCTAAGAGTAGATCGAATCAAGGGCTGCGACAGTAGGATCGATAGTACGCAGGGGGATCGGGCTAATCCCCGACTTGCGCATTCTACCTCTCAGACCGGTTGAACGCCCGCACGATTGTTTCATGGGTTGGCTTAGGCATACGGAGTACATTCCACGTCTAAGCCTCTGCCGGACCGAGGGTTGTGGCAGTAAGATCGACAGCGAGATCGCAGCATGCAGAAGGGGGTCGGGCTGATCCCTGGCTTATGCGTTATGCCTCTCCGGCCGACCTCTCCAGCCGGCTGAGTGCCCGTACGCTCGTTTCGTGGGTTAACTTAGGCATACGGAATTCATCCCCAGTCTAAGCATACGAAGTTAATTCCCAGTCTAAGATCAGACTGAATTGAGGGTTGTGACAGTAGGATCGGTACCACGTAGGGGGGATCGGGTCGATCCCCGACTTACGCATTGTGCCTCTCCGGCCGACTGAGCGCCCGTACGCTCATTTCGTGGGTAGGCTTAGGCATACAGAGTACATTCCAGGTCTAAGCCCCAGCCGGACCGAGGGTTGGGGCAGCAGGACCGACAGCACGTAGAGGGGGATCGGGCTGATCCCTGGCTTAAGCATTATGCCTCTCCGACCAGCCTCTCCGGCTGACTGAGCGCCCGCACGCTCGTTTTATGGGTTGACTTAGGCATACAGAGTTCATCCCCAATCTAAGCATACGGAGTTCATTCCTAGTCTAAGATCAGACCAGACCGAGGATTACGGTCGCAAGATCGGTAGCACGTAGGGGGGACCGGGCCGATCCCCGACTTGCGCATCTTGCTTCTCCGGTCGGCTGAGCGCTAGCACGCCCGTTTCGTGGGTTGGCTTACGCATAGGGAGCTAATTCCATGTCTAACCCCCAGCCGAACCGAGGGTTGTGGCAATGGGATTGGCAGCACAAAGAGGGCGATCGAGCTAAACCCCGGCTTGCGCATTATGCCTCTTCGGCCGGCTCAGTGCCCGCACGCTCGTTTCATGGGTTGACTTATGCATACGTAGTTCATTCCCAGTCTAAGATCGGATCGAACCCAAGGTTGCAGCAGCCAGATCGACAGCACGTAGGGGGGGACTAGGTCGATCCCCGGCTTGTGAATTCTGCCTCTCCGACCGGTTGGGCACCCGCACGCTCATTCCGTGGTTTGGCTTAGGCATACGGAGTTCATTCCATGTCTAAGCATACGGAGCTCATTCCCAATCTAAGATTTTGGGCCATAGTGTGCATGCTAGGCCCGAACATGTGCTGGTGCCGCATTTTTCTCACCCGGGGCTCCATTGTCGAAGCATCGCTGGAGCATTATCGGAGAGCCTAACCGACGGCATTGGGGGTTCCGGTGATTGGGGGGCCGGGGGGTGTGCGCACATGATGTGCGATGGGTGCTGGTACTTGGCCCTTATATTGGGCCCTATCCCTCATCAAACCTTGAGAACTCACACCCCCTTAAAGAGCGTTTGAGATTTTATAGGTTTGCTGCCAGTAGCCATTAAAGTGTTTGAAATGGGGACGCTTTTTTCAAACGATCACAAAACCTTCTCCACTTTAAGTTTTTAGCTAAATTTTTTTGTGCACACCAATAAAAATACAACGATCACCTCTACCAAATTTGGAGACAAAACTCTTTCTAAAAAAATTAAAAAAAATCACGAACCTTAAAAACTTTCAAAAACCGTGAAAAATAGAAAACGGGTCGTCTTGCCAAGAAACTTCACATGAAGGCTTAGGGGACCATTATATGAATTTACAAGCCATAAAAATGGCATTGGCATGGCAGAAATATGATGATGTGCTTGAACCCACTTGCCACCCGCTCGATCCTCGGCTTGCACATCCTACCTCTCTGGTCGGCTAAGCGCCCACACGCTCGTTTTATGAGTTGACTTAGTCATACGGAGTTCATCCCCAGTCTAAGCATATGGAGTTCATTCCCAGTCTAAGATCGGATCGAATCGAGGGTTGTGGCACCAGGATCAGCAGCACGCAGGGGGGGACTAGGTCGATCTCCAGCTTACGCATTTTGCCTCTCCAGCCAGCTGAGCGCCCGCACGTTCGTTTCATGGGTTGGCTTAGGCATACGGAGTACATTCCACGTCTAAGCCCCAACCGGACTGATGGTTGTGGCAGCAGGACCGGCAACGGGATCGGCAGCATGCAGAGGGGGATCGGGTTGATCCCTGGCTTACGTATTATGCCTCTCCGACCGACTGAGCGCTCGTACGCTCATTTCGTGGGTTGACTTAGGCATACGGAGTTCATTCCCAGTCTAAGATTGGATCGGATCGAGGGTTGTGGTAATAGGATCGACAGCATGTAGGGGGGATTGGGCTGATCCCTGGCTTGCGCATTCTGCCTCTCTGGCCGGTTGAGCTCCCGCACGTTCATTTCGTGGGTTGGCTTAGGCATATGGAGTACATTCCACATCTAAGCCCTAGTCGGACCGAAGGTTGTGGTAGCAGGACCGGCAGCGAGATGGCACCACACAGAGGGGGACCGGGCTTATCCCTGACTTGCACATTATGCCTCTCCGACCGGCCTCTCCGGCCGATTGAGTGCCCGCACGCTCGTTTCGTATGTTGACTTAGGCATACGGAGTTCATCCCCAGTCTAAGCATACGAAGTTCATTCCCAGTCTAAGATCGGACCGGATCGAGGGTTGCAACAGCAGGATCGACAGCACGTAGGGGGGACCGGGCCGATCCCCGGCTTGCGCATTCTGCCTCTTCGATTGGCTGAGCGCCTTCACACTCGTTTCGTGGGTTGGCTTAGGCATACGTCGGATCGAGGGTTGTGGCAGCAGGACCGGCAGCTGGATCGCCAACATGCAGAGAGGGACTGGGTTGATCCCCGGCTTACGCATTATGCCTCTCCGGCCGGCTGAGCGCCCGCACGCTAGTTTCATGGGTTGACTTAGGCATATGGAGTTCATCCCCAGTCTAAGCATACAGAGTTCATTCCCAGTGTAAGATCGGACCAGTTTGAGGGTTACGACACCAGGATCGATAGCACGAAGGGGGGGACCGAGCAGATCCTCGGCTTGCGCATTCTACCTCTCCAGTCGGCTGAGCGCCCGTATGCCCGTTTCGTGGGTTGGTTGAGGCATAGGGAGCTCCTTTCATGTCTAAGCCCGAGCCAGACAGAGGGTTGTGGTAATGGGATCGGCAGCACATAGAGGGAGATCGGGCCTATCCCCAGCTTGCGCATTATGCCTCTTCGGTTGGCTCAGCGCCCGCATGCTCGTTTCGTGGGTTGACTTATGCATATAAAGTTCCTTCCCAATCTAAGATCGGTCCAAACTGAGGGTTGAGACAGTAGGATCAACAGCACACAGGGGGGATCGGGTCCATCCCCGGCTTGTGCATTCTGCCTCTCCGGTCGGCTGAGCGCCTGCACGCTCGTTTCGTGGGTTGGCTTAGGCATACGGAGTTCATTCCACGTCTAAGCATATGGAGCTCATTCCCAATCTAAGATTTTGAGCCACGGTGCACATGCTGGGCTCGGGCTTGTGCTGGTGCCACATTTTTTTCACCCGGGGCACCACCGTCGAAGCATCACCGGAGAGCCTAACCGGCGGCATTGGGGGTTTCGACGAATGGGGGGCCGGGGGGTGTGTGCACATGATGTACGTTGGGTGCTCGTACTTGGCCCTTATATTGGCCCCTTATCCCTCATCAAACCTTGAAAACTCACACCCCCTTAAAGAGCACTTGAGATTTTATAGGTTTGCTGCCAGTAGCCATTAAAGTGCCTGAAATGGGGACACTTTTTTCAAACCGTCACAAAATCTTCTCCACTTCGAGTTTTTTGCTGAATTTTTTTATGCAAGCCAAAAAACATACAAGGATCTCCTATACAAGATTTGGGGACAAAATTCTTTCTAAAAAAATTTAAAAAAATCCTGAACCGCAAAAAGTTTCAAAAATCATGAAAGATAGAAAACGGGTCCTCTTGCCACGAAACTTCAAATGAAGGCTTAGGGGACCATTTTATGAATTTACAAGCCATAAAAATGGCATTGGCATGGCAGAAATATAGAGATGTGCTTCAACCCACCTACCACCCGTTCGATCCTCGGCTTGCGCATCCTATCTCTGTGGTCGGATGAGCGCCCGCACGCTCATTTCGTGGGTTGACTAAGGCATACGAAGTTCATCCCTAGTCTAAGCATACAGAGTTCGTTCCCAGTCTAAGATCAGACCGGATCGAGGGTTACGACAGCAGGATCGACAGCACACAGAGAGGATCGAGCCAATCCCTAGCTTGCGCATTTGCCTTTCTAGTCGGCTGAGTGCCCGCACACTCGTCTCATGGGTTGGCTTAGGCATACGGAGTACATTCCATGTCTAAGCCCCAATCGGATAGAGGGTTGTGGCAGCAGGATCGACAGCAGGATCGACAGCACGCAGAGGGGATCAGGCTGATCCTCGACTTGTGAATTATGCCTCTCCGACTGGCTGAGCGCCCACACACTCATTTTTTGGGTTGACTTATGCATACGGAGTTCATCCCCAGTCTAAGCATACGGACTTCATTCCCAGTCTAAGATTAGGTCGGATCGAGGGTTGCGATAGCAGGATCGACAGCACGCAGGGGGGACCGGGCCGATCCCTGGCTTGCGCATTCTGCCTCTCCGGCCGGCTCAGTGACCACACGCTCATTTCGTGGGTTGGCTTAGGCATACGGAGTACATTCCATGTCTAAAACCAAGTCGGATCGAGGCGGCATGCAGAGGGGGACTGAGCTAATCCCTAGCTTGCGCATTATGCCTCTTGGGCTGGCCGGAGCGCCCGCACACTCGTTTCGTGGGTTGACTTAGGCATACGGAGTTCTTCCCCATTCTGGGCATACGGAGTTCATTCCTAGTCTAAGATCAGACCGGATCGAGGGTTACAGCAGCAGGATCGGTAGCATGCAGAAGGGACCGGGCCGATCCCTGGCTTGCACATTTTGCCTCTCCGGCCGGCTAAGCGCCCGCATGTCCGTTTCGTGGGTTGGCTTAGGCATAGGGAGCTCATTCCATGTCTAAGCCCCAGTCAGACTGAGGGTTGTGGCAGTGAGACCAGCAGCACACAGAGGGGGATCGGGCCAATCCCCGGCTTGCGTATTATGCCTCTTCGGCCGGCTCAGTGCCTGCACGTTCGTTTCATGGGTTGACTTATGCATACGGAGTTCATTCCCAGTCTAAGATCGAATCGAACCGAAGGTTGCAGCAGCAGGATCGACAGCACGTAGGGGGGACCGGGTCGATCCCCGGCTTGCGCATTCTGCCTCGCCGACCGACTGAGCGCCCGCACGCTCGTTTTGTTGGTTGGCTTAGGCATACGGAGTTCATTCCATGTCTAAGCATACGGAGCTCATTCCCAATCTAAGATTTTGAGCCACGGTGCACATGCTGGGCTCAGGCATGTGCTGGTGCCGTATTTTTTTTGCCCGGGGCACCATCGCTAGAGCATCACCGGAGAGCCTAACTGACGACATTGAGGGTTTTGGTGATTGGGGGGGCCGGGGGGTGTGCGCACATGATGTGCGATGGGTGCTGGTACTTGGCCCTTATATTGGCCCCCTATCCCTCATCAAACCTCGAGAACTCACACCCCCTTGAAGAGCATTTGAGATTTTATAAGTTTGCTGCCAGTAGCCATTAAAGTGTTTGAAATGGGGACACTTTTTTCAAACCATCACAAAATCTTCTCCACTTCGAGTTTTTAGCTGAATTTTTTTGTGCATGCCAACAAAAATACAAGGATCGCCTCTATCCAATTTGGGGACAAATTTCTTTCTAAAAAAATTTAAAAAAATCCTGAATTGCAAAAAGTTTCAAAAATCATGAAAAATAGAAAATGGGTCGTCTTGCCACGAAACTTTACATGAAGGCTTAGGGGACCATTGTATGAATTTACAAGCCATAAAAATGGCATTGGCACGGCAGAAATATGAAGATTTGCCTGAGCCCACCTACCACCCGTTTGATCCCCGGCTTGCGCATCCTACCTCTTTGGTCGGCTAAATGCTCGCACGCTCGTTTCATGGGTTGACTAAGGCGTACGAAGTTCATCCCTAGTCTAAGCATACGGAGTTCGTTCCCAGTCTAAGAACGGAGCGGATCGAGGGTTACGACAGCAGGATCAGCAGTACGCAGGGGGGATCGGCCCGATCCCCAGCTTGCGCATTCTGCCTCTCCGATCGGCTATGCGCCCGCACGTTCGTTTCATGGGTTAGCTTAGGCATACAGAGTACATTCCATGTCTAAGCCCCAGCCGAATAGAGGGTTGTGGCAGCAAGAGCGGTAGCGGGACCGACAGCACGTAGAGGAGGACCGGGCTGATCCCCGGCTTGCGCATTATGCCTCTTCGGTCGACCTCTCTGGTTGGCTGAGCACCTGCACACTCATTTCTTGGGTTGACTTATGCACACGGAGTTCATCCCTAGTCTAAGCATGGGGAGTTCATTCCCAGTCTAAGATCAGACCGGATCGAGGGTTGCGATAGTAGTATTGACAGCACGTAGGGGGACCGGGCTGATCCCCAGCTTACGCATTCTACCTCTCCGGCCGGCTGAGCGCCCGCACGCTGATTTTGTGGGTTGGCTTAGGCATACGGAGTACATTCCACATCTAAGCCCTAGTCGGACCGAGGGTTGTGGCAGCAAGACTGGCAGCGGGAGTGGTGGCATGCAGAGGGGGACCGGGTTGATCTCTAGCTTGCGCATTAAGCCTCTTTGGCCGACCTCTCCGACCGACTGAGCGCCCGCACGCTCGTTTCGTGGGTTGACTTAGGCATACAAAGTTCATCCCCAGTCTAGGCATACGGAGTTCATTCCCAGTCTAAGATCAAACCGGACCAAGCATTGCGGCAGTAAGATCGACAGCATGCAGGGGGGACTGGGCCGATCCTCGACTTATGCATTCTGCCTCTCTGACTGGTTTAGCGCCTGTATTCCCGTTTCGTGGGTTGGCTTAGGCATAGGGAGCTCATTCCATGCCTAAGCCCTAGCCGGACTGAGGGTGGTGGTAGCAGGATCGATAGCGGGATCGGCAGCACACAGAGAGGGACCAGGCTGATCCCCGGCTTGTGCATTATGCCTCTTCGATCGACTGAGTGCCCGCACGCTCGTTTTATGGGTTGACTTAGGCATACGGAGTTCATCCCCAATCTATGCATACGGAGTTCATTCCCAGTCTAAGATCGAACCAGATCGAGGGTTGCGACAGCAGGATCAGCCGTACGCAGGGGGGATCGGGCCGATCCCCGGCTTACGCATTCTACCTTTTCGGTCGACTGAGCGCCCGCACGCTCATTTCGTAGGTTGGCTTAGGCATACAGAGTACATTCCACGTCTAAGCCCCAGTCGGACTGAGGGTTGTGGCAGCAGGACCGACAGCGAGATCGACAGCATGCAGAGGGGGACCGGGCTGATCCCTGACTTGCGCATTATGCCTCTTCGACCCGTTGAGTGCCCGTACGCTCGTTTCATGGGTTGACTTAGGCATACGGAGTTCATCCCCAGTCTAAGCATACGGAGTTCATCCCCAGTCTAAGCATACGGAGTTCATTCATAGTCTAAGATCAAATCGGATCGAGGGTTACGGCAGCAAGATTGACAGCACGCAGGGGGGATTGGGCAGATCCCCGGCTTGCGCATTCTACCTCTCCGACCGGCTGAGTGCCCACACGCTCATTTCGTGGGTTGGCTTAGGCATAGGGAGCTCATTCCATGTCTAAGCCCCAGCTGGACCGAGGGTTATGGCAGCGGGACCAACAGCACGCAGAAGGGGACCGGGTCAATCCCCGGCTTGCATATTATGCCTCTTCGGCTGGCTCAGTGCCCGCACGCTCGTTTCGTGGGTTGCCTTAGGGCATACGGAGTTCATTCATGTCTAAGCATACGGAGCTCATCCTGAATGTTAAGATTTTGAGCCACAGTGCACGATGTCTGCGTCTGGCAGTGCTGGTGCAGAATGGACCACACCATCGCCGGGACGCCGAGAGCCTAACTGACGCATTAGGGGTGTCTCCGACCGATTAGGGAGTGGGCGAAGTGCACATATGGCGATAGGTGCTGGTACTTGGCCCTTATATTGGCCCCCTATCCCTCATCAAACCTCGAGAACTCACACCCGCTTGAAGAGCATTTGAGATTTTATAGGATTGCTGCCAGTAGCCATTAAAGTGTCTGAAATGGGGACACTTTTTTCAAACGGTCACAAAATCTTCTCCACTTTGAGTTTTTAGCTGAATTTTTTTGTGCATGCCAACAAAAATACAAGGATCATGTCTACCAAATTTGGGAGCAAAACTCTTTCTAAAAAAATTTAAAAACATCCCTAACCGTAAAAAGTTTTGAAAATCATGAAAAATAGAAAATGGGTCTTCTTGCCACGAAACTTCACATGAAGGCTTAGGGGACCATTGTATGAATTTACAAGCCATAACAATTGCATTGGCATGGTAGAAATATGATGATGTGTTTGAACCCACCTATCACCCGTTCGATCCCCGGCTTGCGCACCCTGCCTCTCTGGTCGGCTAAGCACCCGCATGCTCGTTTCGTGGGTTGACTTAGGCATACGAAGTTCATCCCCAGTCTAAGTATACGGAACTCATTCCTAGTCTAAGATCAGATCGGATCGAGGGTTGCGATAGCAGGATCGACAGCACGCAAGGGGATCGGGCCGATCCCCGGCTTGCGCATTCTGCCTCTTCAGCCGGTTGAGCACCTGCACGCTCGTTTCGTGGGTTGGCTTAGGCATACGGAGTACATGCCTTGGCTAAGCCCCAATCGGACTGAGGGTTGTGGCAGCAAGACTGGCAGCGGGATCGACAGCACGAAGAGGGGGACCGGGCTGATCCCCGGCTTACGCATTATGCCGCTCCGTTCGGTTGAGCACCCGCATGCTCGTTTCATAGGTTGACTTAGGCATACGGAGTTCATCCCCAGTCCAAGCATACAGAGTTCATTCCCAGTCTAAGATCAGATCGAATCGAGGGTTGCGACAGCAGGATCCACAGCACGCAAGAGGGACTGAACCGATCCCCGGCTTGTGCATTCTGCCTCTCCAGCTGGCTGAGCGCCCGCGCGCTTGTTTCATGGGTTGGCTTAGGCATACGGAGTACATTCCATGTCTAAGCCCCAGCTAGATTGAGGGTCATGGCAGCAGGATCGGCAGCGGGATCGACAGCACGCAGAGGGGGATCGGGCTGATCCTCGGCTTACGCATTATGCCTCTTCGGCCGGTTGAGCGCCCGCACGCTCGTTTCGTGGGTTGACTTAGGCATACAGAGTTTATTCCCAGTGTAAGCATACGGAGTTCATTCCTAGTCTAAGATCGGACCGGACCGAGGGTTGCAGTAGCAGGATCGATAGGATGTAGGGGGGGATCGGGCCGATCCTTGGCTTGCGCATTCTGCCTTTTCGATCGGCTGAGCGGCCACACGCTCGTTTCATGGGTTGGCTTAGGCATAGGGAGCTCATTCCATGTTAAGCCTCAGCCAGATTGAGGGTTGTGGTAGCTGGACCGATTGCACGCAGAGGGGGAATGGGCCGGTCCCCGACTTGCTCATTATGCCTCTTCGGCCAGCTTACTGCCCGCACGCTCGTTTCGTGAGTTGACTTATGCATACGGAGTTCATTCCTAGTCTAAGATTAGACCGGACAGAGGGTTGTGGTAGCAGGCTCGACAGCACGTAGGGGGGGATCGGGTCGATCCTCGGCTTGCGCATTCTCCCTCTTCGATCGGTGAGCGCCTGTATGCTTGTTTCATGGGTTGGCTTAGGCATACGGAGTTCATTCCATGTCTAAGCATACGGAGCTCATTCCCAAACTAAGATTTTAGCCATGGTGCACATGCTGGGCTCGAGCATGTGCTGGTGCCGCATTATTTTCGCTCGGGGCACCAACGCGGAGCATCGCGGAGAGCCTAACAGACGGCATTGGGGGTTCCGGCGATTGGGGGGGCCGGGGGGTGTGCGCACATGATGTGCGATGGGTGCTGGTACTTGGCCCTTATATTGGCCCCCTATCCCTCATCAAACCTTGAGAACTCACACCCCCTTAAAGAGCATTTGAGATTTTATAGGTTTGCTGCCAGTAGCTATTAAAGTGTCTGAAATGGAGACACTTTTTTCAAATGGTCCCAAAATCTTCTCCACTTCGAGTTTTTAGCTGAAGTTTTTTGTGCATGCCCAAAAAAATACAAGGACCACCTTTACCAAATTTGGGGACAAAACCCTTTCTAAAAAATTTTTAAAAAATCCCGAACCGTAAAAAGTTTCCAAAATCGTGAAAAATAGAAAACGGGTCGTCTTGCCACGAAACTTCACATGAAGGCTTAGGGGACCATTGTATGAATTTTCAAGCCATAAAAATGGCATTGGCATGGCAGAAATATGAAGATGTGCTTGAACCCACCTACCACCCGTTCGATCCCCGGCTTACGCATCCTGCCTCTCCGATCGACTGAGCGCCCGCACGCTCATTTCACGGGTTGACTTAGGCATACGGAGTTCATCCCCAGTCTAAGCACATAAAGTTCATTCCCAGTCTAAGATCGAATCGGATCGAAGGTTGTGGCAGCAAGATCGACAGCACGCATGGGGGACCGGGTTGATCCCCGGCTTGTGCATTCTGCCTCTTCGACCGATTTAGCACCCGCATGCTCATTTCGTGGGTTGGCTTAGGCATACAGAGTACATTCCATGTCTAAGCCCCAGTCGGACCGAGGGTTGTGGTAGCAGGACAGGCAGCACGCAGAGGGGGACCGGGCCAATCCCTGGCTTGCGTATTATGCCTTTTCGACCGGCTTAGCGCCCGCACGCTTGTTTCGTGGGTTGACTTAGGCATACGAAGTTCATTCCCAGTCTAAGATCAGATCGGACCGAGGTTTGTGGTAGTAGGATCGACAGCACGCAAAGGGGACCAAGCCGGTCCCCGGCTTACGCACTCTGCCTCTTCGGTCGGCTGAGTGCTCGCATGCCCATTTTAATAGGTTGGCTTAGGCACAGGGAGCTCATTCCATGTCTAAGCCCTAGCTGAATCGAGGGTTGTGGCAGCGAGACCGGCAGCACGTAGAGGGGGACCAGGCCAATCCCAGGTTTGCGCATTAGGCCTCTTCGGTCGGCTCAGCACCCGCACGCTCATTTCCTGGGTTGACTTATGCATACGGAGATCATTCCCAGTCGAAGATCAGACCGGATCGGGGGTTGCGGCAGCAAGATCGACAGCATGCAGGGGGGACCGGATCGATCCCCGGTTTGTGCATTTTGCCTCTCCGGCCAACTTAGCGCCTGCACGCTCGTTTCGTGGGTTGGCTTCGGCATACGGAGTTCATTCCATGTCTAAGCATACGGAGCTCATTCCCAATCTAAGATTTTGAGCCACGCCGCCCATGCTGGGCTCAGGCATGTGCTGGTGCCACATTTTTTTCGCTCGGGGCACCATCGTCGGAGCATCGCCGGAGAGCCTAACCGATGGCATTGGTGGTTCCGACGATTGGGGGGCCCAGGGGGTGTGCACACATGATGTGTGATGGGTGCTGGCACTTGGCCCTTATATTGGCCCCCCATCCCTCATCAAACCTTAAGAACTCACACCCCCTTAAAGAGAATTTGAGATTTTATAGGTTCGCTGCCAGTAGCCATTAAAGTGTCTGAAATGGGGACACTTTTTTCAAACGGTCACAAAATCTTCTCCACTTCGAGTCTTTAGCTAAATTTTTTTGTGCATGCCAAGAAAAATACAAGGCTCACCTCTACCAAATTTGGGGACAAAACTCTTTCTAAAAAAATTTAAAAAAATCTTGAACCAAAAAAAGTTTTAAAAATCGTGAAAAATAGAAAACGGGTCATCTTGCCACGAAACTCCACATGAAGGCTTAGGGGACCATTGTATGAATTTACAAGCCATAAAAATGGAATTGGGATGGCAAAAATATGAAGATGTTCTTGAACCCACCTACCACCCGTTCGATCCCCGGCTTGCGCATCCCGTCTCTCTGGTCGACTGAGCGCCCATACGCTCATTTTGTGGGTTGACTTAGGCATACGGAGTTCATCCCCAGTCTAACTGTCATGGGCTTTGACCTTAGACTCAGAAATCATGCGGCCTTAGGCTTGGAATCTCCTCTTTTATTCCTAAGCCAACCTAAAACACAAGCGTGCGGGCACTAGAACAATGGGAAGGGCTAATTACGCAAGTTAAAGAGAAACAGGATAACAAGATAGAATTCTGGAAATGGTCTTGTATTCACTAAAACAGAAGTGTTTGATGGTGTACAAATGGGGGTGAAGTAGCCCTCTATTTATAGTCGAGGCTCCAGCTACAACTTAATGGCATATCCTTAGAATAAAGGCTAAAATCATGAGAGTATATGGATTACAATCAATCAAGATGTTAACTCCTGATTTTCAGGGTCAACCAAATCTGCCAGGATTCTCCAGCTGATCTTGCCTGCTTCCAGAAGCTTCCCTTGTGTGTCCAGCACCTTGGGCCCTTCTGGATGTGGTGCGGGCAGCTTGTATGCCAGGCCTTGGTCTCACGGGCTAGCCTGCAAGTTGGGCAGGCATTCTGAACTCGTTTGCTAGGCTTTGCGCATAGATACCGGCCAGCACGCCTGGTCTGCGGGCCTCAACCTCTGGCTCGCCTGCTTGTCTGCCTGATGTGCCTGGCGTGCCTGCCCATGGCATGACATTCTCCCCCACCTGATTGTGCAATGCCCTCATTGTGTCTTCTGTATGGTACTACCTGATATGGTCCCCAAATTGCCATAAGTCATCTGTTGGTTCCCAGCTCACCTCACTGTCTGGAAGTCCCTTCCAGCGTACCAAGTACTCATGTCTTGGTTGATAATTCTTCTGTCTCACCTTCCGATCAGCCATGATGCTGTGGACCTCCTTCTCATATGAGGCCCTTGCTCCCAATGGTGCACGCTTTGACTCTGGCCATCCTGGATCTCCCTCATCCTCATGGAACGGCTTGAGCATGCTCACATGGAACACCGGGTGTACCCTCAGCTTGGGTGGCATATCCAGCTTGTAGGCAACCTTGCCTACCCTCTTGACTACTCGAAAAGGTCCATCATACCTTTGGACTAGGCCTTTGTGTAGCCCCCTATGGCGCATAATGGGATGCAGCCTCACCAACACCAAGTCTCCAACCTGAAACTGTACATCCCGCCTCTTCTGGTCTGCCCACTTTTTTGACCTCTTGGTCACCTTATGTAGACAAACTCTGGCCAAGTTAGTTTGCTTCTGCCATGCCTTGGCAAACTTGTATGCTGCTGGATTCGACCCTGTATAACCTGCAGCAATCAAACTGGGTGTTAGTGGTTGTTGCCCTGTCATAACCTCAAATGGGCTCTGGTTCGTTGCCTCACTCCTTTGCAAGTTGTAGGAAAACTGTGCAATATCTAGCAGCTTTGGCCAGTCCCTTTGTGTGGCACTCACATAGTGCCTGAGGTAGACCTCCAATAGTCCATTTACTCGCTCTGTCTGGCCATTGGTCTGCGGATGCATATTGGTGGAAAAGTTCAAGTCTGACCCCAATAGCTTGAACAACTCAGTCCAGAACCTGCCTGTGAAACACTCATCCCAATCACTAACAATGGTCCTCGGCACTCCCCAGTACTTAACCATGTTCTTCAGGAACAATCGAGCTGCCTCCTTGGCTGGGCACTCCTTGGTTGCTGGAATGAAGATTCTATACTTGGGAAACCTGTCCACCACTACCATGATGCTTCCAAACCCTTCTACTTTGGGTAGACCGACTATAAAGTCCAGAGAAACACTCTCTCATGGTCGCTCTGGCACTGGCAATGGCTTTAAGAGACCACCTGGTTTCTTGAGCTCCACCTTGTCCTATTGGCACACAAGACAAGTCTTCACATAGGCCTCTACATCGTCCCTCATGTGCGGCCAGTAGTATCGGTCCTCGATTAGTGCCAAGGTGTGGCTCACTCCTAGGTGTCCAGCCCACCTTGAATCATGACACTCTTACAAAACTTCTTTACGAAGCTTTTCGTGCTACGGCACAAACAGTCTACTACCCCTGGTGTACAGCAAGCCATCCTGTAACCAAAATCACCTAGTCTTACCTTGCTGGGCGTAGTTCATCAAAGCTTTGGCTATAGGATCATGCGCAAGTCCCTCCTTGATGCGCGGCACCAGTGACCCCTCTGGTTGGCTAATGGTAGCAAGGTTAGCCTTCCTGCTTAGGGCGTCTACCACTAGGTTCACCCACCCCGGCTTGTACTCCATCTGAAAGTCAAATTCCGTAAGAAAATCTTGCCATCTTGCCTGCTTGGGGGACAACTTCTTCTGCGTCTGGAAGTAGCTGGTCGCCACATTGTCCGTCCTCACCACGAACCTCGACCCCAACAGGTAATGGCGCCAAGTGTGTAAACAGTGCACCACTGCAGTCATCTCTTTCTCTTGGACCGTGTACTTGTGTTCAGTCTCGTTTAGCTTCCTATTCTCGAACGTGACTGGACGTCCCTCTTGCATCAACACACCCTCTATGGCAAAGTCTGATGCATCTGTATGCACCTCATACGACTTGGCATGGTCTGGCAAGGCCAAGATTGGCTCTTCGGTCACAGCCCGCTTCAACCTGTCAAAGGCTTCCTGACACCCTGCGCTCCACTCCCATGCTCTCCCTTTCTTGAGCAAGTCAGTCAATGGCGTGGCTATTGCTGAGTGACCTTTGATGAAGTGCCTATAGTAGTTGACTAGCCCAAGGAATGATCTCAACCTAGTGACCTTGGCTAGCAGTTGCCATTCCAGGATGGCGTGTATCTTACCTTCATCCATGCGTATCCTACCACCTCCCACTGTGTGGCCAAGGAACGGGATCTCCTGCTGGGCGAATGAGCACTTCTCCCTCTTGACAAATAGCTTGTGTGCCCGTAACACCTTGAACACCTGTCTCAAGTGGTCTACATGCTCTCTCAAAATCTGGCTGTAGATCACAATGTCATCCAAATAAACCATAACAAACCGATCAAGGAATGACTGAAGTACCTTGTTCATAAGGGTGCAGAATGTTGCTGGGGCATTCGTGAGTCCGAAAGGCATCACCAAGAACTTATACGAACCATACCAAGTGACACATGCTGTCTTTGGCTTATCTCATTCCGTGATCTTGACTTGATAGTAACCCGACCTCAAATCCAACTTGGTGAACCACCTTGCGCTTCCAAGTTGATCGAATAAGTCCGCAATGAGTGGGATGGGGTGCTTGTTCTTAATGGTCAGCTTGTTCAAAGCTCGGTAGTCTATGCACAGCCGTAACAACCCATCATGCTTGTGCTGGAATAGAATTGGTGCACCATAGGGTGCCTTTGATGGCCTGATGAAGCCAGCATCAACTAACTCCTTGAGCTGCTTCCTTAACTCCTCCAACTCTGGTGGAGACATTCAGTAATGCACTTTGGCTGATGGCTTGGCCTCGGACACCAGCTCGATCTTGTGGTCCACCTTCCTCTTAGGTGGCAGCTTGCTAGGCAGCTTTGCGGGCATCACATCACTAAAGGTCTTCAGCATCTTTAGCACCTTCAAGGGTGACTCGATCTCCTTCTCCCTTGGCTCATCATATTTCAGGGCTGTCAAGAAGGTGTCTTCTTGTCTGCTTACCGCCTTGGCAAATTGGATGGCTGACACCACACGCGACCCAACTCTAGACCCTCTCCTCAATGGCACTAGGCATTGGCACCGTGCATCCAAGATGCAAACATAATCGATAAAAGGCACAAGGAGGGCGTTAATCCGAACAAGGAAATCCAACCCAATCATAAACTCATAGTCATCAAGGGGTATTACCTCAGTGGTCTCCTTGCCTTTCCAGTCTCCAAGCTGTAACTCCACTCCCCGTGCTACTCCAATGGCTAGAACTTCCTTGGAGTTCACCGTTTTAATGGTACTAGTCCCTTTCTATACCTTTAGTTCGAGCTTTTGGGCTCCATCACCTGAAATAAAAAGATGTGAGGCACTTGTGTCCACTAGTGCGCTCACCTTCTGACCCACAACCATCAGATCCGCAAACATCAAGCCATTTGGCTTACGGCTCCCCTTACTCTGGACAGCATTAAGCACCAACGCCCCAAGCTTTGCTGCCCCTGACTCTGGCTCCTCATCAGACTCCTTGTCTACAGTAGCCAGCTTGCCCTTCTGTAGGTAATTATGCGCTATGTGGCTCTCTCAACATAGGTAGATGCTAGTGGCTCTTGGTCCCCTTTTGCTTTCCACTTGCCTGCTGGTGGCTTCCTCTTGCCATCCTTGGTTGAACGGTCTTGATCTCCATCCTTGGACTCCTGGTTATGGTCTTTCCCTTTGGACTGCTTCTTTCAGTCCCTATCATCCCTGCCTTTACCTTTGGGCTTGGTAGACTCGAACTTGTTCAAAGGCTTGAACTCTATCAAGGCCTCGACAGTAGTCATGGCTTTAGCCAAGTCATGAACTCCTTTCCTTTGTAGCTCATGCTTCACCCACGGCTTCAGCCCATCCATGAAAGAAAAGAAGGCGTCCTTCTCGCCTAGATCTGAGATCTGTAGCATCAGTTCAGAGAATTTCTGGACATACTCCCTTATGTCCCCTTATTGGCTCAGCCTGCGTAACTTTGCCCGCGCCTTATCATCGGCATACTTCGGGTAAAATTGTTCTCTGAACTCCTTTTGGAACTCTACCCAGGTTCCAATCTTGGCACTCCCACACCTGACATCATCACACCTGTGCCTCCACCACAATAAGGCTACATCAGTGAGATGCATAGCAGCGGTGCTTACCTTTATCGCCTCGTCTTGCATGCCTATGGCCTGGAAGTACTGCTCCATACCCTAAAGGTAGTTGTCTACTTCCTTGGCCACCCTAGTCCCCTTGAACTCCTTAGGCTTGGGGACATCCAATCTGGACTTGGACACTCCAGCAAACATGCCATTCCCAATGGCAGTCTTGCAAGTAACGAGCTCACTGGCAAGCTCTTCCATCCTCTGGCGCATGGCCTCCATGCCATCGCGTAAGGTCAGCACTTCAGCCTCCAGGGTCTGATTCTTTCGGGTGAACACGTCCAAGCCTTTGTTGAGAGCAGCTTCCAGCTCACTTTAGATCTCTTTCCCCATGGAGTCTAGCGATGCAATGTGAGTCTCTACCTCCTCAAGCTTCGCCCCCATGTTGCCTACGATCACCTCCCCCTTGGCCAGCCTATCGTCCATGGTAGACCAGATATCTCTAGAACTGGCTTTCTTGCCTCTTCCATGCCCATGCTCCTGGGCCTCTGATTGTTGGCTAGCAACGTCGCTTTGGGATGCCATCTCCTTATCACGATCTAACCTGCACAACACAAACACGCAGAATCGAACTTGCTCTGATAGCAACTGTCACGGGCTCTGACCTTAGACTCAGAAACCGTGCGGCCTTAGGCTTCGAATCTCTTCCTTTATGCCTAAGTCAGCCTAAAACACAAGCGTGTGGGCACTAGAACAATGGGAAGGGCTAATTACGCAAGTTAAAGAGAAACAGGATAACAAGATAGAATTCTGGAAATGCTCCTGTATTCACTCAAACAGAAGTGTTTGATGGTGTACAAATGAGGGTGGAGCAGCCCTCTATTTATAGTTGAGGCTCCAGCTACAACTTAATGGCATATCCCTAGAATAAAGGCTAAAATCATGGGATTATACAGATTACAATCAATCAGGATGCTAACTCCTGATTTTCAGTGTCAACCAAATCTGCCAGGATGCTCCAGCTGATCCTGCTTGCTTCCAGAAGCATCCCTTGCGTGTCCAGCACCTAGGGCCCTTCTAGATGTGGTGCGGGCAGCTTGTATGCCAGGCCTTGGTCTCACGGGCTGGCCTACAAGTTGGGCGGGCGTTCTGAACTCGTTTGTTAGGCTTTGCGCACAGATACCCGCTAGCACGCCTGGTCTGCAGGCCTCAACCTCTGGCTCGCCTGTTGGTCCGCCTGATGTGCCTGGCGCGCCAGCCTAGGGCGTGACATAAGCATACGGAGTTCATTCCTAGTCTAAGATCAGACCAGATCGAGGGTTGCGGCAGCAGGATCGACAGCACGAAGGAGGGATCGAGCTGATCCCCGGCTTGCGCATTCTGTCTCTCTGACCTACTGAGCGCCCGCACGCTTGTTTTGTGGGTTGCTTTAGGCATACAGAGTACATTCCATGTCTAAGCCCCAGCTGGATCGAGGTTGTGGCAGCAGGACCAGCAACGGGATCAGCAGCACGCAAAGGGGGACTGGGCTGATCCCCGACTTGCGCATTATGCCTCTCCGACCGGCCTCTCCGGTCGGCTGAGTGACCACACGCTCATTTTGTGGGTTGACTTAGGCATACGGAGTTCATCCCCAGTCTAAGCGTACAGAGTTCATTCCCAGTCTAAGATCGGACCAGACCTAGGGTTGCAGCAGCAGAATCAGCAGCATGCAGGGGGGATCGAGCCGATCCCCAGCTTGCGCATTCTACCTCTCCGGTCGGCTGAGCGCCCGCACGCTCGTTTCATGGGTTGGCTTAGGCATAAGGAGCTCATTCCATGTCTGAGCCCCAGCCGGACCGAGGGTTGTGGCAGCGGGACCGACAGCACGCAGAGGGGGATCGGGCCGAACCCCGACTTGTGCATTATGCCTCTTCGACCGACTTAGCGCCCGCACACTCGTTTCGTGGGTTGACTTATGCATACGGAGTTCATTCCTAGTCTAAGATCAGACCGGACCAAGGGTTGCAGCAGTAGGATTGACAGCACATAGGGGGACCGAGTCGATCCCCGACTTGCGCATTCTGCCTCTCCGACCGGCTGAGCGCCCGCACGTTCGTTTCATTGGTTGGCTTAGGCCTACGGAATTCATTCCATGTCTAAGCATACGGAGCTCATTCCCAATCTAAGATTTTGAGCAATGGTGGACATGCTGGGCTCGGAAATGTGCTGGTGCCACATTTTTTTCGCCCGAGGCACCATCGTCGGAGCATCGCCGGAGAGCCTAACTGGCGACATTGGGGGTTCCGATGATTGGGGGGGCCGGGGGGTGTACGCACATGATGTGCGATGGGTGCTGGTACTTGGCCCTTATATTGGTCCCCTATCCCTCATCAAACCTCGAGAACTCACACCCCCTTAAAGAGCATTTGAGATTTTATAGGTTTGCTGCCAGTAGCCATTAAAGTGTCTAAAATGGGGACACTTTTTTCAAATGGTCACAAAATCTTCTCCACTTCGAGTTTTTAGCTGAATTGTTTTGTGCATGCCAACAAAAATACAAGGATCACCTCTACCAATTTTGGGGATAAAACTCTTTCTAAATAAATTTAAAAAAATCTCGAACCGCAGAAAGTTTCAAAAATCATGAAAAATAGAAAACAGTTTGACTTGCCACGAAACTTCACATGAAGGCTTAGGGGACCATTGTATGAATTTACAAGCCATAAAAATGGCATTGGCACGGCAGAAATATGAAGATGTGCTTGAACCCATCTACCACCCGTTCGATCCCCGGCTTGCGCATCCTGCCTCTCTGATCGGTTGAGCACCCGCATACTCGTTTCGTGGGTTGACTTAGGCATACAGAGTTCATCCCTAGTCTAAGCATATGGAGTTCATTCCTAGTCTAAGATTGGACCGGATCGAGGGTTACGGCAGTAGGATCGGCAGCACGCAAGGGGGGCCAAGCCGATCCCTGGCTTGCACATTCTGCCTCTCTGGTCGGCTGAGCGCCCGCACGTTCGTTTCATGGGTTGGCTTAGGCATACAGAGTACATTCCATGTCTAAGCCCTAGTCGGACCGAGGGTTGTGGCAGCAGGACCGGCAGCGAGATCGACAGCACGTAGAGAGGGATCGGGTAGATATTCGGCTTGTGCATTATGCCTCTCCGGCCGGTCTCTTCGGCCGACTGAGCGCCCGCACGCTCATTTCATGGGTTGACTTAGGCATATAGAGTTCATCCCCAGTCTAAGCATACGGAGTTCATTCCCAGTCTAAGCATACAGAATTCATTCCCAGTCTAAGCATCGGACCAGACCAAGGGATGCGACAGCAGGATCGGTAGCACGCACGGGGGACCGGGTCGATCCTCGACTTACGCATTCTGCCTCTCCGGCCGACTGAGCGCCCACATGCCCGTTTCGTGGGTTGGTCTAGGCATAGGGAGCTCATTCCATTCTAAGCCCCAGCTAGACTGAGGGTTCTGGCAGTGGGACCGGCAGCACGCAGAGGGGGACCGGGCCGATCCCAAGCTTGCGCAATATGCCTCTTCGGCCGGCTCAGCACCCGCACGTTCGTTTCATGGGTTGACTTATGCATCCGGAGTTCATTCCCAATCTAAGATTGGATCGGATTGAGAGTTCTGCAGCAGGATCGACAGCACGCAGAGGGGGACTAGGTCGATCCCTGGCTTGTG
Organism: Durio zibethinus; assembly: GCF_002303985.1. The sequence continues at coordinate 26,405,582 of NW_019167826.1, read as the reverse complement.
CATTCAGACTTTCTGGTCGGCTGAGAGCTCGCAAGCTCATTTCGTGGGTTGGCTTAGGCATACGGAGTTCATTCTATGTCTAAGCATACGAAGCTCATTACAGTCTAAGATTTTGAGCCACGGTGCACATGTTGGGCTCGAGCTTGTGCTGGTGCTGCATTTTTTTCACCCGGGGCACCATCGCCGGAGCATCGCTGGAGAGCCTAACCAACGGCATTGGGGGTTCCGAGATTGGGGGGCCGGGGGGTGTGCGCACATGATGTGCGATGGGTGCTGGTACTTGGCCCTTATATTGGCCCCCTATCCCTCATCAAACCTCAAGAACTCACACCCCCTTAAAGAGCATTTGAGATTTTATAGGTTTGCTGCCAGTAGACATTAAAGTGCCTGAAATGGGGACACTTTTTTCAAATGGTCACAAAATCTTCTCCACTACGAGTTTTTAGCTGAATTTTTTTGTGCATGCCAAAAAAAATACAAGGATCACCTCTACCAAATTTGGGGACATTCCCAGTCTAAGATCGGACTAGACCAAGGGATGCGGTAGCAGGATCGGCAGTACGCGGGAGGGACCAGATCGATCCCCGGCTTGCGCATTTTGCCTCTCCGATCGGCTGAGCGCCCGCACGCTCATTTCATGGGTTGGCTTAGGCATACGGAGTACATTCCACGTCTAAGCCCCAGCCAGACCGAGGGTTGTGGCAGTAGGACCGGCAGTGGGCTCGACAGCATGCAGAGGGGGACCAAGCTGATCCTCGGCTTGCGCATTATGCCTCTCCGGCTGGCCTCTCCGGCTGGCTGAGCACCCGCACGCTCGTTTTGTGGGTTCACTTAGGCATACGGAGTTCATCCCCAATCTAAGATTGGACCAGATCGAGGGTTGCGACAGTAGGATCGGTAGCATGCAGGGGGGATCGGGCTGATCCCCGACTTACGCATTCTGCCTCTCCGGTCGGCTGAGCGCCCGCACGCTCATTTCGTGGGTTGGCTTAGGCATACGGAGTACATTCCATGTCTATTCCCCAGTCGGACCGAGGGTTATGGCAGCAGGACCAGCAGCCAGATCGGCAGCACGCAGAGGGGGACCGGGCTGATCCCCAGCTTATGCATTATGCCTCTCCTGTCGGTTGAGCACCCGGACGCTCGTTTCGTGGGTTGACTTAGCCATACGGAGTTCATCCCCAGTCTAAGCATACAGAGTTCATTCCCAGTCTAAGATCAGACCAGACTGAAAGTTGCGATAGCAGGATCTACAGCACGCAGGGGGGACCGGGCTGATTCTCGGCTTGCTCATTCTACCTCTCCGATCGATTGAGCGCCCGCACGCCCATTTCGTGCGTTGGCTTAGGCATAGGGAGCTCATTCCATGTCTAAGCCCAAGCCGGACCGAGGGTTGTGGCAGCGAGATCGGCAGCATGCAGAGGGGGATCGGGTTGATCCTCGGCTTGCGCATTATGCCTCTTCGGCCGGCTCAGCGCCCACACGCTCGTTTCGTGGGTTGTCTTATGCATACGGAGTTCATTCCCAGTCTAAGATCAGACCGGACCGAGGGTTACGGCAACAGGATCTATAGCACGCAAGAGGGGACCGGATCGATCATCGATTTACGGATTCTGCCTCTTCGACCGACTCAGTGCCCGCACGCAAAAAATATGAAGATGTGCTTGAACCCACCTACCACCCGTTCGATCCCCGACTTATGCATCCTGCCTCTTTGGTCGACTAAGCACCCGCACGCTCCTTTCGTGGGTTGACTTAGGCATACAGAGTTCATCCCCAGTCTAATCTTATGGAGTTCATTCCCAATCTAAGATCGAACCGAATCAAGGGTTGCGGTAGCAGGATCGGCAGCACGCAGAGGGGATTGGCTGATCCCCGGCTTGTGCATCTACCTCTCCGGCTCGCTGAGCGCCCGCACGCTCGTTTCATGGGTTGACTTAGGCATACGGAGTTCATCCCCAGTCTAAGCATACGGAGTTCATTCCCAGTCTAAGATCGGACGGATCGAGGGTTCCGATAGCAGGATCGGCAGCACGTAGGGGCGATCGGACCGATCCCCGACTTACGCATTCTGCATCTTCGATCGGCTGAGCGCTCGCACGCCCGTTTCATGGGTTGGCTTACGCATAGGGAGCTTATTCCATGTCTAAGCCCCAGCCGGATCGGGGGTTGTGGCAACGAGGCTGGCAACATGCAGAGAGGGACCTGGCCGATCCCCGGCTTACGCATTATGACTCTTCGGCCGGCTCAGCGCCCGTACGCTCGTTTTATGGGTTGTCTTATGCATACGGAGTTCATTCCCAGTCTAAGAACAGACCGGACCGAGGGTTGCGGCAACAGGATCTACAGCACGCAAGGGGGGACCGGGTCGATCCCTGGCTTGTGCATTGTACCTCTCCGATCGACTGAGCGCCCGCACGCTCATTTTATGGGTTGGATAAGGCATATGGAGTTCATTCCATGTCTAAGCATATGGAGCTCACTCCCAGTCTAAGATTTTGAGCCACGGTGCACATGCTGGGCTCAGGCATGTGCTGGTGCCGTATTTTTTTCGCCTGGGGCACCATCGCCGGAGCATCACCAAAGAGCCTAACCGGCGACATTGGGGGTTCCAGAGATTGGGGGGGCCGGGGGGTGTGCGCACATGATGTGCGATGGGTGCTGCTACTAGGCCCTTATATTGGCCCCATATCCCTCATCAAACCTCGAGAACTCACACCCTCTTAAAGAGCATTTAAGATTTTATAGGTTTGCTGCCAGTAGCCGTTAAAGTGTCTGAAATGGGGACACTTTTTTCAAATGGTCACAAAATCTTCTCCACTTCAAGTTTTTAGCTGAAGTTTTTTGTGCATGCCAACAAAAATACAAGGATCACCTCTACCAAATTTAGGGACAAAACTCTTTGTAAAAAATTAAAAAAAACCCCAAACCGTAAAAAGTTTCAAAAATCGTGAAAAATAGAAACCGGGTCGTCTTGCCACGAAACTTCACATGAAGGCTTAGGGGACCATTGTATGAATTTAGAAGCCATAACAATGGCATTGGCACGACAAAAATATGAAGATGTGCTTGAACCCACCTACCACCCGTTCGATTCCCGGCTTACGCATCCTACTTCTCTGGTCGGTTGAGCGTCCGCACGCTCGTTTCGTGGGTTGACTTAGGCATACGGAGTTCATCCCCAGTCTAAGCATATAGAGTTCATTCCCAGTCTAGGATCAGACCGGATCGAAGGTTGTGGCAGCAGGATCGACAGCACGCTGGGGCGACCGGGCCGATCCCCGACTTGCGCATTCTGCCTTTCCGGTCGGTTGAGCGCCCGCACGTTCGTTTCATGGGTTGGCTTAGGCATACGGAGTACATTTCATGTCTAAGCCCCAGCCGAACCGAGGGTTATGGCAGTAAGACCGGCAACAGGATCGGCAACAAGTAGAGAGGGATCGGGGTGATCTCCGGCTTGCGCATTATGCTTCTTCGGCCAGCCTCTCCGGCCGACTGAGCACCCGTGCGCTCGTTTCGTGGGTTAACTTAGGCATACGGAGTTCATCCCCAATGGAAGCATACGGAGTTCATTCCCAGTCTAAGATCAGACTGGATCGAGGGTTGCGACAGCAGGATCGATAGCACGTAGGGGGGATCGAGCTGATCCTCGGCTTACGCATTCTACCTTTCCGGCCGATTGAGCGTCCGCACCCCCTTTTCATGTGTTGGCTTAGGCATAGGGAGCTCATTCCAAGTCTAAGCCCCAGTCAGACCAAGGGTTGTGGTAACGGGATCGGCAGCATGCAGAGGGGGACCAGGTCGACCCCTGTCTTGCGCATTATGCCTCTTCGGCCGACTCAATGCCCGCACGCTTGTTTTATGGGTTGACTTACGCATACGGAGTTCATTTGCAGTCTAAGATCGGATCAGACCGAGGGTTGCAGCAGCAGGATCGACAGCACGCAGTGGTGGACCATGTCGATCCCGGCTTACGCATTCTACCTCTCCGGTCAGCTGAGCACCCGCCGCTCGTTTTGTGGGATGGCTCAGGCATACGGAGTTCATTCCATGTCTGAGCATACAAAGCTCATTCCCAGTCTAGGATTTTGAGCCATGGTGCACATGCTGGGCTCGAGCATGTGCTGGTGCCGCATTTTTTTTGCTCGGGGCACCATCGCCAGAGCATCACTGGAGCATCGTCGAAGAGCCTAACCGACGGCATTGGGGGTTCGATGATTGGGGGGCCGGGGGGTGTGCGCACATGATGTGCGATGGGTGCTAGTATTTGGCCCTTATATTGGCCCTCTATTCCTCATCAAACCTCGAGAACTCACACCCCTTTAAAAAGCATTTGAGATTTTATAGGTTTGCTGCCAGTAGCCATTAAAGTGTCTGAAATGGGGACACTTTTTTCAAACGATCACAAAATCTTCTCCACTTCAAGTTTTTAGCTGAATGTTTTTGTGCATGCCAACAAAAATACAAGGATCACCTCTACTAAATTTGGGGACAAAAAATCTTTCTAAAAAAATTTAAAAAAATCCCGAACTGTAAAAAGTTTCAAAAATCATGAAAAATAGAAAATGGGTCGTCTTGCCACGAAGCTTCACATGAAGGCTTAGGGGACCATTGTATGAATTTACAAGCCATAAAAATGGCATTGGCACGACAGAAATATGAAGATGTGCTTGAACCCAACTACCACCCATTCGATCCCGGCTTGCACATCCTGCCTCTCTGGTCGGCTGAACGCCCGCACGGTCATTTCGTGGGTTGACTTAGGCATACGGAGTTCATCCCTAGTCTAAGCATACGGAGTTCATTCTCAGTCTAAGATCGAACCGGATCGAGGGTTGCGGCAGCAGGATCGGCAGCACGCACGGGGGCTGGGTCAGTCCCCAGTTTGCGCATTCTGCCTCTTCGACTAGCTGAGTGCCCACACACTCATTTTGTGGGTTGGCTTAGGCATACGGAGTACATTCCATGTCTAAGCCCCAGCCGTAACGAAGGTTATGGTAGCAAGACCGGCAGTGGGATCGGCAGCACGCTGAGGGGGATGGGTTGATCCTCGGCTTGCGTATTATGCCTCTCCGACCGGCCACTCCGGTCGGTTGAGCTCCCACACGCTCGTTCCGTGAGTTGACTTAGGCATACGGAGTTCATCCCTAGTCTAAGCATAGGGAGCTCATTCCATGTCTAAGCCCCACTCGAACCGAGGGTTGTGGCAGCGGGACCGACAGCACACTGAGGTGGATCGGGCCAATCCCTGGCTTGCACATTATGCCTCTTCGGCTGGCTCAGCGCCCGTATGCTCATTTTGTGGGTTGACTTATGCATACGAAGTTCATTCCCAGTCTAAGATCAGACCGGACCGAGGGTTGCGGCAGTAGGATCGACAGCATGCAAGGGGGGACCGGGTCGATCCCTGGCTTACGCATTATGCCTCTCCGACCGACTGAGAGCCCGCACGCTCGTTTTGTGGGTTGACTTACGCATACGGAGTTCAACTCCAGTCTAAGCATACAGAGTCCATTCCCAGTCTAAGATCGGATCGGACCGAGGGTTGTGACAGCAAGATCGACAGCATGCAGGGGGGACCGGGGCGATCCCCGACTTGCGTATTTTGCCTCTCCGGTCGGTTGAGCACTCGCACGCCCATTTCCTGGGTTGGCTTAGGTATACGGAGCTCATTCCATGTCTAAGCCCCAGCCGAAACGAGGGTTGTGGTAGCGGGACCGACAGCACACAAAGGGGGATCGGGTCGATCCTCGGCTTGCGCATTATGCCTCTTCGATCGGCTCAGTGCCCGCACGCTTTTTTCGGTGGTTAACTTATGCATACGGAGTTCATTCCCAGTCTAACATCAGACTGGACCGAGGGTTGTGGCAGCAGGATCGACAGCATGTAGGGGGGACCGGGTCGATCCTCGGCTTGCACGTTCTGCCTCTCCGATCGGCTGAGTGCCCGTACGCTCGTTTCGTGGGTTGGCTTAGGCATACAGAGTTCATTCCATGTCTAAGCATATGGAGCTCATTCCCAGTCTAAGATTTTGAGCCACGGTGCACATGCTGGGCTCGAGCATGTGCTGGTGCCACATTTTTTTTGCCCGAGGCACCATCGTCGAAGCATCGCCGAAGAGCCTAACCGGTCGCATTGGGGGTTCCGACGACTAGGGGCCGGGGGTGTGCGCACATGATGTGCGATGGGTGCTGGTACTTGGCCCTTATATTGGCCCCCTATCCCTCATCAAACCTCGAGAAACTCACACCCCCTTAAAGAGAATTTGAGATTTTATAGGTTTGCTGCCAGTAGCCATTAAAGTGTCTAAAATGGGGACACTTTTTTCAAACGATCACAAAATCTTCTCACTTCGAGTTTTTAGCTGAATTTTTTTGTGCATGCCAAAAAAAATACAAGGATCACCTCTACCAAATTTGGGGACAAAACTCTTTCTAAAAAAAGTTAAAAAAATCCTGACCCATAAAAAGTTTCAGAAATCGTGAAAAATAAAAAATGGGTCGTCTAGCCCCGAAACTTCACATGAAGGCTTAGGGAACAATTGTAAGAATTTACAAGCCATAAAAATGGCATTGGCGTGGCAGAAATATGAAGAAGTGATTCAACCCACCTACCACCCGTTCGATCCCCGACTTGCACATCCTGCCTCTCTGGTCAGCTGAGTGCCCGCACGCTCGTTTCGTGGGTTGACTTAGGCATACGGATTTCATCCCTAATCTAAGCATACAAAGTTCATTACCAGTCTAAGATCAGACGGGATTGAGGGTTGCGACAGCAGGATCGGTAGCATGCAGAGGGGACCGGGCCGATCCTCGGCTTACGCATCTGCCTCTCCGGTCGACTGAGTGCCCGTACGCTCATTTTATGCATTAGCTTAGGCATACGGAGTACATTCCATGTCTAAGCCCCAGCCGGATCAAGGGTTGTGGCAGCAGGATCGATAGCGGGATCGACAGCACACAGAAGGGAATCGGGCTGATCCTTGGCTTACGCATTATGCCTCTCCGGTCGGTTGAGCGCCCGCACGCTCGTTTCATGGGTTGACTTAGGCATACAGAGTTCATCCCCAGTCTAAGCTTACGGAGTTCATTCCCAGTCTAAGATCAGACTGGACCAAGGGTTGCGACAGTAGGATCGGTAGCGCGCAGGGGGAACCTAGTCAATCCCCAACTTGCGCATTCTGCCTCTCCGGCCGGCTGAGTGCCTGCACGCCCATTTCATGGGTTGGCTTAGGCATAGGGAGCTCATTCCATGTCTAAGCCTCAGCTAGATCGAGGGTTGTGGCAGCAGGACCAGCAGCACGCAGAGGGGGACCGGGCCGATCCCTGGCTTGCGTATTACGCCTCTTCGGTCGGCTCAACGCCTGCATGCTCGTTTCATGGGCTAACTTATGCATACGAAGTTCATTCCCAGTCTAAGATTGGACCAGACTGAGGGTTGCAGCAGTAGGATCGACAGCACGTAGGGGGGATCAGGTCGATCCCTGGCTTGCGTATTTTGCCTCTCTAGCTGGTTGAGCGCCCGCACGTTCGTTTCATGGGTTGACTTAGGCATACGGAGTTCATTCCATGTCTAAGCATACGGAGCTCATTCCCAATCTAAGATTTTGAGCCACGGTGCACATACTGGGCTCGGGCACGTGCTGGTGCCGCATTTTTTTTGCTCAGGGCACCATCACCGAAGCATCGCCGGAGATCCTAATCGGCGGCATTGGGGATTCCGACGATTGGGGGGGCCGGGGGGTGTGCACACATGATGTATGATGGGTGATAGTACATGGCCCTTATATTGGCCCCCTATCCCTCATCAAACCTCGAGAACTCAAACCCCCTTAAAGAGCATTTGAGATTTTATAAGTTTGCTACCAGTAGGCATTAAAGTATCTAAAATGGGGACACTTTTTTCAAACGGTCACAAAATCTTCTCCACTTCGAGTTTTTAGCTGAATTTTTTTTTGCATGCCAAAAAAAATACAAGGATCACCTTTACCAAATTTGGGGACAAAACTCTTTCTAAAAAAATTTAAAAAAATCCCAAACCATAAAAAGTTTTGAAAATCGTGAAAAATAGAAAACGGATCATCTTGCCACGAAACTTCACATGAAGGCTTAGGGGACCATTGTATGATTTTACAAGCCATAAAAATGGCGTTGGCACAGCAGAAATATGAAGATGTGCTTGAACCCACCTACCACCCGTTTGATCCCCGACTTACGCATCCTGCCTCTACGGTCGGCTGAGCACCCGTACGCTCATTTCGTGGGTTGACTTAGGCATACGGAGTTCATCCCCAGTCTAAGCATACAGAGTTAATTCCCAGTCTAAGATTGAACCGGATCGAGGGTTGCGACAGTAGGATCGATAGCACGTAAGGGGACCAGGTCGATCCTCAACTTGCGCATTCTGCCTCTCCAACTGGCTAAGCACCCACAAGCTTGTTTCGTGGGTTGGCTTAGGCATACAAGGTACATTCCATGTCTAAGCCCCTGGTCGGACCGAGTGTGGGGCAGCAAGACCGGTTAGCAGGAATCGACAGCACACAGAAGGGGACCGAGCTGATCCCTGGCTTGTGCATTATGCCTCTCCGGTCGGCCTTTCCGATCGGCTGAGCACCCGCCGCTCATTTCAATTGGTTGGCTTTAGGGGGCATACGGAGTTCATCCCCAAGTCGTAAGCATATGGAGTTCATTCCCAGTCTAAGATCGGACCGGACTGAGGGTTGTGGTAGCAAGATCGATAGCACGCAGGGGGATCAGGTCGATCCCCGGATTGCTCAGTTTGCCTCTCTGGCCAGCTGAGTGATGGTATGCCCGTTTCGTGGGTCAGCTTAGGAATAGGGAGCTCATTCCATGTCTAAGTCCCAGTCGGACTGAGGGTTGTGGCAGCGGGACCGGTAGCACACAAAGGGGGATCGAGTCGATCCTCGACTAGCGTATTATGCCTCTTCGATCGGCTCAGCGCTCGCATGCTCGTTTTGTGGGTTGACTTATGCATACGGAGTTCATTCCCAGTCTAAGATCAGATCAGACCGAGGGTTGCGGTAGCAAGATCGATAGCACGCAGGAGGGGATGGGGTCAATCCCCGGCTTGTGCATTCTATCTCTCCGACCGACTAAATGCCTACACGCTCGTTTCATGGGTTGGCTTAGGCATACAGAGTTCATCCCCAGTCTAAGCATATGGAGTTCATTCCCAGTCTAAGATCAGACCGGATTGAGGGTTGCGGCAGCAGGATCGATACCACCCAGGAGGGATCGGGCCGATCCACGACTTGCGTATTCTGCATCTTCGACTGGCTGAACACCCACACGCTCGTTTCGTAGGTTGGCTTAGGCATACGGAGTACATTCCACGTCTAAGCCCCAGTCAGATCGAGGGTTGTGACAGCAGGATCGACAGTGGGATCGACAGCACGTAGAGGAAGACCGGGCTGAGCGCCCGCACGCTCATTTCGTGGGTTGACATAGGCATATAGAGTTCATCCACAGTCTAAGCATACGAAGTTCATTCTCAGTCTAAGATCAGACCGAATCGAGGGTTGCGATAGCAGGATCGACAACACGCCGGGGGTTCAGGCTGATCCCTGGCTTGCGCATTCTACCTCTCCGGTCGAGTGAGCATATGCACGCTCGTTTCATGGGTTGGCTTAGGCATACAGAGTACATTCGATGTCTAAGCCCCAGCCGGACCGATGGTTGTGGCAGCAGGACCGATAGCGGGATCGGTAGCATGCAGAGGGGATCGGGCTGATCCTCAGCTTGTGCATTATGCCTCTCGGGCCGGCTGAACGCCCGCATGCTCGTTTCGTTGGTTGACTTAGGCATACGGAGTTTATCCCCAGTCTAAGCATACGAAGTTCATTCCCAGTCTAAGATCGGACCGGATCGAGGGTTGTGCCAGCAGGATCAACAGCACGTAGGGAGGATCGGGCCGATCACCGACTTGGGCATTCTGCCTCTCCGGCCGACTGAGCGCCCGCACGTCTGTTTCGTGGGTTGGCTCAGGCATAAGGAGCTCATTCCATGTCTAAGCCCAAGTCGGACTGAGGGTTGTGGTAGCGGGACCGACAGAACGTAGAGGGGGGACCGGTTCGATCCTCGGCTTGTGCATTCTGTCTCTCCGGTTGGCTGAGCGCCCGTACGCTCATTTCGTGGGTTGACTTAAGCATATGGAGTTCATCCCTAGTCTAAGCATACGGAGTTCATTCCCAGTCTAAGATCAGATCAGACCAAGGGTTGTGCCAGCAGGATCGGCAGCACGTAGGAAGGATCGGGCCGATCACCGGCTTACGCATTCTACCTCTCCGGCCGACTGAGCGCCCGCATGCCCGTTTCGTGGGTTGGCTCAGGCATAGGGAGCTCATTCCATGTCTAAGCCCTAGCCGGACTGAGGGTTGTGGCAGCGGGATTGGCAGCACGTAGAGGGGGACCGGACTGATCCCCGACTTGTGCATTATGCCTCTTCGACTGGCTCAGCGCCCGTACGCTCATTTCATGGGTTGACTTATGCATACAGAGTTCATTCCCAATCTAAGATCAGACCAAACCGACGGTTGCAGTAGCTAGATCGACAGCACGCAGGGGGGACCGGGTCTATCCTCGACTTGTGCATTCTGCCTCTCCAGTCGGCTGAGCGCCCGAACGCTCGTTTCGTGGGTTGGCTTAAGCATACAGAGTTCATTCCATGTTTAAGCATACGGAGCTCATTCCCAATATAAGATTTTGGGACACGGTGCACATGCTGGACTCGGGCATGTGCTGGTGCTACATATTTTTCGCCCAGGGCACCATCGCCGGAGCATCGCCGAAGAGCCTATCCGGCGGCATTGGGGGTTCCAGCGATTGGGGGGCCGGGGGGTGTGCGCACATGATGTGCGATGGGTGCTGGTACTTGGCCCTTCTATTGGCCCACTATCCCTCATCAAACCTCGAGAACTCACACCCCCTTAAAGAGCATTTGAGGTTTTATAGGTTTGCTGCCAGTAGCCATTAAAGTGTCTGGAATGGGGACACTTTTTTCAAACGATCACAAAATGTTCTCCACTTCTCTTTTTTAGCTGAAGTTTTTTGTGCATGCCAATAAAAATACAAGGATCACATCTAGCAAATTTGGGGACAAAAATGTTTCTAAAAAAATTTTAAAAAATCCCAAACCATAAAAAATTTCAAAAATCGTGAAAAATAGAAAACAGGTCGTCTTGCCACGAAACTTCACATGAAGGCTTAGGGGACCATTGTATGAATTTACAAGCCATAAAAATGCCATTGGCACGGTAGAAATATGAAGATGTGCTTGAACCCACCTATCACCCATCCGATCTCCGACTTGTGCATCTTGCCTCTTTGGTCGGCTGAGCGCCGCACGCTCATTTCGTGGGTTGACTTAGGCATACGGAGTTCATCCCCAGTCTAAGCATACAGAGTTCATTCCCAGTCTAAGATCGGACTGGATCTAGGGTTGCGGTAGCAAGATCGAGAGCATGCAGGGGGGACTGGGCCGATCTCCGGCTTGCGCATTTTGCCTTTCCGACCGACTGAGTGCCCGCACGGTCGTTTCGTGGGTTGGCTTAGGCATACAGAGTACATTCCATGTCTAAGCCCCAATCGGATCGAGGGTTGTGGCAGTAATACCGGTAGCAGGATCGGTAGCACACAGAGGGGGATCGAGCTGATCCTCGGCTTGAGGATTATGGCTCTTCGACCGGCCTCTCCGATCAGCTGAGTACCCACACACTCATTTCGTGGGTTGACTTAGCCATACGGAGTTCATCCCCAGTCTAAGCATACAGAGTTCATTCCCAGTTTAAGATTGGACCAGATCGAGGGTTGTGACAGCAGGATCGGCAGCACGCAGGGGAGACCAGGCTGATCCCTAGCTTGCACATTCTACCTCTCCTGCCGGCTGGGAGCCCGCACGGCCGTTTCGTGGGTTGGCTTAGGCATAAGGAGCTCATTCCATGTCTAAGCATATGGAGCTCATTCCCAATCTAAGATTTTGAGCCACGGTGCACATGTTGGGCTCGGGCATATGCTGGTGCCACATTTTTTTCACTCGGGGCAATATCGTCGGAGCATCGTCGGAGAGCCTAATAGGCAGCATTGGGGGTTCCGACGATTGGGGGGGCCAGCGGGTGTGTGCGCATGATGTGCAATGGGTGCTGGTACTTGGCCCTTATATTGGCCCCCTATCCCTCATCAAACCTCAAGAACTCACACCCCCTTAAAGAGCATTTGAGATTTTATAGGTTTGCTGCCAGTAGCCATTAAAGTGTCTGAAATGGGGACACTTTTTTCAAACGGTCACAAAACCTTCTCCACTTCGAGTTTTTAGCTGAATGTTTTTGTTCATGCCAAGAAAAATACAAGGATCACATCTACCAAATTTGGGGACAAAACTCTTTCCAAAAGAATTTAAAAAAATCCCGAACAGTAAAAAGTTTTGAAAATCGTGAAAAATAGAAAACGGGTCATCTTGCCACGAAACTTCACATGAAGGCTTAGGGGACCATTGTATGAATTTACAAGCCATAAAAATGGCATTGACATGGCAGAAATATGAAGATGTGCTTGAACCCACCTACCACCCATTCGATCCCCGGCTTGCGCATCCTGCCTCTCTGGTCGACTGAGCGCCCGCACGTTCGTTTTGTGGGTTGACTTAGGCATACGGAGTTCATCCCTAGTCTAAGCATACGAAGTTCATTCCTAGTCTAAGATCGAACCAGATCGAGGGTTACGACAGTAGGATCGGCAACACGCAGGGCGGACCGGGCCTATCCCAGCTTGTGCATTTTGCCTCTCCGACCGACTGAGCGTCCGCACGTTCGTTTCGTGGGTTGGCTTAAGCATACGGAGTACATTTCACGTCTAAGCCCCAGTCGGACTGAGGGTTGTGGCAGCAGGAGCGGCAGCGGGATCGACAGCACACAGAGGGGGACCGGGCTGGTCCCCGGCTTATGCATTTTGCCTCTCCGGTCGACCTCTCTGGTCGACTGAGCGCCCGCACGCTCTTTTCATGGGTTGACTTAGGCATACGTAGTTCATCCCCAGTCTAAGCATACGGAGTTCATTCCCAGTCTAAGATTGGACCAGATCGAGGGTTGCGGTAGCAGGATCGGCAACACGCAGGAGGGATCGGGCTGATCCCCAGCTTGCGCATTCTGCCTCTCCTGCTGGCTGAGCTCCCGTATGCTCGTTTTGTGGGTTGGCTTAGGCATACGAGTACATTCCACATCTAAGCCCCAGCCAGACCGAGGGTTTTGGCAGCAACATCGACAGCGGGATTGGTAGCATGCAAAGGGGGACCGGGCTGATCTCCAGCTTGCGCATTATGCCTCTTCGGCCAACATTTTTGGTCGGTTGAGTGCCCGCACGGTCGTTTCATGGGTTGACATAGGCATACAGAGTACATCCCCAGTCTAAGCATACAGAGTTCATTCCCAGTCTAAGATCAGACTAGACCGAGGGTTACGGCTGCAGGATTGGCAGCACGCAGCGGGGACCGGGCCAATCCCCAGCTTGTGCATTCTGCCTCTCCAGCCAGCTGAGTGCTCGCACGCCCGTTTCATGAGTTGGCTTAGGCATAGGGAGCTCATTCCATGTCTAAGCCCCAGCCGGACCGAGGGTTGTGGCAGCGGGACTGGCAGCACGTAGAGGGGGACTGGACCGATCCCCGGCTTACACATTACATCTTTTCGATCGGCTCAGTGCCTGCACACTCATTTCATGGGTTGACTTATGCATACGGAGTTCATTCCCAGTCTAAGATCGGACCGGACCGAGGGTTGCGGTAGCAGGATCGACAGGATGCAAGGAGGGACCGGGTCGATCCCCGGCTTGCACATTTTGCCTCTCCAGTCGGTTCAGCACCCGTACACTCATTTCGTGGGTTGGCTTAGGGTTTTGAGCCACGGTGCACATGCTGGGCTCGGGCATGTGCTGGTGCCGCATTTTTTTCACCTGGGGCACTATCGTCGGAGCATGGTCGGGGAGCCTAACCGGTAGCATTGGGGTTCCGACGATTTGGGGGATCGGGGGTGTGCGCACATGATGTGCGATGGGTGCTGGTACTTGGTCCTTATATTGGCCCCCTATCCCTTATCAAACCTCGAGAACTCACACCCCCTTAAAGAGCATTTGAGATTTTATAGGTTTGCTACCAGTAGCCATTAAAGTGTCTGAAATGGGGACACTTTTTTCAAACGGTCACAAAATCTTCTCTACTTCGAGTTTTTAGCTGAATTTTTTTGTGCATCCCAACAAAAATACAAGGATCACCTTTACTAAATTTTGGGACAAAACTCTTTCCAAAAAAATTTAAAAAAATCCTGAACCACAAAAAGTTTCAAAAATCATGAAAAATAGAAAACAGGTCATCTTGCCTCGAAACTTCACATGAAGGCTTAGGGGACCAATGTATGAATTTACAAGCCATAAAAATGGCATTAACATGGCAGAAATATGAAGATGTGCTTGAACCCACCTACCACCCGTTCGATCCCCGACTTGCGCATCTTGCCTCTCGGTCGGTTGAGCGCCCGCATGCTCATTTCGTGGGTTGACTTAGGCATATGTAGTTCATCCCCAGTCTAAGTGTCACGAGCTCTGACCTTAGACTCAAAAACCGTGTGGCCTTAGGCTTGGAATCTCCTCCTTTATGCCTAAGTCAGCCTAAAACACAAGCGTGAGGGCACTAGAATAATGGGAAGGGCTAATTACGCAAGTTAAAGGGAAACAGGATAACAAGACAGAATTCTGGAAATGCTCTTGTATTCACTGAAACAGAAGTGTTTGATGGTGTACAAATGAAGGTGGAGCAGCCCTCTATTTATAGTTGAGGCTCTAGCTACAACTTAATGGCATATCCCTAGAATAAAGGCTAAAATCATGGGATTATACAGATTACAATCAATCAGGATGCTAACTCCTGATTTTCAGGGTCAACCAAATCTGCCAAGATGCTCCAGTTGATCCTGCCTGCTTCCAGAAGCTTCCCTTGCGTGTCCAGCACCTTGGGCCCTTCTGGATATAGTGCAGGAAGCTTGTATGCCAAGCCTTGGTCTCACGGGCTGGCCTGCAAGTTGGGTGGGCATTCTGAACTCGTTTGCTAGGCTTTGCACACTGATACCCGCCAGCACGCCTGGTCTGCGGGCTTCAATCTCTGGCTCACCTGCTGGTCTACCTGATGTGCCTGGCGTGCCCGCCTAGGGTGTGACATTCTCCCCCACCTGACTGCTCAACGCCCTCATTGTGTCTTCTGCATGGTACTACCTGATCTGGTCCCCAAACTGCCATAAGTCATCTACTGGTTCCCAGCTCACCTCACTGTCTGAAAGTCCCTTCCAACGCACCAAGTACTCATGTCTTGATTGATAATTCTTCTGTCTCACCTTTCGGTCAGCCATGATGCTATGGACCTCCTTCTCATATGAGGCCCTTGCTCCCAATGGTGCACACTTTGACTCTGCCCGTCCTGGATCTCCCTCATCCTCATGGAACGGCTTGAGCATGCTCACATGGAACACTGGGTGTACCCTCAGCTTGGGTGGCATATCCAGCTTGTAGGCAACCTTGCCTACCCTCTTGACTACTCAGAAAGGTCCCTCATACCTCTAGACTAGGCCTTTGTGCAGCCCCCTATGGCGCACAATGGGATGCAGTTTCACCAACACTAAGTCTCCAACCTGGAATTGTACATCCCACCTTTTCTGGTCTGCCCACTTCTTCGACCTCTTGGCCGCCTTGTGTAGACAAACTCTGGCCAAGTCAGTTTGCTCCTGCCATGCCTTGGCAAACTTGTATGCTACTGGATTCGGCCCTATATAACCTGCAGCAATCGAACCGGGTGTTAGTGGTTGTTGCCCTGTCACAACCTCAAATGGGCTCTGGTTCGTTGCCTCGCTCCTTTGCAAGTTGTAGGAAAACTGTGCAATATCTAGCAGCTTTGGCCAATCCCTTTGTGTGGCACTCACATAGTGCCTGAGGTAGACCTCCAATAGTCCATTTACTCACTCTGTCCACCCATCGGTCTGTGGATGTATGCTGGTGGAAAAGTTCAAGTCTGACCCCAATAGCTTGAACAACTCAATCTAGAACCTACCCGTGAAATGCCTATCCCGATCACTAACAATGGTCCTCGGCACTCTTCAGTACTTAACCATGTTCTTCAAGAACAATCGAGCTGCCTCCTCGGCTGGGCACTCCTTGGTTGCTGGAATGAAGATTCCATACTTGGAAAACCTGTCCACCACTACCATGATGCTTCCAAACCCTTCTGCTTTGGGTAGACTGACTATAAAGTCTAGAGAAACACTCTCCCATGGTCATTCTGGCAATGGCAATGGCTCTAAGAGACCGCCTGGTTTCTTGAGCTCCACCTTGTCCTATTGGCACACAAGATAAGTTTTCACATAGGCGTCCACATCATCCCTCATGTGCGGCCAGTAGTATCAATCCTCGATCAACGCCAAGGTACGGCTCACTCTAGGTGTCTAGCCCACCTTGAATTATGACACTCTTGCAAAACTTCCATGCGGAGCTTTCTGTACTACGACACAAACAGTTTACTACCCCTGGTGTATAGCAACCCATCCTGTAACTAAAATCACCTAGTCTTACCTTGCTGGGTGTACTCCATCAGAGCTTTGGCTGTAGGATCATGCGCAAGTCCCTCCTTGATGTGCGGCACTAGTGACCCCTCTAGTTGGCTAATGGCAGCAAGGTTAGCCTTCCTGCTCAAGGCGTCTGCCACTAGGTTCGCCCGCCCCAGCTTGTACTCCATTTGAAAGTCAAATTTCGTAAGAAAATCTTACCATCTTACCTGCTTGGGGGACAGCTTCTTCTACGTCTGGAAGTAGCTGGTCACCACATTGTCTGTCCTCACCATGAACCTCGACCCCAACAGGTAATGGCGCCAAGTGCACAAACAGTGCACCACTGCAGTTAACTCTTTCTCTTGGACCGTGTACTTACGTTCAGTCTCATTTAGCTTCCTGCTCTCGAACGTGACTGGATGTCCTCTTGCATCAACACGCCCCCTATGGCAAAGTCTGATGCATTCGTATGCACCTCATACGGCTTGGCATGGTCTGGCAAGGCCAAGACTGGCTCCTAAATCACAGCCCACTTTAACCTGTCAAAGGCTTCCTGGCACCCTACACTCCATTCCCATGCTCTCCCTTTCTTGAGCAAGTCAGTCAATGGCATGGCTATTGCTGAGTGACCTTTGATGAAGTGCCTGTAGTAGTTGACCAGCCCAAGGAACGATCTCAACTCAGTGACCTTGGCTGGTAGTTGCCACTCTAGGATGGCGTGTATCTTGCCTTCATCCATGCGTATCCTGCCACCTCCCATTATGTGGCCAAGGAACGGGATCTCCTGCTGGGTGAATGAGCACTTCTCCCTCTTGACAAACAGCTTGTGCACCCTTAACACCTTGAACACCTGTCTCAAGTGGTCTACATGCTTTCCCAAAGTCTAGTTGTAGATCACAATGTCATCCAAATAAACCACAACAAATCGATCAAGGAATGACTGAAGTACTTTGTTCATAAGGGTGCAGAATGTTGCTAGGGCATTCGTGAGTCTAAAAGGCATCACCAAGAACTCATACAAACCATACCGAGTGACACATGTTGTCTTTGGCTCATCTCCCTCCGCGATCCTGACTTGATAGTAACCTGACCTCAAATCCAACTTGGTGAACCACCTTGCGCTTCCAAGTTGATCGAACAAGTCTGCAATGAGTGGGATGGGGTACTTGTTCTTGATGGTCATCTTGTTCAAAGCCCGGTAGTCTATGCACAGCCACAACGACCCATCATGCTTAGCTGGAATAGAATCGGTGCACCATAGGGTGCCTTCAATGGCCTGATGAAGCCAGCATTAACTAACTCCTTGAGCTGCTTCCTTAACTCCTCCAACTCTGGTGCAAACATTCGGTAAGGGGCTTTAGCTGGTGGCTTGGCCTCGAACACCAGCTCGATCTTGTGGTCCACCTCCCTCTTAGGTGGTAGCTTGCTAGGTAACTTTGCAAACATCACATCACTAAAGGTCTTCAGCACTTTTAGCACCTCCAAGGGTGACTCGGTCTCCTTCTTCCTTGGCTCATCATATTTTAGGGCTACCAAGAAGGTGCCTTCTTGTCTACTTATCACCTTGGCAAATTGGATGGCTGACACCACTCGCGACCCAACTCCAGACCCTCTCCTCAATGGCACTAGGCATTGGCACCGTGAGTTTAAGATGTAAACACAATCGACAAAAGGCATAAGGAGGGCGTTAATCCAAACAAGGAAATCCAACCCAATCACAAACTCATAGTCGTCAAGGGGTATTACCTCAATGGTCTCCTTGCCTTTCCAGTCTCCAAGCTGCAACTCCACTCCCCGTGCTACTCCAATGGCTGGAACTTCCTTGGAGTTCATCGTTTTAATGGTACCAATCCCTTTCTACACCTTTAGTCTGAGCTTTTAGGCTCCATCACTTGAAATAAAAAGATGTGAGGCACCTTTGTCCACCAGTGCGCTCACCTTCTGACCCGTAACCATCAGATCCGTAAATATCAAGCCCTTTGGCTTGTGGCTCCCCTTACTCTGGACAGCATTGAGCACCAACGACCCAAGCTTTATTGCCCCTGACTCTGGCTCTTCATCAAACTCCTTGTCTACAGCAGCCAGCTTACCCTTCTGTAGGCAATTGCGCGCTATGTGGCTCCCTCCACATAGGTAGCATGCTAGTGGCTCTCGATCCTCTTTTGCTTTCCACTTGCCTGCTGGTGGCTTCCTCTCACCATCCTTGGTTGAATGATCTCGATCTCCATCCTTGGACTCCTGGTCACGATATTTCCCTTTGGACTGCTTCTTTCGATCCCTATCGTCCCTACCCTTACCTTTGGGCTTGGTAGACTTGAACTTGTTCAGAGGCTTGAACTCTATCAAGGCCTCGGTAGTAGTCATGGCTTTAGCCAAGTCATGAACTCCTTTCCTTTGTAGCTCATGCTTCACCCATGGCTTCAGCCCATCCATTAAAGTAAAGAAGGCATCCTTCTCGCCTAGATCTGAGATCTGTAGCATCAGTTCAGAGAGTTTCTGGACATACTCCCTTATGTCCCCTTGCTGGCTCAGCCTGCGTAACTTTGCCCGTGCCTCATCATCAGCATACTCCAGGTAAAATTGTTCTTTGAACTCCTTTTGGAACTCTGCCTAGGTTCCAATCTTGGTGCTTCCATGCCTGACATCATCACACCTGCGCCTCCACCACAATAAGGCTACATCAGTGAGATACATAGCAGCGGCGCTTACCTTTATCGCCTCGTCTTGCATGCCCATGGCCTGGAAGTACTGCTCCATACCCCAAAGGTAGTTGTCTACTTCCTTGGCCGCCCTAGTCCCTTTGAACTCTTTAGGCTTCGAGACATCCAATCTGGACTTAGACACTCCAGCAAACATGCCATTCCTAATGGCAGTCTTGCAAGTAACGAGCTCACTAGCAAGCTCTTCCATCCGTTGGCGCATGGCCTTCATGCCATCACGCAAGGTCAGCACTTCAGCCTCCAAGGTCTGATTCTTTCGGGTGAACACGTCCAAGCCTTTATTGAGAGGAGCTTCCAGCTCACTTTGGATCTCATTCCCCATGGAGTCTAGCGATGCAAAGTGAGTCTCTACCTCATCAAGCTTCTCCCCCATGTTGCCTACGGTCACCTCCCCCTTGGCCAGCCTACCATCCATGGTAGACCAGATATCTCTAGAACTGGCTTTCTTGCCTCTTCCACGCCCATGCTCCTAGGCCTTTGGTTGTTGGCTAGCAACGTCGCTTTGGGATGCCATCTCCTCAATCATGATCTAACCTGCCCAACAAAAACACGCAGAATCGAACTTGCTCTGATACCAACTGTCAAGGGCTCCGACCTTAGACTTAGAAACTATGCGGCCTTAGGCTTGGAATCTCCTCCTTTATGCCTAAGTCAACCTAAAACACAAGCGTACGGGCACTAGAACAATGAAAAGGGCTAATTACGCAAGTTAAAGAGAAACAGGATAACAAGATAGAATTCTGGAAATGCTCTTGTATTCACTGAAACAGAAGTGTTTGATGGTGTACAAATGAGGGTGGAGCAGCCCTCTATTTATAGTTGAGGCTCCAGCTACAACTTAATGGCACATCCCTAGAATAAAGGCTAAAATCATGGGATTATACAGATTACAATCAATCAGGATGCTCACTCCTGATTTTCAGGGTCAACCAAATCTGCCAGGATGCTCCAGTTGATCCTGCCTACTTCCAGAAGCATCCCTTGCGTGTCCAGCACCTTGGGCCCTTCTGGATGTGGTGCGGGCAGCTTGTATGCCAGGCCTTGGTCTCACGGGCTGGCCTGCAAGTTGGGCGGGCATTCTGAACTCATTTGCTAGGCTCTGCGCATAGATACCCGTCAGCACACCTGGTCTGCGGGTCTCAACCTCTGGCTCGCCTGCTGGTCAGCCTGATGTGCCTGGCACGCCCGCCCAGGGTGTGACATAAGCATACGAAGTTCATTCCTAGTCTAAGATCAGACCGGATCGAGGGTTGCGGTAGTAGGATCGGTAGCATACAAGGGGGACCGAGTCGATCCCTGACATGCATATTCTACCTCTCCGGCCGGCTGAGCGCCCGCACGCTCGTTTCGTGGGTTGGCTTAGGCATACGGAGTACATTCCATGCCTAAGGCCCAGCTGGACTGAGGGTTGTGGCAGCAAGATCGACAACGGGATCGACAGCACGCAGAGGGGGACCGAGCTGATCCCAGGCTTGCGCATTATGCCTCTCCGGCTAGTTGAGCACCCGCACACTCGTTTCGTGGGTTGACTTAGGCATACGGAGTTCATCCCCAGTCTAAGCATACGGAGTTCATTCCCAGTCTAAGATCGGATCGAACCGAGGGTTGCGACAGTAGGATCGATAGCACGCAGGGGGGATCAGGCCGATCCCTGGCTTGAGCATTTTGCCTCTTCGGTCGACTGAGCGCCTACACACCCGTTTCGTTGGTTGGCTTAGGCATAGGGAGCTCATTCCATGTCTAAGCCCCAGTTGGACTGAGGGTTGTGGCAGCGGGACCAGCAGCACGCAGAGGGGGATCGGGCCGATCCCTGGCTTGCGCATTATGCCTCTTCGACCGGCTCAGCGCCCGCATGCTCGTTTCATGGGTTGAATTATGCATACGGAGTTCATCCCAGTCTAAGATCAGACCGGACCAAGGGTTGTGGCAGCAGGATCGACAGCACGTAGGCGGGACCGGGTCGATCCCCGGCTTGCGCATTCTGCCCCTCCGACCGGCGGAGCGCCCGTACGCTCGTTTCGTGGGTTGGCTTAGGCATACGGAGTTCATTCCATGTCTAAGCATACGGAGCTCATTTCCAGTCTAAGATTTTGAGCCACGGTGCACATGCTGGGCTCGGGCATGTGCTGGTGCCGCATTTTTTTCCCTCGGGGCACCATCGTCGGAGCATTGCCGGAGAGCCTAATCGACGGCATTGGGGGTTCCGACGATTGGGGGGGCCAGGGGGTGTGCGCACATGATGTGCGATGGGTGCTGGTACTTGGCCCTTATATTAGCCCCCTATCCCTCATCAAACCTCGAGAACTCACACCCACTTAAAGAGCATTTGAGATTTTATAGGTTTGCTGCCAGTAGCCATTCAAGTGTCCGAAATGGGGACACTTTTTTCAAACGGTCACAAAATCTTCTCCACTTCGAGTTTTTAGCTGAATTTTTTTACGCATGCCAAAAAAAATGCAAGGATCACATCTACCAAATTTGGGGACAAAAAGCTTTCTTAAAAAATTTAAAAAAATCTTGAACCGTTAAAAAGTTTCAAAAATCGTGAAAAATAGAAAACGGGTCGTCTTGCAGTGAAACTTCACATGAAGGCTTAGGGGTCCATTGTATGAATTTACAAGCCATAAAAATTGGCTTTGGCATGGCAGAAATATGAAGCTGTGCTTGAACCCACATACCACCCGTTCGATCCCCGGCTTACGCATCCTGCCTCTCTGGTCGGCTGAGCGCCCGCAAGCTCGTTTCGTGGGTTGACTTAGGCATGCGGAGTTCATCCCTAGTCTAAGCATACGGAGTTCATTCCTATTCTAAGATCGTATCGGATCGAAGGTTACGGCAACAGGATCGACAGCACGCAGGGGGGACCGGGCCGATCCCCGACTTGGGCATTCTGCCTCTTTGGCCGGCTGAGCGCCCGCACACTCGTTTCGTGGGTTGACTTAGGCATACGGAGTTCATCCCCAGTCTAAGCATACAGAGTTCATTCCCAATCTAAGATTGGACCGGACCGAGGGTTGCGGTCGCAGGATTGGCAGCACACAAGGGGGACTGGGCTGATCCCCGACTTACGTATTTTGCCTCTCCAGTCGGCTGGGCGCCCGCATGCTCGTTTCGTGGGTTGGCTTAGGCATAGGGAGCTCATTCCATGTCTAATCCCCAGCTGGACCGAGGGTTGTGGCAGCAGGACCGACAGCACGCAGAGGGGGACCCGACTGATCCCCGGCTTGTTCATTATGCCTCTTCGACCGGCTCAGCACCCGTACGCTCGTTTTATGGGTTGACTTATGCATAAGGACTTCATTCCCAGTCTAAGATCGGACCGGACCGAGGGTTTTGGCAGTAGGATCGACAGCACGCAAGGGGGATCGGGTCGATCCCCAGCTTGCGCATTCTGCCTCTCTGGTCGGCTGAGCGCCCATACGCTCGTTTCGTGGGTTGGCTTAGGCATAAGGGGTTCATTCCATGTCTAAGCATACGGAGCTCATTCCCAGTCCAAGAATTTGAGCCACAGTGCACATGCTAGGCTCGGGCATGTGCTGGTGCCACATTTTTTTTGTCTGGGGCACCATTGCCGGAGCATTGCCGGAGCATCATCGGAGAGCCTAACCGGTGGCATTTGGGGTTCCAGCGATTGGGGGGGTGGGGGTGTCCGCACATGATGTGCGATGGGTGCTGGTACTTGGCCCTTATATTGGTCCCTATCCCTCATCAAACTTCGAGAACTCACACCCCCTTAAAGAGCATTTGAGATTTTATAGCTTTGCTGCCAATAGCCATTCAAGTGTCAGAAATGGGGACAATTTTTTCAAACGGTCACAAAATCTTCTCGACTTCGAGTTTTTAGCTGAATTGTTTTGTGCATGCCAACAAAAATACAAGGATCACCTCTACCAAATTTGGGGACAAAACTCTTTCTAAAAGAATTTAAAAAAATCCAGAACCGCAAAAAGTTTCAAAAATCGTGAAAAATAGAAAATGGGTCGTATTGCCACGAAACTTCACATGAAGCCTTAGGGGACCATTGTGTGAATTTACAAGCCATAAAAATGGCATTGGCATGACAAAAATATGAAGATGTGCTTGAACCCACCTACCACCCATTCGATCCTCGGCTTACGCATCTTGCCTCTCTGGTCGGCTGAACGCCCGCACGCTCACTTCGTGGGTTAACTTAGGCATACGGAGTTCATCCCCAGCTAAGCATACGAAGTTCCTTCCTAGTCTAAGATCGGACAAGATCGAGGGTTGCGATAGCAGGATCGACAGCACACAGGGGGGATCGGGTCGATTCCCAGCTTGCGCATTCTGCCTTTCTGGTGGGTTGAGCACCCGCACACTCATTTCGTGGGTTGGCTTAGGCATACGGAGTACATTCCATGTCTAAGCCCCAGTCCGACCGAGGGTGGTGGCAGCAAGACCGGTAACGGGATCGGCAGCACGTAGAGGGGGATCGGGCTAATTCCCGACTTGCGCATTATGCCTCTTCGATCGGCTTCTCCGGCTGGTTGAGCGTCGATACACTTGTTTCATGGGTTGACTTAAGCATATGGAGTTCATCCCCGGTCTAAGCATACGGAGTTCATTCCTAATCTAAGATCGGACCAGACCGAGAGTTGCGGTAGTAGGATCGACAGCACGCAGGGGCGACCAGGTTGATCCCCGGCTTGCGCATTCTGCCTCTTCGATCGACTGAGCACCCGCACGCCCGTTTCATGGGTTGGCTTAGGCATAGGGAGATCATTCCATGTCTCAGCCCCAGCCGGATCGAGGGTTCTGGCAGTGGGACCGACATCACGCAGAGGGGGAACGAGCCGATCCCCGGCTTGCGCATTATGCCTCTTCGGTCGATTCGGCACCCGCACGATTGTTTTGCGGGTTAACTTATGCATACGGAGTTCATTCCCAGTCTAAGATTGGACTGGACTGAGGGTTACGGCAGCAGGATGGACAGCACGTAGGGGGGGATGAGGTCGATCCCCGGCTTGCGCATTCTACCTCTCCTACCGGCTGAGCGCCCGCACGCTCGTTTCATTGGTTGGCTTAGGCATACGGAGTTCATTCCATGTCTAAGCATACAGAGCCCATTCCCAGTCTAAGATTTTGAGCCACGGTGCACATGCTAGGCTCGTGCATGTGCTGGTGCCACATTTTTTCGCCCGGGGCACCATCACCAGAGCATCGCCGGAGAGCCTAACCGGTGGCATTGGGGGTTCCGGTGATTGGGGGGGCCGGAGGGTGTGCGCACATGATGTGCGATGGGTGCTGGTACTTGGCCCTTATATTGGCCCCCTATCCCTCATCAAACCTCGAGACCTCACACCCCTCTTAAAGAGCATTTGAGATTTTATAGGTTTGCTGCAGTAGCCATTAAAGTGCTTAAATGGGGACACTTTTTTCAAATGATGACAAAATCTTCTCCACTTTGAGTTTTTAGCTGAATTTTTTTGTGCATGCTAACAAAAATACAAGGATCACCAGTCTAAGCATACAAAGTTCATTCCCAATCTAAGATCAGATCGGATCGAGGGTTACGGTAGCAGGATCTTCAGCATGCAGAAGGATCGAGCTGATCCTCGGCTTGTGCATTCTACCTCTCCGGTCGGTTGGGCGCCCGCACGCCCGTTTCATGGGTTGGCTTAGGCATAGGGAGCTCATTCCATGTCTAAGCCCCAGTTGGACCGAGGGTTGTGGCAGCGGGACTGGCAACGGGATCGGCAGCATGCAGAGAGGGACCGGGCTGATCCTCGGCTTGCCCATTATGCTTCTCCGATCGACCTCTCCGGCCGACTGAGCACCCGCACGCTCGTTTCATGGGTTGACTTAGGCATACGGAGTTCATCCTCAGTCTAAGCATACGGAGTTCATTCCCAATCTAAGATCGGACTGGATCAAGAGTTACAACAACATGATCGACAGCATGCAGGGGGGACTGGGCCAATCCCCGGCTTGCGCATTCTGCCTCTTCGACCGGTTGAGTGCCCGCACGCTCATTTCGTGGGTTGGCTTAGGCATATGAAGTACATTCCATGTCTAAGCCCCTACCGAACCAAGGGTTATGGTAGCAGGATCGACAGCACGTAGAGGGAGACTGGGCTGATCATCGACTTACGCATTATGCCTCTCTAGACGGCTTTTTTGACTGGTTGAGCGCTCGTACACTCGTTTCGTGAGTTGACTTAGGCATACAGAGTTCATCCCCAGTCTAAGCATACGGATTTCATTCCAATCTAAGATCAGACCGGATAGAGGGTTGCAGCAGCAGGATCGACAGCATGTAGGGGGGACCGGGCCGATCCCCGACTTACGCATTCTACCTCTCCGACCGGCTGAGTGCCTGCACGATCGTTTCGTGGGTTGGCTTAGGCATACGGAGCACATTCCAAGTCTAAGCCCCAGCCAGACCGAGGGTTGTGACTGCAGGACCGGCAGCACGATCGGCAGCATATAAAAGAGGACCGGGCTGATCCCCGGCTTACGCATTATGCCTCTCCGACGGCCTCTCCGACTGGCTGAGCGCCCACACGCTCGTTTTGTGGGTTGACTTAGGCATATAGAGTTCATCCCCAATCTAAGCATACGGAGTTCATTCTCAGTTTAAGATCAGACCGGACCGAGGGTTGCAACAGCAAGATCGACAGCATGTAGGTGGGATCGGGCCGATCCCCGGCTTGCGCATTCTACCTCTCCGGTCGATTGAGCACCCGCACGCCCGTTTTGTGGGTTGGCTTAGGCATAGGGAGCTTATTCCATGTCTAAGCCCCAACCTGATCAAGAGTTGTGGCAGCTGGACCGACAGCACGCAGAGGGGGACGGGTCCGATCCTCGGCTTGCGCATTATGCCTCTTCGGCCAGCTCAGCGCCTGCACGCTCATTTCGTGGGTTGACTTATGCATATGGAGTTCATTCCCAGTCTAAGATCGGACCGGACTGAAGGTTGTAACAACAGGATCGACAGCACGCAGGGGGGACCAAGTCGATCCTCGGCTTGCACATTCTGCCTCCCCGACCGGCTGAGCACCCGCACGCTCGTTTCAAGGGTTAGCTTAAGCATACGGAGTACATTCCACGTCTAAGCCCCAATCGGACCGAGGATTGTGGTAGCTGGACCAGCAGCACGTAGAGGGGGATTGGTCCGATCCCCGGCTTGCGCATTATGCCTCTTTGGCCAGCTCAGTGCCTGAACGCTCGTTTCGTGGGTTGACTTATGCATACGAAAGTTCATTCCCAATCTAAGATTGGACCGGATCGAGGGTTGTGGCAGTAGGATCGGTAGCACGCAGGGGGGACCAGGTCGATCCGCAGCTTGCGCATTTTACCTCTCTGACCGGCTGAGCGCCCGCACGCTCGTTTTATAGGTTGGCTTAGGCATACGGAGTACATTCCACATCTAAACCCCAGTCGGATCGAGGGTTGTGGTAGCAGGACCGGCAGTGGGATCAGCAGCACGCAGAGGGGGACCGGGTTGATCCCTGACTTGCGCATTATGGCTCTCCGGCCAGCCTCTTCGACCGGCTGAGCGTACGTATGCTCATTTTGTGGGTTGACTTAGGCATGCGCAGTTCATCCCCGGTCTAAGCATACGGAGTTCATTCCTAGTCTAAGACCAGACCGGATCGAGGGTAGCGATAGCAGGATCGACAGCACGCAGAGGGGACCGGGCTGATCCTCAGCTTGCGCATTCTGCCTCTCCAGTCGGCTGAGCGCCCGCACGCCCATTTCATGAGTTGGCTTAGGCATAGGGAGCTCATTCCATGTCTAAGCCCCAGCCAGACCAAGGGTTGTGTCAGCGGGACCGACAGCACACAGAGGGGGACCAGGCCGATCTCTGACTTGCGCATTATGCCTCTTCGGCCAGCTCAGCGACCGTACGCTCGTTTCCTGGGTTGACTTATGCATACGGAGTTCATTCCCAGTCTAAGATCAGACCAGATCGAGCATTGCGGCAGTAGGATCAATAGCATGCAGGAGGGATCGAGTCAATCCCCGACTTGCGCATCTACCTCTCCAGCCGGCTGAGCGCCCGCACACTCATTTCGTGGGTTGGCTTAGGCATATGGAGTTCATTCCATGTCTAAGCCCCAGTCAGGCCGAGGGTTGTGGCAACGGGATCAGCAGCACACAGAAGGGGATCGGGTTGATCCCCGGCTTGCGCATTATGCCTCTCCGATCGGCCTCTTCGATCGGCTGAGTGCCCACACGCTCGTTTCGTGGGTTGACTTAGGCATGCAGAGTTCATCCCCAGTCTAAGCATACAGAGTTCATTCCCAGTCTAAGATCGGATCGGATCGAGGGTTGCGACAGTAGGACCAACAGCATGCAGGGGGGACCGGGCCGATCCTCAGCTTGCGTATTCTGCCTCTCTGGTTGGCTGAGCGCCCGCACGCTCATTTTGTGGGTTGGCTTAGGCATAGGGAGCTCATTCCATGTCTAAGCCCCAGCCAGATTGAGGGTTGTGGCAGCTGGACCACCAGCACGCAGAGGGGGACTGGTCCGATCCTCGGCTTGTGCATTATGCCTCTTCGGCTAGGTCAGCGCCTGCACGCTCGTTTTGTGGGTTGACTTATGCATACAGAGTTCATTCCCAGTCTAAGATCAGACTGGACCGAGGGTTGCATCAGTAGGATCGACAGCACGCAGGGGGGGATCGGGTCGATCCCCGGCTTACGCATTCTGCCTCCTCGACCGGTTAAGCGCCCGCACGCTCGTTTCGTGGGTTGGCTTAAGCATACGGAGTACATTCCACGTCTAAGCCCCAGCCAAACCGAGGGTTGTGGCAGCAGGACCGGTAGCGGGATCGACGGCACGTAAAAGGGGACTGGGTTGATCCCTGGATTGCACATTATGCCTCTCCGACCAGCCTCTCCTACCGCCTGAGCGCCTATACGCTCGTTTCATGGGTTGACTTAGGCATACGGAGTTCATCCCCAGTCTAAGCGTACGGAGTTCATTCCTAGTCTAAGATTGAACCGGATCGAGGGTTACGACAGCAGGATCGACAGCACGCAGGGGAATCGAACTCATCCCTGGCTTGCGCATTCTGCCTCTCCGGTCGACTGAGCGTTCGCACGCTCGTTTCGTGGGTTGACTTTTGCATACGAAGTACATTCCACGTCGAAGCCCCAGCCCGACCGAGGGTTATGACAGTAGGACTGGCAGCGGGATCGACAGCACATAGACGGGGACCAGGCTGGTCCCTGACTTGCGCATTATGCCTCTTCGGTCGGCCTCTCCGATCGGCTGAGCGCCCGTACGCTCATTTCGTGGGTTGACTTAGGCATACGGAGTTCATCCCCAGTCTAAGCATATGGAGTTCATTCCCAATCTAAGATCAAACCGGATCGAGGGTTGCGATAGTAGGATCGGCAGGATGCAGGGGGACCGGGCCAATCCCTGGCTTGCGCATTCTGCCTCTCCGGCCGACTGAGCACCCGCACGCCTTTTCATGGGTTGGCTTAGGCATAGGGAGCTCATTCCATGTCTAAGCCCCAATCGGACCGTGGGTTGTGGCAGCGAGATCGACAGCAGGCAGAGGGGGACCGAGCCAATCCCCGACTTGTGCATTATGCCTTTTCGATCGGTTCAGCGCCCGCACGCTCGTTTCGTCGATTGACTTATGCATACAGAGCTCATTCCTAGTCTAAGATCAGACCAGACCGAGGGTTATGGTAGAAGGATTGACAGCACGCAGGGGGGATCGGGTCGATCCCCGGCTTGCACATTCTACCTTTCCAACCGACTGAGCGCCCGCACACTCGTTTCGTGGGTTGGCTTAGGCATATGGAGTTCATTCCATGTCTAAGCATATGAAGCTCATTCCCAATCTAAGATTTTGAGCCACGGTGCACATGTTGGGCTCGGGCATGTGCTGGTGCCGCATTTTTATTGCTCGAGGCACCATCGTCAGAGCATCGCCGGAGCATCACCGGAGAGCCTAACCGGTGGCATTGGGGGTTCCGACGATTGGGGGGTCGGGGGGTGTGCGGACATCATGTGCGATGGGTGCTGGTACTTGGCCCTTATATTGGCCCCCTATCCCTCATCAAACCTCGAGAACTCACTCCCCCTTAAATAGCATTTGAGATTTTATAGGTTTGCTGCCAGTAGCCATTAAAGTGTCTGAAACGGGGACACTTTTTTCGAACGGTCACAAAATCTTCTCCACTTCGAGTTTTTAGCTGAATTTTTTTGTGCATGCCAACAAAAATACAAGCATCACCTCTACCAAATTTGGGGAAAATCATGAAAAGTAGAAAACGGGTCGTCTTGCCACGAAACTTCACATGAAGGCTTAGGGGACCATTTTATGAATCTATAAGCCATAAAAATGGCATTGGCACGGCAGAGATATGAAGATGTGCTTAAACTGGCCTACCACCCGTTCGATCCCCAGCTTACGAATCCTGCCTCTCTGGTCGGCTGTGCGCCTGCACGCTTGTTTCGTGGGTTGACTTAGGCATACGGAGTTCATCCTCAGTCTAAGCATACGGAGTTCATTCCCAGTCTAAGACCAGATCGGATTGGAGGTTGCGGTAGCAGGATCGACAGCACGCTAGGAGGACCGAGCCGATCCTTGACTTGCGCAATCTGCCTCTCTGGCCGACTGAGTGCCCACACGCTCGTTTCCTGGGTTGGCTTAGGCATACGGAGTACATTTCACATCTAAGCCCCAGTCGGACCGAGGGTTGTGGCAGCAGGATCGGTAGCGGGATCGGTAGCATATAGAGGGGGACCGGGTTGATCCCCGACTGGCGCATTATGCCCCTCCGACTAGTTGAGTGCCCGCACGCTCGTTTCATAGGTTGACTTAGGCATACAGAGTTTATTCCCAATCTAAGCATATAGAGTTCATTCCCAGTCTAAGATCAGACCGGATCAAGGGTTGCAATAGTAGGATCAACAGCACACAGGAGGGATCAAGCCGATCCCCGGCTTACGCATTCTGCCTCTCTGACCAGCTGAGCGCCTGCACGCTCGTTTCGTGGGTTGGCTTAGGCATACGGAGTACATTCCACGTCTAAGCCCTAGTCGGACCGAGGGTTGTGGCAGCAGGACCGACAGCAGGATCGGTAGCACGTAGAGGGGGACCGAGTTGATCCTCGGCTTGAGCATTATGCCTTCCGGCCAGCCTCTCCAGTTGACAGAGTGCCTGCACGCTTGTTTCATGGGTTGACTTAGGCATACGGAGTTCATCCCCAGTCTAAGCATATGGAGTTCATTCCCAGTCTAAGATCGGATCAGACCGAGGGTTGCGACAGCAGGATCGACAACACGCAGGGTGGACCAGGCTGATCCTCGACTTACTCATTCTGCCTCTCCGATCGGTTGAGCGCCCGTACACCCGTTTTCGTGGGTTGGCTTAGGCATAGGGACCTCATTCCATGTATAAGCTCCAATCAGACCGAGGGTTGTGGCAACGGGATCAGTAGCATACGGAGAGGGACCGGGCCGATCCCCAACTTGCACATTAAGCCTTTTCGACCGACTCAGTGCCCGCACGCTCGTTTCATGGGTTGACTTTTGCATACAGAGTTCATTCCCAGTCTAAAATCAGACTGGATCGAGGGTTACGGTAGCAGGATCGATAGCACACAGGGGGACCGAGTCGATCCCCGGATTGCGCATTCACCTCTCCGGCCGGTTGAGCACCTACACGCTCATTTTGTGGGTTGGCTTAGGCATACGGAGTACATTCCATGTCTAAGCCCCAGCCAGACCGAAAGTTGTGGCAGCAGGACCGGCAGCGGGATCGGTAGCACGCAGAGGGGGATCGGGCTGATCCCCAAGTTGCTCATTATGCCTCTCCGGCCGGCTGAGCGCGCACACACTCGTTTCGTGGGTTGACTTAGGCATGCAGAGTTCATCCCCAGTCTAAGCATACGAAGTTCATTCCTAGTCTAAGATCAGACCGGACCGAAGGTTACGGCAGCAAGATCGATAGCACGCAGGGGGGACTGGGCTGATCCCCGGTTTACGCATTCTACCTCTCCAGCCGACTGAGCGCCCGTACGCCCATTTCGTGGGTTGGCTTAGCCATAGGGAGGTCATTCCATGTCTAAGCCCCAACCGGATCGAGGGTTGTGGCAGTGGGACCGACAGCATGCAGAGGGGGATCGGGCTGATCCCCGGCTTGCGCATTATGCCTCTTCAACCGACTCAATGCCCACACGCTCGTTTTATGGGTTGACTTATGCATATGGAGTTCATTCCCAGTCTAGGATCAGATCGGACTGAGGGTTGCGATAGCAGGATTGACAGCACACAGGGGGGGATCGGGTCGATCCTCGGTTTGCGCATTCTGCCTCTCCGACTGACTGAGCGCCCTCACACTCGTTTCGTGGGTTGGCTTAGGCATACGGAGTTCATTCCATGTCTAAGCATACGGGGCTCATTCCCAATCTAAGATTTTGAGCCACGGTGCACATGTTGGGCTCGGGCATGTGCTAGTGCTGCATTTTTTTCGCCCGAGGCACCATCGCTGGAGCATCGTCGGAGCATCGCCAGAGAGCCTAACCGGCGGCATTGGTGGTTTTGACGATTAGGGGGCCGGGGGGTATGCGCACATGATGTGAGATGGGTGCTGGTACTTGGCCCTTATATTGCACCCCTATCCCTCATCAAACCTCGAGAACTCACACCCCCTTAAAGAGCATTTGAGATTTTATAGGTTTGCTGCCAGTAGCCATTAAAGTGTTTGAAATGGGGACACTTTTTTCAAACAGTCACAAAATCTTCTCCACTTCGAGCTTTTAGCTGAATTTTTTTGTGCATGCCAAAAAAAATACAAGGATCACCTCTACCAATTTTGGGGACAAAACTCTTTCCAAAAAAATTTTAAAAAATTTCGAACCGTAAAAATCCTAAAAAATAGAAAACGGGTCGTCTTGCCACGAAACCTCACATGAAGGCTTAGGGGACCATTGTATGAATTTAGAAGCCATAAA
This sequence comes from Durio zibethinus, assembly GCF_002303985.1. The sequence goes on along the minus strand of NW_019167826.1, from coordinate 26,373,330 downwards.
AATGGCATTAGCATGGCAGAAATATGAAGATGTGCTTGAACCCACCTACCACCCGTTCGATCCCTGGCTTGCGCATCCTGCCTCTCTGGTCAGCTGAGCGCTCGCATGCTTGTTTCGTGGGTTGACTTAGGCATACGGAGTTCATCCCCAGTCTAAGCATACAGAGTTCATTCCCAATCTAAGATTGGACCGGATCGAGGGTTGCGACAGTGGGACAGGCAGCACATAGGGGGACTGGGTCGATCCCTGGCTTTCGCATTCTACCTCTCCGACCGGCTGAGCGCCCGTACGCTCAATTTATGGGTTGGCTTAGGCATACGAAGTACATTCCACATCTAAGCCCCAGCCAAACCGAGGGTTGTTGCAGCAGGACTGGCAGCTGGATCGGCAGCACGCAGAGGGAGACCGTGCTGATCCTCGGCTTGCGCATTATGCCTCTCCGACCAGCCTCTCCGGCCGACTGAGCGCCCGCACGCTCATTTCATGGTTTGGCTTAGGCATACGGAGTTCATTCCCAATCTAAGATCAGACCAGATCGAGGGTTGCGGTAGCAAGATCGATAGAACGCAAGGAAGACCGGGCTAATCCCTGGCTTGCGCATTCTACCTCTTCGATCGACTGAGCACCCACACGCTCGTTTCATGGGTTGGCTTAGGCATACGGAGTATATTCCACATCTAAGCCCCAGTCAGACCGAGGGTTGTGGCAGCAAAACCGATAGCGGGATCGATAGCACACAGAGGGGGACAGGGCTGCTTCTCAGCTTGCGCATTATGCCTCTTCGGCCGGCTGAGCGCCCGCACACTTGTTTCGTGGGTTGTCTTAGGCATACGGAGTTCATCCCCAGTGTAAGCATACGGGGTTCATTCTCAGTCTAAGATCGGACCGAACAGAGGGTTGCAGCAATAAGATCGGTAGCACGTAGGGGGAATCGAGCCGATCCCCAGCTTGGGCATTTGCCTCCCCGGTCGGCTGAGCGCCCGCACTCCTGTTTCGTGGGTTGGCTTAGGCGTAGGGAGCTCATTCCATGTTTAAGCCCCAGCCAGACTGGGGGTTGTCATAGTGGGACCGACAGCATGTAGAGGGGGACCGAGCCAATCCCCGGCTTACGCGTTATGCCTTTTCGGCCAGCTCAGTGCCCGCACGCTCATTTCGTGGGTTGACTTAAGCATACGGAGTTAATTCCCAGTCTAAGATCGGATCGGACCAAGGGTTACGACAGTAGGATCAGCAACATGCAGGGGGGACCGGGTCGATCCCCGGCTTGGGCATTCTACCTCTCCGGCCGGCTGAGCGCCCGTACGCTCGTTTCGTGGGTTGGCTTAGGCATACGGAGTTCATTCCATGTCTAAGCATACCGAGCTCATTCCCAATCTAAGATTTTGAGCCACGGTGCACATGCTGGGCATGTGCTGCTGCCGTATTTTTTTCACCCAGGACACCATCATCGGCGCATCGTCGGAGTATCGTCGGAGAGCCTAACCGACGGTATTAGTGCTTTTGGCGATTGGGGGGCCGGGGGGTGTGCGCACATGATGTGCGATGGGTGCTGGTACTTGGCCCTTATATTGCACCCCTATCCCTCATCAAACCTCGAGAACTCACACCCCCTTAAAGAGCATTTGAGATTTTATAGGTTTGCTGCAAGTAGCCATTAAAGTGTTTGAAATGGGGACACTTTTTTCAAACGGTCACAAAATCTTCTCCACTTCGAGTTTTTAGCTGAATGTTTTTGCACATGCCAAAAAAAACACAAGGATCATCTCTACTAAATTTGGGGACAAAACTCTTTCTAAAAAAATTTTAAAAAATCCCGAACCCTAAAAAGTTTTGAAAATCATGAAAAATAGAAAATGGGTCGTCTTGCCACGAAACTTCACATGAAGGCTTAGGGGACCATTGTATGAATTTACAAACCATAAAAATGGCATTGGCATGGCAGAAATATGAAGATGTGCTTGAACCCACCTACCACCCGTTCGATCCTCGGCTTGCGCATCCTGCCTCTCTGGTTGGCTGAGCGCCCGCACGCTCGTTTCGTGGGTTGACTTGGGCATACGGAGTTCATCCCCATTCTAAGCATACGGAGTTCATTCCCCGTCTAAGATCAGACCAGATCGAGGGTTGTGGCAGCAGGATCAGAAGCACGCAGAGGAGATCGAGCCGATCCCCGACTTGCGCAATCTGTCTCTCTGGCCGGTTGAGCGCGCGCGCGCTCGTTTTGTGGCTTGGCTTAGGCATACAGAGTACATTCCACATCTATGCCCCAGTCGGACCGAGGGTTGTGGCAGTGGGATCGACAGCACGCAGAGGGGATCGGGCTAATTCCTGGCTTGCGCATTATGCCTATTTGGCCGGCTGAGCGCCCGCACGCTAGTTTCATGGGTTGACTTAGGCATACGGAGTTCATCCCCAGTCTAAGCATACGGAGTTCATTCCCAGTCTAAGATCGGACCAGACCGAGGGTTATGGCAGTAGGATCGGCAGCACACAGGGGGGATAGGGCCGATCCCCGGCTTGCGCATTCTACCTCTCCGGTCAACTGAGCGCCCGCACGCCCGTTTCATGGGCTGGCTCAAGCATAGCGAGCTCATTCCATGTCTGAGCCCTAACAGGCCCGAGGGTTGTGGCAGCAGGACCGGTAGCACGCAAAGGGGGACTGGGACGATCCCCGACTTACGCATTAGGTCAGCGCCCGTACGCTCATTTCGTGGGTTGACTTATGCATACGGAGTTCATTCCCAGTCTAAGATCAAACCAGACCTAGATTTACAGCGGAGCATCGTTAGAGCATCGTCGGAGCACCATCGTCGGAGCATCATCAGAAAGCTTAACCGGCGGCATTGAGGGTTCCGACGATTGGGGGGCCGGGGGGTGTGTGCACATGATGTGCGATGGGTGCTGGTACTTGGATGTTATATTGGCACCCCATCCCTCATCAAACCTTAAGAACTCACACCCCCTTAAAGAGCATTTGTGATTTTATAGCTTTGCTGCCAGTAGCCATTAAAGTGTCTGAAATGGGGACACTTTTTTCAAACGGTCACAAAATCTTGTCCACTTCGAGTTTTTAGTTGAATTTTTTTGTGCATGCCAAAAAAAAAATACAAGGATCACCTCTACCAAATTTAGGGCCAAAACTTTTTCTAAAAAAATTTAAAAAAATCCCGAACCGTAAAAAGTTTCAAAAATCTTGAAAAATAGAAAACGGGTTGTCTTGCCACGAAACTTCACATGAAGGCTTAGGGGACCGTTGTATGAATTTACAAGCCATAAAATTGGCATTGGCACAGAAGAAATATGAAGATGTGCTTGAACCCACCTACCACCCGTTCAATCCCCAGCTTGCGCATCCCGCCTTTCTGGTCGGCTGAGTGCCTACACGCTCATTCCGTGAGTTGACTTAGGCATATGGAGTTCATCCCCAATCTAAGCATACGGAGTTCATTCCTAGTCTAAGATCATATCGAACCGAGGGTTGCGGCAGCAGGATCGATAGCACGCAGAAGGGATCGAGCCGATCCCCAGCTTGCGCATTCTGCCTCTTCGATCGGCTGAGCGCCCGCACGCCCGTTCCAAGTGTTGGCTTAGGCATAGGGAGCTCATTCCATGTCTAAGCCCTAACGGGATTGAGGGTTGTGGCAGCGGGACCGACAGCATGTAGAGGGGGACCGGGCCGATCCCCGGCTTGCGCATTATGCCTCTTCGACCAGCTCAGTGCCCGCACGCTCGTTTCGTGGGTCGATTTATGCATATGGAGTTCATTCACAATCTAAGATTGGAATAGACTGAGGGTTGTGGCAGCAAGACCGACAGCACGCAGGGGGGCACCAAGTCGATCTCCGGCTTGCACATTCTGCCTCTCCAGCCGACTGAGCGCCTGCACGTTCGTTTCGTGGGTTAGCTTAGGCATGCGGAGTTCATTCCATGTCTAAGCATACATAGCTCATTCCCAATCCAAGATTTCGAGCCACAGTGCACATGCTAGGCTCAGGCATGTCCTGGTGCCATAGTTTTTTTGCTTGGGGCACCATCTCGAAGCATCACCGGAGCATCATCGGAGAGCCTAACCGACGGCATTAGGGGTTCCAGCGATTGGGGGGGCTGGGGGGTGTGCGCACATGATGTGCGATGGGTGCTGGTACTTGGCCCTTATATTGGCCCCCTATCCCTCATCAAACCTCGAGAACTCACACCCCCTTAAAGAGCATTTGAGATTTTATAGGTTTGCTGCCAGTAGCCATTAAAGTGTCTGAAATGGGGACACTTTTTTCAAACGGTCACAAAATCTTCTCCACTACGAGTTTTTAGCTGAATTTTTTTGTGCATGCCAACAAAAATACAAGGATCACCTCTACCAAATTTTGGGACAAAACTCTTTCTAAAAAAATTTAAAAAAATCTCAAACCGCACATGGCATACATGAAGTTGTCTTGCCACGAAACTTCACATGAAGGCTTAGCGGGCCATTGTATGAATTTACAAGCCATTAAAATGGCATTGGCATGGCAGAAATATGAAGATGTGCTTGAACCCACCTACCACCTGTTCGATCCCCGGCTTGCGTATCCTGCCTCTCCGGTCGGCTGAGCACCCGCACGCTCGTTTCGTGGGTTGACTTAGGCATACAGAGTTCATCCCCAGTCTAAGCATACAGAGTTCATTCCCAGTTTAAGATTGGATCGGATCGAGGGTTGCGGCAGCAGGATCGGCAAAATGCAGGGGGGACCGGGTCGATCCCCTGCTTGCGTATTCTGCCTCTCCGACCGACTGAGCGCCCGCACGCTTGTTTCATGGGTTGGCTTAGGCATACGGAGTACATTCCACATCTAAGCCCCAACCGGACCAAGGGTTGTGGCAGCAGGATCGGCAGCAGGATCGGCAGCATCCCCGGCTTACGTGTTATGCCTCTTCGATCGGCCTCTTCGGCCAGTTGGGCGTTGGCACGCTCGTTTCATGGGTTGACTTAGGCATACGGAGTTCATCCCCAGTCCAAGCATACGGAGTTCATTCTCAGTCTAAGATCAGACCGGATCGAGGGTTGCGACAGTAGGATTGGTAGCACGCAGGGGGGACCGAGCCGATCCCCGGCATGCGCATTCTGCCTCTCCGACCGGTTGAGCGCCCGCTCGCTCGTTTCGTGGGTTGGCTTAGGCATACAGAGAACATTCCATGTCTAAGCCCCAGTCGGATCGAGGGTTGTGGCAGCAAGACCGGCAGCAAGATGGGTAGCATGCAGAGGGGGACCGGGCTGATCCCCAACTTGCGCATTATGCCTCTCCGGCCGGCTAAGCACTCGTACGTTCGTTTCATGGGTTGACTTAGGCATACGGAGTTCATCCCCAGTCTAAGCATATGGAGTTCATTCCCAGTCTAAGATCGAACCAGATCGAGGGTTGCAGCAGCAGGATCGACAGCACACAGGGGTGACCGGGCCGATCCCTGGCTTGCACATTCTACCTCTCCGGCCGGTTGAGCGCCCGTACGCCCGTTTCATGGGTTGTCTTAGGCATAGGGAGCTCAATCCATGTCAAGCCCCAGCTGGATCGAGGGTTGTGGCAGCAGGACTGGCAGCACACAGAAGGGGACCAGGCCGATCTCTGGCTTGCGCATTATGCCTCTTCGGTCGGCTTAGCACCCGCACACTTGTTTCGTGGGTTGACTTATGCATACGGAGTTCATTCCCAATCTAAGATTTGACCAGACCGAGGGTTGTGGCAGCAGGATCGACAGCACACAGGGGGAGACCAGGTCAATCCTCGGCTTGCGCATTTTGCCTCTCCAGCCGGCTGAGCGCCCGCACGCTCATTTCGTGGGTTGGCTTAGGCATACAGAGTTCATTCCATCTCTAAGCATACAGAGCTCATTCCTAATCTAAGATTTTGAGCCACGATGCACATGCTGGGCTCGAGCATGTGCTGGTGCCACATTTTTTTCGCCCGGGGCACCATCGTCGGAGCATCCCGGAGAGCCTAATCGGCGGCATTGGGGGTTCCGGCGATTGGGGGGGCCAAGGGGTGTGCGCACATGATGTACGATGGGGGCTGGTACTTGGCCCTTATCTTAGCCCCCTATCCCTCATCAAACCTCGAGAACTCACACCCCCTTAAAGAGCATTTGAGATTTTGTAGGTTTGCTGCTAGTAGCCATTAAAGTGTTTGAAATGGGGACACTTTTTTGAAACGGTCACAAAATGTTCTCCACTTCGAGTTTTTAGCTGAATTTTTTTGTGCATGCCAACAAAAATACAAGGATCACCTCTACAAAATTTCGATACAAAACTCTTTCTAAAATAATTAAAAAAAATCCTGAACCTCAAAAAAATTTTCAAAATCGTCAAAAATAGAAAACGGGTTGTCTTGCCACGAAAATTCACATGAAGGCTTAGGGGACCATTGTATGAATTTACAAGCCATAAAAATGGGATTGGCACGGTAGAAATATGAAGATGTGCTTTAACCCACCTACCACTCGTTCGATCCCCGGGTTGCGCATCCTGCCTCTCTGGTCGACTGAGCGCCCGCACGCTCGTTTCGTGAGTTGACTTAGGCATACGGAGTTCATCCCTAGTCTAAGCATATAGAGTTCATTCCCCGTCTAAGATCGGACCGGATCGAGGGTTGCGGCAGCAGGATCAGTAGCACGCAGGGGGGACCGGGTCGATCCTCGGCTTGCGCATTCTACCTCTCCGGCCGGCAGAACGCCCGCACGCTCATTTCGTGGGTTGGCTAAGGCATACAGAGTACATTCCACATCTATGCCCCAGTCGGATCGAAGGATGTGGTAACAGGACCGGTAGCGGGATCGACAGCACGCAAAGGAGGACCAGGTTGATCCCCGGCTTGCGTATTATTCCTCTTCGACCAGCCTCTCCGATCGATTGAGTGCCCGCATGCTCATTTCATGGGTTGACTTAGGCATACGGAGTTCGTCCCCAGTCTAAGCATACGGAGTTCATTTCCAGTCTAAGATCGGATTGGATAGAGGGTTGCGGCAGCAGGATCGACAGCACGCAGGGGGACCAAGTCGATCCCCGTCTTGCGCATTCTGCCTCTTCGACCGACTGAGCACCCGCACGTTCGTTTCATGGGTTGGCTTAGGTATACGGAGTACATTCCACGTCTAAGCCCCGCCAGACCGAGGGTTGTGGCAACAGGACTGGCAGCAGGATCGGCAGCATGCAGAGGGGGCCTGGGTTGATCCCCAGCTTGAGTATTATGCCTCTTCGACTGGGCTCTCTAGCCGGCTGAGCGTCATCAAACCTCGAGAACTCACAACCGCTTAAAGAGCATTTGATATTTTATAGGTTTGCTGTCAGTAGCCATTAAAGTGTTTGAAATGGGGACACTTTTTTCAAACGGTCACAAAATCTTCTCCACTTTGAGTTTTTAGCTGAATATTTTTGTGCATGCCAAAAAAAAAACAAGGATCACCTCTACCAAATTTGGGGACAAAACACTTTCTAAACAAATTTTAAAAAATCCTGAACCACAAAAAGTTTTAAAAATCGTGAAAAATAGGAAACGGGTCGTATTGCCACGAAACTTCACATGAAGGCTTAGGGGTCCATTGTTTGAATTTACAAGCCATAAAAATGGCATTGGTAGAGCAGAAATATGAAGATGTGCTTGAACCCACCTACCACCCGTTCAATCCCCGGCTTGCGCATCCTGCCTCTTTGGTCGGCTGAGCGCCCGCACGCTCATTTCGTGAGTTGACTTTGGCATACGGAGTTCATTCCCAGTCTAAGATCAGACTGAATAGAGGGTTGCGACAGCAGGATCGACGACACGCAGGTGGGACCGGGCTGATCCCTGGCTTGCGCATTCTGTCTCTCCGGTCGACTAAGTGCCCGCACGCTCGTTTCGTGGGTTGCCTTAGGCATACGGAGTACATTCCACGTCTAAGCCACAGTCGGACCGAGGGTTGTGGTAGCAGGACCAGTAGCGGGATCGACAGCATACAGCGGGGGATCGAGTTGATCCTCAGCTTGCACATTATGCCTCTCCGACCGGCTGTGCGCCCGCACACTCATTTCGTGGGTTGACTTAGGCATACGGAGTTCATCCCCAGTCTAAGCATACGGAGTTCATTCCCAGTCTAAGATCAGATCAGATCGAGGGTTGCGACAGCAGGATCAGCAGCACGCAGGAGGGACCAGGTCGATCCCTGGCTTGCGTATTCTACCTCTCCAGTCGACTGAGCACCCAGACACTCGTTTCATGGGTTAGCTTAGGCATACGGAGTACATTCCATGTCTAAGCCCCAGTCGGATCGAGGGTTGTGGTAGCAGCACCGACAGCGGGATCGACAGCACACAGAAGGGGACTGGGTTGATCTCCGACTTACGGGTTATGCCTTTTCAACCGGCCTCTCCGGTTGGCTGAGCACGCGCACTCTCGTTTCGTGGGTTAACTTAGGCATATGAAGTTCATCCCCAGTCTAAGCATACGGAGTTCATTCCCAGTCTAAGATCGGATCGGATCGAGGGTTACGACAGTAGAATTGGTAGCACGCAGGGGGGACTGGGACGATCCTCGGCTTGCGCATTCTACCTTCTCGACTGGCTGAGCACCCCGTACACTTGTTTCGTGGGTTGGCTTAGGCATACAGAGTACATTCCATGTCTAAGCCCCAGTCGGATCGAGGGTTGTGGTAGCAGGACTGGCAGCGAGATTGGCAGCACGCAGAGGGGGACTAGCCTGCTTTCTGGCTTACGTATTATGCCTCTCCGGCCAGCCTCTCTGGTCAGCTGAGCACCCGCACCCTCGTTTCGTGGGTTGACTTAGGCATACGGAGTTCATCCCCAGTCTAAGCATATGGAGTTCATTCCCAGTCTAAGATCGGATCGGACCGAGGGTTGCGGTAGCAGGATCGGTAACATGCAGGGAGGATTGGGCTGATCCCCGAATTACGCATTCTGCCTCTTCGGCCGGCTGAGCGCCCGCACGTCCGTTTCATGGGTTGGCTTACGCATAGGGAGCTCATTCCATGTCTAAGCCCCAGTCGGATCAAAGGTTATGGCAGCGGGACTGATAGCATGCAGAGGGGGACCGAGCTGATCCCCGGGTTGCACATTATGCCACTTCAGTCGGCTTAGTGCCCGCACGCTTGTTTCGTGGGTTGACTTATGCATACGGAGTTCATTCCTAGTCTAAGATCAGATCGGACCGAGGGTTACGGTAGCAGGATCGACAGCACGTAGGGCGGGAACGGGTTGATCCCCGGCTTGTGCATTCTGCCTCTCCGACCGACTGAGCGCCCGTACGCTCGCTTCGTGGGTTAGCTTAGGCATACGGAGTTCATTCCTTGTCTAAGCATATAGAGCTCATTCCCAATCTAATATTTTGAGCCATGGTGCACATGTTGGGCTCGGGCATGTTCTGGTGCCGCATTTTTTTCGCCCGGGGCACCATCGTCGAGGCATCACCGGAGAGCCTAACCGGTGACGTTGGGGGTTCCGACGATTGGGGGGCCGAGGGGTGTGCGCACATAATGTGCAATGGGTGCTGGTACTTGGCCCTTATGTTGGCCCCCTATCCCCCATCAAACCTCGAGAACTCACACCCCCTTAAAGAGCATTTGAGATTTTATAGGTTTGCTGCCAGTAGCCATTAAAGTGTCTGAAATGGGGACACTTTTTTCAAACGGTAACAAAATCTTCTCCACTTCGAGTTTTTAGTTGAATTTTTTTGTGCATGCCAACAAAAATACAAGGATCACCTCTACCAAATTTGGGGACAAAAATCTTTCTAAAAAAATTTAAAAAAATCTTGAACCGCAAAAAGTTTCAAAAATTATGAAAAATAGAAAATGAGTCGTCTTGCCACGAAACTTGACATGAAGGCTTAGGTGATCATTGTATGAATTTACAAGCCATAAAAATGGCATTGGCATGGTACAAATATGAAGATGTGCTTGAACCCGCCTACCACCCGTTTGATCCTCGGCTTGCGCATCCTTCCTCTCTGGTCGAATGAGCGTCCGCACGCTCATTTCGTGGGTTGACTTAGGCATACGAAGTTCATCCCCATTCTAAGAATACAGAGTTCATTCCCAGTCTAAGATCGGATCGGATCGAGGACTGCGACAGCACGTAGGGGGGACTGGGCCGATCCTGGGCTTACGCCTTTGCCTCTCCGTTCGATTGAGTGCCCGCACGCTCGTTTTGTGGGTTGGCTTAAGCATACGGAGTACATTCCACGTCTAAGCCCTAGTCGGATTGAGGGCTGTGGCATTTGTACCGACAACGGGATTGGCAGCATGCAGAGGGGGACCAGGCTGATCCCTGGCTTGCGTATTATGCCTCTTCGATTGGCTTCTTCGATCTGTTGAGGCCCACACACTCGTTTCATGGGTTGACTTAGGCATACAGAGTTCATCCCCTATCTAAGCATATGGAGTTCATTCCCAGTCTAAGATCAGACCAGATCGAGGGTTACGTCAGTAGGATCGGCAACACGTAGGGGGGATCGGGCCAATCCCTGGCTTGTGCATTTTGCCTATTCGGTCGACTGAGTGCCCGCACGCTCGTTTCGTGGGTTGGCTTAGGCATACGAAGTACATTCCACATCTAAGCCCCAGCCGAACTGAGGGTTGTGATAGCAGGACCGGCAGTGGGATCGGCAGCACGCAGAGGGGGACCAGGCTGATCCCCGACTTGTGCATTATGCCTCTCCGACCGACTGAGCGCCCGCACACTCGTTTCATTGGTTGACTTAGGGATACGGAGTTCATCCCCAGTCTAAGCATATGAAGTTCATTCCCAGTATAAGATCGGACCGAATCGAGGGTTACGGCAGTAGGATCGACAGCACGTAAGGGGACTGAGCTGATCCCCGGCTTACGCATTCTGCCTCTCCGACCAGCTGAGCGTCCGCACGCCCATTTCGCTGGTTGGCTTAGGCATAGGGAGCTCATTCCATGTCTAAGCCCCAGCCAGACCGAGGGTTGTGGCAATGGGACCGGTAGCTCACAGAGGGGGATCGAGCCGATCCCCGGCTTGCGCATTTTGCCTCTTCGACCGGCTCGGTGCTCAGACGCTTATTTCATGGGTTGACTTATGCATACGGAGTTCATTCCCAGCCTAAGATCAGACCGAACTGAGGGTTACTGCAGCAAGATTGACAGCAAACAGGGGGGACCGGGTCGATCCCCGACTTGCACATTCTACCTCTCCGATCGACCGAGCGCCCGTACGCTTGTTTCGTGGGTTGGCTTAGGCATACGGAGTTCATTCCATATCTAAGCATATGGAGCTCATTCCGAATCTAAGATTTTGAGCCACGATGCACATGCTGGACTCAGGCATGTGTTGGTGCCACATTTTTTTTGCCCGAGCCACCATCGCCAGAGCATCGTCGGAGAGCCTAATCGACGACATTAGGGGTTCCAACGATTGGGGGGGCCGGGGGTGTGCGCACATGATGTGCGATGGGTGCTGGTACTTGGCCCTTATATTAGCCCCCTATCCCTCATCAAACCTCGAGAACTCACACCCCATTAAAGAGCATTTGAGATTTCGTAGGTTTGCTGCCAGTAGCCATTAAAGTGTCTGAAATGGGACACTTTTTTCAAACGATCACAAAATCTTCTCCACTTCGAGTTTTTAGCTGAATTTTTTTGTGCATGCCAACAAAAATACAAGGACCACCTCTACCAAATTTCGGGACAAAACTCTTTCTAAAAAAATTTTTAAAAAAATCCCGAACCGTAAAAAGTTTCAAAAATCATGAAAAATAGACAACGGGTCGTCTTGCCATGAAACTTCACATGAAGGCTTAGGGGACCATTGTATGAATTTACAAGCCATAAAAATGGCATTGGCATGGTAGAAATATGAAGATGTGCATGAACCCACCTACCACCCATTCGATCCCCGGCTTGCGCATCCTGCCTTTCTGGTCGGCTGAGCGCCCGCACGCTCGTTTCGTGGGTTGACTTAAGCATATGGAGTTCATCCCCAACCTAAGCATACTGAGTTCATTCCCAGTCTAAGATCAGACCGGACCGAGGGTTACGGCAACAAGATCGACAGCACACAGGGGGGACCAGGTCGATCCCCGGCTTGCGCATTCTACCTCTTCGGGCGGCTGAGTGCCTGTATGCCCATTTCATGGGTTGGCTTAGGCATAGGGAGCTCCTTCCATGTCTAAACCCTAGCTGGACCGAGGGTTGTGGCAGTGGGACCGACAGCACGCAGGGGGGGCCGGGCCGATGCCTGGCTTGTGCATTATGCCTCTTCAACCGACTCAGCGCCCGCGCGCTCGTTTCGTGGGCTGACTTATGCATACGGAGCTCATTCCCAGTCTAAGATCGAATCGGACCGAGGGTTGTGGCAGCAGGATCGGTAGAATGTAGGGGGGATCGGGTCGATCCCCGGCTTGCATTCTGCCTCTCCAGCCAGCTGAGCGCCTGTACACTCATTTCGTGGGTTGGCTTAGGCATACAGGAGTTCATTCCATGTCTAAGCGTACGGAGCTCATTCCCAGTCCAAGATTTTGAGCCACGGTGCACATGCTGGGCTCGGACATGTGCTGGTGACTCATTTTTTTCAAGCGGGGCACAATCATCAGAGCATCGCCAGAGCATCGCCGGAGAGCCTAATCGGCGACATTAAGGGTTCTGACGATTGGGGGGCTGGGGCGTGTGCGCACATGATGTGCGATGGGTGCTGGTACTTGGCCCTTATATTGGCCCCCTATCCCTCATCAAACCTCGAGAACTCACACCCCCTTAATGAGCATTTCAGATTTTATAGGTTTGCTGCCAGTAGCCATTAAAGTGTTTGAAATGTGGACACTTTTTTCAAACGATCACAAAATCTTCTCCACTTCGAGTTTTTAGCTGAATTTTTTTTGTGCATGCCAACAAAAATACAGCGATCACCTTTACGAAATTTTTGGACAAAACTCTATCTAAAAAAATTTAAAGAAATCCTGAACCGCAAAAAGTTTCAAAAATCATGAAAAATAGAAAACGGGTCGTCTTGCAATGAAACTTCACATGAAGGCTTAGGGGACCATTGTATGACTTTACGAGCCATAAAAATGGCATTGGCACGGCAGAAATATGAAGATGTGCTTGAACCCACCTACCAGCCGTTCGATCCCCGGCTTGCGCATCCTGCCTCCCTGGTCGATTGAGCGCTCGCATGCTCGTTCCGCGGGTTGACTTAGGCATACAGAGTTTATCCTAGTCTAAGCATACAGAGTTCATTCCCAGTCTAAGATCGGACCGGATCGAGGGTTACGGCAGCAGGATCGACAGCACGTAGGGGTGACCGGGTCAATCCTCGACTAACGCATTCTGCCTCTCTGATTGGTTGAGTGCCTACACTCTCGTTTCGTGGGTTGGCTTAGGCATACGAAGTACATTCCATGTGTAAGCTCCAGCCAGACCGAGGGTTGTCGCAACAGGACCGACAGTGGGATCGACAGCATGCAGAAAGGGACCGGGTTGATCCCCGGCTTGCGTATTATGCCTCTCCGATCGGCCTTTTCGATCGACTGAACGCCCGTATGCTCGTTTCATGGGTTGACTTAGGCATACGGAGTTCATCCCCAGTCTAAGCATATAGAGTTCATTCCCAGTCTAAGATTTTTAGCCATGATGCACATGCTGGGCTCGGGCATGTGCTGGTGCCACATTTTTTTGGCTCGAGCCACCATCGTCGGAGCATCACCGAAGAGCCTAACCGGCGACATTGGGGGTTCCGATGATTGGGGGGGCCGGGGGGTGTGCGCACATGATGTGCGATGGGTGCTGGTACTTGGCCCTTATATTGGCCCCCTATCCCTCATCAAACCTCAAGAACTCGCACCCCCTTAAAGAGCATTTGAGATTTTATAGGTTTGCTACCAGTAGCCATTAAAGTGTCTGAAATGGGGACACTTTTTTCAAACGGTCACAAAATCTTCTCCACTTCGAGTTTTGAGCTGAATTTTTTTTGTGCATGCTAACAAAAATACAAGGATCACCTCTACCAAATTTGGGGACAAAACTCTTTCTTAAAAAATTTTAAAAAATCTCGAACCGCAAAACGTTTTCAAAATCGTGAAACATAGAAAGCCACGAAACTTCACATGAAGGCTTAGGGGACCATTGTATGAATTTACAAGCCATAAAAATGGCATTGGCAAGGCAGAAATATGAAGATATGCTTGAACCCACCTACCACCCGTTCGATCCCCGGCTTGCACATCCTACCTCTCTGGTAGACTGAGAGCCCGCACACTCATTTCGTGGGTTGACTTAGGCAAACGGAGTTCATCCCCAGTCTAAGCATACGGAGTTCATTCCCAGTCTAAGATCGGATCGGATCGAGGGTTGCGACAGTAGGATCGATAGCACGCAGGGGGGATCGGGCCGATCCCCGGCTTGCGCATTCTGCCTCTCTGGCTGACTGAGCACCCGCATGCTCATTTCATGGCTTGGCTTTGGCATACGGAGTACATTCCTCGTCTAAGCCCTAGCTGAACCGAGGGTTGTGGCAGTAGGACCGGCAGCGGGAAAGCCAGCATGCAGAGGGGGACCGAGCTGATCCCCGGCTTACGCATTATGCCTCTCCTACCGGCCACTCTGACCGGCTTCTCCGATCGGCTGAGCACCTGCACAGTCATTTCATAGGTTGACTTAGGCATACGGAGTTCATCCCCAATCTAAGTATACGGAGTTCATTCCCAGCCTAAGATCGAACTAGATCGAGGGTTACGGTAGCAGGATCGGTAGCACGCAGGGGGACCGGGTCGATCCCTGGTTTGCGCATTCTGCCTCTCCGGTCGGCGGAGCGCCCGCACGCTCGTTTCATGGGTTGGCTTAGGCATACAGAGTACATTCCACATCTAAGCCCCAGCTGGAACGAGGGTTGTGGCAGCAGGACCGGCAGCGGGATCGATAGCACGTAGAGGGGGACCGGGCTGATCCCCGGCTTGTGTATTATGCCTCTCCGACCGGTTGAGCGCCCGTACGCTCGTTTCATGGGTTGACTTAGGCATACAGAGTTCATCCCCAGTCCAAGTATACGAAGTTCATTCCTAGTCTAAGATCAGATCAGACCGATGGTTACGGCAGCAGGATCGGCAGCACGCAGGGGGTAACAGGCCGATCCTCGACTTGCACATTCTTCCTCTCTGGTCGATTGAGCACTCGTACGCCTGTTTCATGGGTTGGCTTAGGCATAGGGAGCTCATTCCATGTCTAAGCCCTACCGACAGCATGTAGAGGGGGTCCGAGCCGATCCCTGACTTGCGCATTATGCCTCTTCGATCGGCTCAGCGCCCGCACGCTCATTTCATGGGTTAACTTATGCATGCGGATTTCATTCCCAGTCTAAGATCGGACCAGACCGAGGGTTACGGCATCAACAGCACGCAGGGGGGACCAAGTCGATCCTTGGTTTGTGCATTCTGCCTCTCCGACCGGTTGAGCACCCGTACGCTGGTTCGTGGGTTAGCTTAGGCATACTGAGTTCATTCCATGTCTAAGCATACGAAGCTCATTCCCAATCTAATATTTTGAGCCACGGTGCACATGCTGGGCTCGGGCATGTACTGGTGTCACATTTTTTTCACCCGGGGCACCATTGTCGGAGCATCGCCGGAGAGCCTAACCGGTGGCATTGGGGGTTCCGACGATAGTGGGGCCGAGGGGTGTGCGCACATGATGTGCGATTAATGCTGGTACTTGGCCCTTATATTGATCCCCTATCCCTCATCAAACCTCGAGAACTCACACCCCCTTAAAAAGCATTTGAGATTTTATAGGTTTGCTGCCAGTAGCTATTAAAGTGTCTGAAATGGGGACACTTTTTTCAAACGGTCACAAAATCTTCTCCACTTCGAGTTTTTAGCTGAATTTTTTTGTGCATGCCAACAAAAATACAAGGATCAGCTCTACCAAATTGAGGGACAAAAATCTTTCTAAAAAAATTTTAAAAAATCCCAAACCATAAAAAGTTTTAAAAATCGTGAAAAATAGAAAACGGGTCGTCTTGCCATAAAAATGGCATTGGCATGGCAAAAATATGAAGATGTGCTTGAACCCACCTACCACCCGTTCGATCTCCAGCTTACGCATCCCACCTCTTTAGTCGGTTGAGTGCTCGCACGCTTGTTTCACGGGTTGACTTAGGCATACGGAGTTCATCCTCAAATCTAAGCATATGGAGTTCATTCCCAGTCTAAGATCGGATCGGATCAAGGGTTATGGCAGTAGGATCGACAGCACGCAGGGGGGACCGGACCGATTCCCGGCTTGCGCATTCTGCCTCTCCGGTTGGTTGAGTGCCGACACGCTCGTTTCATGGGTTGGCTTAGGCATACGAAGTACATTCCATGTCTAAGCCCCAGCTGGACCGAGGGTTGTGGTAGCAGGACTAGCAGCGGGATCGATAGCATGCATAGGGGGATCGAGTTGATCCTCGACTTACGCATTATGCCTCTCCAGCAGGCCTCTCCGATTGGCCTCTCCAGCCGGCTGAGCATCCGTAAGCTCGTTTTGTGGGTTGACTTAGGCATACGGAGTTCATCTCCAGTCTAAGCATACAGAGTTAATTCCCAGTCTAAGATCAGATCGGATCGAAGGTTGCGGTAACAGGATCGGCAGCACGCAGGGGGGACCAGGTCGATCCCTAGCTTGCGCATTCTGCCTCTCTAATCGGCTGAGTGCCCGCACGTTCATTTCTTGGGTTGGCTTAGGCATACAAAGTACATTCCATGTCTAATCCCCAGCTGGACCGAGGGTTGTGGTAGCAAGACCGGCAGCGGGATCGACAACACACAGAGGGGGACCGAGCTGATCCCCGGCTTGCGCATTATGCCTCTCCGACCGGCTGAGCACCCACACGCTCGTTTCATGGGTTGACTTAGGCATACGGAGTTCATCCCCAGTCTAAGGATACGGAGTTCATTCCCAATCTAAGATCAAATCGGATCGAGGGCATTGACAGCATGCAGGGGGGACTAGGCTGATCCCCAGCTTGCACATTCTGCCTTTCCGGCCGATTGAGCACCCGCACGCCCATTTCGTGGGTTGGCTTAGGCATAGGGAGCTCATTCCATGTCTAAGCCCTAGCCAGATCGAGGGTTGTGGCAGCTGGACCGTCAGCACGCAGAGGGGGACCAAGCCGATCCCCGGCTTGCGTATATGCCTCTTCGGTCGGCTCAGCGCCAGCATGCTCGTTTTATGGGTTGACTTATGCATACGGATTTCATTCCCAGTCGAAGATTAGACCAGACCGAGGGTTGCGGTAGCAGGATCGACAGCACGCAGGGGGGGATCGAGTCGATCCCCGGCTTGCGCATTCTACCTCTCTGGCCGGCTGAACGCCCGCACGCTCGTTTCGTGGGTTGGCTTAGGCATACGGAGTTCATTCCACATCTAAGCATAAGGGGCTCATTCCCAGTCTAAGATTTTGAACCACGGTGCACATGCCGGGCTCGGCATAAGCTGGTGCCGCATTCTTTTCGCCCGGGGCACCATCGCCGGAGCATCGCTGGAGAGCATAATCGACGGAATTAAGGGTTTTGATGATTGGGGGGCCGGGGGGTGTACACACATGATGTGCGATGGGTGCTGGTACTTGACCCTCATATTGGCCCCTATCCCTCATCAAACCTCGAGAACTCACACCCGCTTAAAGAGCATTTGAGATTTTATAGGTTTGCTGCCAGTAGCCATTAAAGTGTCTGAAATGGGGACACTTTTTTCAAACGGTCAGAAAATCTTCTCCACTTCGAGTTTTTAGCTAAATTTTTTTATGAATGCCAACAAAAATACAAGGATCACCTCTACCAAATTTGGGGACAAAACTCTTTATAAAAAATTTAAAAAAATCTCGAATCGTAAAAAGTTTCAAAAATCATGAAAAATAAAAAACGGGTCGTCTTGCCACGAAACTTCAAATGAAGGCTTACGGGACCATTGTTTGAATTTACAAGCCATAAAAATGGCATTGGCATGGCAGAAATATGAAGATGTGCTTGAACCCACCTACCACCCGTTAGATCCCCGGCTTACGCATCCTGCCTCTTTGGTCGGCTGAGCGCCTGCTCGCTCGTTTCATGGGTTAACTTAGGCATACGGAGTTCATCCCCAATCTAAGCATAAGGAGTTCATTCCCAGTCTAAGATCGGATCGGATCGAGGGTTGCGACAGTAGGATCGACAACACGCAGGGGGGGACCGGTCGATCCTCAGCATGCGCATTCTGCCTCTCCGATTGGCTGAGCACCCGCACGCTCATTTTATGGGTTGGCTTAGGCATACGGAGTACATTCCATGTCCAAGCCCCAGTCGAGTCAAGGGTTGTGGCAGCAGGACCGGTAGCGGGATCGACAGCACGCAAAGGGGGACCAGGTTGATCCTCGGTCTGTACATTATGCCTCTCCGACCGACCTCTCTGGTCGATTGAGTGCCCATACGCTCATTTCATGGGTTGACTTAGGCATACAGAGTTCATCCCCAGTCTAAGCATACGGAGTTCATTCCCAGTCTAAGATCGAACCGGACCGAGGGTTGCAGTAGTAGGATCGACAGCACGCATGAGGGACCGGGTCGATCCCCGGCTTGTGCATTCTGCCTCTCTAGCCGGCTGAGCACCCGCAAGCCTGTTTCATGGGTTGGCTTAGGCATAGGGAGCTCATTCCATGTCTAAGCCCTAGCTGGACCGAGGGTTGTGGCAGCGAGACCGACAGCATGCAGAGGGGGACCGGGTCGATCCCTGGCTTGTGCATTATGCCTCTTTGGCCGGCTCAGCGCCCGCATGCTCATTTCGTGGGTTGACTTATGCATACGGAGTTCATTCCCAGTCTAAGATCGGACCAGACTGAGGGTTGCGGGAGCAGGATCACAGCATGCAATGGGGGACCGGGTCGATCCTCGGCTTACGCATTCTACCTCTCCGGCCGGCTGAAAGCCCGCACGCTCATTTCGTGGGTTGGCTTAAGCATACGGAGTTCATTCCATGTCTAATATTTTGAGCCACAATGCACTTGCTGAGCTCGGGCATGTGTTGGTGTGGCATTTTTTTCGCTCGGGGCACCATCGTCGGAGCATCACCGGAGAGCCTAATCGGCGACATTGGGGGTTTCGGCGATTGTGGGGGCCGGGGGGTGTGTGCACATGATGTGTGATGGGTTCTAGTACTTGGCCCTTATATTGGCCCCCTATCCCTCACAAACCTCGAGAACTCACACCCCCTTAAAGAGCATTTGAGAATGTATAAGTTTGCTGCTAGTAGCCATTAAAGTGTCTGAAATGGGGAGACTTTTTTCAAACGGTCACAAAATCTTCTCCACTTCGAGTTTTTAGCTGAATGTTTTTGTGCATGCCAACAAAAATACAAGGATCACCTCTCCAGCTTGCGTATTCTGCCTTTTCGGCTTGCGCATTTTGCCTCTCCGGCCGGCTGACCGCCTGCACACTCGTTTCGTGGGTTGGCTTAGGCATACAGAGTACATTCCATGTCTAAGCCCCAGCCGAATCGAGGGTTGTGACAGCAGGACCGATAACGGGATCGACAGCATGCAGAGGAGGACCGGGCAGATCCCCAGCTTACACATTATGCCTCTCCGGCCGGTTGAGCGCCTGCACGCTTGTTTTGTGGGTTGACTTAGGCATACGGAGTTCATCTCCAGTCTAAGCATACGGAGTTCATTCCCAGTCTAAGATCAAACCGAATCAAGGGTTGTAGCAGCAGGATCAGCAGCACGCAGGGGGCACCGAGTCGATCCTCGACTTGCTCATTCTGCCTCTTCGATCGGTTGAGCACCTGCACACTCGTTTCGTGGGTTGGCTTAGGCATACGGAGTACATTCCATGTCTAAGCCCCAGCCGGATCGAGGCTTGTGGTAGCAGGACCAGCAGCGGGATCGATGGCACGCAGAGGGGGACCGAGCTGATCCCCGGCTTACTTATTATGCCTCTCCGGCCGGCTGACTGCCCGTACGCTCGTTTCATGGGTTGACTTAGGCATACGAAGTTCTTCCCCAGTCTAAGCATACGGAGTTCATTCCAATCTAAGATCGGACCGGATGGAGGGTTACGGTAACAAGATCGACCGCACACAGGGGGGACCGGGCCAATCCCTAGCTTGCGCATTCTGCCTCTTCGGCCGACTGAGAGCCCGCACGTCGGTTTCATGGGTTGGCTTAGGCATAGGGAGCTCATTCCATGTCTAAGCCCCAGTCAGACCGAGGGTTGCAGCAGTGGGACTGACAGCACGCAGAAGGGGACTGGGCCGATCCTCGGCTTACGCATTATGCCTCTTTGGCTAGCTCAGCGCCCACACGCTCATTTCGTGGGTTGACTTATGCATAGGAGTTCATTCCCAGTCTAAGATCGGATCAGATCGAGGGTTGCAGCAGCAGGATCAATAGCATGCAGGTGGTGTCCGGGTTGATCCCCGGCTTGTGCATTCTACCTCTCCGGTCGACTGAGCACCCGCACGCTCGTTTCATGGGTTGGCTTAGGCATACGTAGTTCATTCATGTCTAAGCAAACGAAGCTCATTCCTAGTCTAAGATTTTGAGCCACGACGCACATGCTGGGCTCGGGCTTGTACTGGTGCCGCATTTTTTTGCTCGGGGCATCACCACCAGAGCATCGTCGGAGAGCCTAACCGACAGCATTGGGGGTTCCGGCGATTGGGGGAGCCGGGGGGTGTACGCACAAGATGTGCGATGGGTGCTGGTACTTGGCCCTTATATTGGCCCCCTATCCCTCATCAAACCTCAAGAACTCACACCCCCTTAAAGAGTATTTGAGATTTTATAGGTTTGCTGCCAGTAGCCATTGAAGTGTATGAAATGGGGATACTTTTTTCAAACGGTCACAAAATCTTCTCCACTATGTGTTTTTATCTGAAGTTTTTTGTGCATGCGAACAAAAATACAAGGATCACCTCTACCAAATTTGGGGACAAAACTCTTTCTAAAAAAATTTAAAAAAATCCCGAACCGCAAAACGTTTTGAAAATCATGAAAAATTGAAAACGGGTTGTCTTGCGATGAAACTTCACATGAAGGCTTGGGGACCATTTTATGAATTTACAAGCCATAAAAATGGCATTGGCATGGTAGAAATATGAAGATGTGCTTGAAACCACCTACTACTTGTTCGATCCCCGACTTGCGCATCCTGCCTCTCTAGTCGGCTGAGCACCCGCACGCTCGTTTCATGGGTTGACTTAGGCATACGGAGTTCATCCCCAGTCTAAGCATATGGAGTTCATTCCCAGTCTAAGATCAGATTGGATCGAGTGTTGCAGCAATAGGATCGACAGCACGCAGGGGGGATCGGGTTGATCCTCGACTTGCATATTCTGCCTCTCCGGTCGGCTGAGCACCCGCATGCCCGTTTCGTGGGTTAGCTTAGGCATAGGGAGCTCATTCCATGTCTAAGCCCCAGTCGGACCGAGGGTTGTGGCAGCAGGACCGGTAGCACGCGAAGGGGGACCAGGCCATCCTCGGCTTATGCATTATGCCTCTTCGGCTAGCTTAACGCCTGCACGCTCGTTCCATGGGTTGACTTATGCATACGAAGTTCATTCCTTGTCTAAGATCGGACCAGTTCGAGGGTTGCAGCACTAGGATCAACAGCACACAGGGGGGGTCGGGTCGATCCCCGACTTGCGCATTCTGCCTCTCCGACTGGCTGAGCGCCCGCACACTCGTTTCGTGGGTTGGCTTAGGCATATGGAGTTCATTACATGTCTAAGCATACAGAGCTCATTCCCAGTCTAAGATTTTTATCCACGGTGCACATGCTAGGCTCGGGCATGTGCTGGTGCCACATTTTTTTTGCCCGGGGCACCATAGTCAGAGCATCACCGGAGAGCCTAACCGACGGCATTAGGGGATCCGATGATTGGGGGGGCCGGGGGGTGTGCGCACATGATGTACGATGGGTGCTGGTACTTGGCCCTTATATTGGTCCCCTATCCCTCATCAAACCTCGAGAACTCACACCCCCTTAAAGAGCATTTGAGATTTTATAGGTTTGCTGCCAATAGCCATTAAAGTGTCTGAAATGGGGACACTTTTTTCAAACGGTCACAAAATCTTCTCCACTTCGAGTTTTTAGCTGAAATTTTTTTTGCATGCCAACAAAAAATACAAGGATCACCTCTACCAAATTTGGGGACAAAAATATTTCTTGAAAAATTTAAAAAAATCTCGAACTGTAAAAAGTTTTAAAAATCGTGAAAAATAGAAAACGGGTAGTCTTGCCACGAAACTTCACATGAAGGCTTAGGGGACCATTGTATGAATTTACAAGCCATAAAAATGGCATTGGCATGGCAGAAATATGAAGATGTGCTTGAACCCACCAACCACCCATTCGATCCTTAGCTTGCGCATCCTGCCTCTCTGGTCGGCTGAGCGCCCGCACGCTCGTTTCGTGGGTCGACTTAGGCATACGGAGCTCATTCCCAGTCTAAGATCAAATCGGATCGAGGGTTGCGATAGCAGGATCGACAGCACGTAGGGGGGATCGGGTCGATCCTCGGCTTGCGCATTTTGCCTCTCCGACCTGCTGAGCGCTCGTACGCTTGTTTCGTGGGTTGGCTTAAGCATACAGAGTACATTCCATGTCTAAGCCCC
Organism: Durio zibethinus; assembly: GCF_002303985.1. The sequence goes on along the minus strand of NW_019167826.1, from coordinate 26,350,727 downwards.
AGCTGGACTGAGAGTTATGGCAGCAAGACTGGCAGCGGGATCGGCAGCACGAAGAGAGGGACCGGGCTAATCCCAGGCTTGCACGTTATGCCTCTCCAACTGGCCTCTCCGATCGGTTCAACACCCGCATGTTCGTTTCATGGGTTGACTTAGGCATACGGAGTTCATCCCCCATCTAAGCATACGGAGTTCACTCCCAATCTAAGATCGGATCAGATTGAGGGTTGCGTTAGCAGGATCGACAGCACGCAGGGGGGGACCGAGTCGATCCCAAGCTTGCGCATTCTGCCTCTCTAACCAGCTGAGCACCCGCACGCCCTTTTCGTGGGTTGGCTTAGGCATACGGAGTACATTCCACGTCTAAGCCCTAGCCGGACCAAGGGTTGTGGCAGCAGGACCGACAGCGAGATCGACAGCACGTAGAGGGGGATCGGGCTGATCCCCGACTTGCACATTATGCCTCTCCAACCGGCTCCTTCAGCCGATTGAGTGCCCGCACGCTCGTTTCATGGGTTGACTTAGGCATACGGAGTTCATCCCCAGTCTAAGCATACGGAGTTCATTCCCAGTCTAACATCAGACCAGATCGAGGGTTGCGATAGTAGGATCGACAGCACGTAGGGGGGACCGGGTCGATTGTCGATTTGAGCATTTTTCCTCTCCGGTCGGCTGAGCACCCGCTCGCCCTTTTCGCGGGTTGGCTTAGGCATACGGAGTACATTCCACGTCTAAGCCCCAATTGGATCGAGGGTTGTGGCAGCAGGACCGACAGCGGGATCGACTGCATGCAGAGGAGGACCGGGCTGATCCTCGGCTTGCACATTATGCCTTTCCGACCGGCCTCTCCTACCGGTTGAGCGCCCGCACACTTGTTTCGTGGGTTGACTAAGGCATACGGTGTTCATCCCCCATCTAAGCATACGAAGTTCATTCCTAGTCTAAGATCGGACCGGATGGAGGGTTGCGACAGTAGGATCGACAGCATGCAGAGGGGACCAGTCTGATCTCCGGCTTGCACATTTTGCCTCTCCGATCGACTGATCACCCGCACGTCCGTTTCGTGGGTTGGCTTAAGCATAGGGAGCTCATTCCATGTCTAAGCCCCGGCCAGACTGAGGGTTGTGGCAGCGGGATCGATAGCACGTAGAGGGAGACCGAGTCGATCCCCTGCTTGCACATTATGCCTCTTCGACCGGCTCAGCACCCGTACGCTTATTTTCTGGGTTAACTTATGCATATGAAGTTCATTCCTAGTCTAAGATCAGACCGGACCGAGCGTTGCGGTAGCAGGATCGACAGCACGCAGGGGGGATCGGGTCGATCCCTGGCTTGCGCATTCTGCCTCTCCGACCGGTTGAGCGCCCGCATTCTCATTTCGTGAGTTGGCTTAGGCATACGGAGTTCATTCCATGTCTAAGCATACGGAGCTCATTCCCAATCTAAGATTTTGAGCCACGATGCACATGCTGGGCTCGAGCATGTGCTGGTGCCGCATTGTTTTCACCCGGGGTACCATCGTCGGAGCATCGTCGGAGAGCCTAACCGATGGCATTGGGGGGGCAGGGGGTGTGCGCACATGATGTGCGATGGGTGCTGGTACTTGGCCCTTATTTTGCCCCTATACCTCATCAAACCTCGAGAACTCACACCCCTTAAAGAGCATTTGAGATTTTATAGGTTTGCTGCCAGTAGCAATTAAAGTGTCTGAAATGGGGACACTTTTTGAAATGGTCACAAAATCTTCTCCACTTCGAGTTTTTAGCTGAATATTTTTGTGCATGCCAAAAAAAATACAAGGATCACCTCTACCAAATTTGGGGACAAAACTCTTTCTAAAAAAATTTGAAAAAATCCTGAATCTTAAAAAGTTTCGAACATTGTGAAAAATAGAAAACGGGTCGTCTTGCCACAAAACTTCACATGAAGGCTTAGGGGACCATTGTATGAATTTACAAGACATAAAAATGGCATTGGCACGACAAAAATATGAAGATGTGCTTGAACCCACCTGCCACCCGTTCGATTTTCGACTTGCGCATCCTGCCTCTCTGGTCGGTAGAGTGCCAGCACGCTCGTTTCGTGGGTTAACTTAGGCATACGAAGTTTATCCCCAGTCTAACCATACGGAGTTCATTCCCAGTCTAAGATCAGACCGGATCGAGGGTTATGACAGCAGGATCAGTAGCACGCAAGGGGAACCTGGTCGATCCCCAGCTTGCGCATTCTGCCTCTACGGTTGGCTGAGCGCCCGCACGCTCGTTTCGTGGGTTGGCTTAGGCATACATAGTACATTCCACGTCTAAGCCCCAATCGGACCAAGGGTTGTGGCAGCAAGACCGACAGCAAGATCGGCAGCGAGATTGACAGCACATAGAGTGGGATCGGGCTGATCTTCGGCTTACGCATTATGTCTCTCCGACCGGCCTCTACGGTCGACTGAGCACCCGTATGCTCGGTTCGTGGGTTGACTTAGGCATACGGAGTTCATCCTCAGTTTAAGCGTACAGAGTTCATTCCCAGTCTAAGATCAGACCAGATCGAGGGTTACGGCAGCAGGATCGACAGCATGCAGGGGGGACCGTGTCGATCCCCGGTTTGCACATTCTACCTCTCTAGCCGGTTGAGCGCCTGCACGCTTGTTTCGTGGGTTGGCTTAGGCATATGGAGTACATTCCACGTCTAAGCCCCAGCCAGACCGAGGGTTGTGGCAGCAGGACCAGTAGCGGGATCGACAGCATGCAGAAGGGGACCAGGCTAATCCCCGACTTACAAGTTATGCCTCTCCGATCGGCCCCTTCGATCGGCTGAGTGCCTGCATGCTCATTTTCTGGGTTCACTTAGGCATACGGAGTTCATCCCCAGTGTAAGCATACGGAGTTTATTCCCAGTCTAAGATCGAAATGGATTGGGGGTTGCGGTAATAGGATCGGTAGCACACATGGGGGACCGAGTCGATCCTCGGCTTGTGCATTCTACCTCTCCGACCGGCTGAGCGCCCGTACGCCCGTTTCGTGGGTTGGCTTAGGCATAGGGAGCTCATTTCATGTCTAAGCCCCAGCCGAACCGAGGGTTGTGGCAGCAGGACGGGCAGCACGTAGAGGGGGACCGAGTCGATCCCCAGCTTGCGCATTATGCCTCTTCGGCCGGCTCAGTGCCCGCAAGCTCATTTCATGGGTTGACTTACGCATACAAAGTTCATTCCCAATCTAAGATCGAATCGAACCGAAGGTTACGGTAGCAGGATCGACAGCACGCAGGGTGTACCGAGTTGATCCTCGGTTTATGCATTCTACCTCTCCGGTCGGCTGAGTTCCCGCACACTCGTTTTGTGGGTTGGCTTAGGCATACAGAGTTCATTCCATGTCTAAGCATACGGAGCTCATTCCCAATCTAAGATTTTGAGCCACGATGCACATGCTGGGCTTGAGCATGTGCTGGTGCTGCATTTTTTTCGCCCGAGGCACCATCATCGGAGCATCGTCAAAGCATCGCCGGAGAGCCTAACCGGCGACATTGGGGGTTCCGGCAATTGGGTGGGCCGGGGCGTGTGTGCACATGATGTGCGATGGGTGCTGGTACTTGGCCCTTATATGGGCCCCTATATTGGCCCCCTATCCCTCACCAAACCTCTCCGGTCGGTTGAGTTCCTGCACGCTCATTTCATGGGTAGACTTAGGCATACGGAGTTCACCCCCAGTCTAAGCATGCAGAGTTCATTCCCAGTCGAAGATCGGATCAGACCGACGGTTGTGGCGGCAGGATCGACAGCACGCAGGGGGGACCAGGTCGATCCCCCGTTTACGCATTCTGCCTCTTCGGTCGGCTAAGTTCCCGCACGCCTGTTTTATGGGTTGGCTTAGGCATAGGGAGCTCATTCCATGTCTAAGCCCCAGCCGAACCAAGGGTTATGGCAGCGGGACCGACAGCAGGTAGAGGGGGATCGAGCCGATCCCTGGCTTGTGCATTATGCCTCTTCGGCCGGCTCAGCACCCGTACGCTCATTTCGTGGGTTGACTTATGCATACGGAGTTCATTTCCAGTATAAGATCAGACCGAACTGAGGGTTACGGTAGCAGGATCGACAGCACATAGGGGAGATTGGGTCGATCCTTAGCTTGCACATTCTACCTCTCCGGCCGACTGAGCGCTCGTACGCTCGTTTCGTGGGTTGGCCTAGGCATACGGAGTTCATTCCATGTCTAAGCATACAGAGCTGATTCTCAATCTAAGATTTTGAGCCACGGTGCACATGCGGGGCTCAGGCATGTGCTGGTGCAGCATTCTTTTCACACGGGGCACCATCGTCGGAGCATCGACGGAGCATCATCGGAGAGCCTAACCGACGGCATTAGGGGTTCCGGCGATTGGGGAGGCTGGGGGGTATGCGCACATGATGTGCAATGGGTGCTGGTACTTGGCCCTTATATTAGCCCCCTATCCCTCATCAAACCTCGAGAACTCACACCCCCTTAAAGAGCTTTTGAGATTTTATAGGTTTGCTACCAGTAGCAATTAAAGTGTCTGAAATGGGGACACTTTTTTCAAACGTTCACAAAATCTTCTCCACTTCGAGTTTTTAGCTGAATTTTTTTGTGCATGCCAACAAAAATACAAAGATCACCTCCACCAAATTTGGGGACAAAATTCTTTCTAAAAAAATTTAAAAAAATCCCAAAAGGCAAAAAGTTTTGAAAATCATGAAAAATAGAAAACGGGATGTCTTGCCACAAAACTTCACATGAAGGCTTAGGGGACCATTATATGAATTTACAAGCCATAAAAATGGCATTGGCATGGAAGAAATATGAAGATGTGCTTGAACCCACCTACCACCCATTCGATCCCCGGCTTGCGCAACCTGCATCTCTAGTCAACTGAGCGCCCGCACGCTCGTTTCGTGGGTTGACTTAGGCATATGGAGTTCATCCCCAGTCTAAGCATATGGAGTTCATTCCCAGTCTAAGATTGGACCGGATCGAGGGTTGCAGCAGCAGGATCAGCCACATGCAGGGAGGATCGGGCTGATCCCCGGCTTGTGCATTCTGCCTCTCCGATCGGTTGAGCGCCCACACGCTCATTTTCATGGGTTGGCTTAGGCATACAGAGTACATTCCATGTCTAAGCCCCAGCCAGACCGATGGTTGTGGTAGCAAGACTGGCAGCGGAATCGGTAGCATGCAGAGGGGGACTGGGCTGATCCTCGGCTTACGCATTATGCCTCTTCGATCGGCCTCTCCGGCCGGCTGAGCGCACGCACGCTCGTTTTGTGCGTTGACTTAGGTACACGGAGTTCATCCCCAGTCTAAGCATACGGAGTTCATTCCTAGTCTAAGATCAGACTGGATTGAGGGTTACGGCTGCAGGATTGGCAGCATGTAAGGGGGACTGGATCGATCCCCGGCTAACCTATTCTGCCTCTCCGATCGGTTGAGCACCCACATGCTTGTTTCGTGGGTTGGCTTAGGCATACAGAGTACATTCCATGTCTAAGCCCCAGCCAGACCAATGGTTGTGGTAGCAGGACTGGCGGCAGGATAGGCAGCACGCAGAGGGGGATCGGGTTGATCTTCGACTTGCGTATTCTGCCTCTCTGGCCTGTTGAGCGCCCGCACGCTCGTTTCATGGGTTGACTTACGTATACGGAGTTCATCCCCAGTCTAAGCATATGGAGTTCATTCCCAATCTAAGATTGGATTGGATCGAGCCTTGCGGCAGTAAGATTGGCAGCACGTAAGAGGGATCGAGCCGATCCTTGGCTTACGCATTCTACCTCTCCGACCAACTGAGCTCCCGGACACTCGTTTCATGGGTTGGCTTAGGCATACGGAGTACATTTCATGTCTAAGCCCCAACCAGACCGAGGGTTGTGGTAGTAGGATGGGTAGCAGGATCGGTAGCGCAGAGGGGGATCGGGCTGATCTCCGACTTGCGCATTCTGCCTCTCTGGCCTGCTGAGCACCTGTACGCTCGTTCCATGGGTTGACTTAGGCATACGGAGTACATTTCATGTCTAAGCCCCAGCCGAACCGAGGGTTGTGGCATCAGGACCAACAGCTGGATCAGCAGCACGCAGAAGGGGACTGGGCTAATCCCCGGCTTGTGCATTATGCCTTTTCGACCGGCTAAGCACCCGTACGCCCATTTCGTGGGTTGCCTTAGGCATAGAGAGCTCATTCCATGTCTAAGCACCAGCCGGATTGAGGGTTGTGGCAGCGGGACCGACAGCACACAAAGGGGGACCGAGTCAGTCCTCAGCTTGTGCATTATGCCTATTCGGCCGACTCAGCGCCCGTACGCTTGTTTCGTGGGTTGACTTATGCATACGGAGTTCATTCCCAGTGTAAGATCGGATCAGACCGAGGGTTGCGAGAGTAGGATCGACAGCACACAGGGGAGACCAGGTCGATCCCTGGGTAGTGCATTCTACCTCCCCGACCGGCTGAGCACCCGCCTGTTCGTTTCGTGTGTTGGCTTAGGCATACGGAGTTCATTCCATGTCTAAGCATACGGAGCTAATTCCCAATCTAAGATTTTGAGCCACGGTGCACATGCTGGGCTCGGGCATGTACGGGTGCCACATTTTTTTTGCCTGAGGCACCATCGTAAGAGCATCACCGGAGAGCCTAGCCGACAGCATTGGGGGTTCCGGTGATTGGGGGCGCCGGGGGGTCTGCGCACATGATGTGCGATGGGTGCTGGCACTTGGCCCTTATATTGGCCCCCTATCCCTCATCAAACCTCAAGAACTCACACCCCCTTAATGAGCATTTGAGATTTTATAGGTTTGCTGCCAGTAGCCATTAAAGTGTCTGAAATGGGGACACTTTTTTCAAACGGTCACAAAATCTTCTCCACTACGAGTTTTTAGCTGAATTTTTTTGTCCATGCCAACAAAAATACAAGGATCACCTCTACCAAATTTGCGGACAAAACTCTTTCTAAAAAAATTTAAAAAATCTCGAACCCCAAAAAGTTTTGAAAATTGTGAAAAATAGAAAACGGGTCGTCTTGCCACGAAACTTCACATGAAGGCTTAGGGGACCATTGTATGAATTTACAAGCCATAAAAATGGCATTGGCATGGTAGAAATATGAAGATGTGCTTGAACCCACCTACCACCCGTTCGATTCTTGGCTTGCACATCCTGCCTCTCTGGTCGACTGAGCGCCCGTACGCTCATTTCGTGGGTTGACTTTAGGCATACGGAGTTCATCCCCAGTCTAAGCATACAGAGTTCATTCCCAGTCTAAGATCTGATCGGATCGAGGGTTGCGGTAGCAGGATCGGTAGCACACAGGGGGTACCGGACCGATCCCCGGCTTGCGCATTCTACCTCTCCGACCGACTGAGCACCCGCACGCTTGTTTCGTGGGTTGGCTTAGGCATACAGAGTACATTCCACGTCTAAGCCCCAGTCGGATTGAGGGTTGCGGCAGCAGGACCGGTAGCGGGATCGATAGCACGTAGAGGGGGACCGGACTGATCCCTGACTTACGCATTATGCCTCTCTGACCGGCTGAGCGTCTGCACGCTCATTTCATGTGTTGACTCAGGCATACGGAGTTCATCCCCAATCTAAGCATGCGGAGTTCATTCCCAGTCTAAGATCAAACTGAACCGAGGGTTGCGGTAGCAGGATCGATAGCACACAAAGGGGACCGGGCCGATCCCCAGCTTGCGCATTCTGCCTCTTTGGCCTGCTGAGCGCCCGCATGCCTATTTCATGGGTTGGCTTAGGCATAGGGAGCTCATTCCATGTCTAAGCCCCAACCAGACCGAGGGTTGTGGCAGCCAGACCGATAGCATGCAGAGGGGGATCAGGCCGATCCCCGGCTTACGCATTATGCCTCTTCGATCGGCTCAGCGCCCGAACGTTCGTTTGGTGGGTTAACTTATACATACGGAGTTCATTCCCAGTCTAAGATTGGACCGGATCGAGGGTTGTAGCAGTAGGATTGACAGCATGTAGAGGGGATCGAGTCGATCCCCGACTTGTGCATTCTACCTCTCCGGCCTGCCGAGTGCCCGCACGCTCGTTTCGTGGGTTGGCTTTGCATACGGAGTTCATTCCATGTCTAAGCATATGGAGCTCATTCCCAATCTAAGATTTTGAGCCATGGCGCACATGCTGGGCTCGAGCATGTGCTGGTACCACATTTTTGTCACTCGGGGCACCATCGCCGGAGCATCGCTGAAGAGCCTAACCGACGGCATTGGGGGTTCCGACGATTGGGGGGGCCGAGGGGTGTGCGCACATGATGTGCGAAGGGTGCTTGTACTTGGCCCTTATATTGGCCCCTTATCCCTCATCAAACCTCAAGAACTCACACCCCTTTAAAGAGCATTTGAGATTTTATAGGTTTGCTGCCAGTAGCTATTAAAATGTCTGAAATGGGGACATTTTTTTCAAATGGTCACTAAATCTTCTCCACTTCGAGTTTTTAGCTAAATTTTTTTGTGCACACCAACAAAAATACAAGGATCACCTCTACCAATTTTGGGGACAAAAATCTTTCTAAAAAAATTTAAAAAAATCTCCAACCGTAAAAAGTTTTGAAAATTGTGAAAAATAGAAAACGGGTCGTCTTGCCACGAAACTTCACATGAAGGCTTAGGGGACCATTGTATGAATTTACAAGCCATAAAAATGGCATTGGCATGGTAGAAATATGACGATGTGCTTGAACCCACCTACCACCCGTTCGATTCTTGGCTTGCACATCCTGCCTCTCTGGTCGACTGAGCGCCCGTACGCTCGTTTCGTGGGTTGACTTTAGGCATACGGAGTTCATCCCCAGTCTAAGCATACAGAGTTCATTCCCAGTCTAAGATCGGACCGGATCGAGGGTTGTGTTAACAGGATCGACAGCACGTAGGGGGGATCGGGCTGATCCTCGACTTGCGCATTCTGCCTCCCTGATCGGTTGAGCGCCTGCACACTCATTTCGTGGGTTGGCTTAGGCATACAGAGTACATTCCACGTCTAAGCCCTAGTCTAACCAAGGGTTGTAGCAGTAGGATCGACAGTGGGATCGACAGCACGCTTGTTTCGTAGGTTAACTTAGGCATACGGAGTTCATACCCAGTCTATGCATACGGAGTTCATTCCCAGTCTAAGATCAAACCGGATTGAGGGTTACAGTAACAGGATCGACAGCACGCAGGGGGACCGAGCTAATCCCAAGTTTGTACATTCTGCCTCTCCAGTCGGCTGAGCGCCCCTACGCTCGTTTCGTGGGTTGGCTTACGCATACAAAGGACATTCCACGTCTAAGCCCCAGCCGGACCGAGGGTATGGTAGCAGGACTGGGAGTGGGATCGACAACACGCAGAGGGGATCGAGCTGATCCCTGACTTACGCATTATGCCTCTCCGGCAGGCTAAGTGCCCGCATGCTCGTTTCATGGGTTGACTTAGGCATACGAAGTTCGTCCCCAGTTTAAGCATATAGAGTTCATTCCTAGTCTAAGATCGAACCGGATCAAGGGTTACGGCAGCAGGATCGATAGCACGTAGGAGGGATCGGGTCGATCCTCGACTTGCGCATTCTGCCTCTCCAGTTGGCTGAGCACCTGCACGCTCGTTTCATAGGTTGGCTTAGGCATACGGAGTACATTCCACGTCTAAGCCCTAGCTGGACCAAGGGTTATGGTAGTAGGACCGACAGGGAGATCGGCAGCACGTAGAGGGGGATCGGGCTGATCTCCGATCTGCCTCTCCGACCGATTGAGCGCCCGCATGCTCGTTTCGTGGGTTGACTTAGGCATACAGAGTTTATCCGCAGTCTAAGCATGCGATGTTCATTGCCAGTCGAAGATCGGATCGGACTGAAGGTTGCGGTAATAGGATCGGCAGCACGTAGGGGGATCGGGCTGATCCCTGGCTTGTGCATTCTGCCCCTCCAGCCGACTGAGTGCCCGTACGCCCGTTTCATGGGTTGGTTTAGGCATAGGGAGCACATTCCATGTCTAAGCCCCAGCCAGATTGAGGGTTATGGCAGCGGGACCGACAGCACGCATAGGGGGACCGCATGCTCATTTCGTGGGTTGACTTATGCATACGGAGTTCATCCCCAATCTAAAATCAGACCAGACTGAGGGTTATGGTAGCAGGATCGACAGCACGCAGAGGGGATCCGATCGATCCCCAGCTTGTGCATTCTGCCTCTCCGATACACTGAGAGCCCGCACGCTTGTTTCGTGGGTTGGCTTAGGCATACGGAATACATTTCACGTCTAAGCCCTAGCCAGACCGAGGGTTGTGGCAGCAGGACTGGCAGCGGGATCGACAGCACGCAGAGGAGGATCGGGCTGATCCTTGGCTTGCGCATTATGCCTCTCCGACCGGCTGAGCGCCCGCACGCTCATTTTGTGGGTTGACTTAGGAATACGGAGTTCATCCTCAGTCTAATCATACGGGTTCATTCCCAGTCTAAGATCGGACTGCATCGAGGGTTGTGACAGTAGGATCGACAGCACGTAGGGGGGATCGGACCGATCCTCGACTTACGAATTCTGCCTCTCCGGTCGGTTGAGCGCCCACACGCTCGTTTCATGGGTTAACTTAAGCATACGGAGTACATTCCACGTCTAAGCCCTAGTCGGACCGAGGGTATTGGCAGCAAGACTGGTAGCGAGATTGGTAGCACGAAGAGGGGGATTGGGCTGATCGCCGACTTGCGCATTCTGCCTCTTCGGCCGGCTGAGCGCCCGCATGCTCATTTCGTGGGTTCACTTAGGCATACGGAGTTCATCCCCAGTCTAAGCATATGGAGTTCATTCTTAGTCTAAGATCAGACCGGACCGAAGGTTGCGACAGCAGGATCGGTAGCACGCAGAGGGGGATCGGGCTGATCCCCGACTTGCTCATTCTGCCTCTCCGGCCGGCTGAGCGCCCGTACGCCCTTTTCATGGGTTGGCTAAGGCATAGGGAGCTCATTCCATGTCTAAGCCCCAACCAGACCGAGGGTTGTCATAGCGGGACCGGCAGCATGCAGAGAGAGATCGGGTCGATCCTCGGCTTGCTCATTATACCTCTTCGACTGGCTTAGCACCCGTACGCTCATTTCATGGGTTGACTTATGCATGCGAAGTTCATTCCTAGTCTAAGATCAGATCAGACCGAGGGTTGTGGCAGCAGGATCGGTAGCACGCAGGGAGGACCGAGCTTATCCCCGGCTTGCGCATTCTGCCTCTCCGATCGACTTAGCGCCCACACGCTCGTTTCATGGGTTGGCTTAGGCATACGGAGTACATTCCACATCTAAGCCCCAGTCAAACCGAGGGTTGTGGTAGCAAGACCGACAGTAGGATCGACAGCACACAGAGGGGGATCGGGCTGATCCTCTTCTCGCACATTATGCCTTTCCGGCCGACTGAGCGTCCATATGCTCGTTTCGTGGGTTGACTTAGGCATATGGAGTTCATCCCTAGTCTAAACATACGGAGTTCATTCCTAGTCTAAGATCAAACCAGATGGAGGGTTGCAGCAGCAGGATCGGTAGCACGCAGGGGGGACCGAGCCGATCCTCAACTTGTGCATTCTGCCTCTCCGACTGACTGAGCGCCTGCAAGCTCATTTCATGGGTTGGCTTAGGCATACGGAGTACATTCCACATCTAAGCCCCAATTGGACCGAGGGTTGTGGTAGCAGGACTGGCAGCGAGATCGACAGCACGCTGAGAGGGACCGGGCTAATCCCCGACTTGCGCATTATGCCTCTCCGGCAGGCCTCTCCAGTCGGCTAAGTGCCCGTATGCTCGTTTTGTGGGTTGACTTAGGCATACGGAGTTCATCCCCAGTCTAGGCATACGGAGTTTATTCCCAGTTTAAGATCAGACTGGATTGAAGGTTACGACAGCAAGATCGATAGCACGCAGGGTGGACCGGGCCGATCCCCGACTTGTGCATTCTGCCTTTTCGACCGGTTGAGCGCCCGAACGTTCGTTTTATGGGTTGGTTTAGGCAACGAAGCACATTCCACGTCTAAGCCTCAGTCGGACAGAAGGTTATGGTAGTAGGACCGACAGCGGGATCGACAGCACGCAGAGGGGGATCGGGTTGATCCTCGACTTGCACATTATGCCTCTCCGACTGGCTCTTCCAGCCGGCTGAGTACCCGCACGCTCGTTTTATGGGTTGACTTAGGCATACGGAGTTCATCCCCAGACTAAGCATGCGGAGTTCATTCCTAGTCTAAGATCAGACCGGACTGAGGGTTGCGACAGCAGGATCGATAGCACGCAGGGGGGACCAAGCCGATCCCCAGCTTGCGCATTCTGCCTTTCCCGCGGGCTGGGCCCCTGCATGCCCATTTCATGGGTTGGCTTAGACATTGGGAGCTCATTCCATGTCTAAGCCCCAGCCGGACTGAGGGTTGTGGCAGCGGGACTGGTAGCACACAGAGGGGGATCGGGCCGATCCCTGACTTGCGCATTATGCCTCTTTGACCGGCTCAGCTCCCGCACGCTCGTTTCATGGGTTGACCTATGCATACGGAGTTCATTCCCAGTCTAAGATCAGACTAGACCGAGGGTTGCAGTCACAGGATTGACAGCACGTAGGGGGGACCGGGTTGATCCCTGGCTTGCGTAATCTACCTCTTCGGTTGGCTGAGCGCCTGCATGTTTGTTTCGTGGGTTGGCTTAGGCATACAAAGTTCATTCCATGTCTAAGCATACGAAGCTCATTCCCAATCTAAAATTTTGAACCACGGTGCACATGCTAGGCTCAGGCATGTGCTGGTGCCACATTTTTTTGCTTGGGGCACCATCACCGGAGCATCTCCTGAGAGCCTAACCGGCAGCATTGGGGGTTCCGGTGATTGGAGGGGCCGAGAGGTGTGTGCACATGATGTCTGAAATAGGGCATGTACGATGGGTGCTGGAACTTGGCCCTTATATTGGCCCCTTATCCCTTATCAAACCTCGAGAACTCACACCCCCTTAAAGAGCATTTGAGATTTTATAGGTTTGCTGCCAGTAGCTATTAAAGTGTCTAAAATAAAGACACTTTTTTCAAATGGTCACAAAATCTTCTCCACTTTGAGTTTTTAGCTGAAGTTTTTTGTACATGCCAAAAAAAATACAAGGATCACCTCTACCAAATTTGGGGACAAAAATCTTTCTAAAAAAATTTAAAAAAATCTCGAACCATAAAAAGTTTCAAAAATCATGAAAAAAAGAAAATGGGTCGTCTTGCCACGAAACTTCACATGAACGCTTATGGGACCATTGTATTAATTTACAAGCCATAAAAATGGCATTGGCATGGCAGAAATATGAAGATGTGCTTGAACCCACCTACCACCCGTTCGATCCTCGGCTTGCACATCCTGCCTCTCTGGTCGGCTGAACGCCCGCACGCTCGTGTCGTGGGTTAACTTAGGCATATAGAGTTCATCCCCAGTCTAAGCATACGGAGTTCATTCCCAGTCTAAGATCGAATTGGATCGAGGGTTGCGATAGTAGGATCAGTAGCACGTAGGGGGACCGAGATGATCCTCGGCTTGCGCATTCTGCCTCTCTGGCCAGTTGAGCGCTCGCACGCTTGTTTCGTGGGTTGGCTTAGGTATACGGAGTACATTCACATCTAAGCCCCAGCCAGATCGAGGGTTGTGGCAGCGAGATCGGTAACACGTAGAGGGGGATTGAAACGATCCCTGACTTGCGCATTCTGCCTCTCTGATCGGTTGAGCGCCCGTACGCTCGTTTCATGGGTTGGCTTAGGCATACGAAGTACATTCCATGTCTAAGCCCCAGAGTTGTGGCAACAGGAGGGTTGTGGCAACAGGACCGGTAGCGGCACCGGTAGCACACAGAGGGGGATCGAGTTGAGCACTCGTATGCTCGTTTCATGGGTTGACTTAGGCATACGGAGTTCATCCCCAGTCTAAGCATATGGAGTTCATTCCCAGTCTAAGATCAAACCAGATTGAGGGTTGCGGCAGCAGGATCGACAGCACGTAGGAGGGACCGGGCTGATCCCTGGCTTGCGTATTCTACCTCTCCGGTCGGCTGAGCGCCCGCACGTTCATTTCATGGGTTGGCTCAGGCATACGGAGTACATTCCACATCTAAGCCCCAGTCGGACTGAGGGTTGTGGTAGCAGGATCGGCAGCGAGATCGACAGCACACAGAGGGGGATCTGGCTGATCCCTGGCTTGTGCATTATGCCTCTTCGGTTGGCCTCTACGACCGGTTGAGCTCCCGCACACTCGTTTCATGTTTTGACTTAGACATACGGAGTTGATCGCTAGTCTAAGCGTACGAAGTTTATTCCCAGTCCAAGATCAGACCGGACCGAGGGTTGCGGCAGCAGGATTAGCAGCATGTAGGGGGGACCGGGCCGATCCTCGACTTACGCATTCTGCCTCTCCAGTCGGCTGAGCACCCGTACGCCCGTTTCGTGGGTTGGCTTAGGCATAGGGAGCTCATTCCATGCCTAAGCCCTAGTCAGATTGAGGGTTATGGCAGCGGGACTGGCAGCATGCAGAGGGGAACTGGGCTGATCCCCGGCTTACGCATTATGCCTCTTTGGCCGGTTCAGCGCCCGCACACTCGTTTCATGGGTTGACTTATGCATACGGAGTTCATTCCCAGTCTAACATTGGATCAGATCGAGGGTTGCGGCAGTAGGATCGACAGCACGTAGGGGTGATCGAGTCGATCCCCGGCTTGCATATTCTACCTCTCCAGCCAACTGAGCACCCGCACGCTTGTTTCGTGGGTTGGCTTAGGCATACAGAGTTCATTCCATGTCTAAGCATACGGAGCTCATTACCAATCTAAGATTTTGAGCCACGGTGCACATGCTGGGCTCGGGCATGTGCTGGTGCCGCATTTTTTTCACCCTGGGCACCATCGTCGAAGCATCGTCGGAGAGCCTAACCGACAGCATTAAGGGTTCCGATGATTTGGGGGGCCAGGGGGTGTGGGCACACGATGTGCGATGGGTGCTGGTACTTGGCCCTTATATTGGCCCCCTATCCCTCATCAAGCCTTGAGAACTCACACCCTCTTAAAGAGCATTTGAGATTTTATAGGTTTGCTGCCAGTAGCCACTAAAGTGTCTGAAATGGGGACACTTTTTTCAAACGGTCACAAAATCTTCTCTACTTCGAGTTTTTAGCTGAATTTTTTTGTGCATCCGAATAAAAATAAAAGGATCACCTCTACCAAATTTGGGGATAAAACTCTTTCTAAAAAAATTTTAAAAAATCCCGAACCAGGATCGAGGGTTGTGGCAGCACGCACAGGGGGAACAGGCTGTTCCTCGACTTACGCATTATGCCTCTCTGGCTGGCCTCTCCTGCCGGCTAAGCGCTCGCACGCTCCTTTTGTGGGTTGACTTAGGCATACAGAGTTTGTCCCCTGTCAAAGCATACGGAGTTAATTCCCAGTCTAAGATCGGACCACATCAAGGGTTGCGGCAGCAGGATCAATAGCACGTAGGGGGGATCGGGCCGATCCCCGGCTTGCGCATTCTGCCTTTTCGGCTGACTAAGCACCCGCACGCTTGTTTTGTGGTTGGCTGAGGCATACAGAGTACATTCCATGTCTAAGCCCCAGTCGGACCGACGGTTATGGCAGCAGGACCGGCAACAGGATCGGTTACATGTAGAGGGGGACCGGGTTGATCCACGGCTTGCGCATTATACGCTCGTTTCATGGGTTGACTTAGCCATACGGAGTTCATCCCCAGTCTAAGCATACGGAGTTCATTCCCAGTCTAACATCAGACCGGATCGAGCGTTACGGTAGAAGGATCGACAGCACGCAGGGGTATCGAGTCGATCCCCGGCTTGCGCTTTTAACCTCTCCGACCGACTGAGAACCCGCACGCTCGTTTCGTGGGTTGGCTTAGGCATAGGGAGCTGATTCCATGTCTAAGCCCCAGCCAAATCGAGGGTTGTGGCAGCGGGACCAGCAGCACACAGAGGGCGACCAAGTCGATCCTCGGTTTTCCATTATGCCTCTTCGACTGGCTCAGTGCCCGCACGGTCGTTTCGTGGGTTGGCTTAGGCATACGGAGTTCATTCCATGTCTAAGCATACGGAGCTCATTTCCAGTCTAAGATTTTGAGCCACGATGCACATGCTGGGCTCGGGCATGTGCTGAGCACCCGCACGCTCGTTTCGTGGGTTGACTTAGGCATACGGAGTTAATCCCCAGTCTAAGCATACGGAGTTCATTCCCAGTATAAGATCAGACCGGATTGAGGGTTACGGCGGCAGGATCGACAGCACATAGGTAGGATCGGGCTGATCCCCGGCTTGCCCGTTCTGCCTCTCCAGCCAGCTGAGCGCCCGTACGCTTATTTCGTGGGTTGGCTTAGGCATACGAAGTACATTCCACATCTAAGCCCTAGTCGGACCGAGGGTTGTGGCAGCAGGACCGACAGCAGGATCGGTAGCACACAGAGAGGGATCAGGCTGATCCTCGTCTTGCGTATTATGCCTCTTCGATCGACCTCCCTAGCTGGCTGAGCACCCGCAAGTTTGTTTCGTGGGTTGACTTAGGCATACGGAGTTCATTCCATGTCTAAGCAAACAGAGCTCATTCCCAATCTAAGATTTTATCGGATCGAGGGTTGCGACAGCAAGATCGACAGCACATAGGGGGGATCGGGCTAATCCCCGGCTTGCGCATTCTACCTCTCCGTTCAGTTGAGTGCCCGCACGCCCGTTTCGTGAGTTGGCTTAGGCATAGGTAGCTCATTCCATGTCTAGGCCCCAGTCGGACTGAGGGTTGTGGCAGCGGGACCGGCAGCACGTAGAAGGGGATCGAGCTAATCCCTGGCTTGCGCATTATGCCTCTTCGACCGGCACAGCACCTACGCACTCGTTTCATAGGTTGACTTATGCATACGGAGTTCATTTCCAATCTCTGATCGGCCTCTCCTGTCGGTTGAGTGCCTGCACACTCGTTTCATGGGTTGACTTACGCATACGGAGTTCATCCCCAGTCTAAGCATACGGAGTTCATTCCCAGTCTAAGATCAGACCGGATTGAGGGTTGCGGTAGCAGGATTGACAGCACACAGGGGGGGTCGGGTCGATCTCCGGCTTGCGCATTCTACCTTTCCGGCCGGCTGAGCGCCTGCATGCTCATTTCGTGGGTTGGCTTAGGCATACGGAGTTCATTCCATGTCTAAGCATACAGAGCTCATTCCCAGTCTAAGATTTTGCCATGGTGCACATGCTGGGCTCAAGCATGTGCTGGTGCCGCATTTTTTTTACCCGGGGCACCATCGTCGGAGCATCGCTGGAGAGCCTAACCGACGGTACTGGGGTTCCGATGATTGGGGAGGCCGGGGGGTGTGCGCACATGATGTGTGATGGGTGCTTGTACTTGGCCCTTATATTGGCTCCCTATCCCTCATCAAACCTCGAGAACTCACACCCCCTTAAAGAGCATTTGAGATTTTATAGGTTTGCTGCCAGTAGCCATTAAAGTGTCTGAAATGGGGACACTTTTTTCAAACGGTCACAAAATCTTCTCCACTTGGAGTTTTTAGCTGAATGTTTTTCTGCATGCCAACAAAAATAAAAGGATCACCTCTACCAAAGTTGGGGATAAAAATCTTTCTAAAGAAATTTTAAAAAATTCCAAATCGTTAAAAGTTTCAAAAATCGTGAAAAATAGAAAACGGGTCGTCTTGCCACGAAACTTCACATGAAGGCTTAGGGGACCATTGTATGAATTTACAAGCCATAAAAATGGCATTGGCATGGCAGTAATATGAAGATGTGCTTGAACCCACCTACTACCTGTTGGATCCCTAGCTTACGCATCCTGCCTCTCTGGTCGACTGAGCACCCGTAGGCTCGTTTTGTGGGTTGACTTAGGCATACAAAGTTCATCCCCAGTCTAAGTGTAACGGGCTCTGACCTTAGACTCAGAAACCCTACGACCTTAGGCTTGGAATCTCTTCTTTTATGCCTAAGTCAGCCTAAAACACAAGCGTGCGGGCGCTAGAACAATGGGAAGGGCTAATTATGCAAGTTAAAGAGAAATAGGATAACAAGACAGAATTCTGGAAATGCTCTTGTATTCACTAAAACAGAAGTGTTTGATGGTGTACAAATGATGGTGGAGCAGCCCTCTATTTATAGTTGAGGCTCTAGCTACAACTTAATGGCATATCCCTAGAATAAAGGCTAAAATCATGGGATTATATAGATTACAATCAATCAAGATGCTAACTCCTGATTTTCAGGGTCAACCAAATTTGCCAGGATGCTCCAACTGATCCTACCTGCTTCCAGAAGCTTCCCTTGCATGTCCAGCACGTTGGGCCCTTTTAGATATGGTACAGGAAACTTGTATGCCAGGCTTTGGTCTCACGGGCTGGCCTGCAAGTTGGGCGAGCGTTCTAAACTCATTTACTAGGCTTTACGCACTGATACCCGCTAGCGCGCCTGGTCTGCGGGCCTCAATCTCGGGCTCGCCTGCTGATCTGGCTGATGTGCCTGGCGTACCCGCCCAAGGCGTGACATTCTCCTCCACCTGATTGTGCAATGACTTCATTGCATCTTCTGCATGGTACTGCCTGATTTGGTCCCCAAACTGCCATAAGTCATCTGCTGGTTCCCAACTCACCTCACTGTCTGAAAGTCCCTTCCAGCGCACCAAGTACTCATGTCTTGGTTGATAATTCTTTCATCTCACCTCCCGATCAGCCGTGATGCTGTGGACCTCCTTCTCATATGAGGCCCTTGCTCCCAATGGTGCACACTTTGACTCTGCCCATCCTAGATCTCCCTCATCCTCATGAACGGCTTGAGCATGCTCACATGGAACACCGGGTGTACCCTCGGCTTGGGTGGCATATCGAGCTTGTAGGCAACCTTGCCTACCCTCTTGACTACTCGGAAAGGTCCCTCATACCTCTGGACTAGGCCTTTGTACAGCCCCCTATGGTGCACAATGGGATGCAGCTTCACCAACACCAAGTCTCCAACCTGGAACTGTACATCCCGCCTCTTCTGGTCTGCCCACTTCTTCGACCTCTTGGCCGTCTTGTGTAGACAAACTCTAGCCAAGTCAGTTTGCTCTTGCCATGCCTTGGCAAACTTGTATGCTGCTGGATTTGGCCCTATATAACCTACAGCAATCGAACCGGGTGTTAGTGGTTGTTGCCCTATCACAACCTCAAATGGGTTCTGGTTCGTTACATCACTCATTTGCAAGTTGTAGGAAAACTGTGCAATATCTAGCAGCTTTGGCCAGTCCCTTTGTGTGGCACTCACATAGTGCCTGAGGTAGACCTCCAATAGTCCATTTACTCGCTCTGTCTGCCCATCGGTCTGCAGATGCATGCAGTGAAAAAGTTCAAGTCTGACCCCAATAGCTTGAACAACTCAATCCAGAACCTGCCCCTGAAATGCTCGTCCCGATCACTAACAATGGTCCTCGACACTCCCCAGTACTTAACCATGTTCTTCAAGAACAATCGAGCTGCCTCCTCGGCTGGGCACTCCTTGGTTGCTGGAATGAAGATTCCATACTTGGAAAACCTGTCCACCACTACCATGATGCTTCCAAACCCTTCTACTTTGGGTAGACCAACTATAAAGTCCAGAGAAACATTCTCCCAAGGTCGTTCTGGCTCTGGCAATGGCTCTAAGAGACCGCCTAGTTTCTTGAGCTCCACCTTGTCCTGTTGGCACACAAGATAAGTCTTCACATAGGCCTCCACATCATCCCTTATGTGCGGCCAGTAGTATTGGTCCTCGATCAGTGCCAAGGTACAGCTCACTCTAGGTGTCCAGCCCACCTTGAATCATGACACTTTTGCAAAACTTCCTTGCGAAGCTTTTCATGCTATGGCACAAACAGTTTACTGCCCCTGGAGTATAGCAAGCCATCCTGTAACCAAAACCGCCTAGTCTTACCTTACTGGGTGTACTCCATCAAAGCTTTGGCTGTAGGATCATGCGTAAGTCCCTCCTTGATGTGCGTCACTAGTGACCCCTCTGGTTGGCTAATGGCAGCAAGGTTAGCCTTACTGCTCAAGGCGTCTGCCACTAGGTTCGCCCGCCCCAGCTTGTACTCCATCTGAAAGTCAAATTTCGTAAGAAAATCTTGCCATCTCGCCTGCTTGGGGGATAGCTTCTTTTGCGTCTGGAAGTATCTGGTCACCACATTGTCCGTCCTCACCATGAACCTCGACCCCAACAGGTAATGGCACCAAGTGCGTAAATAGTGCACCACTACAGTCATTTCTTTCTCTTGGACCGTGTACTTGCGTTCAGTCTTGTTTAGCTTCCTGCTCTCGAACATGACTAGATGTCCCTCTTGCATCAACATGCCCCCTATGGCAAAGTCTAATGCATCCGTATGCACCTCATACGACTTGGCATGGTCTGGCAAGGCCAAGATTGGCTTCTCGGTCACAACCTACTTCAAACTGTCAAAGGCTTCCTGGCACCTTGCGCTCCACTCCCATACTCTCCCTTTCTTGAGCAAGTCAGTCAATGGCGTGGCTATTGCTGAGTGACCTTTGATGAAGTGCCTGTAGTAGTTGACCAGCCCAAGGAACGATCTCAACTCAGTGACCTTGGCTGGCAGTTGCCACTCCAGGATGGCGTGTATCTTGCCTTCATCCATGCGTATCCTGCCACCTCCCACTATGTGGCCAAGGAACGGGATCTCCTGCTGGGTGAACGAGCACTTCTCCCTCTTGACAAATAGCTTGTGCACCCGTAACACCTCGAACATCTGTCTCAAGTGGTCGGCTGAGCACTCGCACGCTTGTTTCATGGGTTGACTTAGGCATACGAAGTTCATCCCCAGTCTAAGCATACGGAGTTCATTCCTAGTCTAAGATCAAACCAAATCGAGGGTTGTGACAGTAGCATCGATAGCACGTAAGGGGGACCGAGCTGATCTCCGGCTTGCGCATCCTGCCTCCTCGATCGACTGAGCGCCCGTACGCTCGTTTCGTCAGTTGGCTTAGGCATACAAAGTACATTCCATGTCGAAGCCCTAGCCAAACCAAGGGTTGTGGCAGTAGGACCGACAACGGGATCAGTAGCACGTAGAAGAGGGATCGGACCGATCCCCGACTTGCGCAATATGCCTCTCCGACTAGCCTCTTCAGCCTGCTGAGCGCGCGCACGCTCATTTTGTGAGTTGACTTAGGCATACGGAGTTCATCCCCAGTCAATTATTTGAAGTTCATTCCCAATCTAAGATCGAACCGGACCGAAGGTTACGACAGCACGTAGGGGGGACCGGGCCGATCCCCGGCTTACGCATTCTGCCTCTCCAGTCGGCTGAGCGTTTGCACGCCCATTTCGTGGGTTGGCTTAGGCATAGGGAGCTCATTCCATGTCTAAGCCCTAGCCAGACTGAGGGTTGTGGCAGCGAGACTGGCAGCATAAAGAAGGGGACCGGGTCGATCCCCGGCTTACGCATTATGCCTCTTCGACCGGCTCAGCACCCGCACGTTCATTTCGTGGGTTGACTTATGCATACGGAGCTCATTCCTAGTCTAAGATCAGATCGAACCAAGGGTTTTGGTAGCAAGATCGACGGCACGTAGGGGGGATCGGGTCGATCCCTGGCTTGCGCATTCTACCGCTCCGACCGGCCGAGCGCCCGCACGCTCGTTTCGTGAGTTGGCTTAGGCATACGGAGTTCATTCCATGTCTAAGAATACGAAGCTCATTCCCAGTCTAACATTTTCAGCCATGGTGAAAATGCTGGGCTCGGGCATGTGCTGGTGCCACATTTTTTTCACCCAGGGCACCATCGTCGGAGCATCGCCGGAGAGCCTAACAGACGGCATTGGGGGTTCCGACGATTAGGGGGGCAGGGGGTGTGCACACATGATGTGCGATGGGTGCTGGTACTTGGCCCTTATATTGGCCCCCTATCCCTCATCAAACCTTGAGAACTCACACCCCTTAAAGAGCATTTGAGATTTTATAGGTTTGCTGCCAGTAGCCATTAAAGTGTTCGAAATAGGGACAATTTTTTCAAATGGTCACAAAATCTTCTCCCCTTCGATTTTTTGGCTGAATTTTTTTTTGCAAGCCAACAAAAATACAAGGAACACCTCTACCAAATTTGGGGGCAAAACTATTTCTAAAAAAATTTTAAAAAATCTCGAACCGTAAAAAGTTTCAAAAATCGTGAAAAATAGAAAACGGGTCGTCTTGCCACGAAACTTCACATGAAGGCTTAGGGGACCATTGTATGAATTTAAAAGCCGTAAAAATGGCATTAGCATGGCAGAAATATGAAGATGCACTTGAACCCACCTACCACCCGTTCGATCCCCGACTTGCGCATCCTGCCTCTCTGGTTGGCTGAGCGCCCGCACGCTCGTTTCGTGGGTTGACTTAGGCATACGGAGTTCATCCCTAGTCTAAGCATAAGGAGTTCATTCCCAGTCTAAGATCAGACTGGATCGAGGGTTGTTGCAGTAGGATCGATTGCACGTATGGGGGACCGGGCCGATCCCCGGCTTGTGCATTCTACCTCTGCGATCGACTGAGCACCCACACGCCTGTTTCATGGGTTAGCTTCGGCATACGGAGTACATTCCATGTCTAAGCCCCAGCCAGACCGAGGGTTATGGCAGCAGGACCGGCAGCGGGATCGACAGCACGCAGAGGAGGATCGGGCTAATCCTCGACTTGCGCATTATGCCTCTCCGATCGACCTCTCTGGCCGACTGAGCACCCGTATGCTCATTTCATGGGTTGACTTAGGGATACGGAGTTCATCCCCAGTCTAAGCATATGGAGTTCATTCCCAGTCTAAGATCAGATCGGACCGAGGGTTGAAGTAGTAGGATCGGCAGCACGCAGGGGGGACCGAGCCGATCCCCGGCTTGCGCATTCTGCCTCTCCGGTCGGTTGAGCGGCCGCTTGCCCGTTTCGTGGGTTGGCTTAGGCATAGGGAGCTCATTCCATGTCTAAGCCCCAGTCGGACCGAGGGTTGTGGCAGCGGGATCGACAGCACACAGAGGGGGACTGGGCCGATCCCCGGCTTGCGCATTATGCCTCTTCGGTTGGCTCAGTGCCTGCGTGCTCATTTCGTGGGTTGACTTATGCATACGGAGTTCATTTCCAGTCTAAGATCGGACCGGACCGAGGGTTGCGACAGCAAGATCGACAGTACGCAGGGGGGATCGGGTTGATCCCCGACTTGCACATTCTGCCTCTCCGACTGACTGAGCGCCCGCATGCTAATTTCGTGGGTTCGCATGCTCGTTTCGTGGGTTGGCTTAGGCATACGGAGTTCATTCCATGTCTAAGCATACAGAGCTCATTCCCAGTCTAAGATTTTGAGCCACGGTGCGTATGCTGAGCTCGGGCATGTGCTGGTGCCGCATTTTTTTCGCCCGGTGAACCATCGTCGGAGCATCGCCTGAGAGCCTAATCGACGGCATTTGAGATTTTATAGGTTTGCTGCCAGTAGCCATTAAAGTGTTTGAAATGGGGAGACTTTTTTTAAACGGTCACAAAATCTTCTCCATTTCGAGTTTTTAGCTGAATTTTTTTGTTCATGCCAACAAAAATACAAGGATCACCTCTACCAAATTTGGGGACAAAACTCTTTCTAAAAAAATTTAAAAAATCCCAAACCGCAAAAAGTTTTGAAAATCGTGAAAAATAAAAAACGGGTCGTCTTGCCACGAAACTTCACATGAAGGCTTAGGGGACCATTGTATGAATTTACAAGCCATAAAAATGGCATTGGCACGGCAGAAATATGAAGATGTGCTTGAACCCACCTACCACCCGTTCGATCCTCGACTTACGCATGCTACCTCTCTGGCTGACTGAGTGCCCGCATGCTCGTTTTGTGGGTCGACTTAGGCATACGAAGTTCATCCCCAGTCTAAGCACACGGAGTTCATTCCCAGTCTAAGATCGGACCGGATTGAAGGTTGCGACAGTGGGATCGGCTACACGCAGGGGGGACCGGACAGATCCTCAGCTTGCGTATTTTGCCTCTCCTGTCAGCTGAGCACCCTCGCACTCGTTTCATGGGTTGGCTTAGGCATTCGGAGTACATTCCATGTCTAAGCCCCAGTCGGACCGAGGGTTGTGGCAGCAGGACCGACAGCGGGATCGACAGCATGTAGAGGGGGATCGGGCAGATCCCCGGCTTGAGCATTATGCCTCTCCGATCGGCCTCTTCGATCAGCTAAGTGTCTGAATGCTCGGTTCCTGGGTTGACTTAGGCATATAGAGTTCATCCCGAGTCTAAGCATACAAAGTTCATTCCCAGTCTAAGATCAGACTGGACTGAGGGTTGCGACAGCAGGATTGGCAGCACACAGAGGGGATCGGGCTGATCCCTGGCTTGCGCATTCTGCCTCTCCAGCCAGCTGAGCACCTGCAGGCCCGTTTCGTGGTTTGGTTTAGGCATAGGGAGCTTATTCCATGTCTAAGCGCCAGCCGGACTGAGGGTTGTGGCAGCGGGACTGACAGCACATAGAGGGGGACCGAGCTGATCCTCGGCTTGCTCATTATGCCTCTTCGGTCAGCTCAACACCCGCACGCTCGTTTCGTGGGTTGACTTATGCATACGGAGTTCATTCCCAGTCTAAAATTAGATAGACCGAGGGTTGCATCAGTAGGATCGACAGCACGTAAAGGGGACCGAGTCGATCCTCGAGTTGTGCATTCTACCTCTCTGGCCGACTAAGTGCCCTCACGCTCGTTTCGTGGGTTGGCTTATGCATACGGAGTACATTCCATGTCTAAGCCTCAGTCGGACTGAGGGTTGTGGCAGTAGGACCGGTAACGGGATCGATGGCATGTAGAAGGGGATCGGGCTGATCCCCGGCTTGCACATTATGCCTCTCTGGCAGACCTCTTCATCCGGCTAAGCGCCCGCACGCTCGTTTCATGGGTTGACTTAGGCATACGGAGTTCATCCGTAATTTAAGCGTATGGAGTTCATTCCCAATCTAAGATCGAATCGAACCGAAAGCTGCAGCAGCAGGATCGACGGTACACAGGGTGTACCGGGCCGATCCCCGGCTTGCGCATTCAGCCTCTTCGGTCGGCTGAGCGCCCGCACGCCCGTTTCGTGGGTTGGCTTAGGCATAGGGAGCTCATTCCATGTCTAAGTCCCAGCCAGACCAAGGGTTGTGGCAGCGGGATGGGCAGCACGCAGAGGGGGACCGGGTCGATCCCCGTTTGCACATTATGTCGCTTTGGTCGGCTCAGCGCCCGCACGTTTGTTTCATGGGTTGACTTCTGCATACAGAGTTCATTCTCAATCTAAGATCAGACCGGATCGAGGGTTGTAGTAGCAAGATCGACAGCATGTAGGGGGGACCGGGTTGATCTTCGACTTGCGCATTCTGCCTCTCTGGCCAGCTAAGCGCCCGCACGCTCGTTTTGTGGGTTGGCTTAGTCATACAGAGTTCATTCCATGTCTAAGCATACAGAGCTCATTCCCAATCTAAGATTTTGAGCCGCGGTGCACATGCTGGGCACAAGCATGTGCTGGTGCAACATTTTTTTCGGTTGGGGCACCATCGTCGGAGCATCGTCGGAACATCACCGGAGAGCCTAACCGACGGCATTGGGGGTTCCGACGATTGGGGGGGCCGGGGGGTGTGCGCACATGATGTGCAATGGGTGCTGGTTCTTGGCCCTTATATTGGCCCCCTATCCCTCATCAAACCTCGAGAACTCACACCCCCTTAAAGAGCATTTGAGATTTTATAGGTTTGCTGCCAGTAGCCATTAAAGTGTCTGAAATGGGGACACTTTTCTCAAATGGTCACAAAATCTTCTCCACTTCGAGTTTTTAGTTGAAGTTTTTTGTGCATGCCAACAAAATACAAGGATCACCTCTACCAAATTTGGGGACAAAACTCTTTCTAAAAAGATTTAAAAAAATCCCAAACCACAAAAAGTTTCAAAAATCGTGAAAAATAGAAAACGGGTCGTCTTGCCACGAAACTTCACATGAAGGCTTAGGGGACCATTGTATGAATTTACAAGCCATAAAAATGGCATTGGCATGGCAGCAATATGAAGATGTGCTTGAACCCACCTACCACCCGTTCGATCCTCGGCTTGCGCATCCTGCCTCTCTGGTCAGTTGAGCGCCCGCACGTTCGTTTCGTGGGTTGACTTAGGCATACGGAGTTTATCCCTAGTCTAAGTGTCACGGGCTCCAACCTTAGACTCAAAAACTGTGCGGCCTTAAGCTTGGAATCTCCTCCTTTATGCCTAAGTTAGCCTGAAACACAAGCGTGCGGGCACTAGAACAATGGGAAGGGCTAATTACGCAAGTTAAAGAAAAACAGGATAACAAGACAGAATTCTGGAAATGCTCTTGTATTCACTGAAACAGAAGTGTTTGATGGTGTACAAATGAGGTGGAGCAGCCCTCTATTTATAGTTGAGGCTCTAGCTACAACTTAATGGCATATCCCTAGAATAAAGGCTAAAATCATAGGATTATACAGATTACAATCAATCAGGATGCTAACCCCTGATTTTCAGGGTCAACCAAATCTGCCAGGATGCTCCAGCTGATCCTGCCTGCTTTCAGAAGCTTTCCTTGCGTGTCCAGCACCTTGGGCCCTTCTGGATATGATGCATAAAGCTTGTATGCCAGGCCTTGGTCTTACAGGCTGGCCTGTAAGTTGGGTGGGTGTTCTGAACTCGTTTGCTAGGCTTTGCGCACTGATACCTGCCAGCACGCCTGGTCTGCGAGCCTCAATCTTTGGCTCCCCTGCTGGTCTTCTTGATGTGCTTGGCGCACCCGCCCAGGGTGTGACATTCTTCCCCACCTGATTGCGTAATGCCCTCATTACGTCTTCTGCATGGTACTGCCTGATCTGGTCCCCAAACTGCCATAAGTCATCTGCTGGTTCCCAACTCACCTCACTATCTGGAAGTCCCTTCCAGCGCACCAAGTACTCATGTCTTGGTTGATAATTCTTCCATCTCACCTCTCGGTCAGCCATGATGCTGTGGACCTCCTTCTCATATGAGGCCCTTGCTCCCAATGGTGCACACTTTGACTCTGCCCATCCTGGATCTACCTCATCCTCATGAAATGGCTTGAGCATGCTCATATGGAACACCGGGTGTACCTTCGACTTGGGTGGCATATCCAGCTTGTAGGCAACCTTGCCTACCCTCTTGACTACTCACAAAGGTCCCTCATACCTCTGGACTAGGCCTTTGTACAGCCCCCTATGGCGCACAATGGGATGCAACTTCACCAACACCAAGTCTCCAACCTGGAACTGTACATCCTGCATCTTCTGGTCTGCCCACTTCTTCGACCTCTTAGCCGCCTTTTGTAGACAAACTCTGGCCAAGTCAGTTTGCTCCTGCCATGCCTTGGCAAACTTGTATGCTACTGGATTCGACCCTGTATAACCTGCAGCAATCGAACTGGGTGTTAGTGGTTGTTGCCCTGTCATAACCTCAAATAGGCTCTGGTTCGTTGCCTCGTTCCTTTGCAAGTTGTAGGAAAACTGCGTAATATCTAGCAGCTTTGGCCAGTCCCTTTGTGTGGCACTCACATAGCGCCTAAGGTAGACCTCCAATAGTCCATTTACTCACTTTGTCTGCCCATCGGTCTGCGGATGCATGCTGGTGGAAAAGTTCAAGTCTGACCCCAATAGCTTGAACAACTCAATCCAGAACCTGCCCGTGAAATGCCCGTCCCGATCACTAACAATGGTCCTCGGCACTCCCAAGTACTTAACCATGTTCTTCAAGAACAATCGAGCTGCCTCCTCGGCTGGACACTCCTTGGTTGCTGGAATAAAGATTCCATACTTGGAAAACCTATCCACCACTACCATGATGCTTCCAAACCCTTCTGGTTTGGGTAGACCGACTATAAAGTCCAGAGAAACACTCTCCCATGGTCGCTCTGGCACTGGCAATGGCTCTAAGAGATCGCCTGGTTTCTTGAGCTCCACCTTGTCCTATTGGCACACAAGATAAGTCTTCACATAGGCCTCCACATCGTCCCTCATGTGTGGCCAGTAGTACCGATCCTCGATCAGTGCCAAGGTGCGGCTCACTCTGGGTGTCCAGCCCACCTTGAATCATGACACTCTTACAAAACTTCCTTACGGACCTTTCCGTGCTACAGCACAAACAGTTTACTGCCCCTGGTGTACAGTAAGCCATCCTGTAACCAAAACCGCCTAGTCTTACCTTGCTGGGCGTACTCCATCAGAGCTTTGGCTGTAGGATCATGCGCAAGTCCCTCCTTGATGCGCAGCACTAGTGACCCCTCTGGTTGGCTAATGGCAGCAAGGTTAGCCTTCCTGCTCAGGGTGTCTGCCACTAGGTTCACCCATCCCGGCTTGTACTCCATCTGAAAGTCAAATTCCGTAAGAAAATCTTGCCATCTCGCCTGCTTGGGGGACAGCTTCTTTTGCGTCTGGAAGTAGCTTGTCACCACATTGTCCGTCCTTACCATGAATCTCGACCCCAACAGGTAATGGCGCCAAGTACGCAAACAGTGCACCACTGCAGTCATCTCTTTCTCTTGGACCATGTACTTGCGTTCAGTCTCGTTTAGCTTCCTGCTCTCGAACGTGGCTGGACGTCCCCCTTGCACCAACACGCCCCCTATGGCAAAGTCTAATGCATCCGTATGCACCTCATACGGCTTGGCATGGTTTGGCAAGGCCAAGACTGGCTCCTCGATCACAGCCCGCTTCAACTTGTCAAAGGCTTTCTGGCACCCTACGTTCCACTCCCATGCTCTCCCTTTCTTGAGCAAGTCAGTCAATGGCGTGGCTATTGCTGAGTGACCTTTGATGAAGCGCCTGTAGTAGTTGACCAGCCCAAGGAACGATCTCAACTCAATGACCTTGGCTGGCAGTTGCCACTCCAGGATGGCGTGTATCTTGCCTTCATCCATGCGTATCCTGCCACCTCCCACTATGTGGCTAAGGAATGGGATCTCCCGCTGGGCGAATGAGCACTTCTCCCTCTTGACAAACAGCTTGTGCGCCCGTAACACCTCGAACACCTGTCTCAAGTGGTCGGCTGAGCGCCCGCACGCTCATTTCATGGGTTGACTTAGGCATATGGAGTTCATCCCCAGTCTAAGCATACGGAGTTCATTCCCAGTCTAAGATCAGACCGGATCGAAGGTTGTAGCAACAGCATCGGTAGCACGCAGGGGGGATCAGACCAATCCTCAGCTTGCACATTTTGCCTCCTTGGTTGACTGAGCACCCGCACGCTCGTTTCGTGGGTTGGCTTAGGCATACGGAGTACATTCCATGTCCAAGCCCCAGCCAGACCGAGGGTTGTGGCAGTAGGACCGGTAGCAGGATCAGTAGCATGCAGAAGGTGGACTGAGCTGATCTCCAGCTTGCGCATTATGCCTCTCTGGCTGGCCTCTTCGACCGACTGAGCACTCGTACGCTCATTTCGTGGGTTAACTTAGGCATACGGAGTTCATCCCCAGTCTAAGCATACGAAGTTCATTCCCAGTTTAAGATCGGATCGGACCGAAGGTTGCGGTAGCAGGATTGGTAGCACGCAGGGGGACCGGGCCGATCCTCGGCTTATGCATTCTGCCTCTCCGGTTGGCTGAGCGCCCGCATGCCCAATTCATGGGTTGGTTTAGGCATAGGGAGCTCATTCCATGTCTAAGCCTTAGCTGGACTGAGGGCTGTGGCAGCGGGACTGGCAGCATACAGAGGGGGACTAGGTTGATCCCCGGCTTGCACATTATGCCTTTTCGACCGGCACGCTCGTTTCATGGGTTGACTTATGCATACAGAGCTCATTCCCAGTCTAAGATCAGACCGAATCGAGGGTTGCGGTAGCAGGATCGACAACACGCAGGGTGGGATTGGGTCGATCCCAGACTTGCGCATTCTACCTCTCCGGCCGACTGAGCGCCCACACGCTCGTTTTGTGGGTTGGCTTAGGCATACGGAGTTCATTCCATGTCTAAGCATACGGAGCTCATTCCCAGTCTAAGATTTTGAGCCACGGTGCACATGCTGGACTTGGGCATGTGCTGGTGCCGCATTTTTTTCGCCCAAGGCACCATCACCGAAGCATTGCCGGAGAGCCTAACTGACGGCATTGGGGGTTCCGACGATTGGAGGGGCTGGGGGGTGTGCGCACTTGATGTGCGATGGGTGCTGGTACTTGGCCCTTATATTGGCCCCCTATCCCTCATCAAACCTCGAGAACTCACACCCCCTTAAAGAGCATTTGAGATTTTATAGGTTTGCTGCCAGTAGCCAATAAAGTGTTTGAAATGGGGACACTTTTTTCAAACGGTCACAAAATCTTCTCCACTTCAAGTTTTTAGCTGAATTGTTTTGTGCATGCCAATAGAAATACAAGGATCACCTCTACCAAATTTGGGGACAAAACTCTTTCTAAAAAAATTTTAAAAAATCTCGAACCACAAAAAGTTTCAAAAATCATGAAAAATAGAAAACGGGTCGTCTTGCCACGAAACTTCACATGAAGGCTTAGGGGACCATTGTACGAATTTACAAGCCATAAAAATGGCATTGGCATGGCAGAAATATGAAGATGTGCTTGAACCCACCTACCACTCGTTCGATCCCCGGCTTGCGCATCCTACCTCTCTGGTCGGTTGAGTGCCCACACGCTCGTTTCGTGGGTTGACTTAGGCATACGGAGTTCATCCCCAGTCTAAGCATAAGGAGTTCATTCCCAGTCTAAGATCAAACCGGATTGAGGGTTGCGACAGTAGGATCGACAGCACGTATGGGGGACCGAGTCGATCCCCGGCTTATGCATTTTACCTCTCTGGCCGACTGAGCACCCACATGCTTGTTTCGTGGGTTAGCTTAGGCATATGGAGTACATTCCATGTCTAAGGCCCAGCCGGATCGAGGGTTGTGGTAGCAGGACCGGCAGCGAGATCGACAACATGCAGAGGGGGATCGGGCTGATCCTTGGCTTGCGCATTATGCCTCTCTGACCGGCCTCTTCGGCCTGTTAAGCGCCCGCACGCTCATTTTGTGGGTTCACTTAGGCAAATGGAGTTCATCCCCAATCTAAGCATACGGAGTTCGTTCCCAGTCTAAGATCAGATTGGATCGAGGGTTGCGGCAATAGGATCGGCAGCACGCAGAGGGGACCGGGCCGATCCCCAGCTTACGCATTCTGCCTGTCTGGCCGGCTGAGCAGCCACATGCTCGTTTCGTGGGTTAGCTTAGGCATAGGGAACTCATTCCATGTCTAAGCCCCAGCCGGACCGAGGGTTGTGGCAGCAGGACCGGTAGCACGTAGAGGGGGACCAGGCCGATCCCCGCTTGCGCATTATGCCTCTTCGGTTGGTTTAGTGCCCGCACGCTCGTTTCGTGGGTTAACTTATGCATACAGAGTTCATTCCTAGTGTAAGATCGGACCGGACCGAGGGTTACGGTAGTAGGATCGACAGCACGCAAGGGGGGGCCAGGTCGAGCCCCGACTTGCGCATTCTGCCTCTCCAGTCGGTTGAGCGCCCGCATGCTCGTTTCGTAAGTTGGCTTAGGCACACGGAGTTCATTCCATGTCTAAGCATACGGAGCTCATTCCCAGTCTAAGATTTTGAGCCACAGTGCACATGTTGGGCTCGGGCATGTGCTGGTACCGTATTTTTTTCGCCCAGTGCACCATCGTCGGAGCATTGCTGGAGAGCCTAACCGACGGATTAGGGGTTCCGACGATTGGGGGGGCCGGGGGGTGTGCGCACATGATGTGAGATGGGTGCTGGAACTTGGCCCTTATATTGGCTCCCTATCCCTCATCAAACCTTGAGAACTCACAACCCCTTAAAGAGCATTTGAGATTTTATAGGTTTGTTGCCAGTAGCCATTAAAGTGTCTGAAATTAGGACACTTTTTTCAAACGATCACAAAATCTTCTCCATTTCGAGTTTTTAGATGAATTGTTTTGTGCATGCCAAAAAAAATACAAGGATCACCTCTACCAAATTTGGGGACAAAAATCTTTCTAAAAAAATTAAAAAAAATCTCGAACCGTAAAAAGTTTCAAAAATCATGAAAAATAGAAAACGGGTCATCTTGCCATGAAACTTCACATGAAGGCTTAGGGGACCATTGTATGAATTTACAAGCCATAAAAATGGCATTGGCATGACATAAATATGAAGATGTGCTTGAACCCACCTACCAACCGTTCGATCCCTGGCTTACGCATCCTACCTCTCTGGTCGGCTAAGCACCCACATGCTCGTTTTGTGGGTTGACTTAGGCATGCAAAGTTCATTCCCAGTCTAAGATTGAACTGGATCAAGGGCTGCGATAGCAGGATCGACTGCACGCAGGGGGGACCGGGTCGATCCTCGGCTTGCGTATTCTACCTCTCCGATCGGCTGAGCGCCCACACGCTCGTTTTGTGGGTTGGCTTAGGCATACGGAGTACATTCCATGTCTAAGCCCCAGCCGGACCGAGGGTTGTGGCAGTAGGACCGATAGCGGGATCGGCAGCATGCAGAAAGGGATCGGGCTAATCTCCGACTTACGCATTATGCCTTTTCGACCGGCCTCTTCGGCCGGCTGAGTGCCCGCACGCTCATTTCGTGGTTTGACTTAGGCATACGAAGTTCATCCCCAATCTAAGCATACAGAGTTCATTCCCAATCTAAGATCGAACTAGACTGAGGGTTGCGATAGCAGGATTGGTAGCACGCAAAGGGGATCAGGCCGAACCCCAGCTTGTGCATTCTACCTCTCCGACCGGCTGAGGGCCCGCACGCCCGTTTCGTGGGTTGGCTTAGGCATAGGGAGCTCATTCCATGTCTAAGCCCTAGTCGGACAGAGGGTTGTGGCAGCGGGACTGGTAGCACACAGAGGGGGAACGAGCTGATCCTCGGCTTGCACATTATGCCTCTTCGATCGGCTCAGCACCCGCACGCTCGTTTCGCGGGTTGACTTATACATACGGAGTTCATTTCTAGTCTAAGATCAGACCCGACCGAGGGTTGCGTCAGCAGGATCAACAGCATGCAGGGGGATCGGGTCGATCCCCGACTTGCGCATTCTGCCTCTCCGATCGATTGAGCGTACGCACGCTTGTTTCATGGGTTGGCTTAGGCATACGGAGTACATTCCATGTCTAAGCCCCAACCAGACTGAGGGTTGTGGCAGCAGGACCGGTAGTGGGATTGACAGCACGTAGAGGGGACCGGGCTGATCCCCGGCTTGCACATAATGCCTCTTCGGCCAACCTCTTCGGCCGACTGATCGCCTGCACGCTCGTTTCATGGGTTGACTTAGGCATACGGAGTTCATCCCCAATCTAAGCATATGAAGTTCATTCCCAATCTAAGATCAATTTGGACCGAGGGCTGCGGCAGCGGGATCGGCAGCAAGCAGGGAGGACCGGACAGATCCCCGGTTTACGTATTCAGCCTCTCTGGCCAGCTGAGTGCCCACACGCCCGTTTCGTGGGTTGGCTTAGGCATAGGGAGCTCATTCCATGTCTAAGCCCCAGTCGGACCGAGGGTTGTGGCAGCGGGATCGACAGCACGTAGAGGGGGATCGGGTCGATCCCTGACTTGCGTATTATGTCACTTCGGCCAACTCAATGCCCGTACGCTTGTTTTGTGGGTTGACTTATGCATACAAAGTTCATTCCCAATCTAAGATCGGATCGGACTGAGGGTTACAAGAGCAGGATCGACAGCACGCAGGGGGGACCGAGTCGATCCCCGACTTGTGCATTCTGCCTCTCTGGCTGGCTGAGCGGCCGCAAGCTCGTTTCGTGGGTTGGCTTAGGCATACGTACTGGTGCCACATTTTTTTTGCCCGGGGCACCATCATCGGAGCATCGCCGGAGAGCCTAACCAACGTCAATGGGGGTTTCGGCGATTGGGGGGGTCGGGGGGTGTGCGTACATGATGTGCGATGGGTGCTGGTACTTGGACCTTACATTGACCCCTTATCCCTCATCAAACCTCAAGAACTCACACCCCCTTAAAAAGCATTTGAGATTTTATAGGTTTGCTGCCAGTAGCCATTAATGTGTCTGAAATGGGGACACTTTTTTCAAACGGTCACAAAATCTTCTCCACTTTGAGTTTTTAGCTGAATTTTTTTTGTGCATCCCAACAAAAATACAAGGATCATCTCTACCAAATTTTGGGACAAAACGCTTTGTAAAAAAATTTAAAAAAATCCCAAACTGTAAAAAGTTTTGAAAATCATGAAAAATAGAAAACGGGTCGTCTTGCCACGATAGTTTACATGAAGGCTTAGGGGACCATTGTATGAATTTACAAGCCGTAAAAATGGCATTGGCACGGCATAAATATGAAGATGAGCTTGAACCCACCTACTACCCGTTCGATCCCCGGCTTGCACATCCTGCCTCTTTGGTCGGCTGACCGTCCGCACGCTCGTTTCGTGGGTTGACTCAGGCATACGGAGTTCATCCCCAATCTAAGCATACGGAGTTCATTCTCAGTCTAAGATCGGATCGGATCGAGGGTTGCGACAGCAGGATCGGTTGAATGTAGGGGGGACCGGGCCAATCCTTGGCTTACACAATCTGCCTCTTCGGTCGGCTGAGCGCCCGTACATCCGTTTCGTGGGTTGGCTTAGGCATATGGAGTTCATCCCAAGTCTAAGCATACGGAGTTCATTCCCAGTTTTAGATCGAATCGGACCAAGGGTTGTAGTAGCAAGATCAGTAGCACGCAGGTGGGATCGAGCCGATCCTCGGCTTACGCATTCTGCCTCTTCGGCTGGCTGAGTGCCCGCATGCCCGTTTCATGGGTTGCCTTAGGCATAGGGAGCTCATTCCATGTCTAAGCCCCAGCTAGACCGAGGGTTGTAGCTGCGGGACTGGCAGCACGTAGAGGGGGATCGGGTCATTCCTCGGCTTACGCATTATGCCTCTTCGGTCTGCTCAGTGCCTGCACGCTCGTTTCATGGGTTGACTTATGCGTACGAAATTCATTCCCAGTCTAAGATCAGATCAGACCGAGGGTTGTGGCAGCAAGATCGATAGCACGTAAGGGGGACCGGGCCGATCCTCGGCTTACGCATTCTACCTCTCTAGCCGATTGAGCACCGATACATTTGTTTTGTTGGTTGGCTTAGGAATACGGGGTACATTCCATGTCTAAGCCCCAGTCGGACCAAGGGTTGTGGTAGCAAGACCAGCAACGGGATCTGCAGCACGTAGGGGGGGATCGGGCTGATCACCGGCTTACGTATTATGCCTCTCTGGCCGGCTGAGCGCCCGTTTGCTTGTTTCATAGGTTGACTTAAGCATACAGAGTTCATCCCCAGTCTAAGCATATGGAGTTCATTCCCAGTCTAAGATTGGATCAGACCGAGGGTTACGGTAGTGGGATCGACAGCACGCAGTGGGGATCGGGTCGATCCTCGGCTTGTGCATTCTACCTCTCTAACTGGCTGAGTAGCCGCACGCCCGTTTCATGGGTTGGCTTAGGCATAGGAAGCTCATTCCATGTTTAAGCCCCAGCTGGACCGAGGGTTGTGGCACGAGATCGACAACACACAGCGCGGGATTGGGTCGATCCTCGGCTTGCGCATTATGTCTCTTCGACCGGCTCAGCGCTCGCACGCTCATTTCCTGGGTTGACTTATGCATACGGAGTTCATTCCCAGTCTAAGATCAGACCGGACTGAGGGTTGCGGCAACAGGATTGACAGCACGCAGGGGGGACCGGGTCGATCCCTGGCTTGCGCATTCTGCCTCTCCGACCGGCTGAGTGCCCGCACGCTCGTTTCATGGGTTGGCTTAGGCATATGGAGTTCATTCCATGTTTAAGCATACAGAGCTCATTCCCAGTCTAAGATTTTGAGCCACGGTGCATACGCTAGGCTCGGGCATGTGTTGGTGCCTCATTTTTTTTGCCCGGGGCACCATCGTCGAAGCATCGCTAGAGCATCATCGAAGAGCCTAACGGTTGCATTGGGGGTTCCAACGAGTGGGGGGCCGGGGGGTGTGCACACTTGATGTGCGATGGGTGCTGGTACTTGGCCCTTATATTGGCCCCCCATCCCTCCTCAAACCTTGAGAACTCACACCCCCTTAAAGAGCATTTGAGATTTTATAGGTTTGCTACCAGTAGCCATTAAAGTGTCTGAAATGGGGACACTTTTTTCAAACGGTCACAAAATCTTCTCCACTTCGAGTTTTTAGTTGAATTTTTTTTTTACATGCCAACAAAATAAAAGGATCACCTCTACCAAATTTGGAGACAAAACTCTTTCTAAAAAAATTGAAAAAAATCCCGAACCGTAAAAAGTTTTAAAAATCATGAAAAATAGAAAACGGGTCGTCTTGCCACGAAACTTCACATGAAGGCTTAGGGGACCATTGTATGAATTTACAAGCCATAAAAATGGCATTGGCATGGCAGAAATATGAAGATGTGCTTGAACCCACCTACCACCCGTTCGATCCCCGGCTTGCGCATCTTGCCTCTCTGGTCGGCTGAGCGCCTGCACGCTCGTTTCGTGGGTTGACTTAAGCATACGGAGTTTATCCCCAGTCTAAGCATACGGAGTTCATTCCCAGTCTAAGATCGGACCGCATCGAGTGTTGCAGCAACAGGATCAACATCACGCAGGGGGGACCGGACCGATCCCCGGGTTGCGCATTCTGCCTCTCCGTCTGGTTGAGCGCCCGCACGTTCGTTTCATGGGTTAGCTTAGGCAAACGAAGTACATTCCATGTCAATGCCCCAGTCGGACCAAGGGTTGTGGTAGCAGGACCGGTAGCGGGATCGGCAGCATGTAGAGGGGGACCAGGCTGATGCCCGGCTTACGCATTATGCCTCTCCGATC
Organism: Durio zibethinus; assembly: GCF_002303985.1. The sequence goes on along the minus strand of NW_019167826.1, from coordinate 26,313,932 downwards.
GGCTGAGTGCCCGTAAGCTCATTTCGTGGGTTGACTTAGGCATATGGAGTTCATACCAAGTCTAAGCATACGGAGTTCATTCCCAGTTTTAGATCAGAACAAACCAAGGGTTGCGATAGCAAGATCGTTAGCACGTAGGGGGGATCGAGCCGATTCTCGGCTTGCACATTCTGCCTCTTCGACTGGCTGAGTGCCCTCATGCCCGTTTCATGGGTTGGCTTAGGCATAGGGAGCTCATTCCATGTCTAAGCCCCAGCCGGACGAGGGTTGTGGCTGCGAGACCGGCAGCATGCAGAAGGGGACCGGGTCATTCCCCGGCTTACGCATTATGCCTCTTCGACTGGCTCAGTGCCTGCACGCTCGTTTCATGGGTTCACTTATGCATACGGAGTTCATTTCTAGTCTAAGATCGGATTAGACCAAGGGTTGTGTCAGTAAGATCGATAGCACGTAGGGGGGACCGGGCCAATCCCCGGCTTGCGTATTCTACCTCACCGATCGGCTGAGCGCCCGCACGTTCGTTTCGTGGGTTGACTTAGGCATACGGAGTCCATCCCCAGTCTAAGGATGCAGAGTTCATTCTCAGTCTAAGATCAAATCGGACTGAGGGTTGCGACAGCAGGATCGGCAGCACGTAGGGGGGACCGGGCCGATCCCCAGCTTGCGCATTCTACCTCTCCGATCGGCTGAGCGCCCGCACGCCCGTTTCGTGGGTTGGCTTAGGCATAGGGAGCTCATTCCATGTCTAAGCCCCAGTCAGACTGAGGGTTATGGCAGCGGGACCGGCAGCACGTAGAGGCAGATCGGGCTGATCCCTGGCTTGCGCATTATGCCTCTTCGACCGGCTCAACGCCCGTACGCTCGTTTCGTGGGTTGACTTATGCATACGGAGTTCATTCCCAATCTAAGATTGGACCGAACCGAGGGTTGCGACAGTACGATCAACAGCACGCAGGGGGGACCATGTCGATCCCCGGCTTACGCATTCTGCCTCTCTGGCTAGCTGAGCACCTGCACGCTCGTTTTCTTGGGTTAGCTTAGGCATATGGAGTTCATTCCATGTCTAAGCAAATGGAGCTCATTCCCAATCTAAGATTTTGAGCCACGGTGCACATGCTGGGCTCGAGCATGTGCTGGTGCTGCATTTTTTTCGCCTGGGGCACCATCGCCGGAGCATCGCTGGAGCAACGTCGGAGAGCCTAACCGACGGCATTAGGGGTTCCGACGATTGGGGGGGCCGGGGGTGTGCACACATGATGTGCGATGGGTGCTGGTACTTGGCCCTTATATTGGCCCCCTATCCCTCATCAAACCTCGAGAACTCACACCCCCTTAAAGAGCATTTGAGATTTTATAGGTTTGCTGCCAGTAGCCATTAAAGTGTTTGAAATGGGGACACTTTTTTCAAACGATCACAAAATCTTCTCCACTTCGAGTTTTTAGCTGAATTTTTTTGTGCATGCCAACAAAAATACAAGGATCACCTCTACCACATTTTGGGGAAAAAATCTTTCAAAAAAAATTTAAAAAAATCTCGAACGGCAAAAAGTTTCAAAAATCATGAAAAATAGAAAACGAGTCGTCTTGCCACGAAACTTCACATGAAGGCTTAGGGGACCATTGTATGAATTTACAAGCCATAAAAATGGCATTGGCACGGCAGAAATATGAAGATGTGCTTGAACCCACCTACCACCCATTCGAACCCCAGCTTGCGCATCCTACCTCTCTGGTCGGTTGAGCGCCCGCACGTTTGTTTCGTGGGTTGACTTAGCCATACGGAGTTCATCCCTAGTGTAAGCATACGGAGTTCATTCCTAATCTAAGATCTTTTCAGATCGAGGGTTACGGTAGTAGGATCGACAGCACGCAGGGGGGACCGGGTTGATCCCCAGCTTATGCATTCTACCTCTCCGATCTGCTAAGCGCCCGTACGCTCGTTTCATGGGTTGGCTTAGGCGTACGGAGTACATTCCACGTCTAAGCCCTAGCCCGATTGAGGCTTGTGGCAGCAGGACCGGCAGCGGGATCTATAGCACGTAGAGGGGGATCGGGCTGATCCTTGGCTTGCGCATTATGCCTCTCTGGCCGGCCCTCTTCGATCGACTGAGTGCCCGTACGCTCGTTTCGTGGGTTGACTTAGGCATACAAAGCTCATCCTCGGTCTAAGCATACGAAGTTTATTCCCAGTCTAAGATCAGATCGAATCGAGGGTTGCGGCAGTAGGACCGACAGCAAGTAGAGAGGACCGAGTCAATCCCTGGCTTGCTCATTCTGTCTCTCTGATCGACAGAGCGCCCCACACTCGTTTCATGGGTTGGCTTAGGGATACGGAGTACATTCCACGTCTAAGCCCTAGCCGGACTAAGGTTTATGGCAGCAGGACTTAGGCATATGAAGATGTGTTTGAACCTAGCAACCACCCGTTCGATCCCTGATTTGTGCGTCCTGCCTCTCTGGTCGGTTGAGCGCCTGCAAGCTCATTTCGTGGGATGACTTAGGCATATGGAGTTCATCCCCAGTCCAAGCATACAGAGTTCATTCCTAGTCTAAGATCGGACTGGATCGACAGCACGTAGGGGGGACCAGGCTGATCCCCAGCTTGCTCATTCTGCCTCTCTAGCCGGCTTAGCACCCGCACGCTCGTTTCGTGGGTAGGCTTGGGCATGCAGAGTACATTCCACATCTAAGCCCCAGCCGGACCGAGGGTTGTGGCAGCGAGACTGGTAGTGTGACTGGCAGCGGGATCGATAGTACACAGAGGGGGATCGACTGATCCCCGACTTGCACATTATACCTCTCCGACCGGCTGAACGCTCGCATGCTCATTTCATGGGTTGACTTAGGCATAAGGAGTTCATCCCCAGTCTAAGCATATGGAGTTCATTCCCAGTCTAAGATCGGATCGAATCGAGGGTTACGGCAGCAGGATCAGTAAAACGTAAGGGGGATCGAGTTGATCCCCGACTTGCACATTCTGCCTCTCCAGTCGACTGAGCGCCCGCACACTCATTTTGTGGGTTGGCTTAGGCATACAGAGTACATTCCACGTCTAAGCCCCAGTCAGACCGAGGGTTGTGGCAGCAGGACTAGCAGTGAGATAGACAGCACGTAGAGGGGGACCAAGCTGATCCCCGACTTGCGCATTATACCTCTCCGACCAGCCTCTCCGACCGGTTGAACACCCGTAAGCTCATTTCATGGGTTGACTTAGGCATACAGAGTTCATGCTCAGTCTAAGCATACGGAGTTCATTCCTAGTCGACAGACCAAATGGGCACCATCGCTGGAGCATCGTCGGAGAGCCTAACTGACGACATTGAGGGTTCCGACGATTGGGGGGGCCGGGGCGTGTGCGCACATGATGTGCGATGGGTGCTGGTACTTGGCCCTTATATTGGCCCCCTATCCCTCATCAAACCTCAAGAACTCACACCCCCTTAAAGAGCATTTGAGATTTTATAGGTTTGCTGCCAATAGCCATTAAAGTGTCTGAAATGGGGACACTTTTTTCAAACAGTCACAAAATCTTCTCCACTTCGAGTTTTAGTTGAATTTATTTATGCATGCCAAAAAAATTACAAGGATCACCTCTACCAAATTTGAGGACAAAACTCTTTCTAAAAAAAATTAAAAAAATCCCGAATCGCAAAAATTTCAAAAATCGTGAAAAATAGAAAACGGGTCGTCTTGCCACGAAACTTCACATAAACGCTTAGGGGACCATTGTATGAATTTACAAGCCATAAAAATGGCATTGGCAGGGCAAAAATATGAAGATGTGCTTGAACCCACCTACCACCCTTCGATCCCCGGCTTGCGCATCCTGCCTCTCTGGTCGGCTGAGCGCCCACACGCTCGTTTCATGGGTTGACTTGGGCATACGGAGTTCATCCCCAGTCTAAGCATACGGAGTTCATTCCCAGTCTAGATAGAGGGTTGCGGCAGCAGGATCGGCAGCACGCAGAGGGGACCGGGTCGATCCCCTGCTTGCGCATTCTGCCTCTTCGGTCGGTTGAGTGCCCGCACGCTCGTTTCGTGGGTTGGCTTAGGCATATGGAGTACATTCCACGTCTAAGCCCCAGTCGGACCAAGGGTTGTGGCAGCAAGACTGGCAATGGGATCGACAACATGCAGAGGGGGATCGGGCTAATCCTCGGCTTGTGTATTATGCCTCTCCGACCGGCCTCTTCGGCTGGCTGAGTGCCCGCACGCTTGTTTCATGGGTTGACTTAGGCATACGGAGTTCATTGCAGTCTAAGATCAGATCGGATCGAGGGTTGTGGCAGCAGGATCAATAGCACGTAAGAGGGATCGGGTCGATCCTCGGCTTGCGCATTCTGCCTCTCCGATTGGCTGAGCACCCGCACGCTCGTTTCATGGGTTGGCTTAGGCATACGGAGTACATTCCACGTCTAAGCCCTAGTCGGACCGAGAGTTGTGGCAGCAGTACCAGCAGCGAGATCGATAGCATGTAAAGAGGGATCAGGCTGATCACTGGCTTGTGCATTATGCCTCTCCGACTGGCCTCTTCGATCGGCTGAGCGCTTGCACGCTCGTTTCGTGGGTTGACTTAGGCATACGGAGTTCATCCCCAGTCTAAGCATACAGAGTTGATTCTCAGTCTAAGATTAGACCGGATCAAGGGTTGCAACAGTAGAATCAGCAGCACGCAGGGGGGACCATGCCGATCCCCGGCTTGCGCATTCTGCTCTCCGTTTGGGGCACCATCGTCAGAGCATTGCCGGAGAGCCTAACCGACGACATTGGGGGTTCCGACGATTGGGGGGCCGGGAGGTGTGCGCACATGATGTGCGATGGGTGCTGGTAATTGGCCCTTATATTGGCCCCCTATCCCTCATCAAACCTCAAGAACTCACACCCCCTTAAAGTGCATTTGAGATTTTATAGGTTTGCTGCTAGTAGCCATTAAAGTGTCTGAAATGGGGACACTTTTTTCAAACGATCACAAAATCTTCTCCACTTCAAGTTTTTAGCTGAATGTTTTTGTGCATGCCAATAAAAATACAGCGATCACCTCTGCCAAATTTGGGGACAAAACTCTTTCTAAAAAAATTAAAAAAAATTCCGAACGACAAAAAGTTTCGAAAATCATGAGAAATAGAAAATGGGTTGTCTTGCCACGAAACTTCACATGAAGGGCTTAGGGGACCATTGTATGAATTTACAAGCCATAAAAATGGCATTGGCATGGCAGAGATATGAAGCGGTGCTTGAACCCACCTACCACCCGTTCGATCCCCAGCTTGCGCATCCTGCCTCTCTGGTTGGTTGAGCGCCTGCATGCTTGTTTCGTGGGTTGACTTAGGCATACAGAGTTCATCCCTAGTATAAGCATATAGAGTTCATTCCCAGTCTAAGATCAGACCGGATCGAGGGTTGCAGCAACAGGATCGGTAGCCTGGGCCGATCCCCAGCTTACGCATTCTGCCTCTCCAACCGGTTTAGCGCCCGTATGCTCCTTCCGTGCGTTAGCTTAGGCATACAAGTACATTCCACGTCTAAGGCCCAGTCGGACCGAGGGTTGTGGTAGTGGGATTGGTAGCACGCAGAGCGAGATCGAGCTGTTCCTCGGCTTGCGCATTATGCCTCTTCGGCCGGTCTCTCCGGTCGGCTTAGCACCCACATGCTCGTTTCATGGGTTGACTTAGGCATACGGAGTTCATCCCAGTCTAAGCATACAGAGTTCATTCCCAATCTAAGATCAGACAGGATCAAGGGTTGCGGCAGCAGGATCGACAGCACGCAGGGGGTACCGAGTCGATCACCAGCTTACGCATTCTGCCTCTCCGGCCGGCTGAGTGTCCATATGCTCATTTCGTGGATTGGCTTAGGCATACAGAGAACATTCCACGTCTAAGCCCCAGCCAGACCGAGGGTGCAAGCACTCAGCAAATGCCGATCCTGTAGCCACAACCTTCGATCCGGTCCAATCTTAGACTAGGAATGAACTCCGTATGCTTAGACTAGGGATGAACTCCGTATGCCTAGGTCAACCCACGAAATGAGCGTGCGGGCGCTCAACCGGCCGAAGAGGCATAATGCGTAAGCTGGGGATCAGCCTGATTCCCCTCTGCATGTTGCCAATCCCGTTGCCGGTCATTTTCTAAAAAAATTTAAAAAAATCTCGAACCGTAAAAAGTTTTAAAAATCGTGAAAAATAGAAAACGGGTCGTCTTGCCACAAAACTTCACATGAAGGCTTAGGGGACCATTGTATGAATTTACAAGCCATGAAAATGGCATTGGCATGGTAGAAATATGAAGATGTGCTTGAACCCACCTACCACCCGTTCGATCCTCGACTTGCACATCCTGCCTCTCTGGTCGGTTGAACGTCCGCACGCTTGTTTCATGGGTTGACTTAGGCATACGGAGTTCATCCCCAGTCTAACCATACGGAGTTCATTCTCAGTCTAAGATCAGATCGGATCGAGGGTTGTGACAGCAGGATCAGCAGCACGCAGGGGGGACTAAGCTGATCCCCAGCTTACACATTCTGCCTCTCCGACTGGCTGAATGCCCGCACGCTTGTTTCGTGGGGTTGGCTTAGGCATACGAAGTACATTCCACGTCTAAGCCCCAGTCGGATCGAGAGTTGTGGCAGCAAGACTGGTAGCGAGATCAGAAACATGCAAAAGGGACCGGGCTGATCCCCGACTTATGCAATATGCCTCTCCGACCAGCCTCTCTGATCGGTTGAGTGCCCACACGCTCGTTTCATTGGTTGACTTAGGGATACGGAGTTCATCCCCATTCTAAGCATACGAAGTTCATTCCCAGTCTAAGATTGGATCAGATCCAGGGTTGTAGCAGCAGGATCGGCAGCACGCAGGGTGGACCAGGCTGATCCTCGGCTTACGCATTCTGCCTCTCCGGTCGGCTGAACGCCCGCACGCTCGTTACATGGGTTGGCTTAGGCATACGGATTACATTCCATGTCTAAGCCCCAGCTGGACCGAGGGTTATGTCAGTAGGACCGACACCGAGATCGACAGCAAGCAGAAGGGGGACTGGGCTGATCCTTAACTTACGCATTATGCCTCTCCGACTGGCTAAGCGCCCGCACGCTTGTTTCGTGGGTTGACTTAGGAATACGGAGTTCATCCCCAGTCTAAGCATACGGAGTTCATCCCCAGTCTAAGATCAGATCGGATCAAGGGTTGCGACAGCAAGATCGGCAACACGCATGGGGGATCGGGCTGATCCCCGGCTTGCGCATTCTGCCTCTCCGGCCGTCTGAACGCCCGCACGTTTGTTTCGTGGGTTGGCTTAGGCATACGGAGTACATTCCACATCTAAGCCCCAGCCGGACGGAGGGTTGTGGCAGTAGGACCGACAGCGGGATCGGTAGCGTGCAAAGAGGGATCGGGCTGATCCCCAGCTTGCACATTATGCCTCTCTGGCCGACTGAGTGCCCGCACACTCATTTCATGGGTTGACTTAGGCAAACGGAGTTCATTCCCAGTCTAAGATCAGACCGGACTGAGGGTTGTGGCAGTAGGATCGACAGTACGTAGGGGGGACCGGGTCGATCTCCTGCTTGCGCATTCTGCCTCTCCGACCGGCTCAACGCGTGTACACCCGTTTTGTGGGTTGGCTTAGGCATAGGGAGCTCATTCCATGTCTAAGCCCCAGCCGGACTGAGGGTTGTGGTAGCGGGACCGGCAGCACGTAGAGGGGGACTGGGCCGATCCCCAGCTTGCGCATTATGCCTCTTCGGCTGGTTCAATGCCCGCACGCTCGTTTCGTGGGTTGACTTATGCATGCGGAGTTCATTCCCAGTCTAAGATCAGACCAGATCGAGGGTTACAGTAGTAGGATCGACAGCATGTAGGGGGGACCGGGTTGATCCCCGGCTTGTGCATTCTGTCTCTCCAGTCGGCTGAGTGCTCGCACGCTCGTTTCGTGGGTTAGCTTAGGTACACGGAGTTCATTCCATGTCTAAGCATACAGAGCGCATTCTCAATCTAAGATTTTGAGCCATGGTGCACATGCTGGGATCGGGCATGTGCTGGTGCCGCATTTTTTTCGCCCGGGGCACCATCGTCGGACCATCGCCGGAGAGCCTAACTGGCTGCATTGGGGGTTCCGGCAATTGGGGGGCCGGGGGGTGTGCGCACATGATGTGAGATGGGTGCTGGTACTTGGCCCTTATATTGGCCCCCTATCCCTCATCAAACCTCGAGAACTCACACCCCCTTAAAAAGCATTTGAGATTTTATAGGTTTGCTGCTAGTAGCCATTAAAGTATCTAAAATGGGGACACTTTTTTCAAACAGTCATAAAATCTTCTCCACTTCGAGTTTTTAGCTGAATTTTTTTGTGCATACCAAAAAAAATACAAGGATCACCTCTACCAAATTTGGGGACAAAAGACTTTCTAAAAAACATTTAAAAAAATCTTGAACCGTAAAAAGTTTTAAAAATCATGAAAAATAGAAAACGGGTCATCTTTCCACGAAACTTCACAAGAAGGCTTAGGGGACCGTTGTATGAATTTACAAGCCATAAAAATGGCATTGGCATGGTAGAAATATGAAGATGTACTTGAACCCACCTACCACCCGTTCGATCCCCGACTTGCACATCCTGCCTCTCTGGTCGGCTGAGCGCCCGCACGCTCGTTTTATAGGTTAACTTAGGCATACGAAGTTCATCCCCAATCTAAGCATACGGAGTTCATTCCCAGTCTAAGATCGGACCGAATCAAGGGTTGCGGCAGTAGGATCGACAGCACGCAGGGGGGACCAAGTCGATCATCGACTTACGCATTCTGTCTCTCCGGTCGGCTGAGCGCCCGCACGCTCGTTTCGTGGGTTGGCTTAGGCATATAGAGCACATTCCATGTCTAAGCCCCAGTCGGACTGAGGGTTATGGTAGCAGGACCGGTAGCGGGATCGGCAACGGGATCGAAAGCACGCAGAGGGGGATCAAGCTGATCCCTAGCTTACGTATTATGCCTCTCCGATCGGCTGAGCGCCCGTACGCTTGTTTCGTGGGTTGACTTAGGCATACGAAGTTCATCCCTAGTCTAAGCATACGAAGTTCATTCCCAATCTAAGATCGGATCGGACCGAGGGTTGCAGCAACAGGATTGACAGCCCATAGGGGGGACCAAGCCAATCCTTGGCTTGCGCATTTCGCCTCTTCGGTCGGCTGAGCGCCGACACGTTCGTTTCTTGGGTTGGCTTAGGCATAAGGAGTACATTCCACGTCTAAGCCCCAGCCTGACCGAGGGTTGTAGCAACAGGACCGGCAGTGGGATCGACAGTACGCAGAGGGGGACCGGGCTAATCCTTGGCTTGTGCATTATGCCTCTCCGACCGGCCTGTCTGGCCGGCTGAGTGCCCGCACGCTCATTTTATGGGTTGACTTAGGCATATGGAGTTCATCCCCAGTCTAAGCATACGATGTTCATTCCCAATCTAAGATCGAACCGGATTGAGGGTTACGGTAGTAGGATGGACAGCACACAGGGGGGACCGGGCCGATCCCCGGCTTGCGCATTTTGCCTCTTCGATCGACTGAGCGCCTGCACACCCGTTTCGTGGGTTGGCCTAGGCATAGGGAGCTCATTCCATGTCTAAGCCCAAGCCGGACCGAGGTTTGTGGTAGTCGGATCGGCAGCACGTAAGGGGGATCGGGTCAATCCTCGGCTTGCGCATTATGCCTCTTCGGCCGGCTCAATGTCTGCACGTTCATTTCGTGGGTTGACTTATGCATACGGAGTTTATTCCCAGTCTAAGATCGGACCGGACCGAGGGTTATAGTAGCAGGATCGACAGCACGCAATGGGGGATCGGGTGGATCCTCAACTTGTGCATTTTGCCTCTTCGACTGGTTGAGCACCTGCATGCTCGTTTCGTGGGTTGGCTTTTTTCGCTCAGGGCACCATCGTCGAAGCATTGCCGGAGAGCCTAACCGGCGGCATTGGGGGTTCCGATGATTGGGGGGGTCGGGGGGTGTGCGCACATGATATGTGATGGTGCTGGTACTTGGCCCTTATATTGGCCCCCTATCCCCATCAAACCTCGAGAACTCACACCCCCTTAAAGAGCATTTGAGATTTTATAAGTTTGCTGCCAGTTGCCATTAAAGTGTCTGAAATGGGGACACTTTTTTCAAACTGTCAAAAAATCTTCTCCACTTCGACTTTTTAGCTGAATTTTTTTATGCATGTCAAAAAAAATACAAAGATCACCTCTACCAAATTTGGGGACAAAACTCTTTCTAAAAAAATTTATAAAAATCTCGAACCACAAAAAGTTTCAAAAATTGTGAAAAATAGAAAATGGGTCTTCTTGCCACGAAACTTCACATGAAGGCTTAGGGGACCATTGTATGAATTTACAAGCCATAAAAATGGCATTGGCATAGCAAAAATATGAAGATGCGCTTGAACCCACCTACTACCCGTTCGATCCCCAGTTTGTGCATCCTGCCTCTCTGGTCGACTAAGCGCCTGCACGCTCGTTACGAGGGTTAACTTAGGCATATGGAGTTCATCCCCAGTCTAAGCATACAGAGTTCATTCCCAGTCTAGGATCAGACCGGATTGAGGGTTGCGACAGTAGGATCGACAGCACAAAGGGGGGATAGGGCCGATCCTCGACTTACGCATTCTGCCTCTCCAGCCGACTGAGTGCTCGCACGCTCATTTCGTGGGTTGGCTTAGGCATACGGAGTACATTCCATGTCTAAGCCCCAGTCAGACCGAGGGTTGTGACAGCATGACCGGGAGCGGGATCAGTAGCACGTAGAGGGGGACCGGGCTGATCCTCAACTTACGCATTATGCCTCTCCAATTGGCCTCTCCGGTCGGTTGAGCGCCCGTAAGCTCATTTCATGGGTTGACTTAGGCATACGGAGTTTATCCCCAGTCTAAGCATACGGAGTTCATCCCCAGTCTAAGCATACGGAGTTCATTCCCAGTCTAAGATCAGACTAGATTGAGAGTTGCAGCAGCAGGATCGGCAGCACGCGGGGGGGGAGTGAACCGATCCTCGGCTTGCACATTATGCCTCTTCAATCGGCTCAGCACCCGCATGCTCATTTCGTGGGTTGGCTTATGCATATGGATTTCATTCCCAGTCTAAGATCGAATCGGATCGAGGGTCGTGGTAGCAGGATCGATAGCACACAGAGGGGACCGGGTCGATCCCCGGCTTACGCATTCTGCCTTTCCGGGCGGCTGAGCACTCGCACGTTCGTTTCATGGGTTGGCTTAGGCATACGGAGTTCATTCCATGTCTAAAACATACGGAGCTCATTCCCACTCTAAGATTTTGAACCACGATGCACATGCTGGGTTCGAGCATGTGCTGGTGTCCCATTTTTTTCGCCCAGGGCACCATCATTGGAGCATCGCCGGAGCATCACCGGAGAGCTTAACCGACGACATTGGGGGTTCCGATGATTGGGGGGCCGGGGGGTGTGCTCACATGATGTGAGATGGGTGCTGGTACTTGGCCCTTATATTGGCCCCCTATCCCTCATCAAACCTCGAGAACTCACACCCCCTTAAAGAGCATTTGAGATTTTATAGGTTTGCTGCCAGTAGCCATTAAAGTGTCTGAAATGGGGACACTTTTTTCACACAGTCACAAAATCTTCTCCACTTCGATTTTTTAGCTGAATTTTTTTGTGAATGCCAACAAAAATACAAGGATCACCTCTACCAAATTTGGGGATAAAACTCACTCTAAAAATACAAGCCATAAAAATGGCATTGGCGTGGCAGAAATATGAAGATGTGGTTGAACCCACCTACCACCCGTTCGATCCCCAGCTTGAGCATCCTGCCTCTCTGGTCGGCTGAGCGCCCGCACGCTCGTTTCGTGGGTTGACTTAGGCGTACGGAGTTCATCCCAGTCTAAGAATATGGAGTTCATTCCCAGTCTAAGATCAAACCGGATTGAGGGTTACGACAGCAGGATCAGTAGTACATAGGGGGGATCGAGCTGATCCCTGGCTTACGCATTCTGCCTCTTCAGCCGATTGAGTGCCTGCATGCTCGTTTCGTGGGTTGGCTTAGGCATACAGAGTACATTCCATGTCTAAGCCTCAACCAGACCGAGGGTTGTGGCAGCAAGACTGACAACGGGATCGGTAGCACATAGAGGGGGACCAAGCTGATCCTAGGGTTATACATTATGCCTCTCCGATCGGCCTTTCCGACAGGCTGAGCGTCGGTACGCTTGTTTCGTGGGTTCACTTAGGCATACGAAGTTCATCCCCATTCTAAGCATACGGAGTTCATTCTCAGTCTAAGATTGGACTGGATCGAGGGTTGCAGTAGCAGGATCTGCAGCACGCAGGGGGGATCAGGCCGATCCTCGGTTTATGCATTCTGCCTTTCTGGCTGGTTGAACGGCCGCACGCTCATTTTGTGGGTTGGCTTAGGCATACAGAGTACATTCCACTTCTAAGCCCCAGCCCGACTGAAGGTCATGGCAGTAAGACCGACAACGGGATCGGCAGCATACAGAGGGAGACCGGGTTGATCCCCAACTTGCGCATTATACCTCTCCGATCGGCCTCTCCGATCGGCTGAGCGCCCGCACGCTCGTTTCATGGGTTGACTTAAGCATACAAAGTTCATTTCCAGTCTAAGATCAGATTGGACTGAGGGTTGCAGCTACAGGATCGACAGCACACAGGGGGGATTGGGTCGATCCCCGACTTGTGCATTCTGCCTCTCCGGCCAGCTGAGTGCTCGCACGCCCGTTTCGTGGGTTGGCTTAGTCATAGGGAGCTCATTTCGTGTCTAAGCCCCAGCCGGATCGAGGGTTGTGGCAGCGAGACTGACAGCACGTAGAAGGGGACCGAGCCGATCCCCAGCTTGCGCATTATGCCTCTTCGACAAGCTAAATGGCCGCACGCTCGTTTCATGGGTTGACATATTTATACGGAGTTCATTCCCAGTCTAAGATCAGACCAGACCGAGGGTTGCGGCAGCAGGATCGAAAGCACGTAGGGGGGATCGGGTCGATCCTCGGCTTGCGCATTCTACCTCTCCGATCGGCTGAGCACCCGCACGCTCGTTTCGTGGGTTGGCTTAGGCATACGGAATTCATTCCATGTTTAAGTATACGGAGCTCATTCCCAATCTAAGATTTTGAGCCACGGTGCATATCCTGGGCTCAGGCATGTGCTGGTGCCGCATTTTTTTCATTGGGGCACCATCACCTCTACCAAATTTGGGGACAAAACTCATTCTAAAAAAATTTAAAAAAATCCCGAACCGTAAAAAGTTTCAAAAATCATGAAAAATAGAAAACGGGTCATCTTGCCATGAAACTTCACATGAAGGCTTAGGGGAACATTGTATGAATTTACAAGCCATAAAAATGGCATTGACACGACAGAAATATGAAGATGTGCTTGAACCCACCTAGCACCCGTTCGATCCCCGACTTACGCATCCTGCCTCTCTGGTCGGCTGAGCTCCCGAACGCTCGTTTCGTGGGTTGACTTAGGCATACGGACTTCATCCCCATTCTAAGCATACAGAGTTCATTCCCAGTCTAAGATCGAACCGGATCGAGGGTTACGATAGTAGGATCGATAGCACGCAAGGGGGACCGAACCGATCCCCGGCTTGCACATTCTGCCTCTCCGATCGATTGAGCACCCGCACGCTCGTTTCGTGGGTTGGCTTAGGCATACGGAGTACATTCCATGTCTAAGTCCCAACCGAACCGAGGGTTGTGGCAGCAAGATCGGCATGGGATCGACAGCACACAGAGAGGGACCGACCTGATCCTTGACTTACGCATTATGCCTCTCCGACCAGCCTTTCCAGCTGGCTGAGCGCTCGCATGCTCGTTTCGTGAGTTGACTTAGGCATACGGAGTTCATCCCCAGTCTAAGCATACGGAGTTCATTCCTAGTGTAAGATCGGACCGGATCGAGGGTTGCGACAGCAGGATCGATGGCACGCAGGGGGGACGGGGCTGATCCTCGGCTTGCGCATTCTACCTCTCCGGTCGATTGAGCACCTGCACGCTCGTTTCGTGGGTTGGCTTAGGCATACGGAGTACATTCCATGTCTAAGCCCCAGTCAGACCAAGGGTTGTGGCAGCAGGACTGGCAGCGGGATCGACAGCACGTAGAGGGGGATCGGGTTGATCCTTGGCTTACACGTTATGCCTCTTAGGCCTGCCTCTCTGGTCGGCTGAACATTCGTACGCTCGTTTCGTGGGTTGACTTAGGCATACGGAGTTCATCCTCAGTCTAAGCATACGGAGTTTAATTCCCTATCTAAGATCGAATCAGACCAAGGGTTGGGACAGTAGGATCGACAGTACGCAGGGGGGACCGGGTCGATCCTCGGCTTGCGTATTCTGCCTCTCTGGCCGCTGAGCGCCCGCACGCCTGTTTCATGGGTTGGCTTAGGCATAGGGAGCTCATTCCATGTCTAAGCCCCAGTCAGACCGAGGGTTGTGGCAGCGGGATCGGTAGCATGTAGAGGGGGATCGGGCTGATCCTCGACTTGCGCATTATGCCTCATTGGCCAGCTCAGTGCCCGAATGCTCATTTCGTGGGTTGACTTATGCATACAGAGTTCATTCCCAGTCTAAGATCGGACCGGACCAAGGGTTGCGACAGTAGGATCGACAGCACGCAAGGGGATCGGGTCGATCCCCAACTTACGCATCCTACCTCTCTGGTCGATTGAGCGCCCGTATGCTCGTTTCATGGGTTGACTTAGCCATACGGAGTTCATCCCCAATCTAAGCATACGAAGTTCATTCCCAGTCTAAGATCAGACTGGATCGAGGGTTACAGTAGCAGGATCGATAGCACGTAGGGGGGATCGAATCGATCCCCAGCATACGCCTTCTGCCTCTCCGATCGACTGAGCACCCGCACGCTCGTTTCGTGGGTTGGCTTAGGCATACGGAGTACATTCCACGTCTAAGCCCTAGCCAGATCGAGGGTTGTGGCAGTAGAACCGATAGCGGGATCGACAGCATGCAAAGAGGGATCGGGCTGATCCTCGGCTTGCACATTATGCCTCTCCGGTCGGCCTCTCCAGCCGGCTGAGTGCTCGCACGCTCGTTTCGAGGGTTGTGACAGTAGGATCGGTAGCTCACAGGGGGGACCGAGTCGATCCCTGACTTGTGCATTCTACCTCTCCAGCCGGCTGTTTTATGGGTTGGCTTAGGCATACAGAGTAAATTCCACGTCTAAGCCCTAGCCGGACCGAGCGTTTTGGGAGCAGGACCGGCAGCGGGATCGATAGCATACAGAGGGGGACCGAGCTGATCCCTGGCTTGCACATTATGCCTTTTCGACTGACCTTTTTGATCGACTGAGCGCCCGTACGCTCATTTCGTGCGTTGACTTAGGCATACGGAGTTCATCCCTAGTCTAAGCATATGGAGTTCATCCCTAGTCTAAGCATACGGAGTTCATTCCCAGTCTAAGATTGGGCCGGATCGAGGGTTGCGGCAGTAGGATCGACAGCATGCAGGGGGGATCGGGCCTATCCCCGATTTGTGCATTCTACCTCTCCGGCCGGTTGAGCGCCCACACGCCCGTTTCGTGGGTTGGCTTAGGCATAGGGAGCTCATTCCATGTCTAAGCCCCAGTCGGATCGAAAGTTGTGATAACGGGACCGACAGCACATAGAGGGGGACTGGGCCGATCCTTGACTTGCGTGTTATGCCTCTTCAGCCGGTTCAGCACCCGCATGCTCATTTCATGGGTTGACTTATGCATACGGAGTTCATTCCCAGTCTAAGATCAGACCGGACCGGATCGATAGCACGCAAGGGGGACCAGGTCAATCCCCGGCTTGAGGATTCTACCTCTCTGACCGGTTGAGCACCTGCACGCTCGTTTCGTGGGTTGGCTTAGGCATACGGAGTTCATTCTATGTCTAAGCCCTAGCCGGACCTAGCCGGGCCGATCCTCGTCTCGCCCACACGCTTGTTTCATGGGTTGACTTATGCATACGGAGTTCAGTCCTAGTCTAAGATCGGACCGAACCAAGGGTTAGAGTAGCAGGATCGATAGCACGCAGGGGGCGACTGGGTCGACCTCCGACTTGCGCATTTTGCCTCTCCCATCGGTTGAGTGCCTGCATACTCGTTTCATCGGTTGACTTAGGCATACGGAGTTCATTCCATGTCTAAGCATACGGAGCTCATTCCCAATCGAAGATTTTGAGCCACGGTGCACATGCTGGGCTCTGGCATGTGCTGATGCCATATTTCTTTCACCTGGGGCACCATCGTCGGAGCATCATCGGAGAGCCTAACCGACGGCATTGGGGGTTCCGACGATTGGGGGGCCGGGGGGTGTGCGCACATGATGTGTGAAGGGTGCTGGTACTTGGCGCTTATATTGACCCCCTATCCCTCATCAAACCTAGAGAACTCACACCCCCTTAAAGAGCATTTGAGATTTTATAGGTTTGCTACCAGTAGCCATTAAAGTGTCTGAAATGGGGACACTTTTTCAAACGGTCACAAAATCTTCTGCACTTTGAGTTTTTAGCTGAATGTTTTTGTGCATGCCAACAAAAATACAGGAATCACCTCTACCAAATTTGGGGAAAAAACTCTTTCTAAAAAAGTTTAAAAAAATACCGAACTATAAAAAGTTTCAAAAATAGTGAAAAATAGAAAACGGGTCGTCTTGCCACAAAACTTCACATGAAGGCTTAGGGGACCATTGTATGAATTTACAAGCCATAAAAATTGCATTGGCATGGCAGAAATATGAAAAGGTGCTTGAACTCACCTACCACCTGTTCGATCCCCGGCTTGCCCATCTGGCCTTTATGGTCGGCTGAGCGCCCGTACGCTCATTTCGTGGGTTGACTTAGGCATACGGAGTTCATCCACAGTCTAAGCATACAGAGTTCATCCCCAGTCTAAGATCAGACCGGATCGAGGGTTGTGACAGCAGGATCGACAGCACGTAGGGGGGACCGAGCCGGTCCCTGGCTTGCGCATTCTGCCTCTTCGATCGACTGAACCCGCACACTCGTTTCATGCATTGGCTTAGGCATACAGAGTACATTCCATGTCTAAGCCCCATCCGGACCGAGGGTTGTGGTAGCAGGACCGGCAGTGGGATCGACAGCACGTAGAAGGGGACCGGGCTGATTCTCGACTTGCGCCTTATGTCTCTCCGATCAGCCTTACCGATCGGTTGAGCGCCCGCACGCTCATTTCATGGGTTGACTTAGGCATACGGAGTTCATCCTAGTCTAAGCATACAAAGTTCATTCCCAATCTAAGATCGAACCGGATCGAGGGTTGCAGCAGCAGGAACGGTAGCACGCAGAGGGGGTCGGGTCGATCCTCGGCTTGTGCATTCTACCTCCCCAATCGACTGAGTGCCCGCACGCTCGTTTCGTGGGTTGGCTTAGGCATACAGAATACATTCCACGTCTAAGCCCCAGTCGGACCGAGGTTTGTGGCAGCAGGACGTGCAGCGGGATCGGCAGCACGCAGAGGGGGATCGGGCCTCTCCGACTTGCGCATTATGCCTCTCCGATCGGCCTCTTCGACTGATTGAACCCACCTACAACCCGTGTAAAGATATGCTTGAACCCACCTACAACCCGTGTAAAGATATGCTTGAACCCACCTACAACCCGTTTGATCCCCGGCTTACGCATCCTGCCTCTCTGGTTGGCTGAGTGCCCGTACGCTTGTTTCGTGGGTTAACTTAGGCATACAGAGTTCATCCCTAGTCTAAGCATGCGAACTTCATTCCCAGTCTAAGATCAGACTGGATCGAGGGTTGCGACAGCAGGATCGATAGCATGCAGGTGGGACCGAACCGATCCCTGGCTTGCGCATTCTGCCTCTCCCACTGGCTGAGCGCCCGCACGCTCATTTCATGGGTTTGCTTAGGCATACGAAGTACATTCCATGTCTAAGCCCCAGCCGAACTGAGGGTTGTGGCAGTAGGACCGGCAGTGGGATCGGTAGCACGCAGAGGGGGATCGGGCTGATCCCCGGCTTGCGCATTATGCCTCTCTGGCCAGCCTCTCTAGTCGGCTGAGCGCCCACATGCTCATTTCATAGGTTGACTTAGGCATGCAGAGTTCATCCCCAGTCTAAGCATACGGAGTTCATTCCCAGTCTAAGATCGAACCGGATCGAGGGTTACGGCGACAGGATTGGTAGCATGCAGGGGGGACCAGGCTGATCCCCAGCTTGCGCATTCTGCCTCTCCGGTCGGCTGAGCATTCCATGTCTAAGCCCAAGCCAGACCGAGGGGGATCGAGCCGATCCCCGACTTGCACATTATGCCTTTTCGACCAACTTAACGCCCGCACGCTCGTTTCATGGGTTGACTTATGCATACGAAGTTTATTCCAGTCTAAGATCGGACCAAATCGAGGGTTAAGGCAGCAGGATCGATAGCACACGGAAGGGACTAGGCCGATCCCCGGCTTGTACATTCTACCTCTCCGACCGGCTGAGCGCCCGCACGCTCGTTTCATGGGTTGGCTTAGGCATATAGAGTACATTCAATGTCTAAGCCCCAACCGGACTGAGGGTTGTGGTAGCAAGACCGGTAGCAGGATCGACAGCACGTAAAGGGGGATCGGGCTGATCCCCGGCTTATGCATTATGCTTCTCCAGCCGACTGAGCAAACGCATGCTCCTTTCATGGGTTGACTTAGGCATACGGAGTTCATACCCAGTCTAAGCATACGGAGTTCATTCCCAGTCTCAGATTGGATCGGATCGAGGGTTGTGGCAGCAGGATCGACAGCACGCAAAGGGGGATCGGGTCGATCCCCGGCTTGCGTATTCTGCCTCTCCGACCAATTGAGCACCCGCACGCTCATTTCGTGGGTTGGCTTAGGCATACAGAGTGCATTCCACATCTAAGCCCTAGTCGGACCAATGGTTGTGGTAGCAGGACCGACAGCGGGATCGGCAGCACGTAGAGGGGGACCGAGTTGATCCTCGACTTACGCATTATGCCTCTTCTGTCGGCCTCTCTGGCCCGTTAAGCGTCCGCACACTCGTTTCATGGGTTGACTTAGGCAAACGAAGTTTATCCCCAGTCTAAGCATACGGAATTCATTCCCAGCCTAAGATCAAACCAGATCGAGGGTTACGGGTAAGATCGATAGCATACAGGGGGGACCGGGCCGATCCCCTGCTTACACATTCTACCTCTTCGGCCGACTGAGTGCCCACACGCTCGTTTCGTGGGTTGGCTTAGGCATACGGAGTACATTCGACGTCTAAGCCCCAGTCGAACTGAAGGTTGTGGTAACAGGACTCGCAGTCGGATTGACAGCATGTAGTGGGGGACCGAACAGATCCTCGGCTTATGCATTATGCCTCTCCGATCGACTGACCGCCCACACGCTCGTTTCATGGGTTGACTTAGGCATACGGAGTTCATCCCCAGTCTAAGCAGACAGAGTTAATTCCCAGTCTAAGATCAGATCAGATCGAAGGTTGCGACAGCAGGATCGACAACACACAAGGAGGACCAGGCTGGTCCCTGGCTTGCGCATTTTGCCTCTCCAGTCGGCTAAGCACCCGCACGCTCATTTCATGTGTTGGCTTAGGCATATGGAGTAAATTTCACGTCTAAGCCCCAATCGGACTGAGGGTTGTGGTAGCAAGACTGACAGCGGGATCGACAGCACGCAGAGGGGGACCGGGGTTGATCCACGGCTTGCGCATTCTACCTCTCCGGCCAACTGAGCGCTCGCTTGCCCGTTTCGTTGGTTGGCTCAGGCATAGGGAGCTCATTCCATGTCTAACCCCCAGTCGGAGCAGAGGGTTGTGGCAGCGGGACCGACAGCACGCAGAGGGGGATCGAGCCGATCCCCGACTTACGCATTATACCTCACTGATCGACCTCTCCGACCGACTGAGCGCCTATATGCTCGTTTCGTGGGTTGACTTAGGAATAAAGAGTTCATCCCTAGTCTAAGCATACAGAGTTCATTCCCAGTCTAAGATCGAATCGGATTGAGGGTTGTGACAGCAGGATCGGTAGTACGCAGGGGTGACCAGGCCGATCCCTGGCTTGCACATTCTGCCTCTCCGATCGACTGAGCGCCCGCATGCTTGTTTCATGGGTTGGCTTAGGCATACAGAGTACATTCCACGTCTAAACCCCAGTCGAACTGAGGGTTGTGGCAGCAGGACCAGTAACGGGTTCGACAACACACAGAAGGGGATCAGGCTGATCCCCAGTTATGCATTATGATTCTCCGATCGGCCTCTCCGACCGGCTGAGTGCTTGCACGATCGTTTCATTGGTTGACTTAGGCATACGGAGTTCATCCCCAGTCTAAGCATACAGAGTTCATTTCGAGTCTAAGATCGGATCGGACCGAGGGTTGCGACAGTAGGATCTATAGCACGCAGGGGGGATCGAGCTAATCCCCAGCTTGCGCATTCTGCCTCTTCGGCCAGCTGAGCGCCCACACGCCCGTTTCGTTGGTTGGCTTAGCCATAGGGAGCTCATTCCATGTCTAAGCCCCAGCCGGACCAAGGGTTGTGGCAGCAGGACCGATAGCTCACAAAGGGGGACCGGGTCGATCCCTAGCTTACGCATTATGCCTCTTTGATCGGCTCAGCACTCGTACGCTCGTTTCATGGGTTGACTTATACATACAGAGTTTTAAAAATCGTAAAAAATAGAAAACGGGTCGTCTTGCCACGAAACTTCACATGAAGACTTAGGGGACCATTGTATGAATTTACAAGCCATAAAAATGGCATTGGCATGGCAGAAATATGAAGATGTGCTTGAACCCACCTACCACCCGTTCAATCCCCGGCTTGCGCATCCTGCCTCTCTGGTTGGTTGAGCACCCGCACGCTCGTTTCATGGGTTGACTTAGCCATATGGAGTTCATCCCCAGTCTAAGCATACGAAGTTCATTCCCAGTCTAAGATCAGATCGGATCGAGGGTTGCGACAGCAGGATCGAGGGTTGCGACAGCAGGATCGGTAGCACGTTTGGGGGATCGGGTCGATCCTCGGCTTGGGCATTCTACCTCTCCGACCGGCTGAATGCCCACACGTTCATTTCGTGGGTTGGCTTAGGCATACGAAGTACATTCCACATCTAAGCCCCAGTCAGACCGAGGGTTGTGGTAGCAGGACCGGCAGTAGGATCAACAGCACGCATAGGGGGACTGGGCTGATCCCCAGCTTGCACATTATGCCTCTCTGGTCGGCTGAGCGTCCGCACGCTCGTTTCGTGGGTTGACTTAGGCATACGAAGTTCATCCCTAATCTAAGCATACGGAGTTCATTCCCAATATAAGATCAGACCAGATCGAGGTTTGCGGTACCAGGATCGACAGCACGCAGGGGGATCAGGCCGATCCCTAGCTTGCACATTCTGCCTTTCTGGCTGGCTGAGCGCCCGTACGTCCATTTCGTGGGTTGGCTTAGGCATAGGGAGCTCATTCCACGTGTAAGCCCCAGTCAGACTGAGGGTTGTGGCAGCGGGACCGAGAGCACGTACAGGGGGATCGAGCAAATCCTTGACTTATGCATACGGAGTTCATTCCGTACCCGCACGTTCAACCAGCTCAGCACCCGCACATTCGTTTCGTAGGTTGACTTATGCATACGGCGTTCATTCCCAGTCTAAGATCGGACCGGATCGAGGGTTGTGGCAGTAGGATCGACAACATGTAGGGGGAACTGGGTCAATCCCCGGCTTGCGCATTCTGCCTCTTTGACCGGCTGAGCGCCCGCACGCTCGTTTCGTTGGTTGGCTTAGGCATACGGAGTTCATTCCATGTCTAAGCATACGAAGCTCATTCCCAGTCTAAGATTTTAAGCCACGGTGCACATGCTGTGCTCGGCCATGTGCTGGTACCACATTTTTTTTGCTCGGGGCACCATCGTCGGAGCATCGCGGAGAGCCTAACCGGCAGCACTGGGGGTTCCTACAATTGGGGGGGCCGGGGGTGTGCGCACATGATGTGCGATGGGTGCTGGTACTTGGCCCTTATATTGGCCCCCTATCTCTCATTGAACCTCGAGAACTCACACCCCCTTAAAGTGCATTTGAGATTTTATAGGTTTGCTGCCAGTAGCCATTAAAGTGTCTCAAATGGGGACACTTTTTTCAAACAGTCACAAAATCTTCTCCACTTCGAGTTTTTAGTTGAATTTTTTTGTTGCAAGCCAATAAAAATACAAGGATCACCTATACCAAATTTGGGGGCAAAAATCTTTCTAAAAAAATTTAAAAAAATCCTGAACCGTAAAAAGTTTTGAAAATCGTGAAAAATAGAAAACGGGTCATCTTGCCACGAAACTTCACAAGAAGGCTTAGGGGACCATTATATGAATTTACAAGCCATAAAAGTGGCATTGGCATGGAAGAAATATGAAGATGTGCTTGAACCCAGCTACCACCCATTCGATCCCTGGCTTGTGCATCCTGCCTTTCTGGTCGGCTGAGTGCCCGCACGCTCGCTTCATGGGTTGGCTTAGGCATACGGAGTTCATCCCAAGTCTAATCATATAGAGTTCATTCCCAGTCTAAGATTAGATCGGATCGAGGGTTGTGGCAGTAGGATCGATAGCACGAAAGGGGGACCGGACCGATCCCCGGCTTACGCATTCTGCCTTTCCGACCGACTGAGTGCCCGCACGCTCATTTTGTGGGTTGGCTTAGGCATATGGAGTGCACTCCACGTCTAAGCCCCAGTCGAACTGTGGCTTGTGGTAGCAGGACCGACAGCGGGATCGACAGCATGTAGAGGGGGATCGGGCTGATCCTCGGCTTATGCATTATGCCTCTCCGATCGGTTGAGTGCCCGCTTGCTCGTTTCATGGGTTGGCTTAGGCATATGGAGTTCATCCCAGTCTAAACATACAGAGTTCATTAACAGTCTAAGATCAGACCGGACTGAGGGTTGCGACAGCAGGATCGGCAGCACGCTGGGGGGATCGGGCCGATCCCCTATTTGCGCATTCTGCCTCTCCGACCGGTTGAGTGCCCGCACGTCTGTTTCGTGGGTTGGCTTAGGCATAGGGAGCTCATTCCATGTCTAAGCCCCAACCGGACTGATGGTTGTGGTAGCGGGACCTGCAGCACACAGAGGGGGACCGGGCCGATCTTCGGCTTGCGCATTATGCCTCTTCGGTCGGCTCAACACCCGGACGCTCATTTTGTGGGTTGACTTATGCGTATAGAGTTCATTCCCAGACTAAGATCGGACCGGACCAAGGGTTACGATAGCAGGATTGACAGCACGTAGGGGGGACCAGGTCGATCCTCGGCTTGCGCATTCTGCCTCTCCGATCGGCTGAGCGCCCGCACGCTCGTTTCATTGGTTGGCTTAGGCATACAGAGTTCATTCCATGTCTAAGCATACAGAGCTCATTCCCAATCTAATATTTTGAGCCACGGTGCACATGCTGGGCTCAAGCATGTGCTGGTGCTGCATTTTTTTCGCCCAGGGCACCATCACCGGAGCATCGACGGAGCATCGACGGAGCATTGTCGGAGAGCCTAACAGATGGCGTTAGGGGTTTTGGTGATTGGGGGGGCCGGGGGGTGTGCACACATGATGTGCGATGGGTGCTGGTACTTGACCCTTATATTGGCCCCCTATCCCTCATCAAACCTTGAGAACTCACACCCCCTTAAAGAGCATTTGAGATTTTATAGGTTTGCTACCAGTAGGCATTAAAGTGTCTAAAATGGGGACTCTTTTTTCAAACAGTCACAAAATCTTCTCCACTTCGAGTTTTTAGCTGAATTTTTTTGTGCATGCCAAAAAAAATACAAGGATCACCTACTAAATTTGGGGATAAAACTCTTTCTAAAAAAATTTAAAAAATCTTGAATCGTAAAAAGTTTTGAAAATCGTGAAAAATAGAAAACGGGTCGTCTTGCCAGGAAACTTCACATGAAGGCTTAGGGGACCATTCTATGAATTTACAAGCCACAAAAATGGCATTGGCATGGTAGAAATATGAAGATGTGCATGAACCCACCTACCACCCGTTCGATCCCCGACTTGCACATCCTGCCTCTCTGGTCGGTTGAGTGCCCGCACGCTCATTTCATGGGTTGACTTAGGCATACGGAGTTCATCCCCAGTCTAAGCATACAGAGTTCATTCCCAGTCTAAGATCAAACCGGATCGAAAGTTGTGATAGCAGGATCGATAACACATAGGGGGGACCAGGCCGATCCTCGGGTTACGCATTCTGCCTCTCCGATCGAATGAGCACCCGTACACTCGTTTCATGGGTTCGCTTAGGCATACGAAGTACATTCCATGTCTAAGCCCCAGCCGGACCGAGGGTTGTGGCAGCAGGACCAGCTGCGGGTTCAGCAGCACGCAGAAGGGGATCGGGCTGATCTTTGACTTGCGCATTATGCCTTTCCAGCCAGCCTCTCCGACCGACTGAGCGGCCGCACGCTCGTTTCATGGGTTGACTTAGGCTTGCGGAGTTCATCCCCAGTCTAAGCATACGGAGTTCATTCCCTGTCTAAGATCGGATCGGATCGAGGGTTACGGTAGCAGGATCAGTAGCATGCAGGAGGGACCGGATGGATCACCAGCTTGCACATTTTGCCTCTCCAGCCAACTGAGCGCCTGTACACTCGTTCCGTGGGTTGGCTTAGGCATACGAAGTACATTCCACGTTTAACCCCCAGTCGGGCCGAGGGTTGTGGTGGTAGGATCGGCAGCGGGATCGACAGCACGCAGAGGGGACCGGGCTGATCCCCGACTTGCATATTATGCCTCTTCGATCGGCTTCTCCAGTTGGCTGAGCGCCCGCACGCTCGTTTCATGGCTTGACTTAGGCATATGGAGTTCATCCCCAGTCTAACCATACAGAGTTCATTCCCAATCTAAGATCGGATCGAATCGAGGGTTGCGACAGCAGGATCGACAGCACGCAGGGGGGACTAGGTTGATCCCCGGCATGTGCATTTTGCCTTTTCGGTTGGTTGAGCTCCCGCATGCTCATTTCGTGGGTTAGCTTAGGCATAGGAAGCTCATTCCATGTCTAAGCCCTAGCCAGGCCGAGGGTTGTGGTAATGGGATCTGCAGCACACAGAGGTGGATCGGGCCGATCCCCAACTTACACATTATGCCTCTTCGGTCGGCTTAGCGCCTGCACGCTCGTTTGGTGCGTTGACTTATGTATACGGAGTTCATTCGTAGTCTAAGATCGGACCGAAATGAGGGTTGTGGCAGCAGGATCGATAGCACGTATGGGGGACTAGGTTGATCCCTGGCTTGCGCATTCTGCCTCTCCGACCGGCTGAGCGCCCGCACGCCCGTTTCATGGGTTAGCTTAGGCATACGGAGTTCATTCCATGTCTAAACATACAGAGCTCATTCTCAATCTAAGATTTTGAGCCACAGTGCACATGCTGGGCTTAGGCATGTGCTGGTGCCGCATTTGTTTCGCCCGGAGCATCTCCAGAGAGTCGAATCGGTGGCATCGGGGGTTCCGACGATTGGGGGGTCCGGGGGATGTGTGCACATGATGTGCGATGGGTTCTGGTACTTGGCCCTTATATTGGGCCCCTATCCCTCATCAAACCTCAAGAACTCACACCCCTTTAAAGAGCATTTGAGATTTTATAGGTTTGCTGCCAGTAGCCATTAAAGTGTCTGAAATGTGGACACATTTTTCAAACGGTCACAAAATCTTCTCCACTTCAAGTTTTTAGCTGAATTTTTTTGTGCATGCCAACCAAAATACAAGGATCACCTCTACCAAATTTGGGGACAAAACACTTTCTAAAAAAATTTAAAATAATCCCGAACCATATAAAGTTTCAAAAATCGTGAAAAATAGAAAATAGGTCATCTTGCCACGAAACTTCACATGAAGGCTTAGGGGACCATTGTATGAATCTACAAGCCATAAAAATGGCATTGGCATGGTAGCAATATGAAGATGTTCTTGGAACCATATACCACCCGTTCGATCCCCAGCTTGCGCAACCTGGCTCTCTGGTTGGCTGAGCGCCCGCACGCTCGTTTTGTGGGTTGACTTAAGCATACAGAGTTCATCCCCAGTCTAAGCATACAGAGTTCTTTCCCAGTCTAAGATCGGATTGGATCGAGGGTTACGGTAGCAGGATCAGCAGCACGCAGGGGGGATCAGACTGATCCCCGGCTTGAGCATTCTGCCTCTCCGGTCGACTGAGCACCCGCACGCTCATTTCATGGGTTGGCTTAGGCATACGGAGTACATTCCACATCTAAGCCCCAGCCGGACCGAGGGTTGTGGCAGCAAGACTGGCAACGAGATTGGCAGCACGCAAAGGGGGACCGGGCTGATCCCCGGCTTGTGCATTATGCCTATCCGATCGGTTAAGCACTCGCACGCTCGTTTCGTGGGTTGACTTAGGCATACGGAGTTCATCCCCAGTCTAAGCATACGGAGTTCATCCCCAGTCTAAGATCGGACCGGATTGAGGGTTACAACAGCAGGATCGACAGCACGCAGGGGGGGACTGGGCCGATCCCCAGCTTACGCATTCTGCCTCTTCGACCGACTGAGCACCCGTATGCTCATCTCCTAGGTTGGCTTAGGCATACAGAGTACATTCCACGTCTAAGCCCCAATCGGACTGAGGGTTGTGGTAACAGGATCGACAGTGGGATCGATAGCACGCGATGGGGATTGGGCTGATCCTTGGCTTCCGCATTATGTCTCTTCGGTCGGCTGAGTGCCCACACGCTCGTGTCGTGGGTTAACTTAGGAATACGGAGTTTATCCCCAGTCTAAGCATACGAAGTTCATTCCCAGTCTAAGATTAGACCAAATCGAGGGTTACGACAACAGAATCGATAGCACACAGGAGGGACCGGGTCGATACCCAGCTTATGCATTCTGCCTCTCCGACCGGCTGAGCACCCACATGCTCGTTTCGTGGGTTGGCTTAGGCATACAGAGTACATTCCACGTGTAAGCCCCAGTCGGACTGAGGGTTGTGGTAGTAAGACCGACAGCTGGATCGACAGCACGTAGATGGGGACCGAGCTAATCCCTGGCTTACGTATTATGCCCCTTTGATTGGCCTCTCCGACCGGCTGAGCACCCGCACGCTCGTTCCATGGTTGACTTAGGCATACAGAGTTTATCCCCAGTCTAAGCATACGGAGTTCATTCCCAATCTAAGATCAGACCGGATCGAGGGTTACGATAGCAGGATCGGTAGCACGCAGGGGGGACCTGGCTGATCCCTCAGCTTGTGCATTCTGCCTCTCCGGGTGGCTGAGCACCCGCACACTCGTTTTGTGGGTTGGCTGAGGCATATGGAGTACATTCCACATCTAATCCCCAGTCAGACTGAGGGTTGTGGCAGCATGACCGGTAGCGGGATCGACAGCACGTAGAGGGGGAATGGGCTGATCACTGCTTGCGCATTATGCCTCTTCGGCCGGCCTTTTTGGTCGGCTGAGCGCTCGCACGCTCGTTTTGTGGGTTGACTTAGGCATACGGAGTTCATCCCCAGTCTAAGCATATGGAGTTCATTCCCAGTCTAAGATCAGGCTAGATCGAGGGTTGCGACAACAGGATTGACAGCACGCATGGGGGACCGGGCCGATCACCAACTTGCACATTCTGCCTCTCCGGTCAGCTGAGTGCCCGCACACCCGTTTTATGGGTTGGCTTAGGCATAGGGAGCCCATTCCATGTCTAAGCCCAGTCGAACCGAGGGTTGGGGCAGTGGGACCGATAGCACGTAGAGGGGGGTCGGGCCGATCCTCAGCTTGTGCACTATGCCTCTTCGGTCGGCTCAGTGCCCGCACACTCGTTTCATGGGTTAACTTATGCATACGGAGTTCATTCCTAGTATAAGATCGGACCAGACTGAGGGTTGCAGCAGCAGGATCGACAGCACGCAGGGGGGGATCGGGTTGATCCCCAGCTTGCACATTCTGCCTCTCCGACCGACTGAGCGCCCACACACTCATTTCATGGGTTGGCTTAGGCATACGGAGTACATTCCATGTCTAAGCATACGGAGCTCATTCCCAATCTAAGATTTTGAGTCACGGTGCACATGCTGGGCTCAGGCATATGCTGGTGCTGTATTTGTTTCGCTCGGGGCACCATCGTCGGAGCATCGCAGGAGAGCCTAACCAGCGGTATTAGGGGTTCCGGCGATTGGGGGGGCCGAGGGTGTACGCACATGATGTGCGATGGGTGCTGGTACTTGGCCCTTATATTGGCCCCCTATCCCTCATCAAACATCGAGAACTCGCACCCACTTAAAGAGCATTTGAGATTTTATAGGTTTGCTGCCAGTAGGCATTAAAGTGTCTGAAATTGGGACACTTTTTTCAAACGGTCACAAAATCTTCTCTCCTTCGAGTTTTTAGCTGAATTTTTTTGTGCATCCCAAAAAAAATAAAAGGATCACTTCTACCAAATTTGGGGACAAAAATCTTTCTAAAAAAATTTAAAAAAATCTTGAACCGCAAAAAGTTTCAAAAATCATGAAAAATAGAAAATGGGTCATCTTGCCACGAAACTTCACATGAAGGCTTAGGGGACCATTGTATGAATTTACAAGCCATAAAAATTGCATTGGCATGGCAGAAATATGAAGATGTGCTTGAACCCACCTACCACCCGTTCGATCCTCGGCTTGTGCATCTTGCCTCTCTGGTCGGCTGAGCGCCTGCACGTTCGTTTCATGGGTTGACTTAGGCATACGGAGTTCATCCCCAGTCTAAGCATACGGAGTTCATTCCCTGTCTAAGATCAGATCGGATCAAGGGTTGCGACAGCAGGATCGGTAACATGTAGGGGGGACCGGGCTGATCCCCGGCTTGCGCATTCTGTCTCTTCGATTGGCTGAGCGCCCACACGTTCATTTCATGGGTTGGCTTAGGCATATAGAGTACATTCTAGGTCTAAGCCCCCGCCGGACCGAGGGTTGTGGCAGCAGGACTGGTAGCGGGATCGGCAGCATGCAAAGGGGGATCGGGATGATCCCCGACTTGTGCATCATGCCTCTCTGACCGACCTCTCCGGCCAGCTGAGCACCTGCATGCTCGTTTCATGGGTTGACTTAGGCATACGACGTTCATCCCTAGTCTAAGTATACAGAGTTCATTCCCCATCTAAGATCGAACTAGACCGAGGGTTGCGGCAGCAGGATCGGCAGCACGCAGGGGGTTGGGTCGATCCCCGACTTGCGCATTCTGCGTCGCCAATCGGCTGAGCGCCCGCATGCCTGTTTCGTGGGTTGGCCTAGGCATAGGGAGCTCATTCCATGTCTAAGCCCCAGCTGGATCGAGGGTTGTGGCAGCGGGATCGACAGCACACAGAGGGGGACTGGACCGATCCTCGAGTTGTGCATTATGCTTCTTCGGCTGGATCAGCGCTCGCATGCTTGTTTCATGGGTTGGCTTAGGCATACATAGTTCATTCCATGTCTAAGCATACGAAGCTCATTCCCAATCTAAGATTTTCAGCCACGGTGCACATTCTGGGCTCAAGCATGTGCTGGTGCCGCATTTTTTTTGCCCTGGGTGCCATTACCGAAGCATCGTCGGAGAGCCTAACCGACGACATTAGGGGTTTCGACGATTGGTGGGGCCGGGGGGTGTGCGCACATGATGTGCGATGGGTGCTGGTACTTGGTCCGTATGTTGGCCCCCTATCCCTCATCAAACCTTGAGAACTCACACCCCTTTAAAGAGCATTTGAGATTTTATAGGTTTGCTACCAGTAGCCACTAAAGAGTCTGAAATGGGGACACTTTTTTCAAACGGTCACAAAATCTTCTCCACTTGTGCATTCTGCCTCTCCGATCGGCTGAGTGCCCGCACGCTTATTTCGTGGGTTGGCTTAGGCATACGGAGTTCATTCCATGTCTAAGCATACGGAGCTCATTCCCAATCTAAGATTTTGAGCCACGGTGCACATGCTAGGCTCGGGCATGTGCTGGTGCCACATTTTTTTCCCCCGGGGCACCATCGTCGGAGCATCGCCAGAGAATTGTCGGAGAGCCTAATCGGTGGCATTGGGGGTTCCGACGATTGGGGGGGGGTGTGCGCACATGATGTGCGATGGGTGCTGGTACTTGGCCCTTATATTGGCCCCCTATCCCTCATCAAACCTCGAGAACTCACTCCCCTTTAAAGAACATTTGAGATTTTATAGGTTTGCTGCCAGTAGCCATTAAAGTGTCTGAAATGGGGACACTTTTTTCAAATGGTCACAAAATCTTCTCCATTTCGAGTTTTTAGCTGAATGTTTTTGTGCATGCCAACAAAAATACAAGGATCACCTCTACCAAATTTGGGGGCAAAACTCTTTCTAAAAAAATGTAAAAAAATCCTGAACCGCAAAATGTTTCGAAAATCGTGAAAAATAGAAAACGGGTCGTCTTGCCACGAAACTTCACATGAAGGCTTAGCCGACCATTGTATGAATTTACAAGCCATAAATGGAATGGAAGAAATATGAAGATGTGCTTAAACCCACCTACCACCCATTCGATCCCTGACTTACGCATCCTGCCTCTCTGGTCGGCTGAGCGCCCGCACGCTCGTTTCGTGAGTTGACTTAGGCATACGGAGTTCATCCCCAGTCTAAGCATACGGAGTTCATTCCCAGTCTAAGATCAGACCGGATCAAGGGTTGCGGTGGCTGGATCGACAGCACGCAGGCGGGATCGAGATGATCCCCGGCTTGCGCATTCTGCCTCTCCAGCCGACTAAGCACCCGCAAGCTCGTTTCGTGGGTTGGCTTAGGCATACGGAGTACATTCCACATCTAAGCCACAGTCGGACCGAGGGTTATGGTAGTAGGATTGGCAGCGGGATTGATAGCACGTAGAGGGGGATCGGGCTGATCCTCGACTTATGCATTATGCCTCTACGACCGACTAAACGCCCGTACGCTCATTTTGTGGGTTGACTTAGGCATACGGAGTTCATCCCCAGTCTAAGCATACGGAGTTCATTCCCAGTCTAAGATCAGACCAGATCGAGGGTTGCTGTAGCAGGATCGGTGGCACGCATGGGGGATCGGGCTGATCCCCGACTTGCGCATTCTGCCTCTCCGGTCGACTGAGCACCCGCACGCTCATTTCGTGGGTTGGCTTAGGCATACGGAGTACATTCCACATGTAAGCCCCAGTCAGACCGAGGGTTATCGTAGCAGGACCAGCAGCGGGATTGGCAGCACACTGAGGGGAACCGGGCTGATCCTTGGCTTGTGTATTATGCCTCTCCAACCGGCCTCTCCGGTTAGCTGAACGCCCGCACGCTCGTTTCGTGGGTTGACTTAGGCACACGGAGTTCATCCTTAGTCTAAGCATACGGAGTTCATTCCCAGTTTAAGATAGGACTGGACCGAGGGTTGCGACAGCAGGATCGGTAGCATGCAGGGGGGACCGAGTCGATCCCCGGCTTGCGCATTTTACCTCTCCGGTCGGCTGACCGCCCGCACGCTCGTTTTGTGGGTTGGCTTAGGCATAGGGAGCTCATTCCATGTCTAAGCCCCAGTCGAACTGAGAGTTGTGGCAGCGGGACTAGCAGCACGCAGAAGGGGACCGAGCCGATTATGCCTCTTCGGCCGGCTTAGCCCCCACACACTCGTTTCGTGGGTTAACTTATGCATACGGATTTCATTCCCAATCTAAGATCAGACCGGACTGAGGGTTGCGGCAGCAGGATTGACAGCATGTAGGAGGGACCGGGTCGATCCCTGGCGTGCGCATTCTACCTCTCCAGTCGACTGAGCGCCCGTACGCTCGTTTCGTGGGTTGGCTTAAGCATACGAAGTTCATTCCATGTCTAAGCATACGGAGCTCATTCCCAGTCTAAGATTTTGAGCCATGGTACACATACTGGGCTCGGCATTTGCTGGTGCCATATTTTTTTCGCCTGGACCATCGTCAGAGAGCCTAACCGGCGGCATTGGGGGTTCCTGCGATTGGGGGGGCCGGGGGGTGTGCACACATAATGTGCGATGGATGCTGGTATTTGGCCCTTATATTGGCCCCCTATCCCTCATTAAACCTCGAGAACTCACACCCCCTTAAAGAGCATTTGAGATTTTATAGGTTTGCTGCCTGTAGCCATTAAAGTGTCTAAAATGGGGACACTTTTTTCAAACGGTCACAAAATCTTCTCCACTTTGAGTTTTTAGCTGAATTTTTTTGTGCATGCCAACAAAAATATGAGGATCACCTCTACCAAATTTGGGGACAAAACTCTTTCTAAAAAAATTTTAAAAAATTATGAACCGTAAAACGTTTTGAAAATCATGAAAAATAGAAAATGGATCGTCTTGCCACGAAACTTCACATGAAGGCTTAGGGGACCATTGTATGAATTTACAAGCCATAAAAATGGCATTGGCATGGCAGAAATATGAAGATGTGCTTGAACCCACCTACCACCCGTTCGATCCCGACTTGTGCAACCTGCCTCTCTGGTCGATCGAGCGCCCGCACGCTCATTTCATGGGTTGACTTAGGCATACAGAGTTCATCCCCAGTCTAAGCATATGGAGTTCATTCCCAGTCTAAGATCGGATCGGATGAAGGGTTGCGGTAGCAGGATCGACAGCATGTAAGGGGGACCGAGTCAATCCCCGGCTTGCCCATTCTGCCCTCTAGCCGATGAGCGCCCGCACGTTCGTTTCGTGGGTTGACTTAGGCATACGGAGTTCATCCCCAGTCTAAGCATACGAAATTCATTCCCAGTCTAAGATCAGACCAGATCAAGGGTTGGGGCAGCAGGATCGATAGCACGCAGGGGGGACCGGGCCAATCCCCAGCTTACGCATTCTACCTCTTCGACCGGCTAAGCGCCCACACGCTCATTTCGTGGGTTGGCTTAGGCATACGGAGTACATTCCACATCTAAGCCCCAATTGGACTAAGGGTTGTGGCAGCAAGATTGGCAGCGGGATCGGTAGCACGCAGAGAGAGATCGGGCTGGTCCCTGGCTTGGGCATTACGCCTCTCCGGTCGGCTGACTGCCCGCACGCTTGTTTCGTGGGTTGACTTAGGCATACAGAGTTCATCCCCAGCCTAAGCATACAGAGTTAATTCCCAGTCTAAGATCGGATCGGACTGAGGGTTGCGATAGCAAGATCGACAGCACGTAGAAGGGACCGAGCTGATCCCTGGCTTGTACATTCTGCCTCTCTGGCCGGCTGAGCGCCCGCACGCCCGTTTCATGGGTTGGCTTAGGCATAGGGAGCTCATTCCAAGTCTAAGCCCTAGTCAGACCGAGGGTTGTGGCAGCAGGACCGGTAGCACGTAGAGAGGGATCAGGCTGATCCCCAGGTTATGCATTATGCCTCTTCGGCTAGCCTAGTGCCCGAACGCTCGTTTCATGGGTTGACTTATGCATACGAAGTTCATTCCCAGTCTAAGATCGGACCAAATCGAGGGTTACGGTAGTAGGATCGACAGCTCAGAGGGGGGATCGGGTCGATCCCTGACTTGCGCATTTTGCCTCTCCGACCGCTTGAGCGCCCGCACGCTCGTTTCGTGGGTTGGCTTAGGCATACGGAGTTCATTCCGTGTCTAAGCATACGGAGCTCATTCCCAGTCTAAGATTTTGAGCCACGGTGCACATGCTGGGCTCAAGCATGTGTTGGTGCCGCATTTTTTTTGCTCGGGGCACCATTGTCGGAGCATCGTCGGAGCGTCGCCAGAGCATCGCCTGAGCGCCTGCACGCCCGTTTCATAGGTTGGCTTAGGCATAGAGAGCTCATTCCATGTCTAAGCCCCAGCCAGATCGAGGGTTGTGGCAGTGGGACCCGCAGCACGCAAGGGGGATCGAGCTGATCCCCGACTTACGCATTATACCTCTTCGACCGGTTCAGCGCCCGTACACTCGATTCATGGGTTGACTTATACATATAGAATTCATTCCCAGTCTAAGATCAGACCAAACCGAGGGTTGCGGCAGCAGGATCGACAGCACACTGGGGGGGACTGGGTCAATCCTCGGCTTGCGCATTCTGCCTCTCCGACCGGCTGAGCGCCCGCACGCTCGTTTCGTGGGTTGGCTTAGGCATACGGAGTTCATTCCATGTCTAAGCATACGGAGCTCATTCCCAGTCTAAGATTTTGAGCCACGATGCACATGCTGGGCTTGGACTTGTACTGGTGCTACATTTTTTTCGCCCGGGGCACCATCATCGGAGCATCGCTGGAGAGCCTAACCGGCGGCATTGGGGGTTCCGGCGATTGGGGGGGCCGGGGGGTGTCCGCACATGATGTGCGATGGGTGCTGGTATTTGGCCCTTATATTGGCCCCCTATCCCTCATCAAACCTCAAGAACTCACACCCCCTTAAAGAGCATTTGGGATTTTATAGGTTTGCTGCCAGTAGCCATTAAAGTGTCTGAAATGGGGACACTTTTTTCAAATGGTCACAAAATCTTCTCCACTTCGAGTTTTTAGCTGAATGTTTTTGTGCATGCCAACAAAAATACAAGGATCACCTCTACCAAATTTGGGGGCAAAACTCTTTCTAAAAAAATTTGAAAAAATCTCGAACCGTAAAAAGTTTTGAAAATCGTGAAAAATAGAAAACGGGTCGTCTTGCCACAAAACTTCACAGGAAGGCTTAAGGGACCATTGTATGAATTTACAAGCCATAAAAATGGCAATAGCATGGCAGAAATATGAAGATGTGCTTGAACCCACCTACCACCCGTTCGATCCCCGGTTTAAGCATTCTGCCTCTCTAGTCGACTGAGTGCCCGCACGCTCGTTTCATGGGTTGACTTAGGCATACGGAGTTCATCCCCAGTCTAAGCATATGGAGTTCATTCCTAGTCTAAGATCAGGTCGGATCGAGGGTTACAACAGTAGGATCGACAGCACACAGGGCGGACTGGGTCGATCCCCGGTTTACGCATTCTGCCTCTCTGGTCGGCTGAGCACCTGC
This sequence comes from Durio zibethinus, assembly GCF_002303985.1. Next base: position 26,279,012 of record NW_019167826.1, on the reverse strand, counting down.
ACGCTCCTTTCAGGGGTTGGCTTAGGCATACGGAGTACATTTCATGCCTAAACTCTAGCCGAACCGAGGGTTGTGGCAGTAGGACCGACAGCGGGATCGACAGCACGCAGAGGGGAATCGGGCTGATCCCCAGCTTGCGCATTGTGCCTCTCCGACCGGCCTCTCCAGTCGGCTGAATGCCCGCACGCTCGTTTCATGGGTTGACTTAGGCATACGGAGTTCATCCCCAGTCTAAGCATACGGAGTTCATTCCCAGTCTAAGATCGGACCTGATCGAGGGTTGCGGTAGCAGGATCGGTAGCACGCAAGGGTGACCGGGTCGATCCCTGGCTTACGCATTCTGCCTCTCAGACCGGTTGAGAGCCCGCACGCCCATTTCATGGGTTAGCTTAGGCATAGGGAGCTCATTCCATGTGTAAGCCCCAACCGGATCGAGGGTTGCCACAGCGGGACCGACAACATGCAGAGGGGGACCGGGCCGATCCTCGGCTTGCGCATTATGCCTCTTCATCCTACTGAGCGCGCACACGCTCAGTTCGTGGGTTGGCTTAGGCATACGGAGTACATTCCATGTTTAAGCCCCAGTCGGACTGAGGGTTGTGGTAGCAGGATTGGCAGCAGGATTGGCAGCGGGATCGACAGCATGTAAAGGGGGATCAACTGATCCCCGGTTTACGTATTATGCGTCTTCGATCGGCTGAGCGCCCGCACGCTCGTTTCATGGGTTGACTTAGGCATACAGAGTTCATCCCCAATCTAAGCATACGGAGTTCATTCCCAGTCTAAGATCGAACTACATAAATGGTTACGGTAGCAGGATCGACAGCATGCAGGGGGGATCGGGCTGATCCCCGGCTTGCGCATTCTACCTCTCCTGATGGCTGAGTGCCCGCACGCTCGTTTCGTGGGTTGTCTTAGGCATACAGAGTACATTCCATGTCTCAGCCCCAATCGGACCGAGGGTTATGGTAGCAGGACCGGCAGCGGGATCGACAGCACGTAGAGGGGGACCGAGTCGGTCCCTGGCTTGCCCATTATGGCTCTTCGGTTGGCTCAGCGCCCGCACGCTCGTTTCGTGGGTTGACTTATGCATACGGAGTTCATTCCCAGTCTAAGATCGAAACGGACTGAGGGTTAAGGTAGTAGGATCGACAGCTCGCAAGGGGGGACCGGGTCATCCTCGGCTTGCTCATTCTACCTCCCCGATCGGCTGAGTGCCCGCACGCTCATTTCGTGGGTTGGCTTAGGCATACGGAGTTCATTCCATGTCTAAGCATACGAAGCTCATTACCAATCTAAGATTATGCGCCACGGTGCACATGCTGGGCTCAGGCATGTGCTGGTACCACATTTTTTTCGCTCGGGGCACCACCGTCGGAGCATCGCCGGATAGTCTAACCGACGATATTGGGGGTTCTGACGATTGGGGGGCCGAGGGTGTGCGCACATGATGTACGATGGGTGTTGGTACTTGGCCCTTATATTGGCCCCCTATCCCTCATCAAACCTCGAGAACTCACACCCTCTTAAAGAGCATTTGAGATTTTATAGGTTTGCTGCCAGTAGCCATTAAAGTGTCTCAAAAGGGGACACTTTTTTCAAACGATCACAAAATCTTCTCCACTTCGAGTCTTTAGCTGAATTTTTTTGTGCATACCAACAAAAATACAAGGATCACCTCTACCAAATTTGGGCTTGAATCCACCTACCACCTGTTCGATTCCTAGCTTGCGCATCCTGCCTCTCTGGTCGGCTAAGCGCCCGTACGCTCGTTTCGTGGGTTGACTTAGGCATACGAAAGTTCATCCCCAGTCTAAGCATACGGAGTTCATTCCTAGTCTAAGATCGAACCAGATCGAGGGTTGCGACAGCATGATCGGCAGCATGTAGGGGGGCTGAGCCGATCCCCGGCTATCTCATTCTACCTCTCTGGTCGGTTGAGTGCCTTCACGCCCGTTTCATGGGTTGGCTTAGGCATATGGAGTACATTCCACGTCTAAGCCCCAGTCAGACCGAGGGTTGTGGCAGTAGGATCAGCAGTGAGATCGGCAGCACACAGAAAAGGACCAGGCTGATCCCCGACTTTCTCATTTTACCTCTCCGATCGGCCTCTCTGACCGGATGAGCGCCTACACGCTCGTCTCGCGGGTTGACTTAGGTATACGGAGTTCATCCCCAGTCTAAGCATATAGAGTTCATTCCCAGCCTAAGATCGAATCGGATTGAAGGTTGCGATAGCAGGATCGGCAGCACGTAGGGGGGGACCGAGCCGATCCCCGCTTGCGCATTCTACCTCTCCGGTCGGCTGAGCGTCTGCATGCTCGTTTCATGGGTTTGCTTAGGCATACAGAGTACATTCCATGTCTAAGCCCCAGCCAGACCGAGGGTTGTGGTAGCAGGACCGACAGCGGGATCGACAGCACGTAGAGGGGGATCGGGTTGATCCCCGACTTGTGCATTATGCCTCTCCGATCGACTGAGCGCCTGCATGCTCATTTAGTGGGTTGACTTAGGCATACGAAGTTCATCCCCAGTCTAAGCATGCAGAGTTCATTCCCAGTCTAAGATCAGATCGGACCGAGGGTTGCGGCAACAGGATCAACTGCTCGCAAGGGGGATCGGGCCGACCCCCCACTTACGCATTCTGCCTCTCTGGCCGGCTGCGTGCCCGCACGCTTGTTTCATGGGTTGGCTTAGGCATAGGGGAGCTCATTCCATGTCTAAGCCCCAGTCGGATCGAGGGTTGTGGCAGCGGGACTGGCAACATGTAGAGGGGGACCGGGCTGATCCCTTGCTTGCACATTATGCCTCTTCGTCTGGCTCAGTGCCTGTACGTTCGTTTCGTGGGTTGACTTATGCATACAGAGTTCATTCCCAGTCTAAGATCAGACTGAACCAAGGGTTACGACAGTAGGATTGACAGCACGTAGGGGGGATCAGGTCGATCCCAGCTTGCGCATTCTACCTCTTTGGTCGACTGAGCGCCCGTACGCTCGTTTCGTGGGTTGGCTTAGGCATACGGAGTTTATTCCATGTCTAAGCATACGGAGCTCATTCCCAATCTAAGATTTTGAGCCACGGTGCGCATGCTGGGCTCAGGCATGTGCTGGTGCCACATTTTTTTTGCCTGGGGCACCATCACCGAAGCATTGCCGGAGCATCGTTGGAGAGCCTAACCGACGACATTGGGGGTTCCGGGATTGGGGGGGCCGGGGGGTGTGCGCACATGATGTGCGATGGGTGCTGGTACTTGGCCCTTATTTTGGCCCCCTATCCCTCATCAAACCTCTAGAACTCACACCCCCTTAAAGAGCATTTGACATTTTATAGGTTTGCTGCCAGTAGCCATTAAAGTGTCTGAAATAGGGACACTTTTTTCAAATGGTCACAAAATCTTCTCCACTTCGAGTTTTTAGCTGAATTTTGTTTTCCATGCCAAAAAAAGTACAAGGATCACCTCAACCAAATTTGGGGACAAAAATCTTCCTAAAAAAATTAAAAAAAATCCTGAACCACGAAAAGTTTCAAAAATCATGAAAAATAGAAAATGGGTCGTCTTGCCACGAAACTTCACACGAAGGCTTAGGGGACCACTGTTTGAATTTACAAGCCATAAAAATGGCATTGGCATGACAGAAATATGAAGATGTGCTTGAACCCACCTACCACCCGTTCGATCCTCGGCTTTCGCATCTTGCCTCTCTGGTCAGCTTAGCACCCGCACACTCATTTTGTGGGTTGATTTAGGCATACAGAGTTCATCCCAAGTCTAAGAATACAGAGTTCATTCCAAGTCTAAGATCGAACCGGACCGAGGGTTGCGACAGCAGGATCGACAACATGCAGGGGGGACTTGGCCGATCCCCGACTAGCGCATTCTGCCTCTCCGGTCGACTGCGCGCCTGCACGCTGGTTTCGTGGATTGGCTTAGGCATACGGAGTACATTCCACGTCTAAGCCCCAGTTGAACCGAGGGTTGTGGTAGCAGGACTGGCAGTGGGATCGATAGCAGGACCGGCAGTGGGATCGGTAGCATGCAAAGGGGGACCAGGCTGATCCCCGACTTGCTCATTATGCCTCTCTAACCGGCCTCTCCGTCCGGCTGAGCACCCGCATGCTCGTTTCGTGGGTTGACTTAAGCATACGGAGTTCATCCCTAGTTTAAGCATACGGAGTTCATTCCCAGTCTAAGATTGAATCGGATCGAGCGTTGTGGCAGTAGGATCGGTAGCACGCAGAGGGGATCGGGTCGATCCCCGGCTTGCGCATTCTGCCTCTCCAGCCGGCTGAGCGCCCGCACGCTCATTTCGTGGGTTGGCTTTGGCATACGGAGTACATTCAATGTCTAAGCCCCAGTCAGACCGAGGGTTGTGGCGGCAGGACTGGCAGTGGGATCGTCAGCATGCAAAGGGGGATCGGGCTGATCCCTAGCTTGTGCATTACTCCTCTCCGGTCGGCTCAGCACCCGTACGCTCGTTTCGTGGGTTGACTTATGCATACGGAGTTCATTCCCAGTCTAAGATCAGACCGTATCAAGGGTTGCGGCAGCAGGATTGACAGCACATAGGGGTGGACCGGGTCGATCCCCGGCTTGCGCATTTTGCCTCTCCAGCTGGTTAAGCGCCCGCACGCTCGTTTTGTGGGTTGGCTTAGGCATACGGAGTTCATTCCATGTCTAAGCATACGCAGCTCATTCCCAATCTAAGATTTTGAGCCACAGTGCACGTGCTAGGCTCGGGCATGTGCTGGTGCCGCATTTTTTCACCCGGGGCACCGTCGTCGGAGCATCGTCGGAGAGCCTAACCGGTGACATTGAGGGTTCCGGCGATTGGGGGGGCTGGGGGGTGTGCGCACATGATGTACAATGGGTGCTGGTACTTAGCCCTTATATTCGCCCCCTATCCCTCATCAAACGTCGAGAACTCATACCCCCTTAAAGAGCATTTGAGATTTTATAGGTTTGCTGCCAGTAGCCATTAAAGTGTCTGAAATATGGACACTTTTTCCAAACTGTCACAAAATCTTCTCCACTTCGAGTTTTTAGCTGAATTGTTTTGTGCATGCCAACAAAAATACGAGGATCACCTCTACCAAATTTGGGGACAAAACTCTTTCTAAAAAAATTTAAAAAAATCCCGAATCGTAAAAAGTTTCAAAAATCATGAAAAATAGAAAACGGGTCGTCTTGCCATGAAACTTCACATGAATGTTTAGGGGACCATTGTATGAATTTACAAGCCATAAAAATGGCATTGGAACGGCAGAAATATGAAGATGTGCTTGAACCCACCTACCACCCATTCGATCCCTGGCTTGCGTATCCTGCCTCTCTGGTCGGCTGAGCGCTCGCAGGCTCGTTTCGTGGGTTGACTTAGGCATACGGAGTTCATCCCCAGTCTAAGCATACGGAGTTCATTCCTGGTCTAAGATCAAACCGGATCGAAGGTTGCGGCAGCAGGATCGGTAACACATAGGGGGGACCAGACTGATCCTCGGCTTACGCATTCTGCCTCTCTGATTGGCTGAGTGCCTGCACATTCGTTTCATGGGCTGGCATGGGCATACGAAGTACATTCCACATCTAAGCCCCAGCTAGACGAGGGTTATGGCAGCAGGACCGGCAGCGGGATCGGTAGCAAGCAGAAGGGGATCGGGCTGATCCCTGACTTACGTATTATGCCTCTCCGGCCGGTTGAACACCCGCACGCTCATTTCGTGCATTGATTTAGGCATACGGACTTCATCCCCAGTCTAAGCATACAGAGTTCATTCTCAATCTAAGATCGGACTGGACCGATATTTACAGTAGCAAGATCGGTAACACGTAGGGGGGATCGAGCTGATCCCAAGCTTACGCATTCTACCTCTCCGGCCGGTTGAGTGCTCACACGCCCGTTTCATGGGTTGGCTTAGGCATACGAAGTACATTCCACATCTAAGCCCCAGTCAGACCGAGGGTTGTGATAGTAGGACCGACAGTGGGATCGACAGCATGTAGAGGGGGACCAGGCTGATCTCCGACTTACGCATTCGCCTCTCCAGCCGACCTCTCCGTTCGATTGAGCACCCGTATGCTCGTTTCGTGGGTTGACCTAGGCATACAGAGTTCATCCCTCGTCTAAGCATACGAAGTTCACTCCCAGTCGAAGATCGAACCGGATCGAAGGTTTCGGCAGCAGGATCGACAGCACATAGGGGGGACCAGACCGATCCCCAGCTTGCACATTCTGCCTCTCTGACCGGCTGAGCGCCCGCACGCTTGTTTCGTGGGTTGGCTTAGGCATACAGAGTACATTCGATGTCTAAGCCCCAGGCAGACCGAGGGTTGTGGTAGCAGGACTGGCAGCGGGATCGGTAGCAAGTAGAGGGGGATCGGGCTGATCCCTGGCTTGCGCATTATGCCTCTCCGACCTGCCTCTCCGACCGGTTGAGCACCCGCATGCTCGTTTCGTGGGTTGATTTAGGCATATGGAGTTTATCCCCAGTCTAAGCATACGGAGTTCATTCACAGTCTAAGATCGAACTGGACCAAAGTTTACGGTAACAAGATCGGTAGCACGCAGGAGGGATTGGGTCGATCCCAAGCTTGCGAATTCTGCTTCTCCGGACGGTTGAGCGCCCGCACGCCCATTTCGTGGGTTGGCTTAGGCATAGGGAGCTCATTCCATGACTAAGCCCCAGTCAGACCGAGGTTTGTGGCAGTGAGACCGACAGCACGCAGAGGGGGATCGAGCCGATCCCTGGCTTGCACATTATGCCTCTTCGGCCGGCTCAGTGCCCGCACGCTCATTTCGTGGGTTGACTTATGCATACGGAGTTCATTCCCAGTCTAAGATCAGACCAAACCGAGGGTTGTGGCAGCAAGATCGATAGCACGTAGGGGGGATCGGGTCGATCCCCAGCTTGTGCATTCTGCCTCTTCGACTTGCTGAGCGCCCGCACGCTTGTTTCATGGGTTGGGTTAGGCATACGGAGTTCATTCCATGTCTAGGCATACGGAGCTCATTCCCAATCTAAGATTTTGAGCCACGGTGCACATGCTAGGCTCGGGCATGTGCTGTGCCACATTTTTTTCGCCCGGGGCACCATCGTCGGAGCATCACCGGAGAGCCTAACCAGCGGTATTAGGGGTTTCGACGATTGGGGGGGCCGGGGGGTGTGCACACATGATGTGCGAAGGGTGCTGGTACTTGGCCCTTTATTGGCCCCCTATCCCTCATCAAACCTCAAGAACTCACACCCCCTTAAAGAGCATTTGAAATTTTATAGGTTTGCTGTCAGTAGCCATTAAAGTATCTGAAATGGGGACACTTTTTTCAAACGGTCACAAAATCTTCTCCACTTCGAGTTTTTAGCTGAATTTTTTTGTGCATGCTGAAAAAAATACAAGGATCACCTCTACCAAATTCGGGGACAAAAATCTTTCTAGAAAAATTTAAAAAAATCCTGAACCGTAAAAACTTTTGAAAATCATGAAAAATAGAAAACGGGTCATCTTGCCACGAAACTTCACATGAAGGCTTAGGGGACCATTGTATGAATCTACAAGCCATAAAAATGGCATTGGCATGACAGAAATATGAAGATGTGCTTGAACCCACCTACCACCCGTTCGATCCCCGACTTACGCATCTTGCCTCTCTGGTCGTTGAACACCCACACACTCGTTTCGTGTGTTGACTTAGGCATATGGAGTTCATCCCCAGTCTAAGCATACGGAGTTCATTCCTAGACTAAGATCAGACCGGACTGAGGGTTGTGGTAGCAGGATCGACAGCATGCAGGGGGACCTGGCCGATCCCCGGCTTATGCATTCTGCCTCTCCGATCGACTGAGTGCCCGCACGCTCGTTTCGTGGGTTGGCTTAGGCACACGAAGTACATTCCACATCTAAGCCCCAGCTGGATCGAGGGTTGTGGCAACAAGACCGGTAGAGGGATCAACAGCACACAGAGAGGGATCGAGCTGATCCCTGGCTTACGCATTATGCCTCTCTGACCAGCCTCTCCGGCCGATGGAGCACCCGTATGCTCATTTCATGGGTTGAGTTAGGCATATGGAGTTCATTCCTAGTCTAAGCATACAGAGTTCATTCCCAGTCTAAGATTGAACAGGATCAACGGTTACAGTAGCGGGATCGATAGCACGTAAGGGGACCGGGTCGATCCCTGGCTACGTATTCTACCTCTCTGGCCGACTGAACACCCACACGCTTGTTTCATGGGTTGGCTTAGGCATACGGAGTACATTCCACGTCTAAGCCCCAGTCGAATTGAGGGTTGTGATAGTAGGACCGGCAGCGGGATCGACAACACGCAGAGGGGGATCAGGTTGATCCCTGATTTACGCATTATGCCTCTCCGGCCGGTTGAACGCCCGCATGCTCGTTTCATGGGTTGACTTAGGCATACAGAATTCATCCCAAGTCTCAGCATATGGAGTTCATTCCTAATCTAAGATCGGATCAGACCGAGGGTTGCGGCAATAGGATAGGCAGCACGCAGGGGGGATCGGGTCGATCCCCAACTTGCACATTCTTCTTCTCTGGCCGGCTGAGCACCCACACGCCTATTTCATGGGTTGGCTTAGGCATAGGGAGCTCATTCCATGTCTAAGCCCCAGCCGGACTGAGGGTTGTGGCAGTAGGATCGGTAACACGCAGAGGGGGACCGGGCCGGTCCCCGACTTGCATATTTTGCCTCTTCGACCGGCTCAACGCCCACACGCTCATTTCATGGGTTAACTTATGCATACGGAGTTAATTTCTAGTCTAAGATCAGATCAGACCGAGGGTTACAGTTGTAGGATCGACAGCATGCAGGGGGGACTGGGTCGATCCTTGGCTTGCACATTTTGCCTCTCCAGCCGGTTGAGCACCTGCACGCTCGTTTCGTGGGTTGGCTTAGGCATACGGAGTTCATTCCATGTCTAAGCATACGTAGCTCATTCCCAATCTAAGATTTTGAGCCATGGTGCATTTGCTGGGCTCAGGCATGTGCTGGTGCCGTATTTTTTTTGCTCGGGCACCATCGTCAGAGCATCACCAGAGAGCCTAACCGGCAGCATTGGGGGTTCCAACGATTGGGGCGGCCGGGGGGTGTGCGCACATATGTGCGATGGGTGCTGGTACTTGGCCCTTATATTGGCCCCCTATCCCTCATCAAACCTCAAGAACTCACACCCCCTTAAAGAGCATTTGAGATTTTATAGGTTTGCTGCCAGTAGCCATTAAAGTGTCTGAAATGGGGACACTTTTTCCAAACAGTCACAAAATCTTCTCCACTTCGAGTTTTTGGCTGAATTTTTTTGTGCATGCCAACAAAAATACAAGGATCACCTCTACCAATTTTGGGGACAAAACACTTTCTAAAAAAGTTTAAAAAAATCTTGAACCGCAAAAAGTTTTGAAAATCGTGAAAAATAGAAAACGGGTCGTCTTGCCACGAAACTTCACATGAAGGCTTATGGGACCATTGTATGAATTTACAAGCCATAAAAATGGCATTGGCATGGCAGAAATATGAAGATGTGCTTGAACCCACCAACCACCCATTCAACCCCGGCTTACGCATCCGACCTTTTCGGTCGACTGAACGCCCGTACGCTCGTTTCGTGGGTTGACTTAGGCATACGGAGTTCATCCCCATTCTAAGCATACGGAGTTCATTCCCAATCTAAGATCGGACCGGATCGAGGGTTGCGATGGTAGGATCAACAGCACGCAGGGGGGATCGGGCTGATCCCCGGCTTACGCATTCTGCCTCTCCAATCGACTGAGCACCTGCACGCTCATTTCATGGGTTGGCTTAGGCATACGGAGTGCATTCTACGTCTAAGACCAGTCGGGCCGAGGGTTGTGGCAGTAGGACTGGCAGCGGGATCGATAGCACGTAGAAGGGGATCGGGCTGATCCCTGGCTTACGTATTATGCCTCTTCGACAGGCCTCTCCGGCCGGCTGAGCACCCGTAAGCTCATTTCGTGGGTTGACTTAGGCATACGGAGTTCATCCCCAGTCTAAGCATACGGAGTTCATTCCCAATCTATGATCGAACCAGATTGAGGATTACGGCAGCAGGATCGGCAGCATGCAGGGGGACCAAGCTGATCCCTCGCTTGTGGATTCTGCCTCTCCGATCGACTGAGCGCCCGCACCCTCGTTTCATGGGTTGGCTTAGGCATACAGAGTACATTCCACGTCTAAGCCCCAGCCGGATCGAGGGTTGTGGTAGCAAGACCGGCAGCAGGATCGACCGCATGCAAAGGGGGATCGGGCTGATCCCCAGCTTGCATAATATGCCTCTTCGATCGACCTCTCTGACTGGCTGAGCCCCTGCACGCTCATTTCGTGGGTTGACTTAGGCATACGGAGTTTATCCCCAGTCTAAGCATACGAAGTTCATTCCCAGTGTAAGATCGGATCGGACTGAAGGTTGCAGCAGTAGGATCGACAGCACGCAGGAGGGATCGGGCCGATCCTCAACTTGCGCATTCTACCTCTCTGACCGGTTGAGCACCCATACGTTCGTTTCATGGGTTGGCTTAGACATAGGGAGCTTATTCCATGTCTAAGCCCCTGTCGGACCAAGGCTTGTGGTAGCGAGAACGATAGCTTGGAAAAGTGGATCGTGCTGATCCCCGGCTTGTGCATTTTGCCTCTTCGACCGGTTCAACGCCCGTACGCTCGTTTCATGGGTTGACTTATGCATATGGAGTTCATTCCCAGTCTAAGATCAGATCAGACCGAGGGTTGCAACAGCAGGATCGACAGCACACAGGGGGGACCGGGTCGATCCCCAACTTACGCATTCTGCCTCTCCGGTCGGCTGAGCACCCGCACGCTCGTTTCATGGGTTGGCTTAGGCATGCAGAGTTCATCCCCAGTCTATGCATATGGAGTTCATTCCCAATCTAAGATCAGATCGGATCGACGGTTGCAGCAGTAGGATCGGTAGCAAACAGGAGGGACCGGGCCGATCCCCTGCTTATGCATTTTGCCTCCCGGGCCGACTGAGCGCCCGCATGCTCGTTTTGTGGGTTGGCTTAGGCATACGAAGTACATTCCAAGTCTAAGACCCAGCCGGATCGAGGGTTGTGGTAGCAGGACCGGTAGCGGGATCGATAGCTCATAGAGGGGGATCGGATTGATCCCCGGCTTGCGCATTATGCCTCTCCGTCTGGTTGAGCGCCTGCATGCTCGTTTCGTGGGTTGACTTAGGCATACGTAGTTCATCCCTAGTCTAAGCATACAAAGTTCATTCCCAGTCTAAGATCGGACCGGATCAAGGGTTGCGACAGCAGGATCAGAAGCATGCAGGGGGGACCGGGCTGATCCCCGGCTTACGCATTCTACCTCTTAGGTCGGTTGAGCACCTGCACGCTCATTTCATAGGTTGGCTTAGGTATACGAAGTACATTCCATGTCTAAGCCCCAGTCAGACTGAGGATTATGGTAGCAGGACTGGCAGTGGGATCGACAGCACGCAGAGGGGGACCGGGTAGATCCCCGGCTTGCACATTATGCCTCTTCGACCGACCTCTCTGGCTGGTTGAGTGCCCGGATACTCGTTTTGTGGGTTTGCTTAGGCATACGGAGTTCATCCCCAGTCTAAGCATACGAAGTTCATCCCCAGTCTAAGCATACGGAGATCGGACCGAACCGAGTAGGATCGACAGCATTCAAGGGGGACCGGGCTGATCCCCAGCTTGTGCATTCTTCCTCTCCGGCCGGCTGAGCGCCCGCACGCCCGTTTCATGGGTTGGCTTAGGCATAGGGAGCTCATTCCATGTCTAAGCCCCAGTCGGACCGAGGGTTGTGGCAGCGGGATCGGCAGCACGCAAAGGGGGATCGGGCCGTTCCCCGACTTGCTCATTATGCCTCTTCGACCGGCTCAACGACCGCACGCTCGTTTCATGGGTTGACTTATGCATACGGAGTTCATTCCCAGTCTAAGATCGGACCGGACCGAGGGTTGCGGCAGCAGGATCGACAACACGTAGGGGGGGATTAGGTTGATCCCCGACTTGTGCATTCTGCCTCTCCAATCGGCTGAGCGCACGCATGCTCGTTTCGTGGGTTAGCTTAGGCATACGGAGTTCATTCCATGTCTAAGCATAAGGAGCTCATTCCCAATCTAAGATTTTGACCCACGGTGCACATGCTGGGCTCGAGCATATGTTGGTACCACATATTTTTTACCCGAGGCACCATCATTAGAGCATTGCCGGAGCATTGCCGGAGAGCCTAACCTGCGATATTGGGGGTTCCGACGATTGGGGGGCCGGGGGTGTGCGCACATGATGTGCGAAGGGTGCTGGTACTTGGGCCTTATATTGGCCCCCTATCCCTCATAAAACCTCGAGAACTCACACCCCCTTAAAGAGCATTTGAGATTTTCTAGGTTTGCTGCCAGTAGCCATTAAACTGTCTAAAATGGGGACACTTTTTTCAAACGGTCACAAAATCTTCTCCACTTCGAGTTTTTAACTGAATTTTTTTGTGCTTGCCAAAAAAATACAAGGATCACCTCTACCAAATTTGGTGACAAAACTCTTTCTAAAAAAATTTAAAAAAATCTTGAATTGTAAAAAGTTTCAAAAATCATGAAAAATAGAAAACGGGTCGTCTTGTCACGAAAATTCACGTGAAGGCTTAGGGGACCATTGTATGAATTTACACACCATAAAAATGGCATTGGCATGGCAGAAATATGAAGATGTGCTTGAACTCACCTACCACCCGTTCAATCCCCGGCTTGCGCATCCTGCCTCTCTGGTCGGTTGCGCGCCCGCACGCTCGATTCGTGTGTTGACTTAGGCATACGGAGTTCATCGCCATGTCTAAGCATATGGAGTTCATTCCCAGTCTAAGATTGAACCGAATCGAGGGTTACGACAGTAGGATCGACAGCACGCGGAGAAGACCGGGCCAATCCCTGACTTGGGCATTCTGCCACTCTGACTGGCTAAGCGCTCGCACACTCATTTTGTGGGTTGGCTTAGGCATACAGAGTACATTCCACATCTAAGCCCCAGTCGGACCGATGGTTATGACAGTAGGACCGGCAGTGGGATCGACAGCACACAGAAGTGGACCAACTGAGCTCCCGCACGCTCGTTTCGTGGGTTGACTTAGGCATACGGAGTTCATCCCCAGTCTAAGCATACGAAGTTCATTCCCAGTCTAAGATCGGACCGAATCGAGGGTTGCAACAGCAAGATCGACAGCACACAGTGGGGATCGAGCCGATCCCTGGCTTGCGCATTCTGCCTATTCGGCCTGTCGAGCGCCCGTACACTCATTTTGTGGGTTGGCTTAGGCATACGGAGTACATTCCACGTCTAAGCCCCGTCGAACCGAGGGTTGTGGTAGCAGGACCAACAGCAGGATAGGTAGCATCCAGAGGGGGATCGGGCTGATCCCTTGCTTGCGCATTATGCCTCTCCGGCCAGCTGAGCACCCACACGCTCGTTTCGTGGGTTGACTTAGGCATACGGAGTTCATCCCCAGTCTAAGCATACGGAGTTCATTCCCAGTCTAAGATCGAACTGGATCGAGGGTTGCAGTAGCAGGATCGACAGCACACCGGAGGGACCGGGCCGATCCCCGACTTGCGCATTCTATCGCTCCGACCGGCTGAGCACCCGTACGCTCATTTCGTGGGTTGTCTTAGGCATACGAAGTACATTCCACGTCTAAGCCCCAGCCGGACAGAGGGTTGTGGTAGCAGGATCGATAGTATGATCCGCACCATGTAGTGGGGGATCGGGCTGATCCCCGACTTGCGTATTATGCCTCTCCGGTTGGCCTTTCCGATCGGTTGATCGCCCGCACGCTTGTTTCATGGGTTGACTTAGGCATACGGAGTTCATCCCTAGTCCAAGCATACAGAGTTCATTTCCAGTCTATGTTCGGACCGGATCGAGGGTTACGACAGCAGGATCGACAGCACGCAAGGTGGATCAGACTGATCCCCTGACTTGCGCATTGTACCTTTCCGACCGACTGAGCACCAGCACGCCCATTTCGTGGGTTGGCTTAGGCATAGGGAGCTCATTCCATGTCAAGCCCCAGCTAAACCGAGGGTTGTGGTAGCGAGACCGGTAGCACGCAGAGGGGGATCAGGCTAATCCTCGACTTGCGCATTATGCCTCTTCGACCGGCTCAGCGCCCGCACGCTCATTTTATTGGTTGACTTATGTATACAGAGCTCTTTCCCAGTCTAAGATTGGACTAGACCAAGGGTTGCGGCAACAAGATCGACAGCATGCAGGGGGGATCGGGTCGATCCCCGGCTTGTGCATTCTGCCTCTCCGGCCTACTGAGTGCCCGCACGCTCGTTTCGTGGGTTGGCTTAGGCATACGGAGTTCATTCCATGTCTAAGCATATGGAGCTCATTCCAAATCTAAGATTTTGAGCCACGGTGCACATGCTAGGCTCGGGCATGTGCTGGTGCCCCATTTTTTTCGCCTGGGGCACCATCATCGGAAGCATCGCCGGAGAGCCAACTGACAACATTGGTGGTTCCGGCGATTAGGGGGCCGGGTGGTGTGCGCACATGATGTGCGATGGGTGCTGGTACTTGGCCCTTATATTGGCCCCCTATCCCTTATCAAACCTCGAGAACTCACACCCCCTTAAACAGCATTTGAGATTTTATAAGTTTGCTGCCAGTAGTCATTAAAGTGTCTGAAATGGGGTCACTTTTTTCAAACGATCACAAAATCTTCTCCACTTCAAGTTTTTAGCTGTGTTTTTTTGTGCATGCCAACAAAAATACAAGGATCACTTCTACCAAATTTGGGGATAAAAATCTTTCTAAAAAAATTTAAAAAAATCCCGAACCGCAAAAAGTTTTGAAAATCGTAAAAAATAGAAAACGGGTCATCTTGCCACGGAACTTCACATGAAGGCTTAGGGGACCATTCTATGAATTTACAAGCCATAAAAATGGCATTGGCATGGCAGAAATATGATGATGTGCTTGAACCCACCTACCACCCGTTCAATCCCCGACTTACGCATCCTGCCTCTCTGGTCGGCTGAGCGCCCGTACGCTCATTTCGTTGGTTGACTTAGGCATACGGAGTTTATCCCTAGTCTAAGCTTACGGAGTTCATTCCCAGTCTAAGATTGGACCGGATCGATGGTTGCGGTAGCAGGATCGGCAGCACGTAGGAGGGACTGGGCCGATCCCCGGCTTGCACATTCTGCCTCTCCGATCAGCTGAGCACCCGCACGCTCGTTTCGTGGGTTGGTTTAGGCATACAGAGTACATTCCAAGTCTAAGCCCCAGCCGGACCGAGGGTTGTGGCAGCAGGATCGGTAGCACGTAGAGGGGGACTGGGCTGATCCCCGGCTTGTGCATTATGCCTCTCCGATTGGCATCTCTGGCTGGCTGAGCACCCGCACGCTCATTTCATGGGTTGGCTTTGGCATGCAGAGTTCATCCCCAGTCTAAGCATACAGAGTTCATTCCCATTCTAAGATCAGATTGGATCGAGGGTTACGGTAGTAAGATCGATAGCACGCAGGGGGAACCGGGCCGATCCCTGAATTGCACATTCTGCCTCTCCGATCGGCTGAGCACCTGCACGCTCGTTTCATGTGTTGGCTTAGGCATACGGGGTACATTCCGTGTCTAAGCCCCAGTCAGACCAAGGGTTGTGGCAGTAGGACCAGCAGCGAGATCGGTAGCACGTAGAGGGGGATCGAGCTGATCCCCAGCTTGCGCATTATGCCTCTTCGACTGGCCTCTCCGGCCGGCTGAGCGTCTGCACGCTCGTTTCATGAGTTGACTTAGGCATACGAAGTTCATCCCCAGTCTAAGCATACGGAGTTCATTCCCAGTGTAAGATCAGACCAGACCAAGGGTTGCGACAACAGGATCGATAGCACGCAAGGGAACCGGACTGATCCTTGTTTTATGCATTCTACCTCTTCGATCGACTGAGCGCCCGCACGCCCGTTTCGTGGGTTGGCTTAGGCATAGGGAGCTTATTCCATGTCTAAGCCCCAACCGAACTGAGGGTTTTGGCAGCAAGACCGACAGCATGCAGAGGGGATCGGGTCGATCCCGGCTTACTGCATTATGCCTCTTCGGCCAGCTCAGTGCCCGCACGCTCATTTCGTGGGTTGACTTATGCATACGAAGTTCATTCTCAGTCTAAGATCAGATCGGGCTGAGGGTTGCGGTAGTAGGATCGACAGCACGTAAGGGGGACCGGGTCAATCCCCGGCTTACGCATTCTACCTCTCTGGTCGGTTGAGCGCCCGCACGCTCGTTTCATTAGTTGACTTATGCATACGGAGTTCTTTCCCAATCTAAGATTGAACCGGACCAAGGGTTGCGGCAGCAGGATCGACAGCAAGCAGGGGGACTAGGTCGATCCCCGACTTGCGCATTCTGCCTCTCCGGCCTACTGAGCGCCCGCACGCTCGTTTCGTGGGTTGGCTTAGGCATACGGAGTTCATTCCATGTCTAACCATACGGAGCTCATTCCCAATCTAAGATTTTGAGCCACGGTGCACATGTTGGGCTCGGGCATGTGCTGGTGCTGCATTTTTTTCACCTAGGGTACCATTGCCGGAGCATCTCCAAAAAGCCTAACCGGCAGCTTTAAGGGTTCCGGCGATTGGGGGGGCCGCAGGGTGTGCGCACATGATGTGAGATGGGTGCTGGTACTTGGCCCTTATATTGGCCTCCTATCCCTCATCAAACCTCGAGAAGTCACACCACGTTAAAGAGCGTTTGAGATTTTATAGGTTTGCTGCCAATAGCCATTAAAGTGCCTGAAATGGGAACACTTTTTTCAAATGGTCACAAAATCTTCTCCACTTAGAGTTTTTAGCTGATTTTTTTTGTGTATGCCAAAAAAAATACAAGGATCATCTCTATCAAATTTTGGGGCAAAAATCTTTGTAAAAAAATTTAAAAAAATCCTGAACCGCAAAAAATTTCAAAAATAATGAAAAATAGAAAATGGGTCGTCTTGCCACGAAACTTCACAAGAAGGCTTAGGGGACCATTGTATGAATTTACAAGCCATAAAAATGGCATTGGAATGGCACAAATGTGAAGATGTGGTTGAACCCACCTACCACCCGTTCAATCCCCGGCTTGTGCATCATGCCTCTCTGGTCGGTTTAGCGTCTGCACGCTCGTTTCATGGGTTGACTTAGGCATTCGGAGTTCATCTCCAGTCTAAGCATACAGAGTTCATTCCCAGTCTAAGATTGGACTGGATCGAGGGTTGTGGCAGCAAGATTGGCAACACGTAGGGGGACCGGACCGATCCCCGGCTTTCGCATTCTGCCTCTCCGATCGGCTGAGTGCCCGCACGTTCGTTTAATGGGTTAGCTTAGGCATACGGAGTACATTCCATGTCTAAGACCCAGTCGGACTAAGGGTTGTGGCAGCAGGACCGACAGCAGGATCAGCAGCACACAGAAAGGGATCGGGCAGATCCTCGACTTGCGCATTATGCCTCTTCGGTCGGCCTCTCTGGTCGACTGAGTGCCCGCACGCTCGTTTCGTGGGTTGACTTAGGCATACGGAGTTCATCCCTAGTCTAAGCATATGGAGTTCATTCCCAGTATAAGATCAGATAGGATCGAGGGTTACGGCAGTAGTATCGGTAGCATGCAAGGGGGACCAGGCCGATCTTCGACTTGTGCATTCTGCCTCTCCGGCCAGTTGAGTGCCCGCACGCCCGTTTCATGGGTTGGCTTAGGCATAGGGAGCTCATTCCATGTCTAAACCCTAGCCAGACCGAGGGTTGTGGCAGCGGGACCGACAGCACGTAGAGGGGGACCGGGCCGATCCCTGTCTTGCGCATTATGCCTTTTCGGTCGACTCAACGCCCGTACGCTCGTTTCATGGGTTGACTTATGGATACGGAGTTCATTCCCAGTCTAAGATCGGATCAGACCAAGGGTTGTGGCAGCAGGATCGACAGCACGCAGGGGGGACCGGGTCGATCCCCGGCTTGCTCATTTTGCCTCTCTGGTCGGCTAAGTGCCCGCACGCTCGTTTCGTGGGTTGGCTTAGGCATACGGAGTTAATTCAATATGTCTAAGCATACGGAGCTCATTCCCAGTCTAAGATTTTAAGCCATGGTGCACATGCTGGGCTCAGGCATGTGCTGGTGCCGCATTTTTTTGCCTAGGGCACCATCGCCGGAGCATCACCGGAGAGCCTAATCGACGGCATTAGGGGTTCCGACGATTGGGGGCCGGGGGTGTGCGGACATGATGTGCGATGGGTGCTGGTACTTGGCCCTTATATTGGCCCCCTATCCGTAATCAAACCTCGAGAACTCACACCCCCTTAAAGAGCATTTGAGATTTTATAGGTTTGCTGCCAGTAGCCATTAAAGTGTCTAAAATGTGGACACTTTTTTCAAATGGTCACAAAATCTTCTCCACTTCGAGTTTTTAGCTGAATTTTTTTTTGCATGCCAAAAAAAATACAAGGATCACCTCTACCATATTTGGGGAGAAAACTCTTTCTAAAAAAATTTAAAAAAATCCCAAACCGTAAAAAGTTTCAAAAATCACGAAAAATAGAAAATGGGTCGTCTTGCCACGAAACTTCACATGAAGGCTTAGGGGACCATTGTATGAATTTACAAGCCATAAAAATGGCATTGAAAAGGTAGAAATATGAAGATGTGCTTGAACCCACCTACCACCCGTTCGTTCCTCGGCTTATGCATCATGCCTCTCTGGTCGGCTTAGCGTTCGCACGCTCGTTTCGTGGGTTGACTTAGGCATTCGGAGTTCATCTCTAGTCTAAGCATACGGAGTTCATTCCCAGTCTAAGATTGGACTGGATCGAGGGTTGTGGCAGCAGGATCGGCAACACGCAGGGGGGACCGGGCCGATCCCCGGCTTCCGCATTCTGCCTCTCCGATCGGCTGAGTGCCCGCACGCTCGTTTAATGGGTTGGCTTAGGCATACGGAGTACATTCCATGTCTAAGACCCAGTCGGACTAAGGGTTGTGGCAGCAGGACCGGCAGCGAGATCAGTAGCACGCAGAGGGGGATCGGGCTGATCCCCGACTTGCGCATTATGCCTCTTCGGTCGGCCTCTCTTGTCCGCTGAGTGCTCGCACACTCGTTTCATGGGTTGACTTACGCAGATGGAGTTCATCCCCAGTCTCAGCATATGAACTTCATTCCCAGTCTAAGATCGAACCGGACCAAGGGTTACGGTAGCAGGATCGACAGCACGCGGGGGGATCAGGTTGATACCCGGCTTACGCATTCTGCCTCTCCGGTCGGCTGAGCGCCTGCACGCCCGTTTCGTGGGTTTGCTTAGGCATAGGGAGCTCATTCCATGTCTAAGCCCCAATCAAATCAACGGTTGTGCTAGCGAGACCGGCAGCACGCAAAGGGGGACCGGGTCGATCCCTGACTTCTGCATTATGCCTCTTCAGCCAGCTCAGCGCCCGCACGCTCGTTTCGTGGGTTGACTTATGCATACGGAGTTCATTCCCTGTCTAAGATCAAATTGGACCGAAGGTTATGGCAGCAGGATCGATAGCACACAGGGGGGGACCAGGTCGATCCCCGACTTACGCATTCTGCCTCTCTGATCGATCGAGCGCCCGCACGCCCGTTTCATGGGTTGGCTTAGGCATACGGAGTTCATTCCATGTCTAAACATACGGAGCTCATTCCCAGTCTAAGATTTTGAGCCACGGTACACATGCTAGGCTCGGGCATGTGCTGGTACCACATTTTTTTTTGCCCGGGGCACCATCGTCGGAGCATCACCGAAGAGCCTAACCGACGGCATTGGGGGGTTCCGATGATTGGGGGGCCGGGGGGTGTACGCACATGATGTGTGATGGGTGCTGGTACTTGGCCCTTATGTTGGCCCCCTATCCCTCATCAAACCTTGAGAACTCACCCCCCCTTAAAGAGCATTTGAGATTTTATAGGTTTGCTGCCAGTATTAAAGTGTCTGAAATGGGGATACTTTTTTCAAACGGTCACAAATTCTTCTCCACTTCGAGTTTTTAGCTGAATTTTTTTGTGCATGCCAAATAAAAGGATCACCTCTACAAAATTTAGGGACAAAACTCTTTCTAAAAAAGTTTAAAAAATCTCGAACCGTAAAAAGTTTCAAAAATTATGAAAAATAGAAAACGGGTCGTCTTGCCACGAAACTTCACATGAAGGCTTAGGGGACCATTGTATGAATTTACAAGCCATAAAAATGGCATTGGCACGGCAGAAATATGAAGATGTGCTTGAACCCACCTACCACCCGTTCGATCCCCGGCTTGCGCATCTTGTCTCTCTGGTCGACTGAGCGCCCGCACGCTCATTTCGTGGGTTGACTTAGGCATACAGAGTTCATCCCCAGTCTAAGCATATGGAGTTCATTTCCAGTCTAAGATCAGACCGGATCGAGGGTTCCGACAGCAGGATCGGCAGCACGTAGTAGGGACTGAGTCGATCCCCAGCTTGCGCATTCTGCCTCTCCAGCCGACTGAGTGCCCGCACGCTCATTTCATGGGTTGGCTTAGGCATACGGAGTACATTCCAAGTCTAAGCCCCAGCCGGACCGAGGGTTGTGTTAGCAGGACTGAGAGTTGGATCGATAGTATACAGAGGGGGACCGGGCTGATCCCCGACTTGTGCATTATGCCTTTCTGGCCAGTCTCTCCGACCGGTTGAGCGCCCGCACACTCATTTCGTGGGTTGACTTAGGCATACGGAGTTCATCCCCAGTCTAAGCATACTGAGTTCATTCCCAGTCTAAGATCGGACTGGACCGAAGGTTGCAGCAGCAGGATTGGCAGCACACAAAGGGGACAGGGTCGATCCTCGGCTTGTGCATTCTGCCTCTCCGACTGACTGAGCGCCCGCACGTCCATTTCGTGGGTTGGCTTAGGCATAGGGAGCTCATTCCATGTCTAAGCCCCAGCCGAACCTAGGGTTGTGGCAGCAGGACTGGCAGTACGCAGAGAGGGATCGGGCCGATCCCTGGCTTGCATATTATGTTTCTTCGACCGCTCAGCACCCGCACGCTCGTTTCATTGGGTTGACTTATGCATACAGAGTTCATTCCCAGTATAAGATCAAACCGGATCGAGGGTTGCGACAGCAGGATCGATAGCACATAGGAGGGGATCGAGTCGATCTCCAGCTTGCACATTCTTCCTCTCCGACCGACTGAGCGCCCGCACGCTCCTTTTGTGGGTTGGCTTAGGCATACGGAGTTCATTCCATGTCTAAGCATATAGAGCTCATTCCCAGTCTAAGATTTTGAGCCACGGTGCACATGCTGGGCTCAAGCATGTGCTGGTGGCACATTTTTTTCGCCCATGGCACCATCGCCCAAGCATCGTCGAAGAGCCTAACCGGCGGCATTGGGGGTTCCGACGATTGGGGGGGCCGGGGGGTGTGCGCACATGATGTGCGATCGGTGCTGGTACTTGGCCCTTATATTGGCCCCCTATCCCTCATCAAACCTCGAAAACTCACAACCCCTTAAAGAGCATTTGAGATTTTATAGGTTTGCTGCCAGTAGCAATTAAAGTGTCTGAAATGGGGACACTTTTTTCAAACGGTCACAAAATCTTCTCCACTTCGAGTTTTTAGCTGAATTTTTTTTTGCATGCCAACAAAAATACAAGGATCACCTCTACCAAATTTGGTGACAAAACTCTTTCTAAAAAAATTGACAAAAATTCCAAACCGCAAAAAGTTTCAAAAATCATGAAAAATAGAAAACGGGTCGTCTTGCCACGAAACTTCACGTGAAAAATGGCATTGGCATGGCAGCAATATGAAGATGTGCTTGAACCCACCTACCACCTGTTTGATCCCTAGCTTGCGTATCCTGCCTCTCTGGTCGGCTGAGCGCCCGCAGGCTCGTTTTGTGGGTTGACTTAGGCATACGGAGTTCATCCCCAGTCTAAGTGTCACGGGCTCCGACCTTAGACTCAGAAACCGTACGGCCTTAGGCTTGGAATCTCCTCCTTTATGCCTAAGTCAGCCTAAAACACAAGCGTGTGGGCACTAGAACAATGGGAAAGGCTAATTACGCAAGTTAAAGAGAAACAGGATAACAAGACAGAATTTTGGAAATGCTCTTGTATTCACTGAAACAGAAGTGTTTAATGGTGTACAAATGAAGGTGGAGCAGCCCTCTATTTATAGTTGAGGCTCTAGCTACAACTTAATGGCATATCCCTAGAATAAAGGCTAAAATCATGGGATTATAGAGATTACAATCAATCAGAATGCTAACTCCTAATTTTCAGGGTCAACCAAATCTGCCAGGATGCTCCAACTGATCCTACCTACTTCCAGAAGCTTCCCTTGCATGTCCAGCACCTTGGGCCCTTCTGGATATGGTGCAGGAAGCTTGTATGCCAGGCCTTGGTCTCACGGGCTGGCCTGCAAGTTGGGCAGGCATTCTAAACTCGTTTACTAGGCTTTGCGCACTGATACCCGCTAGCACGCCTGGTCTATGGGCCTCAATCTCTGGCTCACCTACTGGTCTGCCTAATGTGCCTGGCACGCCCGCCCAGGGCATGACATTCTACCCCACCTGATTGCGTAATGCCCTCATTGCGTCTTCTGCATGGTACTACCTAATCTGGTCCCTAAACTGCCATAAGTCATCTGCTAGTTCCCAACTCACCTCACTGTCTAGAAGTCCCTTCCAGCGCACCAAGTACTCATGTCTTGGTTGATAATTCTTTCATCTCACCTCCCGATTAGCCATGATGCTGTGGACCTCCTTCTCATATGAGGCCCTTGCTCCTAATGGTGCACGTTTTGGCTCTACCCATCCTGGATCTCTCTCATCCTCATGGAATGACTTGAGCATGCTCATATGGAACATCGGGTGTACCCTCGGCTTGGGTGGCATATCCAGCTTGTAGGCAACCTTGCCTACCCTCTTGACTACTCGAAAAGGTCCCTCATACCTCTGGACTTGGCCTTTGTATAGCCCCCTATGGTGTACAATGGGATGCAGCTTCACCAACACCAAGTCTCTAACCTGGAACTGTACATCCTGCCTCTTCTGGTCTACCCACTCCTTCGACTTCTTGGCCGCCTTATGTAGACAAACTCTGGCCAAGTCAATTTGCTCCTGCCATGCCTTGGCAAACTTGTATGCTACTGGATTTGGCCCTATATAACCTGTAGTAACCAAATCGAGTGTTAGTAGTTGTTGCCCTATCACAACCTCAAATGGGTTCTGGCTCGTTGCCTCGCTCCTTTGCAAGTTGTAGGAAAACTGTGCAATATCTAGTAGCTTTGGCCAGTCCCTTTGTGTGGCACTCACATAGTGCTTGAGGTAGACCTCCAATAGTCCATTTACTCGCTCTGTCTACCCATCAGTCTGCGGATGCATGCTGGTGGAAAAGATCAAGTTTGACCCCAATAGCTTGAACAACTTAATCCAGAACTTGCCCGTGAAATGCCCATCCCGATCACTAACAATGGTCTTTGGCATGCCCCAGTACTTAACCATGTTCTTCAAGAACAATCGAGCTACCTCCTCGACTGAGCACTCCTTGGTTGCTGGAATGAAGATTCCATACTTGAAAAACCTGTCCACCACTACCATGATGCTTCTAAACCCTTCTGCTTTGGGTAGACCAACTATAAAGTCTAGAGAAACACTCTTCCATGGTCGCTCTGGCACTGGCAATGGCTCTAAGAGACCGCCTGGTTTCTTGAGCTCCACCTTGTCCTGTTGGCACACAAGATAAGTCTTCACATAGGCCTCCACATCATCACTCATGTGCGACCAGTAGTATCGGTCCTCGATCAGCGCCAAGGTGCGGCTCACTCTAGGTGTCCAGCCTACCTTCAATCATGACACTCTTGCAAAACTTCCTTACGGAGCTTTTCGTGCTACGGCACAAACAGTCTACTGCCCTTGGTGTACAGCAAGCCATCCTGTAACCAAAACCGCCTAGTCTTACCTTGCTGGGCGTACTCCATCAGAGCTTTGGCTGTAAGATCATGCGCAAGTCCCTCCTTGATGTGTGGCACTAGTGACCCCTCTGGTTGGCTAATGGCAGTAAGGTTAGCCTTCCTGTTCAGGGCGTCTGCCACTAGGTTCATCCACCCTGGCTTGTACTCCATCTGAAAGTCAAATTCCGTAAGAAAATCTTGCCATCTTGCCTACTTGGGGGACAGCTTCTTTTGCGTCTGAAAGTAGCTGGTCGTCACATTGTCCATCCTCACCATGAACCTCGACCCCAACAGGTAATGGCACCAAGTGCGCAAACAGTGCACCACTGCAGTCATCTCTTTCTCTTGGACCGTGTACTTGCATTCAGTCTCGTTTAGCTTCCTGCTCTCAAACGTGACTAGACATCCCTCTTGCATCAACATGCCCCCTATGGCAAAGTCTGATGCATCCGTATGCACCTCATACGGCTTGGCATGGTCTGGCAAGGCCAAGACTGGGTCTTTGATCATAACCCGCTTCAACCTGTCAAAGGCTTTCTGGCACCTCGCGCTTCACTCCCATGCTCTCCCTTTCTTGAGCAAGTCAGTCAATGGCGTGGCTACTGCTGAGTGACCTTTGATGAAGCACCTATAGTAGTTGACCAACCCAATGAATGATCTCAACTTAGTGACCTTGGCTGGCAGGTGCCACTCCATGATGGTGTGTATCTTACCTTCATCTATGCGTATCCTGCCACCTCCCACTATGCGGCCAAGGAACGGCATCTCCTGTTGGGCGAATGAGCACTTTTCCCTCTTGACAAACAGCTTGTGTTCTCGTAACACCTTGAACACCTATCTCAAGTGGTCGGCTGAGCGGCTGTACGCTCGTTTCATGGGTTGACTTAGGCATACAGAGTTCATCCCCAGTCTAAGCATACGGAGCTCATTCCCAGTCTAAGATCAAACTGGATTGAGGGTTGCGGCAGCAGCATCGGTAGCACGCAGGGGGGACCGGGCTGATCCCTGGCTTAAGCATTCGGCCTCCTCGGCCGAATGAGCGCCCGTACGCTCGTTTCGTGGGTTGGCTTAGGCATACGGAGTACATTCCATGTCTAAGCCCCAGCTGGACCGAGGGTTGTGGCAGCAGGACTGACAACGGGATCGACAACAAGCAGAAGGGGGACCGGGCTGATCCTCGACTTGCACATTATGCCTCTCCGATCGACCTCTTCGATCAGCTAAGTGCCCGCACGCTCGTTTCGTGGGTTGACTTAGGCATACGGAGTTCATCCCCAGTCTAAGCATACGAAGTTCATTCCCAATCTAAGATCGAACCGGACCGAGGGTTGCGACAGCAGGATCGACAACACGTAGGGGGGATCGAGCCGATCCCCGACTTACGTATTCTGTCTCTCCGATCGGTTGAGCACCCGCACGCCCGTTTCATGGGTTGACTTAGGCATAGGGAGCTCATTCCATGTCTAAGCCCTAGCCAGACTGAGGGTTGTGGCAACGGGACCGGCAGCATGCAGAGGGGGATCGGGCTTATGCATTATGCGTCTTCGATCGGCTCAACGCCCGTACGCTCGTTTCGTGGGTTGACTTATGCATACGGAGCTCATTCCCAGTCTAAGATCGGACTGAATCGAGGGTTCCAGTAACAAGATTCACAGCACGTAAGGGGGATCGGGTCGATCCCCAGCTTGCGCATTCTGCCTCTCCGACCGGCTAAGCACCCGCGCGCTCGTTTCATGGGTTGGCTTAGGCATACGGAGTTCATTCCATGTCTAAGCATATGGAGCTCATTCCCAGTCTAAGATTTTAAGCCACGATACACATGCTGGGCTCGAGCATGTGCTGGTGCCCTATTTTTTCCACCCAGGGCACCATCGTCGGAGCATTACCGGAGAGCCTAACCGACGGCATTGGGGGTTCCGACGATTGGGGGGGCAGGGGGTGTGTGCACATGATGTGCGATGGGTGCTGGTACTTGGCCCTTATATTGGCCCCCTATCCCTCATCAAACCTCGAGAACTCACACCCCCTTAAAGAGAATTTGAGATTTTATAGGTTTGCTGCCAGTAGCCATTAAAGTTGTTTGAAATGGGGATACTTTTTTCAAACGATCACAAAATCTTCTCCACTTTGAGTTTTTAGCTAAAGTTTTTTGTCCATGCCAAAAAAAATACAAGGATCACCTCTACCAAATTTGGGGACAAAACTCTTTCTAAAAAAATTTTTAAAAATCCCGAACCGTAAAAAGTTTCAAAAATCATGAAAAATAGAAAACGGGTCGTCCTGCCACGAAACTTCACATGAAGGCTTAGGGGACCATTGTATGAATTTACAAGCCATAAAAATGGCATTGGCATGGCAGAAATATGAAGATGTGCTTGAACCCACCTACCACTCGTTCGATCCCCGACTTGCGTATCCTGCCTCTATGGTCGGCTGAGCGTCCGCACGCTCGTTTCATAGGTTGACTTAGGCATACAGAGTTCATCCCCAGTCTAAGCATAAGGAGTTCATTCCCAGTCTAAGATCAAACCGGATCGAGGGTTGCGACAGCAGGATCGGTAGCACGTATGGAGGACCGGGCCGATCCTCGATTTGTGCATTCTGCCTCTCCGACCAACTGAGCACCCACACGCTC
Organism: Durio zibethinus; assembly: GCF_002303985.1. Next base: position 26,252,425 of record NW_019167826.1, on the reverse strand, counting down.
GTTTCGTGGGTTGGCTTAGGCATACAGAGTACATTCCATGTCTAAGCCCTAGCCGAACAGAGGGTTGTGGCAGCAGGACCGGCAGCGGGATCGGCAGCACGCAGAGGGGGATTAGGCTGATCCTTGGCTTGCGCATTATGCATCTCCGGCCGATTGAGCGACCGCACGCTCGTTTCGTGGGTTGACTTAGGCATACGGAGTTCATCCCCAGTCTAAGCATACGAAGTTCATTCCAGTCTAAGATCGGATCGGACCGATGGTTGCGGCAGTAGGATCGGCAGCACGTAGGGGGGACCAGGTCGATCCTCGGCTTGCGCATTCTGCCTCTCCGGCCAGCTGAGCAGCCGCATGCCCGTTTCATGGGTTGGCTTAGGTATGGGGAGCTCATTCCATTTCTAAGCCCCAGCCGGACCGAGAGTTGTGGCAGCGGGACCGACAGCACGTAGAGGGGGACTAGGCCATCCTCGGCTTGCACATTATCCTCTTCGGCCTGCTCAGTGCCCGCACGCTCATTTCGTGGGTTGACTTATACATACGGAGTTCATTCCCAGTCTAAGATCGGATCGGACCAAGGGTTGCAACAGCAGGATCGACAGCATGCAGGTGGGGACAAGTCGATCCTTGGCTTGTGATTCTGCCTCTCTAGCCGGCTGAGCGCCCCTTGCTCGTTTCATGGGTTGGCTTAGGCATACGGAGTTCATTCCTTGTCTAAGCATACGGAGCTCATTCCTAGTCTAAGATTTTGAACCACGATGCACATGCTGGGCTCGGGCATGTGCTGGTGCCGCATTTTTTTCACCCGAGGCACCATCTTCTGAGCATCGTCGGAGAGCCTAATCGGCAACATTGGGGGTTCCGACAATTGGGGGGCCGGGGGGTGTGCACATGATGTGCAATGGGTGCTGGAACTTCACCCTTATATTGGCCCCCTATCCCTCATCAAACCTCGAGAACTCACACCCCCTTAAAGAGCATTTGAGATTTTATAGGTTTGCTGCCAGTAGCCATTAAAGTGTCTGAAATGGGGAAACTTTTTTGAAACGGTCACAAAATCTTCTCCATTTTGAGTTTTTAGCTGAATTTTTTTATGCATGCCAAAAAAATACAACGATCACCTCTACCAATTTTGGGGACAAAACTTTTTCTAAAAAAATTTAAAAAAATCTTGAACCGCAAAAAGTTTCAAAAATAATGAAAAATAGAAAACGGGTCGTCCTGCCACGAAACTTCACATGAACGCTTAGGGGACCATTGTATGAATTTACAAGCCATAAAAATGGCATTGGCATGGCAGAAATATGAAGATGTGCTTGAACCCACCTACCACTCGTTCGATCCCCAACTTGCATGTCTAAGCCCCAGCCGAACTGAGGGTTATGGTAGCAGGACCAGCAGTGGGATCTGCAGCACACAGAGGGGGACCGGGCTGATCTTCAGCTTGCGTATTATGCCTTTCCGACTGGCCTCTTCGGCCGACTAAGCGCCCGCACGCTCATTTCATGGGTTGACTTAGGCATACGGAGTTCATCCCCAGTCTAAACATATGGAGTTCATTCCCAGTCTAAGATCGAATTGGACCGAGGGTTGCGACAGTAGGATTAGCAGCACGCAGAGGGGAACGGGCCGATCCCCGGCTTACGCATTCTACCTCTCTGATCGACTGAGCGCCAGCACACCCGTTTCATGGGTTAGCTTAGGCATAGGGAGCTCATTCCATGTCTAAGCCCCAACCGGACCGAGGGTTGTGGCAGCGGGACTGACAGCACATAGAGGGGGACCGAGCTGATCCTCGGTTGCGCATTATGCCTCTTTGGCTGCTCAGCACCCACACGCTCGTTTCGCGGGTTGACTTATGCATACGGAGTTCATTCCTAGTCTAAGATCGAACTAGACCGAGGGTTGCGTCAGCAGGATCGACAGTACGCAGGAGGGGTCGGATCGATCCTCGACTTGCACATTCTGCCTCTCAGGCCGGTTGAGCGCCCGTTCGCTTGTTTCATGGGTTGGCTTAGGCATACGGAGTACATTCAATGTCTGAGCCCCAATCGGACCGAAGGTTATGGCAGCAGGACTGATAGCGGGATCGGCAGCACGTAGAGGGTGATCGGGCTGATCCCCGGCTTGCACATTATGCCTCTCCGATCGAGCTCTCCGATCTGCTGAGTGCCTACACGCTCGTTTCATGGGTTGACTTAGGCATACGGAGTTCATCCCCAGTCTAAGCATATGGAGTTCATTCCTAGTCTAAGATCAAATTGGACTGAGGGTTACGGCAGCAGGATCGACAGCACATAGGGGGGACCGGGCTGATCCTCGGCTTGCACATTCAGCCTCTCCAGCCGGCTGAGCGCCCGCACGCCCGTTTCTTAGTTTGGGTTAGGCATAGGGAGCTTATTCCATGTCTAAGCCCCAGCCAGACCGAGGGTTGTGGCAGCGGGACGGGCAGCATGCAGAGGGGATCGAGCCGATCCCTGGCTTGCGCATTATGTCACTTCGGCTGGCTCAGCGCCCGTACGCTCGTTTCGTGGGTTAACTTATGCATACAAAGTTCATTCCCAATCTAAGACTTGGACCGGACTGAGGGTTGCAACAGCAGGAACAACAGCATGCAGGGGGGACCAGGTTGATCTCCGGCTTGCCCATTCTGCCTCTCCTGCCGGCTAAGCGCCCGTACGCTCGTTTCGTGGGTTGGCTTAGGCATATGGAGTTCATTCCATGTCTAAGCATACGGAGCTCATTCCCAGTCTAAGGTTTTGAGCCACGGTGCACATACTGGGCTCAGGCATGTGCTGGTGCAGCATTTTTTTCACCCGGGGCACCATCATCGAGCATTGTCGGAGAGCCTAACCGGCATTGGGGGTTCCGGCAATTGGCGGGGCCAAGGGGTGTGCGCACATGATGTGCGATGGGAGCTGGTACTGGGCCCTTATATTGGCCCCCTATCCCTTATCAAACCTCAAGAACTCACACCCCCTTAAAGAGCATTTGAGATTTTATAGGTTTGCTGCCAGTAGTAATTCAAGTGTCTGAAATGGGGACACTTTTTTCAAACGGTCACAAAATCTTCTCCACTTCGAGTTTTTAGCTGAATTTTTTTGTACATGCCAAAAAAAATATAAGGATCATCTCTACCAAATTTGGGGACAAAACTCTTTCTAAAAAAATTTAAAAAAATCCCAAACCATAAAAAGTTTCAAAAATCATGAAAAATAGAAAACGGGTCATCTTGCCACGAAACTTCACATGAAGGCTTAGGGGACCATTCTATGAATTTACAAGCCATAAAAATGGATTTGGCATGGCAGTAATATGAAGATGTGCTTGAACCCACCTACCACCCATTCGATCCCCGGCTTGCGCATCCTGCCTCTCTAGTCGGTTGAGCGCCTGCACGCTCGTTTCGTGGGTTGACTTAGGCATATAGAGTTCATCCCCAGTCTAAGTGTCACGGGCTCTAACCTTAGACTCAGAAATCGTGTGGCCTTAGGCTTGGAATCTCCTCTTTTATGCCTAAATCAGCCTAAAACACAAGCGTGCGGGCAGTAGAACAATGGGAAGGGCTCATTACGCAAGTTAAAGAGAAACAAGATAACAAGACAGAATTCTAGAAATGCTTTTGTATTCACTAAAACAAAAGTGTTTGATGGTGTACAAATGAAGGTGGAGCAGCCCTCTATTTATAGTTGAGGCTCTAGCTACAACTTAATGGCATATCCCTAGAATAAAGGCTAAAATCATGGGATTATAGAGATTACAATCAATCAGGATGCTAACTCCTGATTTTCAGGCTCAACCAAATCTGCTAGGATGCTCCAACTGATCCTGCCTGCTTCCAGAAGCTTCCCTTGCGTGTCCAGCACCTTGGGCCCTTCTAGATATGGTGCATGAAGCTTGTATGCCAGGCCTTGGTCTCACGGGCTAGCCTGCAAGTTGGATGGGCGTTCTGAACTCCTTTGCTAGGCTTTGCGCACTAATACCTGCTAGCACGCCTGGTCTGTGGGCCTCAATCTCTGGCTCCCCTGCTGGTCTGCCTGATGTGCCTGGCACGCCCGCCCAGGGTGTGACATTCTCCCCCACCTGATTACGTAATGCCATCATTACGTCTTCTACATGGTACTACCTGATCTGGTCCCCAAACTGCCATAAGTCATCTACTGGTTCCCAGCTCACCTCACTGTCTGGAAGTCCCTTCCGTCTCACCTCCCGGTCAGCCATGATGCTGTGGACCTCCTTCTCATCTGAGGCCCTTGCTCCCAATGGTGCACGCTTTGACTCTACCCGTCCTGGATCTCCCTCATCCTTATGGAACAACTTGAGAATGCTCACATGGAACATCGAGTGTACCCTCGGCTTACGTGGCATATCCAGCTTGTAGGCAACCTTGCCTACCCTCTTGACTACTTAGAAAGATCCCTCATACCTCTGGACTAGGCCTTTGTACAGCCCCCTATGGCGCACAATGGGATGCAGCTTCACCAACACCAAGTCTCCAACTTGGAACTGTACATCCCGCCTCTTCTGGGTCTGCCCACTTCTTCGACCTCTTGGCCACCTTGTGTAGACAAACTCTGGCCAAGTCAGTTTGCTCCTGCCATGCCTTGGCAAACTTGTATACTGCTGCATTCAGCCCTGTATAACCTGCAGCAATTGAACCGAGTGTTAGTGGTTGTTGCCCTATCATAACCTCAAATGGGCTCTGGTTCGTTACCTCACTCCTTTGCAAGTTGTAGGAAAATTGCGCAATATCTAGTAGCTTTGGCCATCCCTTTGTGTGGCACTCACATAGTGCCTGAGGTAGACCTCCAATAGTCCATTTACTCGCTCTGTCTGCCCATCGGTCTACGGATGCATGCTGGTGGAAAAGTTCAAGTCTGACCCCAATAGCTTGAACAACTCAATCCAGAACCTGCCCGTGAAATGCCCGTCCCGATCACTAACAATGGTCCTCGGCACTCCCCAGTACTTAATCATGTTCTTCAAGAACAATTGAGCTGCCTCCTCGACTGGGCACTCTTTGGTTGCTGGAATGAAGATTCCATACTTGGAAAACCTGTCCACCACTACCATGATGCTTCCAAACCCTTCTGCTTTGGGTAGACCGACTATAAAGTCCAGAGAAACACTCTCCCATGGTTGCTCTGGCACTGGCAATGGCTCTAAGAGACCGCCTGGTTTCTTGAGCTCCACCTTGTCCTGTTGGCACACAAGATAAGTCTTCACATAGGCCTCCACATCATCCCTCATGTGCGGCCAGTAGTACCGGTCCTCTATCAATGCCAAGGTATGGCTCACTCTAGGTGTCCAGCCCACCTTGAATCATGACACTCTTGTGAAACTTCCTTACAGAGTTTTCCTTGCTACGACACAAATAGTCTACTACCCCTGGTGTACAGCAAGCCATCCTGTAACCAAAGTCGCCTAGTCTTACCTTGCTGGACGTATTCCATCAGAGCTTTGGCTGTAGGATCATGCATAAGTCCCTCATTGATGCACGGCACTAGTGACCCCTCTGGTTGGCTAATGGCAGCAAGGTTAGCCTTCCTGCTCAGGGCGTCTACCACTAGGTTCGCCCGCCCCGGCTTGTACTCCATCTGAAAGTCAAATTCTGTAAGAAAATCTTGCCATCTCGCCTGCTTGGGGGATAGCTTCTTTTCCATCTGGAAGTAGCTGGTCGCCACATTGTCTGTCCTCACCATGAACCTTGACCCCAACTGGTAATGGTGCCAAGTGTGCAAACAGTGCACCACTGCAGTCATCTCTTTCTCTTAGACCGTGTACTTGCGTTCAGTCTCGTTTAGCTTCCTGCTCTCGAACGTGACTGGATGTCCCTCTTGCATCAACACGCCCCCTATGGCAAACTCTGATGCATCCGTATGCACCTCATACGGCTTGGCATGGTCTGGCAAGGCCAAGACTGGCTCCTCAGTCACAGCCCACTTCAACCTGTCAAAGGCTTCCTGGCACCCTGCGCTCCACTCTTATGCTCTCCTTTTCTTGAGCAAGTCAGTCAAGGGCGTGGCTATTGCTGAGTGACCTTTGATGAAGCACCTGTAATAGTTAACCAGCCTAAGGAACGATCTCAACTCAGTGACCTTGGCTGGCAGTTGCCACTCCAGGATGGCATGTATCTTGCCTTCATCCATGTGTATCCTGCCACCTCCCACTATGTGGCCAAGTAACGGGATCTCCTGCTGGGCGAATGAGCACTTCTCCCTCTTGACAAACAGCTTGTGCACCCGTAACACCTCGAACACCTATCTCAAGTGGTCGGCTAAGCGCCTGCATGCTTGTTTTATGGGTTGACTTAGACATACGAAGTTCATCATCAGTCTAAACATACGGAGTTCATTCCTAGTCTAAGATTGAACTGGATTGAGGGTTGCGATAGCAGCATCAGTAGCACACAGGAGGGATCGAATCGATCCCCGGCCTGCGCATTTTACCTCCTTGGCTGACTGAGCGCCCGCACGCTCGTTTCGTGGGTTGGCTTAGGCATATGGAGTACATTCCATGTCTAAGCCCCAGCCGAATTGAGGGTTATGGTAGTAGGACTGGCAATAGGATCGGCAGCACGCAGAAGGGGGACCGAGCTGATCCCCAGCTTGCGCATTATGCCTCTCTGGTCGGCCTCTTCAGCCGGCTGAGCACCCGCACGCTCGTTTCATGAGTTGACTTAGGCATACGAAGTTGATCCCCAATCTAGGCATACGGAGTTGATCCCCAGTCTAGGCATACGAAGTTCATTCCCAGTCTAAGATCAGATCAGACCGAGGGTTGCGATAGCAGGATGGTAGCAAGCAGGGGGGACCGGGCTGATCCCCAGCTTACGCATTCTGCCTTTCCGATCGGTTGAGTGCCCGCATGCCCATTTCATGGGTTGGCTTAGGCATAGGGAGCTCATTCCATGTCTAAGCCCTAGCCGGATGAGGGTTGTGGTAGTGGGACTGGCAGCATGCAGAGGGGGATCGGGTCGATCCTTGGCTTGCGCATTATGCCTCTTCGACCTGCTCAGCGCTCACACGCTCGTTTCATGGGTTAACTTATGCATACGGAGCTCATTCCCAGTCTAAGATCAAATTGGACCGAGGGTTCTGGTAGCAGGATCAACAGCATGCAGGGGGGATCGGGTCGATCCCTGGCTTGCGCATTCTACCTGTCCGACCGACTGAGTGCCTGTACGTTCGTTTCGTGGGTTGGCTTAGGCATACGGAGTTCATTCCATGTCTAAGCATATGGAGCTCATTCCCCATCTAAGATTTTGAGCCACGGTGCACATGCTAGGCTCGGGCATGTGCTGGTGCCTCATTTTTTTCACCCAGGGCACCATCGTCGAAGCATCGCCGAAAAGCCTATCCGACGGCATTGGGGGTTCCGACGATTGGGGGGTCGGTGGGTGTGCGCACATGATGTGCAAGGGGTGCTGGTACTTGGCCCTTATATTGGCCCCCTATCCCTCATCAAACCTTGAGAACTCACACCCCCCTAAAGAGCATTTGAGATTTTATAGGTTTGCTGCCAGTAGCCATTAAAGTGTTCGAAATGGGAACACTTTTTTGAAACGGTCACAAAATCTTCTCCACTTTGAGTTTTTAGCTGAATTTTTTTGTGCATGCCAACAGAAATACAAGGATCACCTCTACCAAATTTGGGGACAAAAATCTTTCCTAAAAAATTAAAAAAAATCCCGAACAGCAAAAAGTTTCAAAAATCATGAAAAATAGAAAATGGGTCATCTTGCTGCGAAACTTCACATGAAGGCTTAGGGGACCATTGTATGAATTTACAAGCCATAAAAATGGCATTGGCATGGCAGAAATAGGAAGATGTGCTTGAACCCACCTACCACCCGTTCGATCCCCGGTTTACGCATCCTGCCTCTCTGGTCGGTTGAGCGCCCGCACACTTGTTTCGTGGGTTGACTTGGGCATACGGAGTTCATCCCCAGTCTAAGCATACGAAGTTCATTCCCAGTCTAAGATCAGATCGGATCAAGGGTTATGGCAGCATGCAAGGGGAACCGAGTCGATCCCCAGCTTGTGCATTCTACCTCTCCGGTCGACTGAGCGCCTGTACGCTCATTTTATGGGTTGGCTTAGGCGTACGGAGTACATTCCACATCTAAGCCCCAGCCGGACTGATGGTTGTGGTAGTAGGACTGGCAGCAGGATCGACAGCACGTAGAGGGGAACCGGGCTAATCCCCGACTTGCATATTATGCCTCTCCGACCGGCCTCTCTGATCGGTTGAGCGCCCGCACGCTCGTTTCATGGGTTGACTTAGGCATACGGAGTTCATCCCCGGTCTAAGCATACAGAGTTCATTCCCAGTCTAAGATCAGATCGGATCGAGGGTTGCAGCAGCAGGATCGACAGCACGTAGGGGGGACCGAGTCGATCCTCGACTTACGTATTCTGCCTCTTTGGCTGGCTGAATGCCCCACGCTCGTTTCGTGGGTTGGCTTAGGCATACAGAGTACATTCCACGTCTAAGCCCTAGTTGGACCGAGGGTTATGGCAGCAGGACTTAGGCATATGAAGATGTGCTTGAACCCACCTACCACCCGTTTGATCCCTGACTTGCGCATCCTGCCTCTCTGGTCGGTTGAACGCCTGTACGCTCGTTTCGTGGGTTGACTGAGGCATACGAAGTTCATCCCCAGTCCAAGCATACGGAGTTCATTCCCAGTCTAAGATCGAACTGGATCGATAGCACGTAAGGGGGATCGGGCCGATCCTCGGCTTGCACATTCTGCCTCTCCGGTCGGCTTAGCGCCCGCATGCTCGTTTCATTGGTTGGCTTAGACTTACGGAGTACATTCCACGTCTAAGCCCCAGCTGAACCAAGGGTTGTGGCAGTGAGACCGGCAGCGGGATCGGCAGCACGCAGAGGGGGATCGGGCTGATCCCCAGCTTGCGCATTATGCCTTTCCGACTGGCTGAGCGCCCGTACGCTCTTTTCATGGGTTGACTTAGTCATACGGAGTTCATCCCCAGTCTAAGCATACAGAGTTCATTCCTAGTCTAAGATCAGACCGGATCGAGGGTTGCAGCAGTAGATCGGCAACACGCAGGGGGACCAAGCCGACCCCCGGCTTGCGCATTCAGCCTCTCTGGCCGACTGAGCGCCCCACGTTCATTTCATAGGTTGGTTTAGGCATACGGAGTACATTCCACGTCTAAGCCCTAGCCGAACGAGGGTTATGGCAGTAGGACTTAGGCATGTGAAGATGTGCTTGAACCCACCTACCACCCGTTCGATCCCCGACTTACGCATCCTGCCACTCTGGTCGGTTGAGTGCCTGCACGCTCGTTTTGTGGGTTGACTTAGGCATACAGAGTTCATCCCCAGTCCAAGCATATAGAGTTCATCCCCAGTCTAAGATCAGACCGGATCGACAGCACGTAAGGGGGACCGGGCTGATCCTTGACTTACGCATTCTGCCTCTCCGATCAGCTTAGTGCCCGCGTGCTCGTTTCGTGGGTTGGCTTAGGCATAAGGAGTAAATTCCACATCTAAGCCCCAGCTGGACTGAGGGTTGTGGCAGCGGGATCGATAGCACACAGAGAGGGATCGAGCTGATCCCCAACTTGCGCATATGCCTCTCCGATCGGTTGAGCACCCGCACGCTCTTTTCATGGGTTGACTTAGGCATACGAAGTTCATCCCCAGTCTAAGCATACGGAGTTCATTGCCAGCATAAGATCGGATCGGATTGAGGTTACAGCAGTAGGATCAGCAAAACGCAATGGGGATTGAGCTGATCCCCGGCTTACGCATTCTACCTCTCCAATCGGCTGAACGTCTGCACGCTCGATTCGTGAGTTGGCTTAGGCATACGGAGTACATTCCACATCTAAGCCCCAGTCAGATCGAGGGTTGTGGTAGCAGGACCAGCAACGGGGTCGACAGCACGCAGAGGGGGACTGGGCTGATCCCCAACTTACACATTATGCCTCTCTGATCGACCACTCCGACCGGTTGAGCGCCCGCATGCTCGTTTCATGGGTTGACTTAGGCATACGCAGTTCATCCCTAGTCTAAGCATACGGAGTTCATTCCCAGTCTAAGATTGAATTGAATCGAGGGTTGCGATAGCAGGATTGGTAGCACGTAGAGGGGATGGGGTCGATCCTCAGCTTGCACATTCTGCTTCTCTTGTCGGGTGAGCGCCCGCACGCTCGTTTCGTGGGTTGGCTTAGGCATACGGAGTACATTCCATGTCTAAGCCCCAGTCGAACCAAGGGTTGTGGCAGCGAGATCGGCAGCATGTAGAGGAGGACCAGGTTGATCCCTGACTTGCGCATTATGCCTCTCCGTTCGGCCTCTCCGGTCGGCTGAGCGCTTGCACGCTCATTTCGTGGGTTGAATTAGTCATACGGAGTTCATCCCTAGTCTAAGCATACAGAGTTCATTCCCAGTTTAAGATCAGACCAGATCAAGGGTTATGGTAGTAGGATCGACAGCACGCAGGGGGTACCGAGCCGATCACCGGCTTGCGCATTCTGACTCTCCGATCGACTGAGCACCCGCACGCTCGTTTCGTGGGTTGGCTTAGGCATATAGAGAACATTCCACGTTTAAGCCCCAATCGGATCGAAGGTTGTGGCAGCAGGACCGGCAGCGAGATCGGTACCATGCAGAGGGGGATCGGGCTGATCCTCGACTTACGTATTGCCTCTCCGGCCAGCCTCTCCGGCCAGCCTCTCCGATCGGCTGAGCGCTCGTACGCTCGTTTCGTGGGTTGACTTAGGCATACGGAGTTCATCCCCAATCTAAGCATACGGAGTTCATTCCCAATCTAAGATCGGATCGGATCGAGGTTTGCGACAGTAGGATCGGTAGCACGTAAGGGGGACCGGGTCGATCCCTGACTTGCGCATTCTACCTTTCCGGCCTACTGAGTGCTCGCATGCCTGTTTTGTGGGTTGGCTTAGGCATAGGGAGCTCATTTCATGTCTAAGCCCCAGCTGGATCGAGGGTTGTGGCAGCGGGACTGGCAGCACGCAGAGGGGGACCGAGCCGATCCTCGGCTTACGTATTATGCCTCTTCGACCGACTTAGCACCCGTACGCTTGTTTCGTGGGTTGACTTAGGCATACGAAGTTCATCCCCAGCCTAAGCATACGAAGTTCATTCCCAGTCTAAGATCGGATCAGACCGAGGTTTGCGACAGTAGGATCGACAGCAAGCAGGGGGGACCAGACTGATCCCCAGCTTGCGCATTCTGCCTCTTCAATCTGCTGAGCGCCCGTATGCCCGTTTGTGGGTTGGCTTAGGCATAGGGAGCTCATTCCATGTCTAAGCCCTAGCTGGACAGAGGGTTGTGGCAGCGGGACTGGCAGCATGCAGAGGGGGACCGGGTCGATCCTCGGCTTGCGCATTATGCCTCTTCGATCGGCTCAACGCCTGTGCACTCGTTTCGTGGGTTAACTTATTCATACGAAGCTCATTCCCAGTCTAAGATCGGATCAGACCGAGGGTTGCAGTAGCAAGATCATCAGCACGCAGGGGGGATCGGGTCGATCCCTGGCTTACGCATTCTACCTCTCTGACCGACTGAGCGCCTGCACGCTCGTTTCGTGGGTTGGCTTAGGCATATGGAGTTCATGCCATGTCTAAGCATACGGAGCTAATTCCCATCTAAGATTTTGAGCCACGGTGCACATGCTGGGCTCGGGCATGTGCTGGTGCCACATTTTTTTCGCCCAGGGCACCATCGTCGGAGCATCGCCAGAGAGCCTAACCGACACCATTGGGGGTTCCGGCGATTGGGGGGGTCGGCGGGTGTGTGCACATGATGTGCGAGGGGTGCTGGTACTTGGCCCTTCTATTGGCCCCCTATCCCTCATCAAACCTCGAGAACTCACACCCCCTTAAAGAGCATTTGAGATTTTATAGGTTTGCTGCCAGTAGCCATTAAAGTGTTTGGAATGGGGACATTTTTTGAAACGATCACAAAATCCTCTCCACTTTGTGTTTTTAGCTGAATTGTTTTGTGCATGCCAACAAAAATACAAGGATCACCTACCAAATTTGGGACAAAACTCTTTCTAAAAAAATTTAAAATAATCTTGAATCGTAAAAAGTTTCAAAAATCATAAAAAATAGAAAATAGGTCGTCTTGCCACGAAACTTCACATGAAGGCTTAGGGGACCATTGTATGAATTTACAAGCCATAAAAATGGCATTGGCATGGCAGAAATATGAAGAAGTGCTTGGACCCACCTACCACCCGTTCGATCCCTGGCTTGCACTTCCTGCCTCTCTGGTCGGTTGAGCACCCGCATGCTCATTTCGTGGGTTGACTTAGGCATATGGAGTTCATCCCCAGTCTAAGCATATAGATTTCATTCCCAGTCTAAGATCAGATCAGATCAAGGGTTGCAGTAGCAGGATCAGCAGCACGTAGGGGGGATCGAGCCGATCCTCGGCTTGCGCATTCTGCCTCTCCGGCCAGCTAAGCGCCCGTACGCTCATTTCATGGGTTGGCTTAGGCATACATAGTACATTCCACATCTAAGCCCCAGCCAGACCGAGGGTTGTGGATGTAGGACCGGCAGCGGGATCGGCAGCAAGCAGAGGGGGACTAGGCTGATCCCCGGCTTACGCATTATGCCTCTCCGGGTGGCTGACCGCCCGCACGCTCGTTTCGTGGGTTGACTTAGGCATACGGAATTCATCCCCAGTCTAAGCATACGAAGTTCATTCCCAATCTAAGTCAGACCGGACCGAGGGTTGCGGCAGCAGGATCGACAGTACGCAGGGGGGACCGGGCCGATCTCCGACTTGCGCATTCTGCCTCTCCGATCGATTGAGCGCCCACACGCCCGTTTCGTGGGTTGGCTTAGGCATAGGGAGCTCATTCCATGTCTAAGCCCCAACCGAACCGAGGGTTGTGGTAGCGGCACCGACAGCACAAAGAGGGGAACCGGACTGATCCCCGGCTTGCGCATTATGCCTTTTCAGCCGGCTGAACGCCCGTACGCTCATTTCGTGGGTTGACTTATGCATACGGAGTTCATTCCCAGTCTAAGATCAAACCAGACCGAGGGTTGCGGCAGCAAGATTGACAGCACGTAGGGGGGATCAGGTCGATCCCCGGCTTGTGCATTCTGTCTCTCCGACCGGCTGAGCGCTCGCACGCTCGTTTCGTGGGTTGGCTTAGGCACACGGAGTTCATTCCATGTCTAAGCATACGGAGCTCATTCCCATTCTAAGATTTTGAGCCATGGTGCACATGCTGGGCTCGGGCATGTGCTGGTGCCACATTTTTTTTGCCCGGGGCAGCATCGCCATAGCATCGTCGGAGAGCCTAACCGGCGGCATTGGTGGTTCTGGTGATTGGGGGGCTGGGGGGTGTGCGCACATGATGTGCGATGGGTACTGGTACTTGGCCCTTATATTGGCCCCCTATCCCCATCAAACCTCGAGAACTCACACCCCCTTAATGAGCATTTGAGATTTTATAGGTTTGCTGCCAGTAGCCATTAAAGTGTTTGAAATGAGGACACTTTTTTCAAACGGTCACAAAATCTTCTCCACTTCGAGTTTTTAGCTGAAGTTTTTTGTGCATGCCAAAAAAAATACAAGGATTCCCTCTACCAAATTTGGGGACAAAACGCTTTCTAAAAAAATTTAAAAAAATCCCGAACCGTAAAAAGTTTCAAAAATCATGAAAAATAGAAAACGGGTCATCTTGCCATGAAACTTCACATGAAGGCTTAGGGGACCATTGTACGAATTTACAAGCCATAAAAATGGCATTGGCATAGCAAAAATATGAAGAAGTGCTTGAACCCACCTACCACCCATTCGATTCCTGGCTTGAGCATCCTGCCTCTCTGGTCGGCTGAGCGCCCGCTAGCTCATTTCATGGGTTGACTTAGGCATACGGAGTTCATCCCCAGTCTAAGCATATAGAGTTCATTCCCAGTCTAAGATCGGACCGGATCGAGGGTTGCGACAGCAGGATCGACAACACGTAGGGGGGATCAAGTCGATCCCCGGCTTGCGCATTCTGCCTCTCCGGTCGGCTGAGCACCCGCACACTCGTTTCGTGGGTTGGCTTAGGCATACGAAGTACATTCCATGTCTAAGCCCCAGTCGGACCGAGGGTTGTGGTAGCAGGACCAGTAGCGGGATCAGCAGCATGCAGAGGGGGACTGGGCTGATCCCCGACTTACGCATTATGCCTCTCCGGCCAGCCTTTCCGACCGGCTTAGTGCCCGCACGCTCGTTTCATTGGTTGACTTAGGCATACGGAGTTCATCCCCAGTCTAAGCATACGAAGTTCATTCCCAGTCTAAGATTGGACTGGATCGAGGGTTGCAACAGCAGGATCGGCAGCACGCAGGGTGATCGAGCCGATCCTCGGCTTGCGCATTCTGCCTCTCTGGCCGGATGAGTGCCCGCATTCTCGTTACGTGGGTTGGCTTAGGCATACGGAGTACGTTCCACGTCTAAGCCCCCGTCGGACCGACAGCGGGATCGGCAGCATGCAGAGGGGGATCGGGCTGATCCCCGACTTGCGCATTATGCCTCTCCAGCTGACCTCTCTGACTGGCTGAGCCCCCGCACGCTCATTTCGTGGATTGACTTAGGCATACGGAGTTCATCCCCAATCTAAGCATACGGAGTTCATTCCTAGTCTAAGATCGGACCAGACCGAGGGTTGCAGCAATAGGATCGACAGCACGTAGGGGGGACCGAGCCGATCCCCAGCTTGCGCATTCTGCCTCTCCGACGGCTGAGCGCCCGCACGCCCGTTTCATGGGTTGGCTTAGGCATAGGGAGCTCATTCCATGTCTAAGCCCCAACCGAACCGAGGGTTGTCGTAGCGGGACCGGCAGCACGCAGAGGAGGATCGAGCCCTTATATTGGCCCCTTATCCCTTATAGAGCATTTGAGATTTTATAGGTATGCTGTCAGTAGCTATTAAAGTGTCTGAAATGGGGACACTTTTTTCAAACAGTCACAAAATCTTCTCCGGTCGGCTGAGCACCCGCACGCTTGTTTCGTGGGTTGGCTAGGCATACGAGTACATTCCACGTCTAAGCCCCAGTCGGATCGAGGGTTGTGGCAGCAGGACTGGCAGTGGGATTGACAGCTTGCAGAGGGGGATCGGGCTGATCCTCGACTTACGCATTATACCTCTCCGACCGGTTGAGCGCCTGTACGGTCGTTTCGTGGGTTGACTTAAGCATACGGAGTTCATCCCCAGTCTAAGCGTACGGAGTTCATTCCCAGTCTAAGATTAGACCGGATCGAGGGTTGCAGTAGTAGGATTGACAGCACGTAGGGGGGACCGGGCCGATCCCTGGCTTATGCATTCTGCCTCTCCGGCCGGCTGAGCGCCCACACGCCCATTTCGTGGGTTGGCTTAGAGTTCATTCCATGTCCAAGCATACGGAGCTCATTCCCAATCTAAGATTTTCAGTCACGGTGCACATGTTGGGCCCGAGCACATGTGCTGGTATCGTATTTTTTTCGCCCGGGGCACCATCGTCAAAGCATCACCGGAGAGCGTAACCGGCGGTATTGAGGGTTCCGGTGATTGGGGGGGCCGGGGGGTGTGCGCACATGATGTGCGATGGGTGCTGGTACTTGGCCCTTATATTGGCCCCCTATCCCTCATCAAACCTCGAGAACTCACACCCCCTTAAAGAGCATTTGAGATTTTATAGGTTTGCTGCCAGTAGCCATTAAAGTGTCTGAAATGGGGACAGTTTTTTCAAACAGTCACAAAATCTTCTCCACCTCGAGTTTTTAGCTAAAGTTTTTTATGCATGCTAACAAAAATACAAGGATCACCTCTACCAAATTTGGGGACAAAACTCTTTCTAAAAAAATTAAAAAAAATCTCGAACCGTAAAAAGTTTCAAAAAATACAAAATGGGTCGTCTTGCCACGAAACTTCACATGAAGGCTTACGGGACCATTGTATGAATTTACAAGCCCTAAAAATGGCATTGGCATAGCAAAAATATGAAGATGTGCATGAACCCACCTACCACCTGTTCAATCTTCGGTTTGCGCATCCTGCCTCTCTGGTTGATTGAGCGTCGGCACGCTCATTCCATGGTTTGACTTAGGCATACAGAGTTCATTCCCAGTCTAAGATCAGATCGGATCGAGGGTTACAATAGCAGGATCGACAGCACGTAGGGGGGATCGGGCTGATCCCCGACTTGAGCATTCTGCCTCTCCGGCCGGTTGAATGCCCGCATGTTCGTTTCGTGGGTTGGCTTAGGCATACGGAGTACATTCCACATCTAAACCCCAGTCGGACCAAGGGTTGTGGCAGCAGGACCGGTAGTGGGATCGACAGCACGTAGAGGGGGACTGGGCTGATCCTCGGCTTGCGCATTATGCCTTTCCGACCGACCTCTCTGGCCGGTTGAGCGCCCATACGCTCGTTTCGTGCGTTGACTTAGGCATACGGAGTTCATCCCCAGTCTAAGCATACAGAGTTGATTCTTAGTCTAAGATCGGATCAGATCGAGGGTTACGGCCCCAGGATCGATAGCATTCAAGGGAGACCGGGCTGATCTTCGGCTTGCGCATTCTACCTTTCCGGCTTGCTGAGCGCCCACACACTCGTTCGTGGGTTGGCTTAGGCATACGGAGTACATTCCATCTCTAAGCCCCAGTCGGACCGAGGGTTATGGCAGCAGGATCGGTAGCACGCAAAGGGGGACTGGGCTGATCCTCGGCTTGCACATTATGCCTCTCAAGCCGGCCTCTCCGATCGGCTGAGCGTTCATACGCTCGTTTCATGGGTAGACTTAGGCATACGGAGTTCATCCCCAGTCTAAGCATACGGAGTTCATTCCCAGTCTAAGATCGAACTAGACCGAGGGTTACGACAGCAAGATCGGCAGCACGCAGGGGGGACCGGGCCGATCCCCGACTTGCGCATTCTGCCTCTCTGGCTGGCTGAGCACCCGCACGCCCATTTCATGGGTTGGCTTAGGCATAGGATGCTCATTCCATGTCTAAGCCCCAGTCAGACTAAGGGTTATGGCAGCAGGAACTGCAGTACGCAGAGGGGGATCGGGCCGATCCCCGACTTGCTCATTATGCCTCACCAACCGGCTCAACGCTCGTACGCTCGTTTCATGGGTTAACTTATGCATACAGAGTTCATTCCCAGTCTAAGATTTGATCAAACCGAGAGTTACGATAGCAGGATCGATAGCACGTAGAGGGGGTCCGGGTCAATCCCTGGCTTGCGCATTCTGCCTTTTCGACCGGTTGAGCGCCCGCACGCTTGTTTCATGGGTTGGCTTAGGCATACGAAGTTCATTCCATGTCTAAGCATACAGAGCTCATTCCCAATCTAAGATTTTGAGCCACTGTACACATGCTGGGCTCGGGCATGTGCTGGTGCCGCATTTTTTTCACTCGGGGCACCATCATCGGAGTATCGCCAGAGCATCACCGGAGAGCCTAACCGACGGCATTAGAGGTTTCGATGATTGGAGGGGCCGGGGGGTGTGCGCACATGATGTGTGATGGGTGCTGGTACTTGGCCCTTATATTGGCCCCCTATCCCTCATCAAACCTCGAGAACTCACCCTCCCTTAAAGAGCATTTGAGATTTTATAGGTTTGCTGCCAGTAGCTATTAAAGTGCCTGAAATGGGGACACTTTTTTCAAACGGTCACAAAATCTTCTCCAGTTCGAGTTTTTAGCTAAACTGTTTTGTGCATGCCAACAAAAATACAAGGATCACCTCTACCAAATTTGGGGACAAAATGCTTTCTAAAAAAATTTTAAAAAATCTCGAACCGTACAAAGTTTCGAAAATCATGAAAAATAGAAAACGGGTCATCTTGCCACGAAACTTCACATGAAGGCTTAGGCATAGTGAGCACATTCCATGTCTAAGCCCCAGTCAGACTGAGGGTTATGGCAGTGGGACCGGTAGCATGCAGAGAGGGATCAGGCCGATCCCCGACTTACGCATTATGCCTCTTCAGTCGACTCAACGCCCGTATGCTCGTTTCGTGGCTTAACTTATGCATACAGAGTTCATTCCCAGTCTAAGATCTGACCAGACCGACAGTTGCGGTAGCAGGATCGATAGCACGCAGGGGGGGATCGGGTGGATCCCCGGCTTGCGCATTCTGCCTCTTCGGTTGGCTAAGCGCCCGCACGCTCGTTCCGTGGGTTGGCTTAGGCATATGGAGTTCATTCCATGTCTAAGCATATGGAGCTCATTCCCAATCTAAGATTTTGAGCCACGGTGCACATGCTGGGCTCGGGCATGTGCTAGTGCCACATTTTTTTCGCCCGGGGCACCATCGTCGGAGCATCACTGCAGAGCCTAACCAACGACATTGGGGGTTCCGATGATTGGGAGGGCCGAGGGGTGTGCGCACATGATGTGCGATGGGTGCTGGTACTTGGCCCTTATATTGGCCTCCTATCCCTTATCAAACCTCGAGAACTCACACCCCCTTAAAGAGCATTTGAGATTTTATAGGTTTGCTGCCAGTAGCCATTAAAGTGTCTAAAATGGGGACACTTTTTTCAAATGGTCACAAAATCTTCTCCACTTCCAGTTTTTAGCTAAATTGTTTTATGCATGCCAACAAATATACAAGGATCACCTCTACCAAATTTGGGGACAAAACGCTTTCTAAAAACATTTAAAAAAATCTCGAACCGTAAAAAGTTTCAAAAATCGTGAAAAATAGAAAACGGGTCGTCTTGCCACGAAACTTCACATGAAGGCTTAGGGGACTATTGTATCAATTTAAAAGCCATAAAAATGGCATTGGCATGGCAAAAATATGAAGATTTGCTTGAACCCACCTACCATCCGTTTGATCCACGGCTTGCGCATCCTGCCTCTCTGGTCGACTGAACGCCCGCATGCTCATTTCGTGGGTTGACTTAGGCATACGGAGTTGATCCCCAATCTAAGCTTATGGAGTTCATTCCCAGTCTAAGATCAGACTGGATCAAGGGTTGCGACAGCAGGATCGGCAGCACACAGGAGGGACCGAGTCGATCCCTGGCTTGCGCATTCTGCCTCTCCGGTCGACTGAGTGCCCGCATGCTCGTTTCGTCGGTTGGCTTAGGCATACGGAGTACATTCAATGTCTAAGCCCCAGTCAGACCGAGGGTTGTGGCAGCAGGACTAGCAGCGAGATCGGTAGCACGCAGAGGGGGACCGGGCTGATCCTCAGCTTGCACATTATGCCTCTCTGACCGGCCTTTTCGATCGGTAGCACTCATACGGAGTTCATTCCTAGTCTAAGATCAAACCAGATCGAGGGTTGTGGTAACAGGATCGGTAGCACGCAGGGAGGATCAGGTCAATCTCCAGCTTGCGCATTCTGCCTCTCAGCCGGCTGAGCGCCCGCACGCTCGTTTCGTGGTTTGGCTTAGGCATACGGAGTACATTCCACATCTAAGCCCCAGTTGGACCAAGGGTTGTGGTAGCAAGACCGGACAGCGAGATTGATAACACGCAGAGGGGGACCGGGCTGATCCCCGGCTTGCACATTATGCCTTTCTAGTCGGCCTCTCCGACCGGCTGAACGCCCGCAGGTTTGTTTCATGGGTTAACTTAGGCATACAGTGTTCATCCCCAGTCTAAGCATACAAAGTTCATTCCCAGTCTAAGATCGGACCAGATCGAGGGTTACGGTAGTAGGATCGGTAGCATGCAGGGGGAACCGGGCCGATCCCCAGCTTACGCATTCTGTCTCTCCAGGTGGCTAAGCGTCCGCAAGCTTGTTTCATGGGTTGTCTTAGGCATAGGGAGCTCATTCCATGTCTAAGCCCCAGTCAGACCGAGGGTTGTGGTAACGGGACCGGTAGCATGCCGACGGGGATCGGGCTGATCCCCAGCTTGCACATTATGCCTCTTCGATCGGCTCAGTGCCCGCACGCTCGTTTCGTGGGTTGACTTATGCATACGGAGTTCATTCCCAGTCTAAGATCAGATCGGACGGAGGGTTGCGATAGTAGGATCGATAGCACGTAGGGGGGGACTGGGACGATCCCCGGCTTGCACATTCTACCTCTTCGGCTGACTGAGCGCCCGCACGCTCGTTTCGTGGGTTGGTTGAGGCATACGGAGTTCATTCCATGTCTAAGCATACTAAGCTCATTCCCAATATAAGATTTTGAGCCACGGTGCACATGCTGGGCTCGGGCATGTGCTGGTGCCACTTTTTTTTTGCCTGGGGCACGATCACTGGAGCATCATTGGAGCATCGCCGGAGAGCCTAACCGGCGGTATTTGGGGTTCCGACGATTTGGGGGGTCGGGGGTGTGCGCACATGATGTGCGATAGCTGCTGGTACTTGGCCCTTATATTGGCCCCCTATCCCTCATCAAACCTTGAGAACACGCACCCCCTTAAAGAGCATTTGAGATTTTATAGGTTTACTACCAATAGCCATTAAAGTGTCTGAAATGGGGACACTTTTTTCAAACGGTCACAAAATCTTCTCCACTTCGAGTTTTTAGCTGAATTTTTTTGTGCATGCCAACAAAAATATAAGGATCATTGTATGAATTTACAAGCCATAAAAATGGCATTGGCATGGCAGAAATATGAAGATGTGCTTGAACCCACCTACCACCCGTTCGATCCTCGGCTTGCGCATCCTGCCTCTCTGGTCGGCTGAGCGCCCACATGCTCGTTTCATGGGTTGACTTAGGCATACAGAGTTCATCCCCAGTCTAAGCATACGGAGTTCATTCCCATTCTAAGATCGGATCGGATCGAGGGTTACGGCAGCAGGATCGATAGCACACGGGGAAAACCGGGCCAATCCCCGGCTTGCACATTCTGCCTCTCCGGCCGGTTGAGCACCCGCACGCTCGTTTTGTGTGTTGGCTTAGGCATACAGAGTACATTCCACGTCTAAGCCCCAACCAGACCGAGGGTTTTGGCAGCAGGACCGGCACGCATTATGTCTCTCCGACCGGCCTAATCCTCGGCTTACGTATTTTACCTCTCCGATCGGCCTTTTCGACCGGCTGAGTGCCCGAATGCTCGTTTCGAGGGTTGACTTAGGCATACGGAGTTCATCCCCAGTCTATGCATACAGAGTTCATTCCCAGTCTAAGATCGGACCGGATCAAGGGTTGCGACAGTAGGATCGGCAGCACGTAGGGGGACCGGGCCGATCCCTGGCTTACGTATTCTGCCACGATCGTTTCATGGGTTGGCTTAGGTATACGGAGTACATTCCATGTCTAAGCCTCAGCCGGACCAAGGGTCATGGCAGCAGGACTGGCAGCGGGATCGATAGCATGCAGAGGGGGATCGGGCTGATCCCCAGCTTGCGCGTTATGCCTCTTCGGTCAGCCTCTCCAACCAACTGAGCGCTCGTACGCTCGTTTCATTTGTTGACTTAGGCATATAGAGTTCATCCCCAGTCTAAGCATACGGAGTTCATTCCCAGTCTATGATCAGACCGGACCGAGGGTTGCGGCAGCAGGATCGACAGTACGTAAGGGGGATCGGGCCAATCCCCAGCTTGTGCATTCTACCTTTCCGGCCGATTGAGTTCCCTCTCGCCCATTTCATGGGTTGGCTTAGGCATAGGGAGCTCATTCCATGTCTATGCCCCAGCTGGATCGAGGGTTGTGGCAGCGGACCGACAGTACGCAAAGGGGGATGGGTCGATCCCCGGCTTGCGCATTATGCCTTTTCAGTCGACTCAACACCCACACTCTCGTTTCATGGGTTGACTTATGCATACAGAGTTCTTTTCTAGTCTAAGATCAGACCGGACCGAGGTTGTGGTAGCAGGATCGACAGCATGTAGGGGGGATCGGGTCGATCCCTGGCTGGCGCATTCTACCTCTTCGGCTGGCTGAGTGCCTGCACGCTCGTTTCATGGGTTGGCTTAGGCATACGGAGTTCATTCCATGTCTAAGCATATAGAGCACATTCCCAATCTAAGATTTTGAGCCACAGTGCACATGCTAGGCTCGGGCATGTGTTGGTGCCACATTTTTTTCACCCAGGGCACCATCGTCGGAGCATCACCGGAGCATCGTCGGAGAGCTTAACTGATGGCATTGGGGGTTTCGGTGATTGGGGGGGCCAGGGGGTGTGCGCACATGATGTGCGATGCATGCTGGTACTTGGCCCTTATATTGGCTCCCTATCCCTCATCAAACCTTGAGAACACGCACCCCCTTAAAGAGCATTTGAGATTTTATAGGTTTACTACCAATAGCCATTAAAGTGTCTGAAATGGGGACACTTTTTTCAAACGGTCACAAAATCTTCTCCACTTCGAGTTTTTAGCTGAATTTTTTTGTGCATGCCAACAAAAATATAAGGATCATTGTATGAATTTACAAGCCATAAAAATGGCATTGGCATGGCAGAAATATGAAGATGTGCTTGAACCCACCTACCACCCGTTCGATCGTCGGCTTGCGCATCCTGCCTCTCTGGTCCGCTGAGCGCCCACATGCTCGTTTTGTGGGTTGACTTAGGCATACGGAGTTCATCCCCAGTCTAAGCATACTGAGTTCATTCCCAGTCTAAGATCAGACCGGATCGAGGGTTACGGCAGTAGGATCGGTAGCACACGGGGGGGACCGGGCCAATCCTCAGCTTGCACATTCTGCCTCTCCGATCGGTTGATTGCCCGCACGCTCGTTTCGTGGGTTGGCTTAGGCATACGGAGTACATTCCACGTCTAAGGCCCAACCAGACCGAGGGTTATGGTGGTAAGACCGGCACGCATTATGCCTCTCCGATCGGCTTGATCTTCGACTTGCATATTTTGCCTCTCCGACTGGCCTTTCTGGTCTGCTGAGCGCCCGGATGCTCATTTCGTGGGTTGACTTAGGTATACGGAGTTCATCCCCAGTCGAAGCATACAGAGTTCAATCCCAGTGTAAGATCGGACCGGATCGAGGGTTGCGACCACAGGATCGGTGGCACGTAGGGGGGACCGGACCAATCCTAGGCTTGCGCAGTCTACCTCTCCGGTCGATTGAGTGCCCGCACGCTTGTTTCATGGGTTGGCTTAGGCATACGGAGTACATTCCACGTCTAAGCCCTAGCCGGACCAAGGGTTATGGCAGCAAGACCGACAGCGGGATCGGCAGCACGTAGAGGGGGATCGGGCTGATCCTTGGCTTGCGCATTATGCCTTTCCGACTAGCCTCTCTGGTCGGTTGAGCACTCGTACTCTCGTTTCATGGGTTGACTTAGGCATACGGAGTTCATCCCTAGTCTAAGCATACAGAGTTCATTCCCAGTCTAAGATCAGATCGGATCGAGGGTTCCGGCAGTAGGATCAGCAGCACGCAGGGGGACCAGTTCGATCCTTGGCTTGCGCATTCTGCCTCTCTAGCCGGCTGAGCGCCCGTACGCCCGTTTCGTGGGTTGGCTTAGGCAAAGGGAGCTCATTCCACGTCTCAGCCCCAGTCAGATCGAGCGTTGTGGCAGCAGGATCGGCAGCATGTAGAGGGGGGCCGGGTCGATCCCCAACTTGCACATTATGCCTCTTTGGCCGGCTCAGCACCCGCACGCTCGTTTCATGGGTTGACTTATGCATACGAAGTTTATTCCCAATCTATGATCGGACCAGACAGAAGGTTGTGGTAGTAGGATCAACAGCACGCAGGGGGGATCGGGTCGATCCCCAACTTGCGTATCCTGCCTTTCTGGTTGGCTGAGCGCCTGCACGCTCATTTCGTGGGTTGACTTAGGCATACGAAGTTCATCCCCAATCTAAGCATATGAAGTTCATTCCCAGTCTAAGATCGGACCGGATCGAGGGTTGCGATAGTAGGATCGACAGCACGCAGGGGGGATTGGGCCGATCCCCAGCTTACGCATTCTGCCTCACCGGCCGGTTGAGTGCCTGCACACTCGTTTCGTGGGTTGGCTTAGGCATATGGAGTACATTCCACGTCTAGGCCCCAACCGGACCGAGGGTTGTGGCAGTAGGACCGGTAGCGGGATCGACAGCATGCAGAGGGGGACCGAGCTGATCCCTGGCTTGTGCATTATGCCTCTTCGGTCAGCCTCTCTAGCCGGCTTAGCGCTCGCATGCTCGTTTTGAGGGTTGAGCAACAGGATCGATAGCTCACAGGGGGGATCAAGTCGATCCCCAACTTGTGCATTCTACCTCTCCGGCCAGCTGAACGCCTGCACGCTCGTTTCGTGTGTTGGCTTAGGCATACGGAGTACATTCCACGTCTAAGCCCCAGCCGGATCAAGGGTTGTGGTAGCAGGACCGACGGTAGATCGACAGCACGTAGAGGGGGACCGGGCTGATCCTCGGCTTGCACATTATGCCTCTTCGACCGACCTTTCCGACTGACTGAGCGCCCACACGCTTGTTTCGTACGTTGAGTTAGGCATACGGAGTTCATCCCCAGTCTAAGCATACGTAGTTCATTCCTAGTCTAAGATTTGATCGGATCGAGGGTTGCGGCAGGAGGATCGACAGCACGTAGGGGGGACTGGGCCGATCCCCGATTTACGCATTCTACCTCTCCGGCCGGTTGAGCTCCCGCACACCCGTTTCGTGGGTTGGCTTAGGCATAGGGAGCTCATTCCATGTCTAAGCCCCAGTCAGACCGAGGGTTGTGGCAGCGGGACCGACAGCACGTAGAGGGGGATCGGGCCGATCCTCGGCTTGCGCATTATGCCTCTTCTACCGACTCAGCACCCGCACGCTCATTTCGTGGATTGACTTATGCATACGGAGTTCATTCCCAGTCTAAGATCGGAACGGACCAAGGGTTATGGTAGTAGGATCGACAGCACGCAAGGGGGACCAGGTCGATCCCTGGCTTGCGCGTTCTGCCTCTCTGACCGGCTGAGCGCCCGCACGCTCGTTTCGTGGGTTGGCTTAGGCATACGGAGTTCATTCCATGTCTAAGCATACGTAGGTCATTCCCAATCTAAGATTTTGAGCCACAGTGCACATGCTGGGCTAGGGCATGTGCTGGTGCTACATTTTTTTTGCTTGGGGTACCATCACCGGAGCATCGCTGGAGCATCGCTAGGGGGCCTAACCGACGGCATTGGGGGTTTCGGCGATTGGGGGGCCGGGGGGTGTGCGCACATGATGTGCGATGGGTGCTGGTACTTGGCCCTTATATTGGCCCCCTATCCCTCATCAAACCTCGAGAACTCACACCCCCTTAAAGTGCATTTGAGATTTTATAGGTTTACTGCCAGTAGCCATTAAAGTGTCTAAAATGGGGACACTTTTTTCAAATAGTCACAAAATCTTCTCCACTTCGAGTTTTTAGATGAATTGTTTTATGCATGCCAACAAAAATACAAGGATCACCTCTACCAAATTTGGGGACAAAACTCTTTCTAAAAAAATTTAAAAAAATTTCGAACCGTAAAAAGTTTCAAAAATCATGAAAAATAGAAAACGGGTCGTCTTGCCACGAAACTTCACATGAAGGCTTACGAGACCATTGTATGAATTTACAAGCCATAAAAATAGCATTGAGATGGTAGAAATATGAAGATGTGCTTGAACACACCTATGACCCGTTCGATCCCCGATTTACGCATCCTGCCTCTTTGGTCGGCTGGGCGCCCGCACGCTCGTTTCGTGGGTTGACTTAGGCATACGGAGTTCATCCCAAGTCTAAGCATACGGAGTTCATTCCCAGTCTAAGATCGGATCGGATCGAAGGTTGCGACAGCAGGATCGGCAGCACGCAGAGGGGATCGGGTCGATCCCCAGCTTACGCATTCTGCCTCTCCAGCCGACTGAGCGCCCTCACGCTCGTTTCATGGGTTGGCTTAGGCATACGGAGTACATTCCAGGTCTAACCCTAGCCAAATCAAGGGTTGTAGTAGCAAGACCGGCAGCGGGATCGACAGCACATAGAAGGGGACCGGGTTGATCCCCGACTTACGCATTATGCCTCTCCGATCGGCCTCTTCGAACGATTGAGCGCCCGCACGCTCATTTCATGGGTTGAAATAGGCATACAGAGTTCATCCCCAGTCTAAGCTTACAGATTTCATTCCCAGTCTAAGATCGAACCAGACCGAGGGTTGCAGCAGCAGGATCGACAGCACGCAGGGGGGACTGGGCCAATCCCTGGCTTGCGCATTTTTCCTCTCCGGCCGGCTGAGCACCCGCACGCTCATTTCGTGGGTTGGCTTAGGCATAGGGAGCTCATTCCATGTCTAAGCCCCAGGCGGATTGAGGGTTGTGGCAGTGGGACCGGCAGCACACAGAGGGGGATCGGGCTGATCTTCGACTTGCACATTATGCCTCTTCGGCCGGCTTAGCGCCCGTACGCTCATTTCGTGGGTTGACTTATGTATACGAAGTTCATTCCCAGTCTAAGATCAGACCGAACCGAGGGTTACGATAGCAGGACCAATAGCACGCAGGGGGGATCGGGTCACCCGCAGCTGGCGCATTCTGCCTCTCCCATTGGCTGAGTGCCCGCACTCTCGTTTCGTGGGTTAGCTTAGGCATATGGAGTTCATTCCATGTCTAAGCATACGGAGCTCCCTCCCAATCTAAGATTTTGAGCCACGGTGCACATACTGGGCTCGGGCATGTGCTGGTGCTGCATTTCTTTCACCCGGGGCACCATTGTCGGAGCATCACCGGAGCATCATCGGAGAGCCTAACCGACGGCATTGGGGGTTCCGACGATTGGGGGCCAGGGGGTGTGTGCACATGATGTGTTAAAGGTGCTGGTATTTGGCCCTTATATTGGCCCCCTATCCCTCATCAAACCTCGAGAACTCACACCCCCTTAAAGAGCATTTGAGATTTTATAGGTTTGCTACCAGCAACCATTAAAGTGTCTAAAATGGGGACACTTTTTTCAAACGGTCACAAAATCTTCTCCACTTTGATTTTTTAGCTGAATTTTTTTATGCATGCCAACAAAAATACAAGGATCACGTCTACCAAATTTGGGGAAAAAACTCTTTCTAAAAAAATTTTAAAAAATACCGAACCATAAAAGTTTCAAAAATAATGAAAAATAGAAAACAGGTCGTCCTACCACGAAGCTTCACATGAAGGCTTAGGGGACCATTGTACAAATTTACAAGCCATAAAAATGGCATTGGCACGGCAGAAATATGAAGAGGTGCTTGAACCCACCTACCACCTGTTCAATCCCGGGCTTGCGCATCCTGCCTTTCTGGTCGGCTGAGCGCCCGTACACTCGTTTCGTGGGTTGACTTAGACATACGAAGTTCATCCACAGTCTAAGCATACAGAGTTCATTCCCAGTCTAAGATCGGACCAGATCGAGGGTTATGGTAGCAGGATCACAGCACGCAGGGGGGACCGGGCCGATCCATAGCTTGCGCATTCTGCCTCTCCAACTGGCTGAGCCCGCACGCTCGTTTCATGGGTTAGCTTAGGCATACGGAGTACATTCCACGTCTAAGCCCCAGCCGACCCGAGGGTTGTGGTAGCAGAATCGGTAGTGAGATTGACAACACGTAGAAGGGGACCGGGCTGATCCCCAGCTTGCGCATAATGCCTCTCCGACCGACCTTTCTGACTGGTTGAGCGCTCGCACGCTCATTTCATGGGTTGACTTAGGCATACAGAGTTCATCCTAGTCTAAGCATACGGAGTTCATTCCCAATATAAGATCAAACCGGATTGAGGGTTGCAACAGCAAGAACAGCAGTATGCAGGGGGGATCGGGTCGATCCCCGACTTGAGCATTCTACCTCTTCGGCCAGCTGAGCGCCCGCATGCTTGTTTTATGGGTTGGCTTAGGCATACGGAGTACATTCCACATCTAAGCCCCAACCGGACCGAGGGTTATGGCAGCAGGACCAGCAGCGAGATCGACAGCACGTAGAGGGGGACTAGGCTGATCCCCGACTTGCGCATTATGCCTCTTCGATCAGCCTTTCCGATCGGCTGAACGCCCGCACACTCATTTCATGGGTTGACTTAGGCATACGAAGTTCATCCTAGTCTAAGCATACGGAGTTCATTCCCAGTCTAAGATCGAGCTAGATTGAGGGTTACGATAGTAGGATCGGTAGCACGTAGGGGGGACCGGGTCAATTCTCGGCTTGCGCATTCTGCCTCTCCGACCGACTGAACACCCGCACGCTCATTTCATGGGTTGGATTAGGCATATGGAGTTCAATCCATGTTTAAGCATACGGAGCTCATTCCCAATCTATGAGTTTTAGCCACGGTGCACATGCTGGGCTCGAGCATGTGCTGGTGCCACATTTTTTTTGCCCGGGGCACCATCATCGGAGCATCGCCAGAGCATCGTCGGAGAGCGTAACCGGTGGTATTGGGGGTTCCGACGATTGGGGGGCCGGGGGGTATGCGCACATGATGTGCGATGGGTGCTGGTACTTGGCCCTTATATTGGCCCCCTATCCCTCATCAAACCTCGAGAACTCACACCCCCTTAAAGAGCATTTGAGATTTTATAGGTTTGCTGCGAGTAGCCATTAAAGTGTCTAAAATGGGGACACTTTTTTCAAACGATCACAAAATCTTCTCCACTTTGAGTTTTTAGCCGAATTTTTTGTGCATGCCAACAAAAATACAAGGATCACCTCTACCAAATTTGGGGACAAAACGCTTTCTAAAAAAATTTTAAAGAATCTCAAACCGCAAAAATTTTCAAAAATCGTGAAAAATAGAAAACGGGTTGTCTTGCCACAAAACTTCACATGACGGCTTAGGGGACCATTGTATGAATTTACAAGCCATAAAAATGGCATTGGCATGGCAGAAATATGAAGATGTGCTTGAACCCACCTACCACCCGTTCGATCCCCGACTTGTGCATCCTGCCTCTCTGGTCAGCTGAGCACCCACACGCTCGTTTCGTGGGTTGACTTAGGCAATCGGAGTTCATCCCCAGTCTAAGCATACGGAGTTCATTCCCAGTCTAAGATCGGACCGGACTGACGGTTGCGATAGCAGGATCAACAACACGCAGGGGGGACCGGACTGATCCTCAGCTTGCGCATTCTGCCTCTCCGACCGGCTGAGCGCCTGCACACTCGTTTCATGGGTTGGCTTAGGCATACGAGTACATTCCACGTCTAAGCCCCAGCCGGACTGAAGGTTGTGGCAGCAGGACCGGCAGCAGGATCGACTGCACGTAGAGGGGGACTGGGCTGATCCCTGACTTACGCATTATGCCTCTCCGGTCTACCTCTCCGATCGGTTGAGCGGTCGCAGACTCGTTTCATTGGTTGACTTAGGGATACGGAGTTCATCCCCAGTCTAAGCATACGGAGTTCATTCCCAGTCCAAGATTAAACTGGATCGAGGGTTGCGACAGCAAGATCGATAGCACGTAGGGGGGACCGGGCCGATCCCCAGCTTGTGCATTTTACCTCTCCGGTCGGTTGAGCGCCCGCACGCTCGTTTCATGGGTTGGCTTAGGCATACGGAGTACATTCCATGTCTAAGCCCCAGCCGAATCGAGGGTTGTGAAGTAGGACCGGTAGCGGGATCGATAGCACGTAGAGAGAGATCGGGCTGATCCCCGACTTGTGCATTATGCCTCTCCGATCGGCCTCTTCGGCCGGCTGAGCACCCGCACGCTCGTTTTGTTAGTTGACTTAGGCATACGGAGTTCACCCCCAGTCTAAGCTTACGGAGTTCATTCCCAGTCTAAGATCGGATCGGATCGAGGGTTGCGATAGCAGGATCGGCAGCACGCAGGAAGGACTAGATAGATCCTTGGCTTGTGCACTCTACCTCTCTGGCCTGCTGAGCACCCGCATGCTCGTTTCGTGGGTTGGCTTAGGCATACGGAGTACATTCCACGTCTAAGCCCCAGCTGAGCCGAGGGTTGTGGTAGCAGGACCGGCAGCGAGATCGGTAGCACGCAGAGGGGGATCGAGTCGATCCCCGGCTTGCGTATTCTGCCTCTCCGGCCGACTGAGCGCCCGCACACCCGTTTCGTGGGTTGGCTTAGGGATAGGGAGCTCATTTCATGTTTAAGCCCCAGCCAGACCGAGGGTTGTGGCAGTGGGACCGGTAGCATGCAAAGGGGGACCGGACCGATCCCCAGCTTACGTATTATGCCTCTTCGGCCGGCTCAGCACCCGCACGTGCGTTTTGTGGATTAACTTATGCATACGGAGTTCATTTCCAGTCTACGATCAGATCGAACCGAGGGTTATAGTAGCAGGATTGACAGCATGCAGGGGGGGACGGGGTCGATCCTCGGCTTACGCATTCTACCTCTCCAATCGACTGAGCAATCGCACACTCATTTCGTGGGTTGGCTTAGGCATATGGAGTACATTTCACGTCTAAGCCCTAGCCAAACCGAGGGTTGTGGTAGCAGGACTGGCAGCGGGATCGGTAGCATGTCGGGGGGACCGGACTGATCCCCGGCTTACGCATTATACCTCTCCAACCGACTGAGCGCCCACACGCTCGTTTCATGGGTTGACTTAGGCATACGGAGTTCATCCCCAGTCTAAGCATATGGAGTTCATTCCCAGTCTAAGATCAGACCGGATCGAGGGTTGCGATAGCAAGATCGATAGCACGCAGGGGGGACCAGGCGATCCCTAGCTTGCGTATTCTGCCTCTCCGATCGATTGGGTGCCCCCACTCTCATTTCGTGGGTTGGCTTAGGCATACGGAGTACATTCCACATCTAAGCCCCAGTCGGACTGAGGGTTGTGGCTGCAGTACCGACAGCAGGATTGACAGCATGCAAAGGGGGACCGAGCTGATCCTTGGCTTGCGCATTATGCCTCTCCGACTGGCCTCTCTAGTCGGCTGAACGCCTGTACGCTCGTTTCGTGGGTTGACTTAGACATACAGAGTTCATCCCCAGTCTAAGCATATGGAGTTCATTCTCAGTCTAAGATCAAACTGGATCGAGGGATGCGACAGCAGGATTGGTAGCACGTAAGGGGGACCGGGTCGATCCCCGGCTTGTGCATTCTGGCTTTCCGATCGGTTGAATGCCATATCTCATTTCATGGGTTGGCTTAGGCATACGGAGTACATTCCATGTCTAAGCCCCAGTCGGATCGAGGGTTGTGGCAGCAGCACCAACAGCGGGATCGGTAACACGTAGAGGGAGAACGGGCTGATCCCCAGGTTACACATTATGACTCTCTGGTAGGCCACTTCGGCTGGCTGAGCGCCCGCTCGCTCGTTTTGTGGGTTGACTTAGGCATACTGAGTTCATCTCCAGTCTAAGCATATAGAGTTCATTCCCAGTTTAAGATAAGATCGGATCGAGGGTTGCGATAGCAGGATTGACAGCACCCAGGGGGGACCGAGCCGATCTTCGACTTGCTTATTCTGCCTCTCTAGCCGGCTGAGCGCCCGCACGCCCGTTTCATGGGTTGGCTTATGTATACGGAGTTCATTCCCAATCTAAGATCAGACCGACCCGAGGTTTGCGGTAGCAGCATCGACAGCACGCAAGGGGGGACCGGGTCGATCCCCGACTTACGCATTCTGTCTCTCCAATCGACTGAGTGTCGGCACGTTTATTTTGTGGGTTGGCTTAGGCATACGGAGTTCATTCCAAGTCTAAACATACGGATCTCATTACCAATCTAAGATTTTGAACCATGGTGCACATGCTGGGCTCGGGCATGTGCTGGTGTTGAATTTTTTTTGCTCGGGGCACCATCGTCGGAGCATCACTAGAGCATCGTCGGAGAGCCTAACCGACGACATTGGGGGTTCCGACGATTGGGGGGGCCGGGGGGTGTGCGCACATGATGTGCAATGGGTGCTGGTACTTGGCCCTTATATTGTCCCCCTATCCCTCATCAAACCTCGAGAACTCACACCCCCTTAAAGAGCATTTGAGATTTTATAGGTTTGCTACCAACAGCCATTAAAGTGTCTGAAATGGGGACACTTTTTTCAAACAGTCACAAAATCTTCTCCACTTTGAGTTTTTAGCTGAATTTTTTGTGCATGCCAAAAAAAATACATGGATCACCTCTACCAAACTTGGGGACAAAACTCTTTCTAAAAAAATTTAAAAAAATCTCGAACCGTAAAAAGTTTTGAAAATCGTGAAAAATAGAAAATGGGTCGTCTTGCCACGAAACATCACATGAAGGCTTAGGGGACCATTGTATGAATTTACAAGCCATAAAAATGGCGTTGGCAAGGTAGAAATATGAAGATGTGCTTGAACCCACCTACCACCCGTTCGATCCTCGGCTTGAGCATCCTGCCTCTCTGGTCGGCTGAGCACCTGTATGCTTGTTTCACGAGTTGAATTAGGCATACGGAGTTCATCCCTAGTCTAAGCATACAGAGTTCATTCCCAGTCTAAGATCGGATCGCATCGAGGGTTGCGACAGCAGGATCGATAGCACGCAAGAGGGATCGGGTCGATCCCTGGCTTGCGTATTCTGCCTCTCCAACCGACTGAGTGCCCGCATGCTCGTTTCATGGGTTGGCTTAGGCATACGGAGTACATTCCATGTCTAAGCCCCAGTCGGATCGAAGGTTATGGTAGCAGACCGGCAGCGGGATCGGCAGCACGCAGAGGGGGACTGGGCTGATCCCCAGCTTGCGCATTATGCCTCTCCATCCGATTGGGTGCCCACGCGCTTGTTTCGTGGGTTGACATAGGCATACGGAGTTCATCCCCAGTCTAAGCATACAAAATTTATTCCTAGTCTAAGATTAGATCGGACCGAGGGTTGCGACAGCAGGATCGACAGCACGCAGGGGGGACCGGGGTCGATCCCCGGCTTGCGCATTCTGCCTCTCCGATCGGTTGACTGCCCGTACGCCCGTTTCGTGGGTTGGCTTAGGAATAGGGAGCTCATTCCTTGTCTAAGCCCCAGCCAGACCGAGGGTTGTGGCAGCGGGACCGGCAGCACACAGAGGGGGACTGGGCTGATCCCCGGCTTGCGCATTTTGTCTCTTCGACTGGCTCAACACCTGCACGCTCGTTTCATGGATTGACTTATGCATACGGAGTTCATTCCCAGTCTAAGATTGAATCAGACCGAGGGTTACGATAGGAAGATCGACAGCACACAAGGGGGATGGAGTCGATCCCCAGCTTGCGCATTTTGCCTCTCCAGCTGGTTGAGCGCCCACACGCTCGTTTCGTGGGTTGGCTTAGGCATACGGAGTTCATTCCATGTCTAAGCATACGGAGCTCATTCACAATCTAAGATTTTGAGCCATGGTGAACATGATGGGCCCGGGCATGTGCTGGTGCCGCATTGTTTTTGCCCGGGGCACCATCGACGAAGCATCGCCGGAGCATCGTCGGAGAACCTAGCCGATGGCATTTGGGATTCCGGCAATTGGGGGGACCGGGGGGTGTGCGCACATGATGTGCGAAGGGTGCTGGTACTTGGGCCTTATATTGGCACCCTATCCCTCATCAAACCTCAAGAACTCGCACCCCCTTAAAGAGCATTTGAGATTTTATAGGTTTGCTGCCAGTAGCCATTAAAGTGTCTGAAATGGGGACACTTTTTTCAAACGATCACAAAATCTTCTCCACTTTGAATTTTTAGCTGAATGTTTTTGTGCATACCAATTAAAATACAAGGATCACCTCTACCAAATTTGGGGACAAAGCACTTTCTAAAAAAATTTAAAAAAATCCCGAACCGTAAAAAGTTTCAAAAATCATGAAAAATAGAAAACGGGTCGTTTTGCCACGAAAGTTCACATGAAGGCTTAGGGGACCATTGTATGAATTTAAAAGCCATAAAAATGGCATTGGCATGGCAGAAATATGAAGATGTGCTTGAACCCACCTACCACCCGTTCGATCCCCAACTTACGCATCCTGCCTCTCTGGTCGGTTGAGCACCTGCACTCTCGTTTCGTGGGTTGACTTAGGCATACTGATGTTCATCCCCTATCTAAGCATACAAAGTTCATTCCCAGTCTAAGATCGGACCGGATCGAGGGTTGCGACAATAGGATCGACAATACGTAGGAGGGACTGGGTCGATCCCCGGCTTGTGTATTCTGCCTCTACGACCGACTGAGCACCCGCACGCTCGTTTTGTGGGTTGGCATAGGCATACGGAGTACATTCCACATCTAAACCCTAGCCGGCCCGAGGGTTGTGGCAGCAGGACCAGCAGCGGGATCGGCAGCACATAGAAGGGGATTGGGCTGATCCTCGGCTTGCGCATTATGCCTCTCTGATCGACCTCTTCGACCAGCTGAGCGCCCGCACGCTCATTTCATTGATTGACTTAGGCATACGGAGTTCATCCCTAGTCTAAGCATACGGAGTTCATTCCCAGTCTAAGATCGAACCAGATCGAACCGGCGACATTGGGGGTTCCGACGATTGGGGGGGCCAGGGGGTGTGCGCACATGATGTGCGATGGGTGCTAGTACTTGGCCCTTATATTGGTCCCCTATCCCTTATCAAATATCAGGAACTCACACCCCCTTAAAGAGCATTTGAGATTTTATACGTTTGCTGCCAGTAGCCATTAAAGTGTCTGAAATGGGGACACTTTTTTCAAACGATCACAAAAACTTCTCCACTTCATGTTTTTAGCTGAATTTTTTTGTGCCTGCAAAAAAAAATACAACGATCACCTCTACCAAATTTGGAGACAAAACTCTTTCTAAAAAAATTTTTAAAAAATCCCAAACCGTAAAAAGTTTCAAAAATCATGAAAAATAAAAAATGAGTCATCTTGCCACGAAACTTCACATGAAGGATTAGGGGACCATTGTATGAATTTACAAGCCATAAAAATGGCATTGGCATGGCAGAAATATGAAGATGTGCTTGAACCCACCTACCACCCGTTCGATCCCCGGTTTACGCATCCTGCCTCTTTAGTCGAAGGAGCGCCCGCACGCTCGTTTCGTGGGTTGATTAAGGCATACGGAGTTCATCCCCAATCTAAGCGTACGAAGTTCATTCTCAGTCTAAGATCAGACCAGATCGAGGGTTGCGACAGCAGGATCGACAGCATGCAGAAGGGATTGAGCTGATCCCCGGCTTGCGTATTCTGCCTCTCCAGCCGGTTGAGCGCCCGTACGCTTGTTTCGTGGGTTGGCTTAGGCATATGGAGTACATTCCATGTCTAAGCCCCAGTCAGACTGTGGGTTCTGGCAGCAAGACCGGTAGCGAGATCGGCAGCACGTAAAGGGGGATCGGGCTGATCCCCGGCTTGCGCATTATGCCTCTTTAGTCAGCCTCTCCGACCGGCTGAGCGCCCGTACGATCATTTTGTGGGTTGACTTAGGCATATGGAGTTCATCCCCAGTCTAAGCATACGGAGTTCATTCCCAGTCTAAGATCGAATCAAACTGAGGGTTATGCCAGCAGGATTGGTAGCACGTAGGGGGGACCAGGTCGATCCTCGGCTTGGGCATTCTGCCTCTCCGGCCTGCTGAGTGCCTGCATGCCCGTTTCTTGCGTTGGCTTAGGCATAGAGAGCTCATTCCATGTCTAAGCCCTAGCCGAACCGAGGGTTGTGGTAGCGGGATCGGTAGCACACAGAGGGGGATCGAGTCGATCCCCGACTTGCGCATTATACCTCTTCGACCGGCTTAGCGCCCGCACGCTCGTTTCATAGGTTGACTTATGCATACGGAGTTCATTCCTAGTCTAAGATCAGACTGGATCAAGGGTTGCGATAGCAGGATCGGCAGCATGCAGGGGGGACCGAGCCAATCCCCAGCTTGCACATTCTGCCTCTCCGATCGGTTGAGCGCCCACACGCTCGTTTCGTGGGTTGGCTTAGGCATACGGAGTACATTCCATGTCTAAGCCCCAGTCAGACCGAAGTTGTGGCAGCAAGATCGACAGTGGGATCGGTAGCACGCAGAAGGGGATCAGGCTGATCCCCGGCTTATGCATTATGCCTCTCCGGTCGACTGAGCGCCCGAACGCTCGTTTCGTGGGTTGGCTTAGGCATACGGAGTACATTCCACGTCTAAGCCCTAGTCGAATCGAGGGTTGTGGTAGTAGGACCGACAGCGGGATCGACAACATGCAGAGGGGGATCGAGTTGATCCCCGACTTGCGCATTATGCCCCTCCGACCGGCCTCTCCGGCTGGCTGAGCGCCCGTATGCTCATTTCGTGGGTGACCTAGGCATATGGAGTTCATCCCCTATCTAAGCATACGGAGTTCATTCCCAGTCTAAGATCTAACCAGATCGATGGTTACGGCAGTAGGATCGACAGCATGCAGGGGGGACTGGACCGATCCTCGGCTTACGCGTTCTGCCTCTTCGGTCGGTTGAGCGCCCGCACGCTTGTTTCATCGGTTGGCTTAGGCATACGGAGTACATTCCACGTCTAAGCCCCAGCCGGACCGAGGGTTGTGGCAGCAGGATCGACAGCGGGATCGGCAGCACGCAGAGGGGAACCGGGCTGATTCCCGGCTTACGCATTATACTTCTCCGACCGACCTCTACGATCGACTGAGCGCCCGCACGCTCATTTCGTGGGTTGACTTAGGCATACGGAGTTCATCCCCAGTCTAAGCACACGGAGTTCATTCCCAGTCCAAGATCATACCGACCGAGGGTTATGGCAACAGGATCGATAGCACGCAGGGTGATCGGGCCGATCCCCGGCTTGTACATTCTGCCTCTTCGGCCGGTTGAGCGCCTACACGCCATTTTATGGGTTGCCTTAGGCATAGGGAGCTCATTCCATGTCTAAGCCCTAGTCGGACCGAGGGTTGTGCTAGCGGGACTGGCAGCACGCAGAGGGGGACCGGGCCGATCCCCGGCTTGCGCATTATGCCTCTTTGGTCAGCTCAATGCCCGCACGCTCGTTTCCCAATCTAAGATTGAACCAAATCGAGGGTTGAGACAGTAGGATCGACAGCACATAGGGGGGACCAGGTCGATCCTTGGCTTGTGCATTCTGCCTCTCCGGCCGGCTGAGTGCCTGCATGCTCATTTCATGGGTTGGCTTAGGCATATTGAGTTCATTCCATGTCGTAAGCACACAGAGCTCATTCCCAGTCTAAGATTTTGAGCCACGGTGCACATGCTGAGCTCGGGCATGTACTGGTGCCATATTTTTTTCACCCGGGGCACCATCACCGGAGCATCATCAGAGAGCCTAACCAGCGGCATTGGGGGTTCTGGTGATTGGGGGGGCCAGGGCGTGTGCGCAAATGATGTGCGATGGGTGCTGGTACTTGGCCCTTATATTGGCCCCCTATCCCTCATCAAACCTCGAGAACTCACACCCCCTTAAAGAGCATTTGAGATTTTATAGGTTTGCTGCCAGAAGCCATTAAAGTGTCTGAAATTGGAACACTTTTTTCAAACGGTCACAAAATCTTCTCCACTTTGACTTTTTAGCTGAATTTTTTTGTACATGCCAATAGAAGTACAAGGATCACCTCTACCAAGGTTGGGGAGAAAACTCCTTTCTAAAAAAATTTTAAAAAATACTGAGCCAGAAAAAGTTTCAAAAATCGTGAAAAATAGAAAATGGGTTGTCTTGCCACGAAACTTCACATGAAGGCTTAGGGGGCCATTGTATGAATTTACAAGCCATAAAAATGGCATTGGCATGGCAGAAATATGAAGATGTGCTTGAACCCACCTACCACCCATTCGATCCCCGGCTTGCGCATCCTGCCTCTCTGGTCGGCTGAGCGCCCGAACGCTCATTTCGTGGGTTAACTTAGGCATACGAAGTTCATCCCAGTCTAAGCATATGGAGTTCATTCCCAGTGTAAAATCAGATCGGATCGAGGGTTGCGACAGCAGGATCGACAGCACACAGGGGGGACCGGGTCGATCCCTGGCTTGCGCATTCTGCCTCTCCGGTCGGCTGAGTGCCCGTATGCTCATTTCATGGGTTGGCTTAGGCATACGAAGTACATTCCATGTCTAAGCCCCAACCAGACTACGGTTGTGGCAACAGGACTGACAGTGGGATTGACAGCACGTAGAGAGGGACCAGGCTGATCCCTGGCTTACGCATTATGCCTCTCCAGCTGGCTGAGTGTTCGCACGCTCGTTTCGTGGGTTGACTTAGGCATACAGAGTTCATCCCCAGTCTAAGTAGATGGAGTTCATCCCCAGTCTAAGATCAGACTGGACCGAGGGTTACGACAGCACGCAGGGGGGACCGGGTCGATCCCTTGCTTGTGCATTCTGCCTCTCCGGTCGGCTGAGCGCCCGTACCCCCGTTTCGTGGGTTGGCTTAGGCATAGGGAGCTCATTCCATATCTAAGCCCCAACCGGATCGAGAGTTGTGGCAGCAGGATCGGTAGCACATAGAAGGGGACCGGGTCGATCCCCGGCTTGCCCATTATGCCTCTCCAGCTAGTTTAGTGCCTGCACACTCGTTTCGTGGGTTGACTTATGCATACGGAGTTCATTCCCAGTCTAAGATCAAACCGGACCGAGGGTTACGGCAGCAGGATCGACAGCACGCAGGTGGGACCAGGTCAATCCCTGGCTTACGCATTCTACCTCCCCAACAGAATGAGCACCCGTACACTCATTTCGTACGTTGGCTTAGGCATACGGAGTTCATTCCATGTCTAAGCATACGGAGCTCATTCTCAGTTTAAAATTTTGAGCCGCGATGCACATGCTGGGCTCAGGAATGTGCGCACTTGATGTGTGATGATGTGGTACTTGGCCCTTATATTGGCCCCCTATCCCTCATCAAACCTCAAGAACTCCCACCACCTTAAAGGGCATTTGAGATTTTATAGGTTTGCTGCCAGTAGCCATTAAAGTGTCTGAAATGGGGACAATTTTTTCAAACGGTCACAAAATCTTCTCCACTTCGAGTTTGTAGCTGAATTTTTTTGTGCATGGCAACAAAATACATCGATCACCTCTACCAAATTTAAGGACAAAAATCTTTCTAAAAAAATTTTAAAAAATCCCGAACCGTAAAAAGTTTCAAAAATTACGAAAAATAAAAAATGGGTCGTCTTGCCACGAAACTTCACATGAAGGCTTAGGGGACCATTGTATGAATTTACAAGCCATAAAAATGGCACTGGCATGGTAGAAATATGAAGATGTGCTTGAACCCACCTACTACATGTTCGATCCCCGGCTTACGCATCCTGCCTCTCTGGTTGGTTGAGCGCCTGGACTCTCATTTCATGGGTTGACTTAGGCATACGGAGTTCATCCCCAATCTAAGCATACAGAGTTCATTCCCAGTCTAAGATCGGATCGGATCGGATCGAGGGTTGCGGTAGCAGGATCGACAGCATGCAGGGGGGACCGAGCCGATCCCCAGCTTGCGCATTCTGCCTCTCCGATCGGATGAGCACCCGTACCCTCGTTTCGTGGGTTAGCTTAGCCATACGGAGTACATTCCACGTCTAAGCCCCAGCCGGACCAAGGGTTGTGGTAGCAAGATTGGCATCGAGATCGACAACACGCAGAGGAGGACCGGGCTGATCCCCGGCTTGCACATTATGCCTCTCCGGTCGGTTGAGCGCTTGTACGTTCATTTCGTGGGTTTACTTAGGCATCCGAAGTTCATTCCCAGTCTAAGATCGAACCAGATCAAGGGTTGCAGCAGCAGGATTGGCAGCACGCAGGGGGGACCTGGTCGATCCCTGGTTTGCGTATTCTGCCTTTTCGATCGGCTGAGTGCCCGCACGCTCGTTTCGTGGGTTGGCTTAGGCATACGGAGTACATTCCACATCTAAGCCCCAGTTGGACCGAGGGTTGTGGCAGTAGGACCAGTAGCGGGATTGACAGCACGCAGAGGGGGACCAGGCTGATCCCTGACTTGCACATTATGCCTCTTTGATCGGCCTCTTCGGCCGGCTGAGCGCCCGCACGCTCATTTCCTAGGTTGACTTAGGCATACGGAGTTCATCCCTAGTCTAAGTATACAGAGTTCATTCCAGTATAAGATCAGACCGAATCGAAGGTTGTGGTAGTAGGATCGGCAGTACGTAGGGGGGACCGGGCCGATCCTCGGCTTACGCATTCTGCCTCTCCGGTCAGCTGAGCGTCCGCACGCTCGTTTCGTGGGTTAGCTTAGGCATAGGGAGCTCATTCCATGTCTGATCCCCAGTCGGACTGAGGGTTGTGGCAGCGGGACCGACAGTACGCAGAAGGGGACCGGGTCGATCCCCGACTTGCGCATTATGCCTCTTCGGTCGGCTTAACGCCCGCACGCTCGTTTCATAGGTTGACTTATGCATACGGAGTTCATTCCCAGTCTAAGATCAGACCGGCCCAAGGTTGCAGTAGCAGGATCGATAGCACACAGGGGGGGACTGGGTCGATGCCCGGCTTGCGTATTCTGCCTCTCCGATCGGCTGAGCGCCTGTACCCTCGTTTCATGGGTTAGCTTAGGCATACGGAGTTCATTCCATGTCTAAGCATATGGAGCTCATTCCCAATCTAACATTTTGAGCCACGATGCACATGCTGGGCTCAGGAATGTGCTGGTGCCGCATTTTTTTCACCCAGGGCACCATTGCCGGAGCATCATCGGAGCATCGTCGGAGAGCCTAACCGGTGGAATTGGGGGTTCCGACGATTGGGGGGGCCGGGGGGATGCGCACATGATGTGCGATGGGTGCTGGTACTTGGCCCTTATATTGGCCCCCTATCCCTCATCAAACCCTGAGAACTCACACCCCCTTAAAGAGCGTTTGAGATTTTATAGGTTTGCTGCCAGTAGCTATTAAAGTGTCTGAAATGGGGACACTTTTTTCAAACAGTCACAAAATCTTCTCCACTTCGAGTTTTTAGCTGAATTTTTTTGTGCATCCAAAAAAAATACAAGGATCATCTCTGCCAAATTTGGGGACAAAACTCTTTCTAAAAAATTTTTAAAAAATCTAGAACCGCAAAAAGTTTTGAAAATTATGAAAAATAGAAAACGGGTCATCTTGCCACGAAACTTCACATGAAGGCTTAGGGGACCATTGTATGAATTTACAAGCCATAAAAATGGCATTGGCTCAGCAAAAATATGAAGATGTGCCTGAACCCACCTTTCACCCGTTCGATTCCCGACTTACGCATCCTGCCTCCCTGGTCGACTGAGTGCCCGCATGCTCGTTTCGTGGGTTGACTTAGGCATACAGAGTTCATCCCCAGTCTAAACATACAGAGTTCATTCCTAGTATAAGATCGAACCAGATCGAGGGTTGCGGTAGCAGGATCGACAGCACACAAGGGGGATCGGGCCGATCCTCGACTTATGCATTCTGCCTCTCTGGCCGGTTGAGTGCTCGCACGCTCGTTTCATGGGTTGACTTAGGCATACAGAGTTCATCCCCAGTCTAAGCATACGGAGTTCATTCCTAGTCTAAGATCGGATCGGATGAAGGGTTACGGTAGTAGGATCGACAGCATACAAGGGGGATCGGACCGATCCCCGACTTGCACATTCTGCCTCTCCGATCGGCTGAGCGACCACACGTTCATTTCATGGGTTGGCTTAGGCATACGGAGTACATTCGACATCTAAGCCCCAGTCGGGCCGACGGTTGTGGCAGCAGGACCGGCAGCAGGATCGGTAGTACGTAGAGGAGGATCGGGCTGATCCCTGTCTTACACATTATGCCTTCCGGTCGGTCTCTTCGACTAGCTGAACGCCCGTACGCTCGTTTCGTGGGTTGACTTAGGCATACGAAGTTCATCCCCAGTTTAAGCATACGGAGTTCATTCCCAATCTAAGATCGAACCGGACCGAGAGTTGCGATAGCAGGATCAGTAGCATGCCGAGGGTATCGGGCCGATCCCTGGCTTACGCATTCTGCCTCTCCGACTAGCTGAGCACCAGCATGCCCGTTTCATGGGTTGGCTTAGGCATAGGGAGCTCATTCCATGTCTAAGCTCCAGTCGGACCGAGGGTTGTGGCAGTGGGACCAACAGCTCACAGATGGGGACCGGGCCGATCTTCGGCTTGCGCATTATGCCTCTTCGGCCGGCTCAGCGCCCGCACGCTCGTTTCGTGGGTTGACTTATGCATACGGAGTTCATTCCCAGTCTAAGATCGAACCGGATCGAGGGTTGCGGCAGCAGGACCGATAGCACACAGGGGGGACCAGTTCGATCCTCGACTTGTACATTCTGCCTCTCTAGCCGGTTGAGTGCCCGCACACTCGTTTCGTGGGTTGGCCTAGGCATACGGAGTTCATTCCATGTCTAAGCATACAGAGCTCATTCCAAATGTAAAATCTTCTCGACTTCGAGTTTTTAGCTAAAATTTTTTGTGCATGCCAAAAAAAATACAAGGATCACCTCTACCAAATTTACGAACAAAACTCTTTCTAAAAAAATTTAAAAAAATCCAACCGTAAAAAGTTTCAAAAATCATGAAAAAAAGAAAACGGGTCGTCTTGCCACGAAACTTCACATGAAGGCTTAGGGGACCATTGTATGAATTTAGAAGCCATAAAAAAGGCATTGGCACAGTAGAAATATAAAGATGTGCTTGAACCTGCCTACCACCCGTTCGATCCCCGGCTTGCGCATCCTACCTCTCTGGTCGGCTGAGAGCCCGTGCGCTCGTTTCGTGGGTTGACTTAGGCATAAGGAGTTCATCCTCAGTCTAAGCGTACGGAGTTCATTCCTAGTCTAAGATCAGAGCGGATTGAGGGTTGCGATAGCAGGATCGACAGCACACAGGGGGGACCGGGCCGATCCCCAACTTGTGCATTCTGCCTCTCCGATTGGTTGAACGCCCGCACGCTCGTTTCGTGGGTTGACTTTGGCATACGGAGTTCATCCCCAGTCTAACCATACGGAGTTCATTCCCAGTCTAAGATCAGATTGGATCGAGGGTTGTGACAATAGGATCGACAGCACGCAGGGGGACCGGGTCGAGCCTCGGCTTGCGCATTCTGCTCTCCGACCGGCTAAGTGCCCGTACACTCGTTTCGTGGGTTGGCTTAGACATACGGAGTACATTCCACGTCTAAGCCCCAGCCGGATCGAGGGTTGTGGCAGCAAGATTGGCAGCGAGATTGGTAGCATGCAGAAGGGGACCAGGTTGATCCCTGACTTAAGCCTTATGCCTCTCTGGTCGGCCTCTCCGGCCGACGAGCGCTCGTATGCTCTTTTCATGGGTTGACTTAGGCATACGAAGTTCATCCCCAGTCTAAGCATACGGAGTTCATTCCCAATCTAAGAATGAACCAGATCAAGGATTACGATAGCAGGATCAACAGCACGCAGGGGGTACCGGGTCGATCCCCGGCTTGCGCATTCTGCCTCTCGATCGGCTGAGTGCCCTCACGCTCGTTTCGCGGGTTGGCTTAGGCATATGGAGTAGATTCCACGTCTTAGCCCCAGCTGGATCGAGGGTTGTGGTAGCTGGACCGACAGAGGGATCGACAGCATGCAGAGGAGGAACGGGTTGATCCCCAGCTTGTGCATTATGCCTCTCCGGCCGGTTGAGCACCCGCATGCTCATTTTATGGGTTGACTTAGGCATACGGAGTTCATCCCCAGTATAAGCATATGGAGTTCATTCCCAGTCTAAGATCGGATTGGACTGAGGGTTGCGGCAGCATGATTGACCGCACACAGGGGGGGATCGTGTCGATCCCCGGCTTGCGTATTCTACCTCTCCGACCGGCTGAGCGCCCGCACGCTCGTTTCATAGGTTGGCTTAGGCATACGGAGTTCATTCCATGTCTAAGCATACGGTGCCCATTTCCAATCTAAGATTTTGAGTGACGGTGCACATGCTGGGCTAGGGCATGTGGTGGTGCCACATTTTTTTCACCCGGGGCACCATCGTTGGAGCATCATCGGAGAGCCTAACCGGCGGCATTGGAGGTTCCGACGATTGGGTGGCTGGGGGTGTGCGCACATGATGTGCGATGGGTGCTGGTACTTGGCCCTTATATTGGCCCCTATCCCTCATCAATCCTCGAGAACTCACATCCCCTTAAAGAGCATCTGAGATTTTATAGGTTTGCTGCCTATAGCCATTAAAGTGTCTGAAATGGGGACACTATTTTCAAACAGTCACAAAAGCTTCTCCACTTCCAGTTTTTAGCTGAATTTTTTT
The DNA here is from genome assembly GCF_002303985.1 of Durio zibethinus. The sequence goes on along the minus strand of NW_019167826.1, from coordinate 26,208,478 downwards.
GTGCATGCAAAAAAAAAATACAGGGATCACCTCTACCAAATTTGGGGACAAAAATCTTTCTAAAAGAATTTAAAAAAATCTCGAACCACAAAAAGTTTTGAAAATCGTGAAAAATAAAAAATGTGTCATCTTGTCACGAAACTTCACATGAAGGCTTAGGGGACCATTGTATGAATTTACAAGCCATAAAAATGGCATTGGAATCACAGAAATATGAAGATGTGCTTGAACCCACCCACCTCCCGTTCGATCCCCGGCTTGCGCATTCTGCCTCTTTGGTTGACTAAGCGCCCGCACGCTCATTTCGTGGTTTGACTTTGGCATACAAAATTCATCCCCATTCTAAGCATACAGAGTTCATTCCCAGTCTAAGATCAGATCGGATCAAGGGTTACGACAGCAGGATCGACAGCATACAGGGGGGATCGGGCCGATCCCTGGCTTGCGCATTCTGCCTTTTCGATCGAGTAAGCGCCCGAACGCTCGTTTTGTGGGTTGGCTGAGGCATACGGAGTACTTTCCATGTCTAAGCCCTAGCTGGACCGAGGGTTGTGGCAGTAGGACCGGTAGTGGGATCGGTAGCACGCAGAGGAGGACTGGGCTGATCCCTGGCTTGAGCATTATGCCTCTCCGATCGACCTCTCCGACCGGCTGAGCACCCGCACGCTCGTTTTATGGGTTGACTTAGGCATACGGAGTTCATCCCCAGTCTAAGCATACGGAGTTCATTCCCAATCTAAGATCGAACCAGATCGAGGGTTGTGGTAGTAGGATCGGTAACACGCAAGGGGGATCGGGCCAATCCCCAACTTGTGTATTCTGCCTCTCCGATCGACTGAGCGCACGCACGCTCGTTTCGTGGGTTGGCTTAGGCATATGAAGTACATTCCACATCTAAGCCCTAGCTGGACTAAGGGTTATGGTAGCAGGACCAGTAACGAGATCGATAGCACGCAGAGGGGGACCGGGCTAATCCTCGGCTTACGCATTATGCCTCTCCGGCCGACTGAGCGCCCGAATGCTCGTTTCGTGGGTTGACTTAGGCATATGGAGTTCATCCCCAGTCTAAGCATACGGAGTTCATTCCTAGTCTAAGATCAGACCGGATCGAGGGTTGGCGCAGCAGGATCGGCAGCACACAGGGGGAACCGGGCCGATCCTCAACTTGCTCATTTTGCCTCTTCGAACGGTTGAGCGGCCGCACGCTCATTTCGTGGGTTGGCTTAGGCATACAGAGTACATTCTATGGCAGCACGCAGAGGGGGATCGGGTTGATCCTTGGCTTACGCATTATGCCTCTCCGACCGGCCTTTCCAACCGACTGAGCGCCCGCACGCTTGTTTTATGGGTTGACTTAGGCATACGGAGTTCATCCCCAGTCTAAGCATACGAGTTCATTCCGAGTCAAAGATCGGACCGGATCGAGGTTTGCAACAGCAGGATCGACAGCATGCAGGGGAGATCGAGCCGGTCCTCGGCTTGCGCATTCTAGCTCTTCGGCCGACTGAGCGCCTGCACGCCCATTTCGTGGGATGGCTTAGGCATAGGGTGCTCATTGCATGTCTAAGCCCTAGCCAGACCGAGGGTTGTGGTAGCGGGACCGGCAGCACACAGAGGGTGATCGGGTCGATCCCCGACTTGCGCATTATGCCTCTTCAGTCGACTCAACACCCGCACGCTCGTTTCGTGCGTTGGCTTAGGCATACGGAGTTCATTCCATGTCTAAGCATACGGAGCTCATTCCCAATCTAGATTTTGAGCCACGGTACACATGCTGGGCTCGGTCATGTGCTGGTGCCGCATTTTTTTTGCTCGGGGCACCATCGCCGGAGCATCGCCAGAGAGCTTAACTGGCGGCATTGGGGGTTCCGGCGATTGGGGGCACCGGGGGTGTGCGCACATGATGTGCGATTGGTGCTGGTACTTGGCCCTTATATTGGCCCCCTATCCCTCATCAAACCTTGAGAACTCACACCCCTTAAAGAGCATTTGAGATTTTATAGTTTGCTCCCAGTAGCCATTAAAGTGTCTGAAATGGGGACACGTTTTTCAAACGATCACAAAATCTTCTCCACTTCGAGTTTTTAGCTGAAGTTTTTTGTGCATGCCAAAAACAATACAAGGATCACCTCTACCAAATTTGGGGACAAAACTCTTTCTAAAAAAATTTTAAAAAATCCCAAACTGCAAAAAGTTTCGAAAATCGTGAAAAATAGAAAACGGGTCATCTTGCCACAAAACTTCACATGAAGACTTAGGGGACCATTGCATGAATTTACAAGCCATAAAAATGGCATTGGCAAGGAAGAAATATGAAGATGTGCTAGAACCCACCTACCACTCGTTCGATCCCCGACTTGCGCATCCTGCCTCTCAAGTCGGCTGAGCGCCCGTATGCACTTTTCGTGGGTTGACTTAGGTATATGGAGTTCATCACTAGCCTAAGCATATGGAGTTCATTCCCAGTCTAAGATCGAACCGGATCGAGGGTTGCGACAGCAGGATCGACAGCACATTGGGGGGATCAAGCCGATCTCTGACTTGCGCATTCTGCCTCTCCGACCGGCTGAGCACCTGCATGCTCGTTTCATGGGTTGCCTTAGGCATACGGAGTACATTCCACATCTAAGCCCCAGTCGGACCTAGGGTTGTGGCAGCAAGACTGGCAGCGGGATCGCCAGCATGTAGAGGGGGACCGGGCTGATCCCCGACTTGTATATTATGCCTCTTCGACCGGCCTCTCAGTCGGTTAAGCGCCCGCACGCTCATTTCGTGGGTTGACTTAGTCATACGGAGTTCATCCCCAGTCTAAGTATACGGTGTTCATTCCCAGTCTAAGATCAGATTGGATCGAGGGTTACGGTAGCAGGATCGATAGCATGTAGGGGGGACCGAGCTGATCCTCGACTTACGCATTCTGCCTCTTTGGCCAGCTGAGCGCCGAACGCTCGTTTCACGGGTTGGCTTAGGCATACGGAGTGCATTCCACATCTAAGCCCCAGTTGGACTGAGGGTTGTGGCGGCATGACTGGCAGTGGGATCGATAGCACGCAGAGGGGGATCGTGCTGATCCCCGGCTTACGCATTATGCCTATGGACCAGCTGAGCTCCCGCATGCTCGTTTCATGGGTTGACTTAGGCATACGGAGTTCATCCCCAGTCTAAGCATATGGAGTTCATTCCCAGTCTAGGATCGGATAGGACCGAGGGTTGCGACAGCAGGATCGATAGCACGCAGAGGGACCGGGCCAATCCTCGACTTGCGTATTTTGCCTCTTCAGCCGGTTGAGCGCCCGCACACCCGTTTCATGGGTTGGCATAGGCATAGGGAGCTCATTCCATGTCTAAGCCCCACCTGGACCGAAGATTGTGGCAGCGGGACGGTAGCACGCAGAGGGGGACCGGGTCGATCCTCGTCTTGCGCATTATGCCTCTTCGATCGGCTCAGCGCCCACACGTTGGTTTCGTGGGTTGACTTATGCATACAGAGTTCATTCCCAGTCTATGATCGGATCGGACCGAGGGTTGTGACAACCGGATCGATAGCACGCAGGGGGGACCGGGTCGATCCCCGCCTTGTGCATTGTACCTCTCGACCGGCTGAGCGCCTGCACGCTCATTTCATGGGTTGGCTTAGACATACGGAGTTCATTCCAAGTCTAAGCATATGGAGCTCATTCCGAATCTAAGATTTTGAGCCACGGTGCACATGCTAGGCTCAGGCATGTGCAGGTGCCGCATTTTTTTCGCCAGGATCACCATCACCGGAGCATCGTCGGAGAGCCTAACCAATGGCATTGGGGGTTTTACAAGCCATAAAAATGGCATTGGCATGACAGAAATATGAAGATGTGCTTGAACCCACCTACCACCCGTTCGATCCCCGACTTGCGCATCCTGCCTCTCTGGTCGGTTGAGCATTCTTACGCTCGTTTCGTGGGTTGACTTTGGCATACGGAGTTCATCCCCAGTCTAAGCATACGGAGTTCATTCCTAGTCTAAGATCGGACTGGATCGAGGGTTGCAGTAGCAGGATCGACAGCACGAAGGAGGGACTGGGCTGTTCCCCGGCTTGCGCATTCTACCTTTCTGACCGGTTGAGCGCCCGTACGCTCATTTCGTTGGTTGGCTTAGGCATACGAAGTACATTCCACATCTAAGCCCCAGCCAGACCGATGGTTGTAGCAACAGGATCGACAGCGGGATCGGTAGCATGCAGAGGGGGACCGGGCTGATCCCCCGACTTACGCCTTATGCCTCTCTAGCCGGCTGAGCACCTACACGCTCATTTCATGGGTTGACTTAGGCATACGAAGTTCATCCCCAGTCTAAGCATACGGAGTTCATTCCCAGTCTAAGATCAGACCGGATTGAGGGTTGCGGCAGTAGGATCGACAGCACGCAGGGGGGACCGGGCCAATCCCCTACTTGCTCATTCTGCCTCTCCGATCGGTTGAGCACCCACATGCTCGTTTCGTGGGTTGGCTTAGGCATACAGAGTACATTCCACGTCTAAGCCCTAGTCGGATCGAGGGTTGTGGCAGCAGGACTGGCAGCAAGATCGACAGCATGTAAAGAGGGATCGGGTTGATCCTCGGCTTGCGCATTATGCCTCCCCGATTGGCCACTCCGACCGGCTGAGCACCCATACACTCGTTTCATGGGTTGACTTAGGCATACGAAGTTTATCCCTAGTCTAAGCATACGGAGTTCAAGTTCTCCAGTCTAAGATTGGATCAGACTGAGGGTTGCGACAGTAAGATCGGTAGCATACAGGGGGGACCGGGCTAATCCCGGCTTACGTATTCTGCCTCTCTGGTCGGCTGAGCACCTGCACACTCATTTTATGGGTTGGCTTAGGCATACGGAGTACATTCCACATCTAAGCCCCAGCCAGACTGAGGGTTGTGGCAGTAGGACTGGCAACGGGATCGATAGCACATAGAAGGGGATCAGGCTGATCCCTGGCTTACGTATTATGCCTCTCCGATAGGGCTCTCCGGTCAGTTAAGCGTCCGCATGCTCGTTTCGTGGGTTGGCTTAGGCATACGGAGTTCATCCCCAGTCTAAGCATACGGAGTTCATTCCCAGTCAAAGATTGAATTGGATCAAGGGTTGCAGTAGCAGGATCGACAGCACGCAGAGGGGATCGAGCCGATCCTCGACTTGTGCATTCTGCCTTTCAGGCCGGCTGAGTGCCCGTACTCTCATTTCGTGGGTTAGCTTAGGCATATGGAGTACATTCCACATCTAAGCCACAGCTGGACTGAGGGTTGTGGAGCAGGACCGGCAGTAGGATCGACAGCACGCAGAGGGGGATCGGGCTGATCCCCGGCGTGGGCATTATGCCTCTCCGGCCTTTCTGGCCGACTGAACGCCTACACGCTCATTTTGTGGGTTGACTTAGGCATACGGAGTTCATCCCTAGTCTAAGCATATGGAGCGCATTCCTAGTCTAAGATCGGGTCAGACCGAGGGTTGCGATAACAGGATCAGCAGCACGTAGAGGGGACCGGGCCGATCCTCGGCTTTCGTATTCTACCTTTTCGATCGACTGAGCGCCCGCATGCCCGTTTCATGGGTTGGCTTAGGCATAGGGAGTTCATTCCATGTCTAAGCCCTAGCCAGACCGAGGGTTCTGGTAGCCGGATCGACAATACGTAGAGAGGGACTGGGCCAATCCCCATCTTGCGCATTATGCCTCTTCGGCCGGCTCAGTGCCCGTACGCTCGTTTCGTGGGTTGGCTTAGGAATATGGAGTTCATTCCATGTCTAAGCATTCGGAGCTCATTCCCAATCTAAGATTTTGAGCCACGGTGCACATGCTAGGCTCGGGCGTGTGCTGGTGCCGCATTTTTTTCGCCTGGGGCACCATCACCGGAGCATCGTCGGAGAGCCTAACCGACGACACTGGGGGTCCGACGATTTGGGGGGCCGGGGGGTGTGCGCACATGATGTGTGATGGGTGCTGGTACTTGGCCCTTATATTGGCCCCCTATCCCTCATCAAACCTTGAGAACTCACACCCCCTTAAAGAGCATTTGAGATTTTATAGGTTTACTGCTAGTAGCCGTTAAAGTGTCTGAAATGGGGACACTTTTTTCAAACGGTCACAAAATCTTCTCCACTTCGAGTTTTAAGCTGAATTTTTTTTTGTGAGGATGAAACTCTTTCTAAAAAAATTAAAAAAAAATCTCGAACCACTAAAAGTTTTTAAAATTGTGAAAAAGAGAAAACGGGTCGTCTTGCCACGAAACTTCACATGAAGGCTTAGGGGACCATTGTATGAATTTACAAGCCATAAAAATGGCATTGGCATGGTAGAAATATGAAGATGTGCTTTAACACACCTACCTCTCGTTCGATCCCCGGCTTGCACTTCCTGCCTCTCTGGTCAGCAGAGCGCCCGTACACTCGTTTCGTACGTTAACTTAGGCATACGGAGTTCATCCATAGTCCAAGCATACGGAGTTCATTCCCAGTCTAAGATCGAACCAGATCGAGGGTTGCGACAGCAGGATCGACAACACGTAGGTGGGATCGGGCCGATCCCCAGCTTGTGCGTTCTGCCTTTCGGCTGGTTGAGTTTCCGCACGCTCGTTTCATGGGTTGACATAGGCATACGGAGTTCATTTCCAGTCTAAGATCAGACTGGATCGAGAGTTGCGGTAGCAGGATCAGCAGCACGCAGAGGGGACCGAGCCAATCCCCAGCTTGTGCATTCTACCTCTTCGATCGACTGAGCGCCTGCACGCTCATTTCATGGGTTGGCTTAGGCATACGGAGTACATTCGACATCTAAGCCCCAGTTAGACCGAGGGTTGTGGCGGTAGGATCGGTAGTGGGATTAACAGCACGCAGAGGGGGACCGGGTTGATCCTCGGCTTGCGCATGATGCCTCTCCGACCGACCTCTCCAGTCGGCTGAGCGCCCGTGCGCTTGTTTCGTTGGTTGACTTAGGCATTTGGAGTTCATCCCCAGTCTAAGCATAGGAGTTCATTCCCAGTCTAAAAGCAAACCAGATCGAGGGTTGCGACAGTAGGATCGGCAGAACGGAGGGGGGACCGGGCCGATCCCTGACTTGTCATTCTACCTCTCCAGCCAGTTGAGCGCCTGCTCGCCCGTTTCATGGGTTGGCTTAGGCATAGGGAGCTCATTCCATGTCTAAGCCCCAGCCAGACTAAGGGTTATGGCTGCAAGAATGGCAGCACACAGAAGGGGACCGGGCTGATCCCTGGCTTGCGCATTATGCCCTCCGGTTGGCTCAGTGCCCGCATGCTCATTTCGTGGGTTGACTTATGCATACGGAGTTCATTCCCAGTCTAAGCATACGGAGCTCATTCCCAGCCTAAGATTTTGAGCCACGGTGCACACTCGAGCATGTGCCTGGTGCACCATCGTCGGAGCATCACCGGAGCATAGCCGTAGCATCGCCAGAGAGCCTAACCGATGGCCTTGGGGGTTCCTGCAATTGTGGGGGCCGGGGGGGTGCGTACATGATATGCAATGGGTGCTGGTACTTGGCCCTTATATTGGCCCCTTATCCCTCATCAAACCTCGAGAGCTCACACCCCCTTAAAGAGTATTCGAGATTTTAGCTAAATTTTTTCAAACGGTCACAAAATCTTCTCGCTTTGAGTTTTTAGCTAAATTTTTTTGTGCAGGCCAAAAAAAATACAAGGATCACCTCTACCAAATTTGGGACAAAACTCTTTCTAAAAAAATTTCAAAAAAATCTCGAACCGTAAAAAGTTTCAAAAATCATGAAAAATAAAAAACGGGTCATCTTGCCTACGAAACTTCACATGAAGGCTTAGGGGACCATTGTATGAATTTACAAGTCATAATAATGGCATTGGCATGGCAAAAAGATGAAGATGTGCTTGAACCCACCTACCACCCGTTCGATCTCCGGTTTGCGCATCTTGCCTCTCTGGTCGACTGAATGCCCCCACGCTCGTTTCGTGGGTTGACTTAGGCATACGGAGTTCATCCCTAGCCTAAGATCAAACTGGATCGAGGGTTGTGGTAGCAAGATCGGCAGCACGCAGGAGGGACCGGGCCAATCCCCAGCTTACGCGTTCTGCCTCTGTAGTCGACTGAGCACCCGCACGCTCATTTTGTGGGTTGGCTTAGGCATATAGAGTACATTCCATGTCTAAGCCCCAGTCGAACCGAGGGTTGTGGCAGCAGGACCGACAGCGGGACAGGTAGAGAGGCACTAGGCTGATCCCTGGCCTGTGCATTATGCCTCTCTGGAGTTCATCCCCAATCTAAGCATACAGAGTTCATTCCCAATCTAAGATCAGACCGGATCGAATGTTGCAGTAGCAGGATTGGTAGCATGCAGGGGGGATCGGGTCGATCCCCAGCTTGCGCATTCTGCCTCTCCGACCGGTTGAGCACCCGCACACTCGTTTCATGGGTGGCTTAGGCATAGGGATCTCATTCGAAGTCTAAGCCCCAGCCAGACCAAGGGTTGTGGCAGCGGGACCAGAAGCACGCAGAGGGGAACCGAGCCGATCCATGACTTGCGCATTACGCCTCTTCGGTCGGCTCAGCACCCGCATGCTCATTTCGTGGGTTGACTTATGCATACGGAGTTCATTCCCAGTCTAAGATCGGACCGGATCTAGGGTTGTGGCAGCAGGATCAACGACATGCAGGGGGGACCAGGTCGATCCCCAGCTTGTGCATTCTGCCTCTCTGACCGACTGAGCGCCCGTACGTTCGTTTCGTGGGTTGGCTTAGGCGTACGGAGTTCATTCCATGTCTAAGCATACGGAGCTCATTCCCAGTCTAAGATTTTAAGCCACGGTGCACATGCTGGGGTCGGCCATGTGCTGGTGTCGTATTTTTTTTGCTCGAGGCACCATTGCCGGAGCATCGTCGGAGAGCCTAACCGGCGGCATTGGGGGTTCCGGCGATTGGGGGGCCGGGAGGTGTGCGCACATGATGTACGATGGGTGCTGGTACTTGGCCCTTATATTGGCCCCCTATCTCTCATCAAACCTCGAAAACTCACACCCCCTTAAAGAGCATTTGAGATTTTATAGGTTTGCTGCCAGTAGCCATTAAAGTGTCTGCAATGGGGACACTTTTTTCAAACGATCACAGAATCTTCTCCACCTTGTGTTTTTAGCTAAATTATTTTGTGCATGCCAACAAAAATACAAGGATCACCTCTACCAAATTTGGTGACAAAACTCTTTCTAAAAAAATTTAAAAAAATCCTGAACCGTAAAAAGTTTCAAAAATCACGAAACATAGAAAACGGGTTGTCTTGCCACGAAACTTCACATGAAGTCTTAGGGGACCATTGTATGAATTTACAAGCCATAAAAATGGCATTGGCATGGTAGAAATATGAAGATGTGCTTGAACCCACCTACCACCCATTCGATCCTCGGCTTACGCATCCTGCCTCTCTGGTCGATTGAGCACCCGTACGCTCTTTTCGTCGGTTGACCTAGGCATACAAAGTTTATCCCGAGTCTAAGCATACGGAGTTCATTCCCAGTCTAAGATCGGATCGGATCGAGGGTTGCGGCAGCAGGATTAGCAGCACGCGGGGGGGACCGAGTCGATCCCCAGCTTGCGCATTCTGCCTTTCCGGTCGGCTGAACGCCCGTACGCTCGTTTCATGGGTTGGCTTAGGCATACAGAGTACATTCCATGTCTAAGCCCCAGTCAGACCGAGGGTTATGGTAGCAGGACCGGCAGCGGGATCGGTAGCACGAAGAAGGGGATCGAGCTAATCCTCAACTTGCACATTATGCCTTTTCGACCAGCCTCTCCGGGCGACTGAGTGCGCACACGCTAATTTCGTGGGTTGGCTTAGGCATACAAAGTATATTCCATGTCTAAGCCCTAGCCGGACCGAGGGTTGTGGCAGCAGGACCGGCAGCGGGATCGATAGCCCGTAGAGGGCAACCGGACTGATCCCCAGTTTTTGCATTATCCCTCTCTGATTAGTCTCTTCTGTCGACTAAGCGCCCGCACGCTTGTTTCATGGGTTGACTTAGGTATACGAAGTTCATCCCCAGTCTAAGCATACGGAGTTCATTCCTAGTCTAAGATCAAACCGGATCGAGGGTTGTGGCAGCAGGATCAGTAGCACGCAGGGGGGACCGAGGTGATCCCTTGGCTTGCGCATTCTGCCTCTCTGGCCGGTTGTGCACCTGCACGCTCGTTTCATGGGTTGTCTTAGGGATACGGAGTACATTCCATGTTTAAGCCCCAATCGGACTGAGGGTTGTGGCAGCAGGATCGGCAGCACGCAGAGGGGGACTGGGCTGATCCCTGGCTTACGTATTATGCCTCTCCAGTCGGTTGAGTGCCCGCACGCTGTTTTCATGGGTTGACTTAGGCATACGGAGTTCATCCCCAGTCTAAGCATACAAAGTTCATTCCCAGTCTAAGATCGGACTGGATCGAGGGTTGCAATAGCAGGATCGACAGCACGCAGGGGGGACCGAACTAATCCCCGGGTTACGTATTCTGCCTCTCCGATCGGGTGAGCCCCCGCATGCCCGTTTCGTGGGTTGACTTAGGCATAGGGAGCTCGTTCCATATCCAAGCCCCAGCCTGATCGAGGGTTGTGGTAGCGGGACCGGCAGCATGCAAAAAGGGACTGGGCCGATCCCCGACTTGCGCATTATGCCTCTTTGGCTGGCTCAGCGCCCGCACACTCGTTTTGTGGGTTGAGTTCTGCATACGGAGTTCATTCCTAGTCTAAGATTAGACCGGACCGAGGGTTGCAGCAGTAGGATCGACAGCATGCATGGGGGGACTGGGTCGATCCCCGACTTGTGCATTCTGCCTCTCCGGCCGACTGAGCGCCCGCACGCTCGTTTCGTGGGTTGGCTTAGGCATACGGAGTTCATTCCATGTCTAAGCATACGAAGCTCATTCCTAGTCTAAGATTTTGAGCCACGATGAACATGCTAGGCTCGGGCATGTGCTGGTGCTGCATTTTTTTTGCCCGGGGCACCATCACCGGAGCATCATCGGAGCATCACCGAAGAGCCTAACCGACGGCATTAGGGGTTCCAGTGATTGGGGGGCCGGGTGTTGTGCGCACATGATGTGTGATGGGTGCTGGTACTTGGCCCTTATATTGGCCCCCTATCCCTCATCAAACCTTGAGAACTCACACCCCCTTAAACAGCATTTGAGATTTTATAGGTTTACTGCCTGTAGCCATTAAAGTGTCTCAAATGGGGACATTTTTTTGAAACGGTCACAAAATCTTCTCCACTCTGAGTTTTTAGCTGAATTTTTTTTTGCATGCCAACAGAAATACAAGGATAACCTCTACCAAATTTGGGGACAAAACTCTTTCTAAAAAAATTTAAAAAACTCCCGAACCGCAAAAAGTTTTGAGAATCGTGAAAAATAGAAAACGGGTCGTCTTGCCACAAAACTTCACATGAAGGCTTACGGGACCATTGTATGAATTTACAAGCCATAAAAATGGCATTGACATGGTAGAAATATGAAGATGTGCTTGAACCCACCTACCCCCCGTTCGATCCTCGGCTTGCGTATCCTGCCTCTCTGGTCGGTTGAGCGCCCGCACGCTCGTTTCGTGGGTTGACTTAGGCATACGGAGTTCATCCCCAGTCTAAGCATACGGAGTTCATTCTCAGTCTAAGATTAGATCGGATCGAGGGTTACGGTAGCAGGATCGGCAACGCGTAAGGGGCACCGGGCCAATCCCCGACTTGTGCATTCTGCCTCTCCGACCGACTGAGCACCCGCACGCTCGTTTGTGGGTTGGCCTAGGCATATAGAGTACATTCCACGTCTAAGCCCCAGCTGGACCGAGGGTTGTGGCAGCAAGACCGATAGCGGGATTGGCAGCACGTAGAGGGGGATCAGATTGATCTCCGGCTTACGCATTATGCCTCTCCGATCGGCCTCTCCGGCAAGCTGAGCGCCCGCATGCTCATTTCGTGGGTTGACTTAGGCATACGGAGTTCATCCCCAGTCTAAGCATACGGAGTTCATTCCCAGTCTAAGATCAGATCGGATCGAAGGTTGCGGCAGTAGGATCGACAGCGCGCAAGGCGCACCGGGCCGATCCCCGACTTGTGCATTCTGCCTTTCGGCCGACTGAGCACCCGCACGCTCGTTTCGTGGGTTGGGCTAGGCACACGGAGTACATTCCACGTCTAAGCCCCAGCCAGACCGAGGGTTGTGGCAGCAGGACCGATAGCGGGATTGGCAGCACGTAGAGGGGGATCAGACTGATCTCTGGCTTGCGCATTATGCCTCTCTGATCGACCTCTCCGGTAGGCTGAGCATCCGTACGCTCGTTTCGTGGTTGACTTAGGCATACGGAGTTCATCCCCAGTCTAAGCATACGGAGTTCATTCCCAGTCTAAGATCAGATCAGATCGAGGGTTACGTTAGCAGGATCGGCAGCACGTAGTAGGGACCAGGCCGATCCTCGGCTTGTGCATTCTGCCTCTCCGATCGGTTGAGCGCCCGCACGCTCATTTCGTGGGTTGGATTAGGCATACGGAGTACATTCCATGTCTAAGCCCCAGTTGGATCGAGGGTTATGGCAGTAGGACCGATAGCAGGATTGGCAGCACGTAGAGGGGGATCGGATTGACCTCCGGCTTATGCATTATGCGTCTCCGATCGGCCTCTCCGACAGGCTGAACGTCCGCACGCTCGTTTCGTAGGTTGACTTAGGCATACGGAATTCATCCCCAGTCTAAGCATACGGAGTTCATTCCCAGTCTAAGATCAGATCGAATCGAGGGTTGCGATAGCAGGATCGACAGCACATAGTGGGGATCGAGTTGATCCTCGGCTTACGCATTCTGCCTCTCTGGCCGACTGAGCGCCCGCACGCTCGTTTCATGGGTTAGCTTAGGCATAGGGAGCTCATTCCATGTCTAAGCCCCAGCCGGACCGAGGGTCATGGCAACGGGACGACAGCACCCAGAGGTGGATCGGGTCGGTCCTCGGATTGCGCATTATGCCTCTTCGGCCGGCTCAGTGCCTGTACGGTCGTTTCGTGGGTTGACTTATGCATACGGAAGTTCATTCCCAGTGTAAGATCAGACCGGACCGAGGATTACGATAGCAGGATCGATAGCACGTAGGGGGGATCAGGTTGATCCCCGGCTTGTGCATTCTACCTCTCCGGCCGGCTGAGCACCCGTACGCTCGTTCCATGTGTTGGCTTAGGCATACGGAGCTCATTCCATGTCTAAGCATAGGAGCTCATTCCCAATCTAATATTTTGAGCCACGGTGCACATGTTGGGCTCGGGCATGTGCTGGTGCTGCATTTTTTTTACCCTGGGTAGCATCGTCGGAGCATCACCAGGGAGCCTAACCGACGGCATTGGGGGTTCCGGTGATTGGGGGTGCTGGGGGGTGTGCGCACATGATGTGCGATGGGTGCTGATACTGGGCCCTTATATTGGCCCTCTATCCCTCATCAAACCTCAAGAACTCACACCCCCTTAAAGAGCATTTGAGATTTTATAGGTTTGCTGCTAGTAGCCATTAAAGTGTCTAAAATGGGGACACTTTTTTCAAAAGGTCACAAAATCTTCTCTACTTCGAGTTTTTAGCTGAATTTTTTGTGCATACCAACAAAAATACAAGGATCACCTCTACCAATGTTGGGGACAAAACTCTTTCAAAAAAAATTAAAAAAAATCCCAAACCGTAAAAAGTTTTGAAAATTGGGAAAAATAGAAAACGGGTCGTCTTGCCACGAAACTTCACATGAAGGCTTAGGGGACCATTGTATGAATTTACAAGCCATAAAAGTGGCATTGGCATGGCAGAAATATGAAGATGTGCTTGAACCCAACTACCACCCGTTCGACCCCCCACTTGCACATCCCGCCTCTTTGGTCGGCTGAGCGCAGAGGAGACTAGGCCGATCCCCGGCTTACGCATTCTGTCTCTCCAGTCGGATGAGTGCCCGCACTCAAGTTTCATGGGTTGGCTAAGGCATGCGGAGTACATTCCACGTCTAAGCCCCAGTCAGACCGAGGGTTGTGGTAGCAGGACCGGTAGTGGGATCGACAGCACACAGAGGGGGATCGGGCTGATCCCCGGCTTGTGCATTATGCGTCTCCGGTTGGCCTCTATGGCCGGATGAGCGCCCGCACGCTCGTTTTGTGGGTTTACTTAGGCATATAGAGTTCATCCCCAATCTAAGCATACGAAGTTCATTTCCAGTCTAAGATCAGACTGGATCAAGGGTTGCGGTAGGGGGATTGGTAGCACGTAGGAGGGAACGGGCCGATCCCTGGCTTGTGCATTCTACCTCTCCGACCGTCTGAGTGCCCGCACGCTTGTTTCATGGGTTGGCTTAGGCATACGGAGTACATTCCACGCCTAAGCCCCATCTATACCGAGGGTTGTGGTAGCAGGACCGGCAGTGGGATCGATAGCATGCAGAAGGGGACTGGGCTGAACCCCGACTTACGCATTATGCCTCTCCGGCCTGCCTCTCCGGTCAGCTGAGCGCCAGCACGCTCGTTTCGTGGGTTGACTTAGGCATACGGAGTTCATCCTCAGTCTAAGCATACAGAGTTCATTCCCAATCTAAGATTGGACCAGACCGAGGGTTGCGGTAGTAGGATCGGTAGCACGTAGGGGGGACCGTGCTGATCCCTGGCTTACGCATTCTGCCTTTCCGGCCGGCTGAGTGCCCGCACGCCCGTTTCGTGGGTTGGCTATGGCATAGGGAGCTCATTCCATGTCTAAGCCCCAACCAGACCGAGGGTTGTGGTAGCGAGATCGACAGCATGCAGAGGGGGACCGGGCTGATCCCCGGCTTGCGAATTATGCCTCTTCGGCTGGCTCAGTGCCCGCACGCTCGTTTCATGGGTTGACTTATGCATACGGAGTTCATTCCCAGTCTAAGATGGAACCAGACCGAGGGTTGCGGCAGCAGGATCGAAAGCACGCTGGGGGCATCGGGTCGATCCCTGACTCACGCATTCTGCCTCTCCGATCGACTGAGCGCCCGCACGCTCGTTTTATGGGTTAACTTAGGCATACGGAGTTCATTCCATGTCTAAGCATATGGAACTCATTCCCAATCTAAGATTTTGAGCCATGGTGCACATGCTGGGCTCGGGCATGTGCTGGTGCCATATTTTTTTCGCCCGAGGCACCATCGTCGGAGCATCGCTGGAGCATCCCGGGAGAGACTAACCGGGGGCATTGGGGGTTCCGGCGATTGGGGGGCCGGGGGTGTGCGCACATGATGTGCATTGGGTGCGGGTACTTGGCCCTTATATTGGCCACCTATCCCTCATCAAACCTCGAGAACTCGCACCCCCTTAAAGATCATTTGAGATTTTATAGGTTTGCTGCCAATAGCAATTAAAGTGTCTGAAATGTGGATACTTTTTTCAAACGGTCACAAAATCTTCTCCACTTCGAGTTTTTAGCTGAATTTTTTTATGCATGCCAATAACAATACAAGGATCACCTCTACCAATTTTGGTTGCAAAACTCTTTCTAAAAAAATTTTAAAAAATCTTGAACCGTAAAAAGTTTCAAAAATCATGAAAAATAGAAAACAGGTCGTCTTGCCACGAAACTTCACATGAAAGCTTAGGGGACCGTTATATGAATTTACAAGCCATAAAAATGGCATTGGGATGGCATAAATATGAAGATGTGCTTGAACCCACCTACCACCAGTTTGATCCCCGGCTTGCGCATCTTGCCTCTCTACTCGACTGACCGTCCGCATGCTCATTTCGTGGGTTGACTTAGGCATACGAAGTTCATCCCCAGTCTAAGCATATGGGTTCATTCCCAGTCTAAGATCAGATCGGATCGAACGTTACGGTAGCAAGATCGGATGAACGTTGCGGTAGCAGGATCGGCAGCACGTAGGGGGGACCGGGTCGATCTCCGACTTGCGTATTCTGCCTCTCCGGCTGGTTGAGCACCCACACGCTTGTTTCATGGGTTGGCTTAGGCATACGGAGTACATTCCATGTCTAACCCGCAGCCGAACCTATGGTCATGATAGCAGGACTGGCAGCGGGATCGACAGCACGTAGAGGGGGATCGGGCTGATCCCTGGCTTGCTCATTATGCCTCTCCGGTCGACCTTTCTGGTTGGCTGAGCGCCTGCACGCTCATTTCATGGGTTGGCTTAGGCATACGGAGTTCATCCCCCGTCTAAGCATACAGAGTTCATTCCCAGTCTAAGATTAGACCGGATCGAGGGTTGCGACAGCAGGATCGGCAGCAAGTAGGAGGGACCGGGTCGATCATCGGCTTGTGCATTCTGTCTCTCCGGTCGCCTGAGCACCTGCACACTCATTTCGCGGGTTGGCTTAGGCATACGAAGTACATTCAACATCTAAGCCCCAACCGGATCGGGGGTTGTGGCAGCAGGACCGGCAGCGGGATTGGTGGAACGTAGAAGGGGATCGAGCTGATCCCCGACTTGTGCATTATGCCTCTTTGATCAACCTCTCTGGCTGCCTGAGCGCCCACACGCTCGTTTCGTGGGTTAACTTAGGCATACGGTGTTCATCCCCAGTCTAAGCATATGTAGTTCATTCCCAGTCTAAGATCGGATCGGATCGAGGGTTGCGGCAGCAGATCAGCAGCACGCAAGGGGGATTGGCCGATCCCCGACTTGCCGATTCTGCCTTTCTGGCCGACTGAGCACCCGTACGCCCATTTCGTGGGTTAGCTTAGGCATAGGGAGCTCATTCCATGTCTAAGCCCTAGTCGGACCGAGGGTTGTGGCAGCAGGACTGACAGCATACAGAGGGGGACTGGGCCGATTCCTGACTTGCGCATTATGCCTCTTCGGTTGGCTTAACGCCCGCACGCTAGTTTCGTGGGTTGATTTATGCATACGGAGTTCATTCCTAGACTAAGATAAGATCGGACCGAGGGTTGCGGTAGCAGGATCGATAGCACGTAGGGGGGACCGGGTCAATCCTCAGCTTGCGCATTCTACCTGTCTGGCCGGCTGAGCGCACGCACGCTCGTTTCATGGGTTTACTTAGGCATACGGAGTTCATTCCATGTCTAAGCATACGGAGCTCATTCCCAATCTAAGATTTTGAGCCACGTTGCACATACTGGGCTCGGGCATGTGTTGGTGCCGCATTTTTTTTTCCCAGGGCACCATCGTCGGAGCATTGCCGGACCATCGTCGGAGCATCGCCGGAGCATCACCAGAGAGCCTAACCGGCGGCATTGAGGGTTTTGATTATTAGGGGGGCCGGGGGGTGTGCGCACATGATGTGCGATGGGTGCTGGTACTTGGTCCTTATATTGGCCCCCTATCCCTCATCAAACCTTGAGAACTCACACCCCCTTAAAGAGCATTTGAGATTTTATAGGTTTGCTGCCAGTAGCCATTAAAGTGTCCGAAATGGGGACACTTTTTTCAAACGGTCACAAAATCTTCTCCACTTCGAGTTTTTAGCTGAATTTTTATGTGCATGCCAAAAAAAAGACAAGGATCACCTCTACCAAATTTGGGGGCAAAACTCTGTTTAAAAAAATTTAAAAAAATCCCGAATCGTAAAAAGTTTTAAAAATCGAGAAAAATAGAAAACGGGTCGTCTTGCCACGAAACTTCACATGAAGGCTTAGGGGACCATTGTATGAATTTACAAGCTATAAAAATGGCATTGGCATGGCAGAAATATGAAGATCTGCTTGAACCAACCTACCACCCGTTTGATCCGCAGCTTGTGAATCCTGCCTCTCTGGTTGGCTAAGCGCCCGCATGCTCGTTTCGTGGGTTGACTTAGGCATACAGAGTTCATCCCCAGTCTAAGCATACAGAGTTCATTCCTAGTCTGAGATCGGACCAGATCGAGGGTTGCAACAGCAGGATCGGTAGCACACAGGGGGGACCGAACCGATCCCCGACTTGCACATCCTATCTGTCGAACCGACTGAGCGCCCGCATGTTCGTTTCGTGGGTTGGCTTAAGCATACGAAGTACATTCCACATCTAAGCCCCAGTCAGACCGAGGGTTGTGGTAGCGTGATCGGTAGCACGTAGAGGGGGATCGACCTGATCCCTGGCTTACGCATTATGCCTCTTCAACCGACCTCTCTAGCCGACTGAGCGCCCGCACGCTCATTTCGTGGATTGACTTAGGCATACGGAGTTCATCCCCAGTCTAAGCATACGGAGTTCATTCCTAGTCTAAGATCAAACCGGATTGAGGGTTGCGATAGCAAGATCTGCAGCACACAGGGGGGATCGAGCCGATCCCTGGCTTATGCATTCTGCCTCTCCGGCTGGCTAAGCTCCCGCACGCTCGTTTCATGGGTTGGCTTTGGCATATGGAGTACATTCCATGTCTAAGCCCTAACCGAACCAAGTGTTATGGTAGCAGGACCAGCAGCGGGATTGACAGCACTCTGTGGGGGACCCAACTGATCCCCGGATTATGTATTATGCCTCTCCAGCTGGCTGAGTGCCCGTACGCTCGTTTCATGGGTTGACTTAGGCATACAGAGTTCATCCCCAGTCTAAGCACATGAAGTTCATTCCCAGTCTAAGATTGGGTCGGATCGAGGGTTGCGGTAGCAGAATCGATAGCACGCAGGGGGGAGCGGGCCGATCCTCGGCATGCACATTCTATCTCTTTGGTCGGCTGAGCACCCGTATGCACGTTTCATGGGTTGGCTTAGGCATAGGGAGCTTATTCCATGTCTAAGCCCCAGCCGGACTGAGGGTTGTGGCAGCGGGATTGGCAACACATAGTGGGGGACCGGGCTAATCCCCAGCTTGCGCATTATGCATCTTCAGCCGACTCAGTGCTCGCAGCTCGTTTTGTGGGTTGACATATGCATACGGAGTTTATTCCCAATCTGAGATCGGACCGGATCGAGGGTTGGGGCAGTAGGATCGACAGCATGCAGGGGGGACCGGGTCGATCCCCAGCTTGCGCATTCTGCCTTTTCGGTCGATTGAGCACCAGCACGCTCGTTTCGTGGGTTGACTTAGGCATACGGAGTTCATCCCCAATCTAAGCATATCGAGTTCATTCCCAGTCTAAGATCGGATCGGACCGAGGGTTACGGTAGCAGGATCTGTAGCACGTAAGAGGGACCGGTTCATCCCCGACTTGCGCATTCTACCTCTCCAACCAGTTGAGCACCCGCATGCCCTTTTCATGGGTTGGCTTAGGCATAGGGAGCTCATTCCATGTCTAACCCTAGCCAGACCGAGGGTTATGGCAGCAGGACCGACAGCACACAGAGAGGGACTGGGCCAATCCTCGGCTTGCGCATTATACCTCTTCGGCCGGCTCAGCGCCCACACGCTCGTTTTATGGGTTGGCTTAGGCATACGGAGTTCATTCCATTTCTAAGCATACGGAGCTCATTCCCAATCTAAGATTTTGAGCCACGGTGTACATGTTGGGCTTGGGCATGTGCTAGTGTCGCATTTTTTTCGCCCAGGGCATCATCATCGGAGCATCACCGGAGAGCCTAACCGGCGGCATTGGGGGTTCCGACGATTGGGGGGGCCGGGGGGTGTACGCACATGATGTGCGATGGTGCTGGTACTTGGCCCTTATATTGGCCCCCTATCCCTCATCAAACCTCGGGAACTCACACCCCCTTAAAGTGTATTTGAGATTTTATAGGTTTGCTGCCAGTAGCCATTAAAGTGTCTGAAATGGGGACACTTTTTCAAATGATCACAAAATCTTCTCCACTTCAAGTTTTTAGCTAATCCCCAGCTTGCTTATTATGCCTCTCCGGTCGGCTGAGCATCCGCACGCTCGTTTCATGGGTTAACTTAGGCATATGGAGTTCATCCCCAGTCTAACATACGGAGTTCATTCCCAGTCTAAGATCAGATCGGATCGAGGGTTACGGTAGCAGGATCAACAGCACGCAAGGGGGATCGGGACGATCCCCGAGTTGCACATTCTGCCTCTTCGATCGGCTGAGCATCCACACATTCGTTTTGTGGGTTGGCTTAGGCATACGGAGTACATTCCACGTCTAAGCCCTAGTTGAACCAAGGGTTATGGCAGCAGGACCGACAGCGGGATCGACAGCACGCAGAAGGAGATCGGGCTGATCCCCGACTTACGCATTATGCCTCTCTAGCCGGCCTCTCCAGCCTGCTGAGCGCCCGCACGCTCGTTTCGCGGGTTGACTTAGGCATATGGAGTTCATCCCCAGTCTAAGCATACGGAGTTCATTCCCAGTCTAAGATCACACCAGACCGAGGGTTACGGTAGCAAGATCGACAGCACGCAGGGTAGACCGGGCCGATCCCCGGCTTGTGCATTCTGCCTCTCTGGCTGACTAAGCACCTGTACGCCCGTCTAAGCCCCAGCCAGACCGAGGGTTATGGTAACGGGACTGGCAGAATGCAGAGGGGGACCGAGCCGATCCCCAGCTTGCACATTATGCCTCTTCGGCCAGCTCAGCACCCACACACTCGTTTCGTGGGTTGACTTATGCATACGGAGTTGATTCCCAATCTAAGATCTAACCGGACCAAGGGTTGTGGTAGCAAGATCGACAGCATGCAGGGGGGAACGGGTCGATCCCCGGGTTGCACATTCTGCCTCTTCAGTAGACTAAGCACCCGTACGCTCGTTTCGTGGGTTGGCTTAGGCAAATAGTGTTCATTCCATGTCTAAGCATACGGAGCTCATTCTCAGTCTAAGATTTTAAGCCACGGTGCACATGCTGGGCTTGGGCATGTGCTGGTGCCACATTTTTTTTTCTTGGGGCACTATCACCGGAGCATCCCCGGGGAGCCTAACCAATGGCATTGGGGGTTCCGTCGATTGGGGGGGCCAGGGGGTGTGCGCACATGATGTGCGATGGGTGCTGGTACTTGGCCCTTATATTGGCCCCCTATCCCTCATCAAATCTCGAGAACTCACATCCCCTTAAAGTGCATTTGAGATTTTATAGGTTTGCTGCCAGTAGCCATTAAAGTGTCTAAAATGGAGACACTTTTTTCAAATGGTCACAAAATCTTTTCCACTTCGAGTTTTTAGCTGAATGTTTTTGTGCATGCCAAAAAAAATACAAGGATCACCTCTACCAAATTTGGGGACAAAAATCTTTCTAAAAAAATTTAAAAAAATCCCGAACCGTAAAAAGTTTCAAAAATCATGAAAAATAGAAAATGGGTCGTCTTGCCAGGAAACTTCACATGAAGGCTTAGGGGACCATTGTATGAATTTACAAGCCATAAAAATGGCATTGGCATGGCAGAAATATAAAGATGTGCTTGAACCCACCTACCACCCGTTCGATCCTCAGCTTGCGCATCCTGCCTCTCTGATCGACTGAGCGCCCGCACTCTCGTTTGGTGGGTTGACTTAGGCATACAGAGTTCATCCCCAATCTCAGCATACGAAGTTCATTCCCAGTCTAAGATCGAACTGGATCGAGGGTTACGGTAGCAGGATCGATAGCACGCAAGGGGACCAAACCGATCCCCGGCTTGTGCATTCTACCTCTCCGGCCGGCTGAGCGCCCGCACGCTCATTTTGTGGCTTGGCTTAGGCATAAGAAGTACATTCCATGTCTAATCCCCAGCCGAACCAAGGGTTGTGGCAGCTGGACTGGCAGCGGGATCGGCAGCACGTAAAGGGGGACCGGGCTAATCCTCGGCTTGCGCATTATGCCTACACGCTCATTTCGTGGGTTGACTTAGGCAT
The DNA here is from genome assembly GCF_002303985.1 of Durio zibethinus. The sequence goes on along the minus strand of NW_019167826.1, from coordinate 26,186,787 downwards.
ACGGAGTTCATCCCCAGTCTAAACATACAGAGTTCATTCCCAGTCTAAGATCGAATAGGACCGAGGGTTGCAGCAGCACTAGGGGGGATCGAGCCGATCCCCGGCTTATGCATTTTGCCTCTCCGACCAGCTGAGAGCCCGCACGCTTGTTTCATGGGTTGGCTTAGGGATAGGGAGCTCATTCCATGTCTAAACCCTAGCCAGACCGAGGGTTGTGCCAGCGGGACTGGCAGCACACAGAGAGGGCCTGGGTCGATCCTCGGCTTGCGCATTATGCCTCTTCGGTCGGCTCAGCGCCCACACGCTAGTTTTGTGGGTTGGCTTAGGCATACGGAGTTCATTCCATTTCTAAGCATACGGAGCTCATTCCCAATCTAAGATTTTGAGCCACAGTGCACATGTTGGGCTTGGGCATGTGCTAGTGCCGCATTTTTTTCGCCTGGGGCACCATCGTCGAAGCATCGCCAAAGAGCCTAACTGGCAGCATTCGAGGTTCCGACGATTGGGCGGGCCGGGGGGTGTACGCACATGATATGTGATGGGTGCTGGTACTTGGCCCTCATATTGGCCCCCTATCCCTCATCGAACCTTGAGAACTCACACCCCCTTAAAGAGCATTTGAGATTTTATAGGTTCGCTGCCAGTAGCCATTAAAGTGTTCGAAACGGGGACACTTTTTTCAAATGGTCACAAAATCTTCTCCACTTTGAGTTTTAAGCTGAATTTTTTTGTGCATGCCAACAAAAATAAAAGGATCACCTCTACCAAATTTGGGGACAAAACTCTCTCTAAAAAAATTTAAAAAAGTCCTGAACCGTAAAAAGTTTCAAAAATCATGAAAAATAGAAAACGGGTGGTCTTGCCATGAAACTTCACATGAAGGCTTAGGGGACCATTGTATGAATTTACAAGCCATAAAAATGACATTGGAACAGCAAAAATATGAAGATGTGCTTGAACCCACCTACCACCCGTTCGATCCCCGGCTTGCGCATGCTGCATCTTTGGTCGGCTGAGCGCCCGCACGCTTGTTTCGTAGGTTGACTAAGGCATACAGAGTTCATCCTCAGTCTAAGCATACGGAGTTCATTCCTGGTCTAAGATCGGACTGGATCGAGGGTTGCGGTAGCAGGATCGAAAACACGCATGGGGGACCGGATCGATCCTCGACTTTCGCATTCTGCCTTTCCGATCGGCTGAGCGTCAGCACGCTCGTTTCATGGGTTGGCTTAGGTATACGGAGTACATTCCATGTCTAAGCCCCAGTCGGATCAAGGGTTGTGACAGTAGGACCGGCAACGAGATCGGTAGCACGTAGAGGGGGATCGGGCTGATCCCCTGCTTGCACATTATGCCTCTCTGGCCGGCCTCTCCGGTCGACTGAGTACCCGTATGCTCGTTTCATGGGTTGACTTAGGCATACAGAGTTCATCCCATGTCTAAGCATACAAACTTCATTCCCAGTCTAAGATCAGACCGGATCGAGGGTTGCTGCAGCAGGATCGGTAGCACGCAGGGGGGACCAGGCCGATCCCCAGCTTGCGTATTCTGCCTCTCTGGCCGGCTGGGTGCCCGCACGCCCATTTCGTGGGTTGGCTTAGGCATAGGGAGCTCATTCCATGTTTAAGCCCTACCCAGACTGAAGCTTGGGGCAGCGGGACCGACAGCACGCAGAGAGGGACCGGTCAGATCCCTGGCTTACGCATTATGCCTCTTCGGCCGGCTCAGCGCCCGCACGCTTATTTCGTGGGTTGACTTATGCATACAGAGTTCATTCCCAGTCTAAGATCAGACCGGATCGAGGGTTGCGGTAGCAGGATCGATAGCACGCAGAGGGGATGGGTTGATCCCTGACTTGTGCATTCTACCTCTCCGACCAAATGAGCGCCCACACGCTCGTTTCGTGGGTTGGCTTAGGCATATGGAGTTCATTCCATGTCTAAGTATATGGAGCTCATTCCCAGACTGAGATTTTGAGCCACGGTGCACATGCTAGGCTCAGGCATGTGCTGGTGCCACATTTTTTTCGCTCGGGACACTATCGTCGGAGCATCGTCGGAGAGCCTAACCGACAGCATTAGGGGTTTCGGCGATTGAGAGGGGCCGAGGGGTGTGCGCACATGATGTGGGATGGGTGTTGGTACTTGGCCCTTATATTGGCCCTTATATTGGCTCCCTATCCCTCATCAAACCTCGAGAACTCACACCCCCTTAAAGAGCATTTGAGATTTTATAGGTTTGCTGCCAGTAGCCATTAAAGTGTTTGAAATGGGGACACTTTTTTCAAACGGTCATAAAATCTTTTCCACTTCAAGTTTTTAGCTGAAGTGTTTTGTGCATGCCAACAAAAATACAAGGATCACGTCTACCAAATTTGGGGACAAAAATCTTTGTAAAACAATTTAAAAAAATCCTGAACCAGAAAAAGTTTTGAAAATCATGAAAAATAGAAAACGGGTCGTCTTGCCATGAAACTTCACATGAAGGCTTAGGGGACCATTGTATGAATTTACAAGCCATAAAAATGGCATTGGCATGGCATAAATATGAAGATGTGCTTGAACCCACCTACCACCCATTCGATCCCCGGCTTGCGCATCCTGCCTCTCTTGTCGGCTGAGCGCCCGCACGGTCATTTCATGGGTTGACTTAGGCATACGAAGTTCATCCCCAGTCTAAGCATACGGAGTCCATTCCCAGTCATAGATCAGATCGGATCGAGGGTTGCGGCAGCAAGATCGACAACACGCAGGGGGGACCGAGCCGATCCCGACTTTCGCATTCTACCTCTCCGACCGACTGAACGCCTGCACGCTCGTTTCATGGGTTGGCTTAGGCATACGGAGTACATTCCATGTCTAAGTCCCAGCCGGACCAAGGGTTGTGGCAGCAGGACCGACAGCGGGATCGACAACACACAGAAGGGGATCGGGCTGATCCCTGACTTGCGTGTTATGCCTCTTCAACCGGCCTCTCCAACCAGCTGAGCGCCTGCATGCTAATTTCATGGGTTGACTTAGGCATACGGAGTTTATCCCCAGTCTAAGCATACGGAGTTCATTCCCAGTCTAAGATTGGACCGAACCGAGGGCTGCGACAGCAGGATCGGCTGATCCCCGGCTTGTGAATTCTGCCTCTCCGATCGGTTGAGCACTCGTACGCTCGTTTCATGGGTTGGCTTAGGCATAGGGAGCTCATTCCATGTCTAAGCCCCAGTCGGACCGAGGGTTGTGGCAGCGGGACCAGCAGCATGTAGAGGGGGACTAGGTCGATCCCTGGCTTGTGCATTCTGCCTTTTCGACCGGCTCAGCGCTCGCACGCTCGTTTCGTGGGTTGACTTATGCATACAGAGTTCATCCCCAGTCTAAGATCAGATTAAACTGAGGGTTGTGGCAGCAAGATCGACAGCACGTAGGGGGGGACTGGGTCGATCCTCGGCTTGCGTAATCTACCTCTCCGACCGACTGAGCGCCCGTACGCTCGTTTCGTGGGTTGGCTTAGGCATACAGAGTTCATTCCATGTCGAAGCATACGGAGCTCATTCCCAGACTAAGATTTTGAGCCACGGTGCACATGCTAGGCTCGGGCATGTGCTGGTGCCACATTTGTTTTCCCCGAGGCACCATGCCGGAGAGCCTAACCGATGGCATTGAGGGTTCCGGTGATTAGGGGGGCCGGGGGGTGTACGCACATGATGCGCAATGGGTGCTATTACTTGGCCCTTATATTGGCCCCATTTCCCTCATGAAACCTTGAGAACTCACACCTCCTTAAAGAGCATTTGAGATTTTATAGGTTTGCTGCCAGTAGCCATTAAAGTGTCTGAAATGGGGACACTTTTTTCAAACGGTAACAAAATCTTCTCCACTTCTAGTTTTTAGCTGAATTTTTTTGTGCATGCCAAAAAAAATACAAGGATCAGCTCTAGCAAATTTGGGGACAAAACCCTTTCCAAAAAAATTTAAAAAAATCTCGAACCGTAAAAAGTTTCAAAAATCATAAAGAATAGAAAACGGGTCGTCTTGCCATGAAACTTCACATGAAGGCTTAGGGGACCATTGTATGAATTTACAAGCCATAAAAATGGTATTGGCGTGGTAGAAATATGAAGATGTGCTTCAACCCACCTACCACCCGTTCGATCCCCGACTTACGCATTCTGCCTCTCCGGCCGGCTGAGTGCCCGTACACTCGTTTCGTGGGTTGACTTAGGCATACGGAGTTCATCCCTAGTCTAAGAATACGGAGTTCATTCCCAATCTAAGATCAGACCGGATCGAGGGTTGCGATAGCAGGATCGACAGCGCACAGGGGGGATTGGGTCGATCCCCGACTTGCGTATTCTGCCTCTCTGGCCGGCTGAGCATCCGCACACTCGTTTTGTGGGTTGGCTTAGGCATACAAAGTACATTCCATGTCTAAGCCCCAACCGAACTGGCAGCGGGATCGGTAGCATGCAGAGTGGGATCGGGCTGATCCTCGACTTGCGTATTATGCCTTTTCGACCGGCCTCTCCAGTCGACTGAACGCCCGCACGCTCGTTTCGTGGGTTGACTTAGGCATATAGAGTTCATCCCCAGTCTAAGCATACAGAGTTCATTCCCATCCTAAGATCGAATTGGATCGAGGGTTGCGGCAGCAGGATCGGTAGCACGCAGGGGGGACTAGGTCGATCCCCGGCTTGCGCATTCTGCCTCTCCGGCCTGTTGAGCACCCGCATGCTCGTTTCGTGGCTTGGCTTAGGCATACGAAGTACATTCCACGTCTAACCCCTAGCTGAACCGAGGGTTGTGGCAGCAGGACTGGCAGTGGGATCGGCAGCACGTAGAGGGGATCGGGTTGATCCTCGGCTTGCGCATTATGCCTCTTCGACCGGCCTCTCCGGTCGTGAGCGCCCGTACGCTCGTTTCGTGGGTTGGCTTATGCATATGGAGTTCAATCCCAATTTAAGATCGGACCAAACTGAGGGTTGCAGTAGCAGGATCGACAGCACGTAGGGGGACCGGGTCGATCCCCGGCTTGTGCATTCTGCCTCTCCGGCCGGCTGAGTGCCCGCACGCTCGTTTTGTGAGTTGGCTTAGGAATACGGAGTTCATTCCATGTCTAAGCATACGGAGCTCATTCCCAATGTAAGATTTTGAGCCACGGTACACATTCTGGGCTCGAGCATCTGCTGGTGCAGTATTTTTTTTGCTTGGGGCACCATCACCGGAGCATCACCAGAGAGCCTAACCGGTGGCAGCAGGATCGACAGCACGCAGGAGGGACCGGGCTGATCCTCGGCTTACCCATTCTGCCTCTCCAATCGGCTGAGTGCCCGTACGCCCATTTCGTGGGTTGGCTTAGGCATGGGGAGCTCATTCCATGTCCAAGCCCCAGTTGGGCCGAGGGTTGTGGCAGCGGGACTGGCAACATGCAGAGGGGGACCGAGCCGATCCCCGACTTGTGCATTATGCCTTTTCGATCAGCTCAATGACCGCACGTTCATTTTCATGGATTGACTTATGCATACGGAGTTCATTCCCAGTCTAAGATCAGACAAGAATGAGGGTTGCGGCAGCAGGATCGACAGCACGAAGGGGGGGACCGGGTCGATCTCTGGCTTGCGCATTCTGCGTCTCCGACCCGCTGAGCACTTGCACGCTTGTTTCGTGGGTTGGCTTATGCATACGGAGTTCATTCCATGTCTAAGCATAGGAGCTCATTCCCAGTCTAAGATTTTGAGCCATGGTGCACATGTTGGGCTCAGGCATGTGCTGGTGCCACATTTTTTTCGCTTGGGGCACCATCGCCAGAGCATCATCGGAGAGCCTAACCGACGGCATTGGGGGTTCTGGCGATTGGCGGGGCCGGGGGGTGTGCGCACATGATGTGCGATGGGTGCTGGTACTTGGCCCTTATATTGTCCCCTTATCCCTCATCAAACCTCGAGAACTCACACCCCCTTAAAGAGCATTTGAGATTTTATAGGTTTGCTGCAAGTAGCCATTAAAGTGTCTAAAATGGGGACACTTTTTTCAAACGGCCACAAAATCTTCTCCACTTCGAGTTTTTAGCTGAATTTTTTTGTGCATGCCAAAAAAAATACAAGGATCACCTCTACCAAATTTGGGGACAAAACTCTTTCTAAAAAAATTTTAAAAAATCTCAAACCGCAAAAAGTTTTGAAAATCATGAAAAATAGAAAAGGGGTCGTCTTGCCACAAAACTTCACATTAAGGCTTAAGGGACCATTGCGTGAATTTACAAGCCATAAAAATGGCATTGGTATGGCAGAAATATGAAGATGTGCTTGAACCCACCTACCACCCGTTCGATTCTTGGCTTGCGCATCCTGCCTCTCTGGCCGGCTGAGCGCCTGCACGCTCGTTTCGTGGGTTAACTTAGGCATACGGAGTTCATCCGCAGTCTAAGCATACGGAGTTCATTCCTAGTCTAAGATCAGATCGGATCGAGGGTTTCGACAGTAGGATCGACAACACATAAGAGGGATCAAGTTGATCCCCAGCTTGCATATTCTGCCTTTCCGGTCGGTTGAGCACCCGCACGTTCGTTTCATGGGTTGGCTTAGGCATACGGAGTACATTCCATGTCTAAACCCCAATTCGACCGAGGGTTGTGGTAGCAGGACCGGTAGCGAGATCGGCAGCACGCAGAGGGGATCGAGCTGATCCTCGACTTACGCATTATGCCTCTCCGACCGGCTAAGCGCTCGTACACTCGTTTCATGGGTTGACTTAGGCATACAGAGTTCATCCCTGATCTAAGCATATGGAGTTCATTCATAGTTTAAGATCGAACCAGACCGAGAGTTACGGTAGCAGGATCGGCAGCACGCAGGGGGGACTGGGTCGATCCCCAACTTGCACATTCTGCCTCTCCGACCGGCTGAACGCCTGCACGCCCATTTCATGGGTTGGCTTAGGCATAGGGAGCTCATTCCATGTCTAGGCCCCAGTCAGATCGAGGGTTGTGGTAGCAGGACCGGCAGCACACAGAGAGGGATCGGGTCGATCCCTGACTTGCACATTATGCCTCTTCTGTCGGCTCAACGCCCGCACGCTCATTTCGTGGGTTGACTTATGCATACACAGTTCATCCCCAGTCTAAGATTGGATCAAACCGAGGGTTGCGGCAGCAGGATCGAAGCATGCAGGGGGTGATTGGGTCGATCCCTGGCTTGCGCATTCTACCTCTCCGGTCGACTGAGCGCCCGCACGCTTGTTTCGTGGGTTGGCCTAGGCATAAGAAGTTCATTTCACATCTAAGCATACGGAGCTCATTCCCAGTCTAAGATTTTGAGCCACGGTGCACATGCTGGGCTCGGGCATGTGCTGGTGCTGCATTTTTTTCGCTCGGGGCACCATCGCCAAAGCATCACCAGAGAGCCTAACCGGCAGTATTGGGGGTTCGAGCGATTGAGGGGGCCGGGGGGTGTGCACACATGATGTGCGATGGGTGCTGGTACTTGGCCCTTATATTGGCCCCCTATCCCTCATCAAACCTCGAGAACTTGCACCCCCTTAATGAGCATTTGAGATGTTATAGGTTTGCTGTCAGTAGCCATTAAAGTGTGTGAAATGGGGACACTTTTTTCAAACGGTCACAAAGTCTTCTCCACTTCGAGTTTTTAGCTGAATTTTTTTGTGCATGCCAACAAAAATACAAGGATCACCTCTACCAAATTTGGGGCCAAAACTCTTGCTAAAAAAATTTTTTAAAAACCCGAACCACAAAAAGTTTTAAAAATTATGAAAACTAGAAAACGGGTCGTCTTGCCACGAAACTTCACATGAAGGCTTAGGGGACCAATGTATGAATTTACAAGCCATAAAAATGGCATTGGCATGGCAGAAATATGAACATGTGCTTGAACCCACCTACCACCTGTTCGATGCCCGACTTGCGCATCCTGCCTCTTTGGTCGGCTGAGCGTCCGCACGCTCGTTCCGTGGGTTGACTTAGGCATACGGAGTTCATCCCCAGTCTAAGCATATGGAGTTCATTCCCAGTATAAGATCAAACCAGACCGAGGGTTACGGTAGCAGTATCGACAGCACGCAGGGGGGACCGAGCCGGTCCCTGGCTTGCACATTCTACCTCTCTGACCGGCTGAGCACCCGCACGCCCGTTTCGTGGGTTGGCTTAGGCATAGGGAGCTCATTCCATGTCTAATCCCCAGCCAGACTGAGGGTTGTGGTAGTGGGATCGGTAGCACGTAGAGGGGGACCGGGTCGATCCCCGGCTTACACATTATGCCTCTTCAACCGGCTCAACACCCGCACGCTCGTTTCGTGAGTTAACTTATACATACGGAGTTCATTCCATGTATAAGCATACGGAGCTCATTCCCAATCTAAGATTTTGAGCCACGGTGCACATGCTGGGCTCAGGATCGGCAGCATACAGAGGGGGATCGGGCTGATCCCTGACTTGCGCATTATGCCTCTCTGGCCGGCTGAACGCCCGTACAGTCATTTCATGGGTTGACTTAGGCATACTGAGTTCATCCCTGGTCTAAGCATACGGAGTTCATTCCCAGTCTGAGATCGGACCAGACCGAGAGTTGTGACAACAGGATTGGGAGCACGCAGGGGGGACCGAGCCGATCCCTGACTTGTGCATTCTGCCTCTCTGGCCGACTGAGCGCCCACACACCCGTTTCGTTAGTTGGCTTAGGCATAGTGAGCTCATTCCATGTCTAAGCCCCAACTGGATTGAGGGTTGTGGTAGTGGGACAAGCAGCATGTGGAGAGGGATCGGGCCGATCCTCGACTTGCGCATTATGCCTCTTCGGTGGGCTCAGCACCCGCATGCTCGTTTCATGGGTTGACTTATGCATATGGAGTTCATTCCTAGTCTAAGATCAGACCGGACCGAGGGTTATGGTAGTAGGATTGACAGCACACAGGGGGGGACCAGGTCGATCCCCAGCTTGCGCATTCTGCCTCTCCGGTTGGCTGAGCGCCCGTACGCTTGTTTCGTGGGTTGGCTTAGGCATATAGAGTTCATTCCATGTCTAAGCATACAGAGCTCATTCCCAGTCTAGGATTTTGAGCCACGGTGCACATGCTGGGCTAGGGCATGTGCTGGTGCCACATTTTTTTCACCCGGGGCACCATCGACGGAGCATCGCCGGAGAGCCTAACCAGTGGCATTGGGGGTTCTGGCAATTGGGGGGGCTGGGGGGTGTGCGCACATGATGTGCGATGGGTGCTGGTACTTGGCCCTTATATTGGCCCCCTATCCCTCATCAAACCTTGAGAACTCACACCCCCTTAAAGAGCATTTGAGATTTTATAGGTTTACTGTCAGTAGCCATTAAAGTGTCTAAAATGGGGACACTTTTTTCAAACTATCACAAAATCTTCTCCACTTCGAGTTTTCAGCTGAAGTTTTTTGTGCATGCCAACAAAAATACAACGATCACCTTTACCAAATTTTGGGACAAAACACTTTCCAAAAAAATTTTAAAAAATCCCGAACCTCAAAAAGTTTCAAAAATCATGAAAAATAGGAAACGGGTCGTCTTGCCACGAAACTTCACATGAAGGCTTAGGGGACCATTGCATGAATTTACAAGCCATAAAAATGGCATTGGCATGGCAGAAATATGAAGATGTGCTTGAACCCACCGACCACCCGTTCGATCCCCGACTTGCGCATCCTGCCTCTCTAGTCGACTGAGCGCTCGCACGCTCGTTTCGTGGGTTGACTTAGGCATACGAAGTTCATCCCCAATCTAAGCTTACGGAGTTCATTCCCAGTCTAAGATCGGATCAGATCGAGGGTTGCGGTAGCAGGATCGGTAGCACACAAGGGGGATCAGGCCGATCCTCAGATTACGCATTCTGCCTCTCCAATCGACTGAGCACCCGCACGTTCGTTTCATGGGTTGGCTTAGGCATACGGAGTACATTCCACGTCTAAGCCCTAATTGGATTGGGGGTTGTGGTAGCAGGATCGGTAGCATGCATAGGGGGACCGGGCTGATCCTTGGCTTACGCATTATGCCTCTCCGACCGACTGACCGCCCGCACACTCGTTTCGTGGGTTGACTTAGGCATACGGTGTTCATCCCCAGTCTAAGCATACAGAGTTCATTCCCAGTCTAAGATTGGACTGGATCAAGGGTTGCGACAGCAGGATCGGCAGCACGCAGGGGGGATTGGGCCGATCCTCGGCTTCCACATTCTTTCTTTCTAGTCAGTTGAGCGCCTGCACGCTCGTTTCATGGGTTGGCTTAGGCATACGGACTACATTCCATGTCTAAGCCCCAGCCAAACTGAGGGTTGTGGTAGCAGGACCGACAGCGGGATCGACAGCAAGCAGAAGGGGGCTGAGCTGATCCTCAGCCTATGCATTATGCCTCTTTGGCTGGCTGAGCACCCGTACGCTCATTTCGTGAGTTGACTTAGGCATATGGAGTTCATCCCCAGTCTAAGCATACGGAGTTCATTCCCAGTCTAAAATTGGACCGGATCGAGGGTTGCGACAGTAGGATCGGTAGCACGTAGGAGGGGCCAGGCTGATCCCCAGCTTGAACATTCTGCCTCTTCGATCGGCTGAGCGCTTGCATACCCGTTTCATGGTTTGTCTTAGGCATAGGGAGCTCACTCCATGTCTAAGCCCCAGCCGGACCGAGGGTTGTGGCAGCAGGACCGGCAACTCACGGAAGGGGACCGGGCCGATCCCCAGCTTGCACATTATGCCTCTTCGACCAGCTCAGTGCCCGAACGCTTGTTTCGTGGGTTGACTTATGCATATGAAGTTTATTCCCAAACCGTAAAAAGTTTCCAAAATCATGAAAAATAGAAAACGGGTCGTCTTGCCACGAAACTTCACATGAAGGCTTAGGGGACCATTGTATGAATTTACAAGCCATAAAAATGGCATTGGCATGGCAAAAATATGAAGACGTGCTTGAACCAACCTACCACCCGTTCGATCCCCGACATGTGCATCCGGCCTCTCTGGTCGGCTGAACGCCCGCACGCTCGTTTCGTGGGTTTACTTAGGCATATGTAGTTCATCCCAGTCTAAGCATACGGAGTTCATTCTGAGTCTAAGATCAGACCAGATCAAGGGTTGCGGCAGCAGGATCGATAGCACATAAGGGGGACCAAGCCGATCCCCGGCTTGCGCATTCTGCCTCTCCGGCCGGCTGAGCGCCCGCACGCTCGTTTCGTGGGTTGGCTTAGGCATACGGAGTACATTCCACGTCTAAACCCCAGTCGGACTGAGGGTTATGGCAGCAGGACCGGCAGCTGGATCGGCAGCACGTAGAGGAGGGTCAGGCTGATCCTCGGCTTGCACATTATGCCTTTTCAGTCGACCTCTCCGACCGACTGAGCGCCCGCATGCTCGTTTCGTGGGTTGACTTAGGCATAATGAGTTCATCCCCAATCTAAGCATGCGAAATTCATTCCCAGTCTAAGATCAAACCGAATCGAGGGTTGCGGCAGCAAGATCGACAGCATGCAGGGGGGACCGGGCCAATCCCCGGCTTGCACATTCTACCTCTCAGGCCAGCTGAGCACCCGCACGCTCGTTTCGTGGGTTGGCTTAGGCATACGGAGTACATTCCACGTCTAAGCCCCAACCGGACCGAGGGTTGTGGCAGCAGGATCGACAGCGAGATCGGTAGCACGCAGAGGGAGACCGGGCTGATCCTCGACTTACGCATTATGCCTCTCCGATCGGCCTTTCCAGTCGGCTGAGCGCCCGTACGCTCATTTGATGGATTGACTTAGGCATACGGAGTTCATCCCCAGTCTAAGCATATGGAGTTCATTCCCAGTCTAAGATCAGACCGGACCGAGGTTTGCGGCAGCAGGATCGACAAGAAGTAGGGCGGATCGGGCCGGTCCCTAACTTGCACATTCTACCTCTCCGACCGACTAAGTGCCCACACGTCCGTTTCGTGGGTTTGCTTAGGCATAGGGAGCTCATTCCATGTCTAAGCCCCAATCAGACTGAGGGTTGTGCTAGCGGGACCGACAGCACGCAGAGAGGGACCGGGCTGATCCCTGGCATACGAATTATGCCTCTTCGACCGGCTCAACGCCCACACGCTCATTTCGTGGGTTGACTTATGCATACGGAGTTCATTCCCAGTCTAAGATTGGACCGGACCGGAGCATCGTCGGAGCATCACCGGAGAGCCTAACCGGTGGCATTGGGGGTTCCGATGATTAGGGGGGCCGGGGGGTGTGCGCACATGATGTGCAATGGGTGCTGGTACTTGGCCTTTATATTGGCCCCCTATCCCTCATCAAACCTCGAGAACTCACACACCCTTAAAGAGCATTTGAGATTTTATAGGTTTGCTGCCAGTAGCAATTAAAGTGTCTGAAATTCGGACACTTTTTTAAAACGATCACAAAATCTTCTCCACTTCGAGTTTTTAGCTGAGTTTTTTTATGCATGACAACAAAAATACAAGGATCACCTCTACCAAATTTGGGGACAAAACTCTTTCTAAAAAAATTTTAAAAAATCCTGAACCACAAAAAGTTTCAAAAATCATGAAAAATAGAAAATGGGTCGTCTTGCCACGAAACTTCACATGAAGGCTTAGGGGACCATTGTATGAATTTACAAGCCATAAAAATGGCATTGGCATGGCAGAAATATGAAGATGTGCTTGAACCCACCTACCACCCGTTCGATCCCCAGCTTGCGCATCTTGCCTCTCTGGTAAGCTGAGCGCCCGCATGCTCGTTTCATGGGTTGCCTTAGGCATACGGAGTTCATCCCCAGTCTAAGCATACGGAGTTCATTCCCAATCTAAGATCAGACTAGATAGAGGGTTGCGGTAGTAGGATCAGCAGCATGCAGAGGGGGACCGGGTCGATCCCCGGCTTGCGCATTATGCCTCTTCGATCGGTTCAGAGCCCGCACGCTCGTTTCGTGGGTTAACTTATGCATACGGAGTTCATTCCCAGTCTAAGATTAGACCAGATTGAGGGTTGCAGTAGCAGGATCGACGGCATGCATGGGGGGATCGGGTAGATCCCCAGCTTGCGAATTCTGCCTCTCCGGTTGACTGAGCACCCGCACGCTTGTTTCGTGGGTTGGCTTAGGAATACGGAGTTCATTCTATGTCTAAGCATATGGAGCTCATTCCCAATCTAAGATTTTGAGCCAAGGTGCACATGCTGGGCTCGGGCATGTGCTGGTGCTGCATTTTTTTTGCCCGGGGCACCATCGTCGGAGCATTGCCGGAGAGCCTAACCTACGGCATTGAGGGTTCCGGCGATAGGAGGCCGGGGGGGTGTGCGTACATGATGTGCGATGGGTGCTGGTACTTGGCCCTTATATTGGTCCCCTATCCCTCATCAAACCTTGAGAACTCACACCCCCTTAAAGAGCATTTGAGATTTTGTAGGTTTGCTGCCATTAGCCATTAAAGTGTCTGAAATAGGGACACTTTTTTCAAACGGTCACAAAATCTTCTCCACCTCGAGTTTTTAGCTGAATTTTTTTGTGCAAGCCAAAAAAAATAAAAGGATCACCTCTACCAAATTTGGGGACAAAACTCTTTCTAAAAAAATTTAAAAAAGTCTCGAACCGCAAAAAGTTTCAAAAATCGTGAAAAATAGAAAACGGGTCGTCTTGCCATGAAACTTCACATGAAGGCTTAGGGGACCATTGTATGAATTTACAAGCCATAAAAATGGCATTGGCATGGCAGAAATATGAAGATGTGCTTGAACCCACCTACCACCCGTTTGATCCTCGGCTTGCGCATCCTACCTCTCTGGTCGACTGAGTGCCCGTGTGCTCATTTCGTGGGTTGACTTAGGCATACGGAGTTCATCCCCAGTCTAAGCATACGGAGTTCATTCGCAATCTAAGATAGGACCGGATCGAGGGTTGCGGCAGCAGGATCGACAGTACGTAGGGGGGACCGGACCGATCCCTGACTTACGCATTTTGACTCTCCGGCCAGCTGAGTGCCCCACACTCGTTTCATGGGTTGGCTTAGGCATACGGAGTACATTCCACGTCTTAGCCCTAGCCGAACTGAGGGTTGTGGCAGCAGGACCGGTAACGGGATCGACAGCACATAGAGGGGGGAATGGGCTGATCCCCAGCTTGTGCATTATGCCTCTTCGGCCGGCCTCTCCAGCCGGCTGAGTGCCCGCATGCTCGTTTCGTGGGTTGACTTAGGCATACAGAGTTCATCCCCAGTCAAGCATACGGAGTTCATTCCCAGTCTAAGATCAGACCAGATCGAGGGTTGCAACAGCAGGATTGACAGCACGCAGGGGGGATTGAGTATATCCCCGACTTGTGCATTCTGCCTCTCCAGCCGGCTGAGCGCCCATACGCTCGTTTCGTGGGTTGGCTTAGGCCTATCGAGTTCATTCCATGTCTAAGCATACAAATCTCATTCCTAGTCTAAGCTTTTGAGCCACGGTGCACAAGCTGCACTCGGGCATATGTTGGGGCTGCATTTTTTTTGCCCGGGGCACCATCGCTGGAGCATCATCGGAGCATCGTCAGAAAGCCTAACCGGCGGCATTGGGGATTCCGACGATTAGGGGGGACGGGGGGTGTGCGCACATGATGTGCGATGGGTGCTGGTACTTGACCCTTATATTGGCCCCCTATCCCTCATCAAACCTTGAGAACTCATACCCCCTTAAAAAGCATTTGAGATTTTATAGGTTTGCTACCAGTAGCCATTAAAGTGTCTGAAATGGGGACACTTTTTGCAAACGGTCACAAAATCTTCTCCACTTCGAGTTTTTAGCTGAATTTTTTATGCATGCCAACAAAAATACAAGGATCACCTCTACCAAATTTGGGGACAAAACTCTTTCTAAAAAAATTTAAAAAAGTCTCAAACCGCAAAAAGTTTCAAAAATCGTGAAAAATAGAAAACGGGTCGTCTTGCCATGAAACTTCACATGAAGGCTTAGGGGACCATTGTATGAATTTACAAGCCATAAAAATGGCATTGGCACGGCATAAATATGAAGATGTGCTTGAACCCACCTACCACCCGTTTGATCCTCGGCTTGCGCATCCTACCTCTCTGGTCGACTGAGTGCCCGTGTGCTCATTTCGTGGGTTGACTTAGGCATACGGAGTTCATCCCCAGTCTAAGCATACGGAGTTCATTCGCAATCTAAGATAGGACCGGATCGAGGGTTGCGGTAGCAGGATCGACAGTACGTAGGGGGGACCGGACCGATCCCTGACTTACGCATTTTGACTCTCCGGCCAGCTGAGTGCCCCACACTCGTTTCATGGGTTGGCTTAGGCATACGGAGTACATTCCACGTCTTAGCCCTAGCCGAACTGAGGGTTGTGGCAGCAGGACCGGTAACGGGATCGACAGCACATAGAGGGGGAATGGGCTGATCCCCAGCTTGTGCATTATGCCTCTTCGGCCGGCCTCTCCAGCCGGCTGAGTGCCCGCATGCTCGTTTCGTGGGTTGACTTAGGCATACGGAGTTCATCCCCAGTCAAGCATACGGAGTTCATTCCCAGTCTAAGATCAGACCAAATCGAGGGTTGCAGCAGCAGGATTGACAACACGCAGGGGGGGGATCGGGTCGATCCCCGGCTTGCGCATTCTTCCTCTCCGGCTGGCTGAGGGCCCGCACGCTCGTTTCGTGGGTTGGCTTAGGCCTACAGAGTTCATTCCATGTCTAAGCATACAGAGCTCATTCCCAGTCTAAGATTTTGAGCCACGGTGCACAAGCTGCGCTCGGGCATATGCTGGGGCTGCATTTCTTTTGCCCGGGGCACCATCGTCTGAGCATCGTCGGAGAGCCTAACTGGCGGCATTGGGGCTTCCGACGATTAGGGGGGCCGGGGGTTGTGCGCACATGATGTGCGATGGGTGCTGGTACTTGACCCTTATATTGGCCCCCTATCCCTCATCAAACCTTGAGAACTCATACCCCCTTAAAAAGCATTTGAGATTTTATAGGTTTGCTACCAGTAGCCATTAAAGTGTCTGAAATGGGGACACTTTTTGCAAACGGTCACAAAATCTTCTCCACTTCGAGTTTTTAGCTGAATTTTTTATGCATGCCAACAAAAATACAAGGATCACCTCTACCAAATTTGGGGACAAAACTCTTTCTAAAAAAATTTAAAAAAATCCCGAATCGTAAAAAGTTTCAAAAATCGTGAAAAATAGAAAACGGGTTGTCTTGCCATGAAACTTCACATGAAGGCTTAGGGGACCATTGTTTGAATTTACAAGCCATAAAAATGGCATTGGCATGGCAGAAATAAGAAGATGTGCTTGAACCCACCTACCACCCGTTTGATCCCCGGCTTGCGCATCCTGCCTCTTTGGTCGACTGAGCGCCCGCACTCTCGTTTCATGGGTTGACTTAGGCATATGGAGTTCATCCCCAGTCTAAGCATACGGAGTTCATTCCCAGTCTAAGATCAGATCGGATCGAGGGTTACGATAGCAGGATCGACAGTACGCAGGGGGAACTGGATCGATCCTCAGCTTGCGCATTCTGCCTCTCCGGCCGGCTGAGCACCTGCACGCTCGTTTTGTGGGTTGGCTTAGACATACGGAGTACATTCCATGTCTAAGCCCCGGCCAAACCAAGGGTTGTGGCAACAGGACTGGTAGCGGGATCGGCAGCACGCAGAGGGGGACCGGGCTAATCCTCGGTTTGCACATTATGCCTCTCCGACCGACCTCTTCAACCGGCTGAACGCCCGCATGCTCATTTCATGGGTTGACTTAGGCATACGGAGTTCATCCCCAGCCTAAGCATACGAAGTTCATTCCCAGTCTAAGATTAGACTGGATCGAGGGTTGCGACAACAAGATCGACAGCATGCAGGGGGGGTCGGGTCGATCCTCGGCTTGTACATTCTGCCTTTCCGATCGGTTGAGTGCCTGCACGCCTGTTTCGTGGGTTGGCTTATGCATAGGGAGCTCATTCCATGTCTAAGCCCCAGCCAGACCGAGGGTTATGGCAACGGGACTGGCAGCACGCAGAGGGGGATCGGGTTGATCCTCGGCTTGTGCATTATGCCTTTTCGATCGGCTCAGTGCCCGTACGCTCGTTCTGTGGGTTAACTTATCCATACGAAGTTCATTCCCAGTCTAAGATGGGACCGAACCAAGGGTTGCGGGAGCAAGATCGACAGCATGCAGGGGGGACCGGGTCGATCCTCGGCTTGCACATTCTGCCTCTCCGGTCGGTTGAGTGCCTGCACGCTCGTTTCATGGGTTGGCTTAGGCATACGGAGTTCATTCCATGTCTAAGCATACGGAGCTCATTCTCAATCTAAGATTTTGAGCCACGATGCACATGCTGGGCTTGGGCATGTGCTGGTTCCATATTTTTTTTGCCCGGGGAACCATCGCCCGGAGAGCCTAACTAGCGGCATTGGGGGTTCCGGCGATTGGGGCGGCCGGGGGGTGTGCGCACATGATGTGCGATGGGTGCTGGTACTTGGCCCTTATATTGGCCCCCTATCCCTCATCAAACCACGAGAACTCACACCCCCATAAAGAGCATTTGAGATTTTATAGCTTTGCTGCCAATAGCCATTAAAGTGTCTGAAATGGGGACACTTTTTTCAAGCGGTCACAAAATCTTCTCCACTTCGAGTTTTTAGCTGAATATTTTTGTGCATGCCAACAAAACTACAAGGATCACCTCTACCAAATTTGGGGACAAAAATCTTTCTAAATAAATTTGAAAATATCCCGAACCGTAAAAAGTTTCAAAAATTGTTAAAAATAGAAAACGGGTCGTCTTGCCATGAAACTTCACATGAAGGCTTAGGGGACCATTGTATGAATTTACAAGCCATAAAAATGGCAATGGCATGGTAGAAATATGAAGATGTGCTTGAACCCACCTACCACCCGTTCGCTGAGCATCCGCACGCTCGTTTCGCGGGTTGAATTAGGCATATGGAGTTCATCCCTAGTCTAAGCATACGGAGTTCATTCCCAGTCTAAGATCAGACCGGATCGAGGGTTGCGATAGCAGGATCAACAGCACGCAGGGGGATCGGGCCGATCCCCGGCTTGCGCATTCTACCTCTCCGATCGACTGAGCACCGCATGCTCGTTTCATGGGTTGGCTTAGGCATACAGAGTACATTCCACATCTAAGCCCCTGCCAGACCGAGTGTTGTGGCAGCAGGACTGGCAGCGAGGTCGGCAGCATGCAGAGGGGGATCGGGCTGATCCTCGGCTTATGTATTATGCCTCTCTGATCGGTCTCTCTGGCTGGCTGAGCGCCCGCACGCTCATTTCGTGGGTTGATTTAGGCATACAGAGTTCATCCCCAGTCTAAGCATACGGAGTGCATTCCTAGTCTAAGATCGGACCAGATTGAGGGTTACGACTACAGGATCGACAGCACGCAGGGGGGACCGGATCGATCCTCGGCTTGCGCATTCTACCTCTCCGGCCGACTAAGCGCCCGCACGCTCATTTCATGGGTTGGCTTAGGCATACAGAGTACATTTCACGTCTAAGCCCCAGCCAAACCGAGGGTTATGGCTGCAGGACCGGCAGCGAGATCAGCAGCACGTAGAGGGGGACCGGGTTGATCCCCGATTTACGCATTATGCCTCTCCGATCGGCCTTTTCGGTCTGTTGAGCGCCCACACGCTCGTTTCGTGGGTTGACTTAGGCATATGGAGTTCATCCCCAGTCTAAGCATATGGAGTTCATTCCCAGTCTAAGATCAGACCGGATCGAGGGCCGCGGTAACAGGATCGACAGCACATAGAGGGAACTGGGTTGATCCCCGGCTTGTGCATTCTGCCTCTCCGGCCGACTAAGCACCCACACACTCATTTCGTGGGTTGGCTTAGGCATACAGAGTACATTCCACATCTAAGCCCCAGCTGGACCGAGGGTTGTGGTAGTAGGACCGGCAGCGGGATCGACAGCACGTAGAGGAGGACTGAGCT
Source organism: Durio zibethinus (assembly GCF_002303985.1). The sequence goes on along the minus strand of NW_019167826.1, from coordinate 26,167,857 downwards.
GATCCCTGGCTTATGCATTATGCCTCTCTGGCCGATTGAGCGCTCGTACCCTCGTTTCGTGGGTTGACTTAGGCATACGGAGTTCATCCCCAGTCTAAGCATACGGAGTTCATTCCCAGTGTAAGATCGAACCAGACCGAGGGTTTCGACAGTAGTATCGACAGCACGCAGGGGGGACCGATCTGATCTCCGACTTGCGCATTCTACCTCTTCGGTCCAATGAGAGCCCGCACGCACGTTTCATGGGTTGGCTTGGGCATACGGAGCTCATTCCATGTCTAAGCCCCAACCGAACCGAAGGTTGTGGCAGCGGGACCGGTAGCACACAAAGGGGGATCGGGTCGATCCCCGGCTTACGCATTATGCCTCTTTGATCGGCTCAGCACCCGTACGCTCATTTCGTGGGTTGACTTATGCATACGGAGTTCATTCCCAGTTTAAGATTGGACTGGATTGAGGGTTGTGACAGTAGGATTGACAGCACACAAGGGGGATCGGGTCGATCCCCGGCTTTCGCATTCTGCCTCACCGGAGAGCCTAACCGACGGCATTGGGGTTTCCAACGATTGGGGGGGCCGGGGGGTGTGCGCACATGATGTGCGATGGGTGCTGGTACTTGGCCCTTATATTGGCCCCCTATTCCCCATCAAACTTCAAGAACTCACACCCTTTTAAAGAGCATTTGAGATTTTATAGGTTTCCTGCTAGTAGCCATTAAAGTGTCTGAAATGGGGACACTTTTTCAAACGGTCACAAAATCTTCTCCACTTCGAGTTTTTAGCTGAATATTTTTGTGCAAGTGAACAAAAATACAAGGATCACCTCTGCCAAATTTAGGGACAAAACTCTTTCTAAAAAAATTAAAAAAAATCCCGAGCCGTAAAAAGTTTCAAAAATCATGAAAAATAGAAAGCGGGTCGTCTTGCCATGAAACTTCACATGAAGGCTTAGGGGACCATTGTATGAATTTACAAGCCATAAAAATGGCATTGGCATGGTAGAAATATGAAGATGTGCTTGAACCCACCTACCACCTGTTTGATCCTCGGCTTGCGCATCCTACCTCTCTGGTCGGCTGAGCGCTTGCACACTCGTTTCGTGGGTTGACTTAGGCATACGAAGTTCATCCCCAGTCCAAACATATAGAGTTCATTCCCAGTCTAAGATTGGACCGGATCGAGGGTTGCAGTAGCAGGATCGGCAGCATGCAAGGGGGATCGGGCTGATCCCCGACCTGTGCATTCTGCCTCTCCGGTCGGTTGAGCTTCCGCACGCACGTTTCACAGGTTCGCTTAGGCATAGCTAGCTCATTCCATGTCTAAGCCCTAGCCAGATCGAGGGTTGTGGCAACAGGACCAGTAACACGCAGAGGGGGACCGGGTCGATCCTCGGCTTGCGCATTATGCCTCTTCGGTTGGTTTAGCGCCCGCACGTTCGTTTCATGGGTTGACTTATCCATACGGAGTTCATTCCCAATCTAAGATTGGATCGGACCAAGGGTTGTGGCAGTAGGATTGATAGCACGTAGGGGGGGACCTGGTCGATCCCCGGCTTGCGCATTCTGCCTCTCCGACCGGCTGAGCGCCCGCACGCTCGTTTCGTGGCTTGGCTTAGGCATACGAAGTTCATTCCATGTCTAAGCACACGGAGCTCATTCCCAGTCTAAGATTTTGAGCCACGGTGCACATGTTGGACTCGGGCATGTGCTAGTGCTGCATTTTTTTCGCCCGGGGCACCATCGCCGGAGCATCATCGGAGAGCCTAACCGACGGCATTGGGGGTTTCGACGATTGGGGGGGTCGGGGGGTGTGCGCACATGATGTGTGATGGGTGCTGGTACTTGGCCCTTATATTGGCCCCCTATCCCTCATCAAACCTTGAGAACTCACACTCCCTTAAAGAGCATTTGAGATTTTATAGGTTTGCTGTCAGTAGCCATTAAAGTGTCTAGAATGGGGACACTTTTTTCAAACGGTCACAAAATCTTCTCCATTTTGAGTTTTTGGCTGAATTTTTTTGTGCATGCCAAAAAAAATACAAGGATCACCTCTACCAAATTTGGGGACAAAACTCTTTCTAAATAAATTTTAAAAAATCCCAAACCGCAAAAGGTTTGAAAAATCATTAAAAATAGAAAACGGGTCGTCTTGCCACGAAACTTCACATGAAGGCTTAGGGGACCATTGTATGAATTTACAAGCCATAAAAATGGCATTGGCATGGTAGAAATATGAAGATGTGCTTGAACCCACCTACCACCTGTTTGATCCTCGGCTTGCGCATCCTACCTCTCTGGTCGGCTGAGCGCTTGCACACTCGTTTCGTGGGTTGACTTAGGCATACGAAGTTCATCCCCAGTCCAAACATATAGAGTTCATTCCCAGTCTAAGATTGGACCGGATCGAGGGTTGCAGTAGCAGGATCGGCAGCATGCAAGGGGGATCGGGCTGATCCCCGACCTGTGCATTCTGCCTCTCCGGTCGGTTGAGCTTCCGCACGCACGTTTCACAGGTTCGCTTAGGCATAGCTAGCTCATTCCATGTCTAAGCCCTAGCCAGATCGAGGGTTGTGGCAACAGGACCAGTAACACGCAGAGGGGGACCGGGTCGATCCTCGGCTTGCGCATTATGCCTCTTCGGTTGGTTTAGCGCCCGCACGTTCGTTTCATGGGTTGACTTATCCATACGGAGTTCATTCCCAATCTAAGATTGGATCGGACCAAGGGTTGTGGCAGTAGGATTGATAGCACGTAGGGGGGGACCTGGTCGATCCCCGGCTTGCGCATTCTGCCTCTCCGACCGGCTGAGCGCCCGCACGCTCGTTTCGTGGCTTGGCTTAGGCATACGAAGTTCATTCCATGTCTAAGCACACGGAGCTCATTCCCAGTCTAAGATTTTGAGCCACGGTGCACATGTTGGACTCGGGCATGTGCTAGTGCTGCATTTTTTTCGCCCGGGGCACCATCGCCGGAGCATCATCGGAGAGCCTAACCGACGGCATTGGGGGTTTCGACGATTGGGGGGTCGGGGGGTGTGCGCACATGATGTGTGATGGGTGCTGGTACTTGGCCCTTATATTGGCCCCCTATCCCTCATCAAACCTTGAGAACTCACACTCCCTTAAAGAGCATTTGAGATTTTATAGGTTTGCTGCCAGTAGCCATTAAAGTGTCTAGAATGGGGACACTTTTTTCAAACGGTCACAAAATCTTCTCCATTTTGAGTTTTTGGCTGAATTTTTTTGTGCATGCCAACAAAAATACAAGGATCACCTCTACCAAATTTGGGGACAAAACTCTTTCTAAATAAATTTTAAAAAATCCCAAACCGCAAAAGGTTTGAAAAATCATTAAAAATAGAAAACGGGTCGTCTTGCCACGAAACTTCACATGAAGGCTTAGGGGACCATTGTATGAATTTACAAGCCATAAAAATGGAATTGGCATGGCAGAAATATGAAGATGTGCTTGAACCCACCTACCACCCGTTCGATCTCTGGCTTACGCATTCTACCTCTCCGATCGGTTGAGCGCCCGCACCTCGTTTCATGGGTTGGGTTAGGCATACAGAGTACATTCCACATCTAAGCCCCAACTGGACCGAGTGTTGTGGCAACAGGACCGACAGCGGGATCGACAGCACGTAGAGGGGGACTGGGCTAATCCCCCACTTACGCATTATGCCTTTCTGGCTGGCTGAGCGCCCCTAAGCTTATTTCACGGGTTGACTTAGGCATACGGAGTTCATCCCCAGTCTAAGTATACGAAGTTCATTCCCTGTCTAAGATTGAACTGGATCAAGGGTTGCGACAGCAGGATCGGCAGCACACAGGGGGGATCGAGTCGATCCCCGGCTTGCGCATTCTACCTCTTCGGCCGACTGAGCGCCTGCACGCTCGTTTCGTGGGTTGGTTTAGGCATACGGAGTACATTCCATGTCTAAGCCCCAGTCGAACCGAGGGTTATGGTAGCAGGACTGGCAGCGAGATCGACAGCACGCAAAGGGGGACCGGATTGATCCCCAGCTTACGCATTATGCCTCTCTGACCTACCTTTCTGGTCGACTGAGCGCTCGCATGCACGTTTCATGGGTTGACTTAGGCATACGGAGTTCATCCCCAGTCTAAGCATACGGAGTTCATTCCCAGTCTAAGATCGGATCGGACTGAGGGTGGTGGCAGCAGGATCGGTAGCATGCAAGGGGTACTGGCTGAGCGCCCGCATGCCCGTTTCGTGGGTTGGCTTAGGCATAGGGAGCTCATTCCATGTCTATGCCCCAATCAGACCGAGGGTTGTGGTAGCGGGACCGATAGCACACAGAGGGGGATTGGACTGATCCCCGACTTGCGCATTATGCCTTTTCGGCTAGCTCAGTGCCCGCATGCTCGTTTAATGGGTTGACTTATGCATACGGAGTTCATTCCCAGTCTAAGATCGAAACGGATCGAGGGTTGTGGTAGCAGCATCGACAGCACTTAGGGGGACCGGGTCGATCCCCGGCTTGCACTTTCTGCCTCTCCGGCTGGCTGAGCGCCCGCACACTCGTTTCGTGGGTTGGCTTAGGCATATGGAGTTCATTCCATGTCTAAGCATACGAAGCTCATTCCCAGTCTAATATTTTGAGCCACGGTGTACATGCTGGGCTTGGGCATGTGCTGGTGCGGCATTTTTTTCACCCAGGGCGCCATCGTCGAAACATCGCCGGAGCATCGTCGAAGAGCCTAACCGACGGCATTGGGGGTTCCGGCGATTGGGGGGGCCGGGGGGTGTGCGCACATGATGTGTGATGGGTGCTGGTACTTGGCCCTTATATTGGCCCCCTATCCCTCATCAAACCTTGAGAACTCACACCCCCTTAAAGAGAATTTGAGATTTTATAGGTTTCCTGCCAGTAGCCATTAAAGTGTTTGAAATGGGGACACTTTTTCAAACGGTCACAAAATCTTCTCCACTTCGAATTTTTAGCTGAATATTTTTGTGCATGTGAACAAAAATACAAGGATCACCTCTGCCAAATTTGGGGACAAAAATCTTTCTAAAAAAATTTTAAAAAATCTCGAGCCGTAAAAAGTTTCAAAAATCTTGAAAAATAGAAAACGGGTTGTCTTGCCACGAAACTTCACATGAAGGCTTAGGGGACCATTGTATGAATTTATAAGCCATAAAAATGGCATTGGCATGGTAGAAATATGAAGATGTGCTTGAACCCACCTACCACCCGTTCGATCCCCGGCTTACACATCATGCCTTTCTGGTGGGCTGAGCACCCGCATGCTCGTTTCGTGGGTTGACTTAGGCATACAGAGTTCATCCCCAGTCTAAGAATACGGAGTTCATTTTCAGTCTAAGATCGGATCGGATCAAGGGTTGCGACAGCAGGATAGGCAGCACGGAGGGGGACCGGACGGATCCTCGACTTACGCATTCTGCCTCTCCGATCGGTTGGGTGCCCACACACTCGTTTTGTGGGTTAGCTTAGGCATATGAAGTACATTCCATGTCTAAGCCCCAGTCAAACCGAGGGTTATGGCAACAACACCTGTAGCGAGATTGGCAGCATGCAGAGGGAGACCGGGCTGATCCCCGGCTTACGCATTATGACTTTTCGACCGGCCTCTTCGATTGACTGAGCACCCATACGCTCGTTTCGTGGGTTGACTTAGGCATACGGAGTTCATCCCTAGTCTAAGCATACGGAGTTCATTCCCAGTCTAAGATCGAACCGGACCGAGGGTTACTGCAGTAGGATTGGCAGCATGCAGGGGGGACTGGGTCGATCCCCAGCTTGCACATTTTGCCTCTCTTGTCGGCTGACCGCCTGCACGCCCGTTTCGTGGGTTGGCTTAGGAATAGGGAGCTCATTCCATGTCTAAGCCCCAGCCAAACCGAGGGTTGTGGCAGCGGGTCTAGTAGCATACAGAGGGGGAATGGGCTGATCCACGGCTTGCGCATTATGCCTCTTCGGCCTGCTCGATGCCCGCACGCTCGTTTCATGGGTTGACTTATGCACACGGAGTTCATTCCCAGTATAAGATCAGACCGGACCAAGGGTTGTGGCAGTAGGATCGACAGCACGCAGGAGGGGATCGGGTCGATCCCCAGCTTACGCATTCTGCCTCTCCGGTTGGCTGAGCGCCCGTACGCTCGTTTCGTGGGTTGGCTTAGGCATGCGGAGTTCATTCCGTGTCTAAGCATACGGAGCTCATTCCCAGTATAAGATTTTGAGCCATGGTGCACATGCTGGGCTCGGGCATGTGCTACTGCCGTATTTGTTTCACCTGGGGCACCATCATCGGAGCATCATTAGAGCATCACCGGAGAGTCTAACCGACGGTATTGGGGTTTCAGTGATTGGGGGGGCGGGGGGTGTGCGCACATGATGTGCGATGGGTGCTGGTACTTGGCCCTTATATTGGCCCCCTATCCCTCATCAAACCTAGAGAACTCACACCCCCCTTAAAGAGCATTTCAGATTTTATAGGTTTGCTGCCAGTAGCCATTAAAGTGTCTGAAATGGGACACTTTTTTCAAATGGTCACAAAATCTTCTCCACTTCAAATTTTTAGCTGACTTTTTTTGTGCATGCCAACAAAAATAAAAGGATCACCTCTACCAATTTGGGGACAAAACTCTTTCTAAAAAAATAAAAAAAAATCCCGAACTGTAAAAAGTTTCAAAAATCATGAAAAATAGAAAACGGGTCGTCTTGCCACGAAACTTCACATGAAGGCTTAGGGGACCATTGTATGATTTTACAAGCCATAAAAATGGCATGACAGGGCAGAAATATGAAGATGTGCTTGAACCCACCTACCACCTGTTCGATCTCCGACTTGCGCATCTTGCCTCTCTGGTTGGCTGAGCGCCCGCATGCTCGTTTCATAGGTTGACTTAAGCATACGGAGTTCATCCCCAGTCTAAGCATACAGAGTTCATTCCCAGTCTAAGATCAGATCAGATCGAGGTTTGCGGTAGCAGGATGACAGCACGCATTGGGGACTGGGCCGATCCTGGCTTGCGCATTCTGCCTCTCTGGCCGGCTGAGTGCCCGTACGCTCGTTTCATGGGTTGGCTTAGGCATACAAAGCACATTCCATGTCTAAGCCCAGCTAGACCGAGGGTTGTGGTAGCAAGACCGACAACGGGATCGACAGCACGCAGAGGGGGACCGGACTGATCCTCGGCTTGCACATTATGCCTCTCCGTCTGGCTGAGCACCCACACGCTCGTCTCGTGGGTTGACTTAGGCATACGGAGTTCATCCCCGGTCTAAGCACATGGAGTTCATTCCCAGTCTAAGATTGGACCAGACCAAGGGTTGCATCAACAGGATTGGCAGCACGCAAGGGGGACCAGGCCGATCCCTGGCTTGCACATTCTGCCTCTCCAGCCCGTTTAGCGCCCGCACGCCCGTTTCGTGGGTTGGCTTAGGCATAGGGAGCTCATTCCATGTCTAAGCCCCAGCCGGACCAAGGGTTGTGGCAATGGGATCGGCAGCATGCAGAGGGAGATCGGGTCGATCCTCGGCTTGCGCATTATGCCTCTTCGGCCGGTTCAGCGCCCACACGCTCGTTTCATGGGTTGACTTATGCACACGGAGATCATTGCCAGTCTAAGTTCAGACCGGATCGAAGGTTACGGTAGCAGGATCGACAGCACGTAGGGGGGATCGGGTCGATTCCCGGCTTGCGCATTCTAGCACTCCAATTGGCTGAGCGCCCGCACGCTCATTTCGTAGGTTGGCTTAGGCATACGGAGTTCCTTCCATGTCTAACCATACGGCTTGCACATTATGCCTCTCAGACCGGTTGAGCGCCTGCACGCTCGTTTCATGGGTTGACTTAGGCATACGAAGTTCATCCCCAGTCTAAGCATACGGAGTTCATTCCCAGTCTAAGATTAGATCGAATCATGGGTTACGGTAGAAGGATCGACAACACACAGGGGGGAACGGGCCGATCTCCAGCTTGCGCATTCTGCCTCTCCGATCGGTTGAGTGCCCTCACGCAAGCTTTGTGGGTTTTCTTAGGCATACAGAGTACATTCCATGTCTAAGCCCTAGCGGGATTGGCAGCACGCAGAGGGGGACCGAGCTGATCCCCGGCTTGCGCATTATGCTCGCACGCTCGTTTCGTGCGTTGACTTAGGCATACGGAGTACATCCCCAGTCTAAGCATACGGAGTTCATTCCCAGTCTAAGATCGAACCGAATTGAGGGTTGCGGTAGCAGGATCGACGGCACGCAGGGGGGACCAAGTTGATCCCTGGTTTACGCATTCTGCCTCTCTGGTCGTTTGAGCACCTGCACACCCATTTAGTGGGTTGGCTTAGGCATAGGGAGCTCATTCCATGTCTAAGCCCCAGCCGGACCAAGGGTTGTGGTAGCGGGATCGACATCACGCAGAGGAGGATCGGGTCGATCCTCGGCTTGTGCATTATGCCTCTTCAACCGGCTCATCACCCGCATGTTCGTTTCGTGGGTTGACTTATGCATACGGAGTTCATTCCTAGTCTAAGATAGGATCGAATCGAGGGTTACGGTAGCAGGATCGACAGCACTTAGGGGGGGACTGGGTCAATCCCTGGCTTGCACATTCTGCCTCTTTGGCAGACTGAGTGCCCGTAAACTCTTTTCGTGGGTTGGCTTAGGCATATAGAGTTCATTCCATGTCTAAGCATACGGAGCTCATTCCCAGTCTAAGATTTTGAGCCATTGTGCACATGCTGGGCTCTGGCATGTGCTGGTGCTGAATTTTTTTCGCCCGGGGTACCATCATCGGAGCATCGTCGGAGAGCCTAACCGGTGGCATTGGGTGTTTCGACGCTTGGGGGGGCCAGGCGATGTGCGCACATGTTGTGCGATGGGCACTGGTACTTGGCCCTTATATTGGCCCCCTATCCCTCATCAAACCTCGAGAACTAACACCCCTTAAAGAGCATTTGAGATTTTATAGGATTGCTGCCAGTAGCCATTAAAGTGTCTGAAATGGGGACACTTTTTTCAAACGGTCACAAAATCTTCTCCACTTCGAGTTTTTAGCTGAATTGTTTTGTGCATGCCAAAAAAAATGCAAGGATAACCTCTACCAAATTTGGGGACAAAACTCTTTCTAAAAAAATTTAAAAAAATCTCGAACCATAAAAAGTTTCAAAAATCATGAAAAATAGAAAATGGGTTGTCTTGCCATGAAACTTCACATGAAGGCTTAGGGGACCATTGTATGAATTTACAAGCCATAAAAATAGCATTGGCATGGCAAAAATATGAAGATGTGCTTGAACCCACCTACCACCCGTTCGATCTCCGGCTTGCGCATCCTGCCTCTCTGGTCGGCTAAGCGCCCGCACGCTCATTTCGCGGGTTGACTTAAGCATACGGAGGTCATCCCTAGTCTAAGCATACGGAGTTCATTCCCAGTCTAAGATCAAACCGGATCGAGGGTTGTGGAAGCAAGATCATTAGCACGCAAGGGGACTGGGCCGATCCCCGACTTACGCATTTTGCCTCTTCGGCCGGCTGAGCGCCCGTACGCTCATTTCATGGGTTGGCTTAGGCATACGGAGTACATTCCATGTCTAAGCCCCAGTAGGACAGAAGGTTGTGGCAGCAGGACCGACAGCAGGATCGACAGCACGCAAAGGGGGACCGGGCTGATCCCCGGCATGCGCATTATGCCTCTCCGATTGGCCTCTTCGATCGGCTGAGTGCCCGCACGCTCATTTCGTGGGCTGACTTTGGCATACAGAGTTCATCCCTAGTCTAAGCATACAGAGTTCATTCTCAGTCTAGGATCGGACCGGATCGAGGGTTGCGACAGCAGGACCGGCAGCATGCAGGGGGGACTGGGTCGATCCTCGGCTTGCGCATTCTGCCTTTCCAGCCGGTTGAGCACCCACACGCTCGTTTCATGGGTTGGCTTAGGCATACGGAGTACATTCCATGTCTAAGCCCCAGTCGGACCAAGGGTTATGGCGGCAGGACTGACAGCAGGATCGGCAGCACGCAGAGGGGGACCGGGCTGATCCTTGGCTTGCGCATTATGCCTCTCCGGTCGGCCTCTCCGACCGGCTAACCACCTGTACGCTCATTTCGTGGGTTGACTTAGGCATACGAAATTCATCCTAGTCTAAGCATACGGAGTTCATTCCCAGTCTAAGATCGGACTGGACCGAAGGTTGCGACAGCAGGATTGGTAGCACGCAGGGGAGATCGGGCCGATCCTCGGCTTACGCATTCTGCCTCTCCGGACAGCTGAGCACCCGTACGCCCGTTTCATGGGTTGGCTTAGGCATAGAGAGCTCATTCCATGTCTAAGCCCCAGCCAGACTGAGGGTTGTGGTAGTAGGACCGACAGCTCGTAGAGGGGGATCGACCCGATCCCCGGCTTGCGCATTATGCCTCTTCGGTCGGCTCAGTGCCCGCACGTTTATTTCATGGGCTGACTTATGCATACTGAGTTCATTCCCAGTCTAAGATTAGACCAGACCAAGGGTTGCGGCAGCAGGATCGACAGCACACAGGGGGTGACCGGGTTGATACCCGGCTTGCGCATTCTGCCTCTCTGACCAACTGAGCGCCCGTACGCTCGTTTCGTGGGTTGGCTTAGGCATACAGAGTTCATTCCATGTCTAAGCATATGGAGCTCATTCCCAGTCTAAGATTTTAACCCATGGTGCACATGCTGGGCTTGGGCATGTGCTGGTGCTGCATTTTTTTCGCCCAGGGTGCCATCATCGGAGCATTGCCGGAGAGCCTAACCGGCGACATTAGGGGTTCCGGCGATTGGGGGGGCCGGGGGGTGTGCGCACATGATGTGCGATGGGTGCTGGTACTTGGTCCTTATATTGGCCCCCTATCCCTCATCAAACCTCGAGAACTCACACCCCCTTAAAGAGCATTTGAGATTTTATAGGTTTGCTGCTAGTAGCCATTAAAGTGTCTGAAATGGGGACACTTTTTTCAAACGATCACAAAATCTTCTCCACTTGGAGTTTTTAGCTGAAGTTTTTTATGCATGCCAACAAAAATACAAGGATCACCTCTACCAAATTTGGGGATGAAACTCTTTCTAAAAAAATTTAAAAAAATCTCGAACCGCAAAAGGTTTCCAAAATCGTGAAAAATAGAAAATGGGTCGTCTTGCCACGAAACCTCACATGAAGGCTTAGGGGACCATTGTATGAATTTACAAGCCATAAAAATGGCATTGGCATGGCAAAAATATGAAGATGTGCTTGAACCCACCTACCACCCGTTCGATCCCTAGCTTACGCATCCTACCTCTCTGGTCCGCCGAGCGCCCGCACGCTCGTTTCATGGGTTGACTTAGGCATACGGAGTTCATCCCCAGTCTAAGCATACGGAGTTCATTCCCAGTCTAAGATCAGATCAGATCGAGGGTTGCAGTAGCAGGATCGGCATCACCCAGGGTGACCGGGCTAATCCCCGGCTTGTGTGCCTCTCCGGCCGACTGAGCGCCCGTACGCTCGTTACATGGGTTGGCTTAGGCATACGGAGTACATTCCATGTCTAAGCCCCAGCCGGACTGAGGGTTATGGTAGCAGGACCGACAGTGAGATCGGCAGCACGCAGAGGGGGATCTGGCTGATCCCTGACTTGCGCATTATGCCTCTCCAGTCGGCCTCTCCAGTCGACTGAGCGCCCGCACACTTGTTTCGTTGGTTGACTTAGGCATACAGAGTTCATCCCAGTATAAGCATACGGAGTTCATTCCTGGTCTAAGATCAGACTGGACCGAGGGTTGGAGCAGCAGGATCGACAGCACGCAGGGGGGATCGGGCCGATCCTCGGCTTGCTCATTCTGCCTCTCCGGTCGACTGAGCACCTGCACACCTGTTTCGTGGGTTGGCATAGGCGTAGGGAGCTCATTCCATGTCTAAGCCCTAGTCGAATCGAGGGTTTTGGTAGTGGGACTGGCAGCACGTAGAGGGGGACAGGGCTGATCCTTGGCTTGCGTATTATGCCTCTTCGACCGGCCTCTCTAGCCGACTGAGTGCCCGCATGCTCGTTTCATGGGTTGACTTAGGCATACGGAGTTCATCCCCAATCTAAGCAAATGGAGTTCATTCCTAGTCTAAGATCGGCCTGGATCGAGGGTTGCGACAGTAGGATCGACAGAAAATAGGGGGGATCGGGTCGATCCCCGACTTGTTCATTCTGCCTCTCCGACCGGCTGAGCGCCCGCACATCTGTTTCGTTGGCTGGCTTAGGCATAGGGAGCTCATTCCATGTCTAAGCCCCAGCTGGACCGATGGTTATGGCAGCGGGACCGGTAGCACACAGAAGGGGATCGGGTCGGTCCCTGGCTTGCACATTATGCCTCTTCGGTCGGCTCAGTGCCCGCACGCTCATTTCATGGGTTGACTTATGCATGCGGAGTTCATTCCAAGTCTAAGATCGAACCGGACCGAGGGTTGCAGCAGCAAGACAATAGCACACTGGGGGAGACCAGGTCAATCCTCGATTGGTGCATTCTGCCTCTCCGACCGGTTGGGTGCCCGCACGTTCGTTTCGTGGGTTGGCTTAGGCATACGGAGTTCATTCCATGTCTAAGCATATGGAGCTCATTCCCAGTCTAAGATTTTGAGCCACGGTGCACATGCTGGGCTCAGGCATGTGCTGGTGCCGCATTTTTTTTGCCTGGGGCACCATCATCGGAGCATCGTCGGAGAGCCTAACCGGCAGCTTGGGGGTTCCGACGATTAGGGGGGCCGGGGGGTGTGCGCACATGATATGCGATGGGTGCTGGTTCTTAGCCCTTATATTGGCCCCCTATCCCTCATCACACCTTGAGAACTCACACCCCCTTAAAGAGCGTTTGAGATTCTATAGGTTTGCTGCCAGTAGCCATTAAAGTGTCTGAAATAGGGACACTTTTTTCAAACGGTCACAAAATCTTTTCCACTTCGAGTTTTTAGCTGAATTTTTTTTCCATGCCAAAAAAAATACAAGGATCACCTCTACCAAATTTGGATGCAAAACTCTTTCTAAAAAAATTTAGAAAAATGCCGAACCGCAAAAAGATTCAAAAATCGTGAAAAATAGAAAACGGGTCATCTTGCCACGAAACTTCACATGAAGGCTTAGGGGATCGTTGTATGAATTTACAAGCCATAAAAATGGCATTGGCACAGTAGGAATATGAAGATGTGCTTGAACCCACCTACCACCCGTTGGATCCGCGGCTTGCGCATCCTGCCTCTCTGGTCAGCTGAGCGCCCACATGCTCATTTCGTGGGTTGACTTAGGCATACGGAGTTCATCCCCATTCTAAGCATACGGAGTTCATTCCCAGTCTAAGATCGGACCAGATCGAAGGTTGCGGCAGCAGGATTAGCAGCACGCATGGGGGATCAGGTCGATCTTCGGCTTGCACATTCTGCCTCTTCAGTCGACTGAGCGCCTGCACGCTCATTTCATGGGTTTGCTTAGGCATACGGAGTACATTCCATGTCTAAGCCCAAGTCGGACCGAAGGTTGTGGCAGCAGGACCGGTAGCGAGATCGGCAGCACGCAGAGGGGGACCGAGCTAATCCCCGGCTTGCCCATTATGCCTCTTCGACCGACCTCTCCGATCGGCTGAGCACCCGCGCTCTCGTTTCATGGGTTGACATAGGTGTACGGTGTTCATTTCCAGTCTAAGATTGGATTAGATCGAGGGTTGCAGCAGCAGGATCGGCAGCACACAGGGGGGGCCAGGTCGGTCCCTGGCTTGCGCATTCTGCCTTTTCGATCGGCTGAGCACCTGCACATTCGTTTCATGGCTTCGCTTAGGCATAGGGAGCTCATTCCAAGTCTAAGCCCCAGTCGGACCGAGGGTTGTGGCAGCGGGACCGGCAGCACGCAGAGGGGGACCGGGTCGATCCTCGGCTTACGCATTATGCCTCTTTGACCGGCTCAGTGCCCGCACTCTCATTTCGTGGGTTGACTTATGCATATGGAGTTCATTCTCAGTCTAAGATTGGATCGGACTGAGGGTTGCCACAGCAGGATGACAGCACGCAGGGGGAGACCGGGTCGATCCTCGGCTTGTGCATTCTGCCTCTCTGGCTGGTTGAGCGCCCACACATTCGTTTTGTGGGTTGGCTTAGGCATACAGAGTTCATTCCATGTCTAAGCATACAGAGCTCATTCCCAGTCTAAGATTTTGAGCCATGGTGCACATGCTCGGCACGGGCATGTGCTGGTGCGGCATTTTTTTTCTCGGGGCACCATCGTCGGAGCATCGTCGGAGAGCCTAACCAGCGGCATTGGGGGTTCCGGTGATTGGGGGGTCGGGGGGTGTGCGCACATGATGTGCGATGGGTGCTGGTACTTGGCCCTTATATTGGCCCCCTATCCCTCATCAAACCTCGAGAACTCACACCCCCTTAAAAAGCATTTGAGATTTTATAGGTTTGCTGCGAGTAGCCATTAAAGTGTTTGAAATGGGGACACTTTTTTCAAATGGTCACAAAATCTTCTCCACTTCGAGTTTTTAGCTGAATTTTTTTGTGCATGCCAACAAAAATACAAGGATCACCTCTACCAAATTTGGGGACGAAACTCTTTCTAAAAAAATTCAAAATAATCCCAAACGGTAAAAAGTTTTGAAAATCATGAAAAATAGAAAACGGGTTGTCTTGCCATGAAACTTCACATGAAGGCTTAGGGGACCATTGTATGAATTTACAAGCCATAAAAATGGCATTGGCATGGTAGAAATATGAAAATGTGCTTGAACCCACCTACCACCTGTTCGATCCCCGGCTTGCTCATCCTGCCTATCTGGTCGATTGAGCGCTCGCACACTCGTTTCGTGGGTTGACTTAGGCATACGAATTTAATCCCCAGTCTAAGCATACGAAGTTCATTCCCAGTCTAAGATTGGATCGGATCGAGGGTTGCGACAGTAGGATCGACAGCACGCAGGGGAGACCGGGCCGATCCTCAGCTTGCACATTCTGCCTCTTCGGCCAACTGAGTGACTGCACGCTCTTTTTATGGGGTGGCTTAGGCATACGAAGTACATTCCATGTCTAAGCCCCAACCGGACCGAGGGTTGTGGCAACAGGACCGGTAGTGGGATCGACAGCATGTAAAGGAGGACCGAGCTGATCCCCAACTTGCACATTATGCCTCTCCGGTCGGCCTCTCCATCTGACTGAGTGCCCGTACGCTCGTTTCGTGGGTTGACTTAGGCATACGGAGTTCATCCCCAGTCTAAGCATACGGAGTTCATTCTCAGCCTCAGATCAGATCAGACCGAGGGTTGCGACAGCAGGATCGGTAGCACGCAGGGGGGATCGGGCCGATCCCCGACTTGCGCATTCTACCTCTCCGGCTGGCTGAGCCCCCGCACGCCCGTTCCGTGGGTTGGCTTAGGCATAGGGAGCTCATTCCATGTCTAAGCCTCAGTCGGACCGAGGGTTGTGGTAGGGGGACCGACAGCACGCAGAGGGGGACCGGGTCGATCCCTGGTTTGCGCATTATGCCTCTTCGGCCGGCTCAGCACCCGTACGCTCGTTTCGTGGGTTGCCTTATGCAACGAGGTTCATTCCCTATCTAAATTGGACCAGATCGAGGGTCACGGCAGCAGGATCGACAGTACGAAGGGGGGGACCGGGTCGATCCCCGGCTTGCATATTTTGCACCTCCGATCGGTTGAGCGCCCGCACGCTCGTTTTGTCGGTTGGCTAAGGCATACCAAGTTGATTCCATGTCTAAGCATAAAGAGCTCATTCCCAGCCTAAGATTTTGAGCCACAGTGCACATGCTGGGCTCGGGCATGTGCTGGTGCCGTATTTTTTTCACCTGGGGTACCATCGTCAGAGCATCGTCGGAGCATCGTCGGAGCATCACCGGAGCATCGCCGAAGAGCCCAACCGACGGCAATGGGGGTTCTGACGATTGGGGGGGCCGGGGGGTGTGCGCACATGATGTGCGATGGGTGCTGGTACTTGGCCCTTATATTGGCCCCCTATCCCTCATCAAACCTCTAGAACGCACACCCCCTTAAAGAGCATTTGAGATTTTAGAGGTTTGCTGCCAGTAGCCATTAAAGTGTCTGAAATGGGGACACTTTTTTCAAACGGTCAAAAAATCTTCTCCACTTCAATTTTTAGCTGAATTTTTTGTGCATGCCAACAAAAATACAAGGATCACTTCTACCAAATTTGGGGACAAAACTCTTTCTAAAAAAATTAAAAAAAATCTTGAACCACAAAAAGTTTTAAAAATCATGAAAAATAGAAAACGGGTCATCTTGCCACAAAACTTCACATGACGGCTTAGGGGACCATTGTATGAATTTACAAGCCATAAAAATGGCATTGGCATGGCAAAAATATGAAGATGTGCTTGAACCCACCTACCACCCGTTCGATCCCCAGGTTGTGCATCCTGCCTCTCTGGTCGACTGAGTGCCTGCACGCTCGTTTCGTGGGTTGACTTAGGCATACAGAGTTCATCCCCAGTCTAAGCATACGGAGTTCATTCCCAGTCTAAGATCAGATCGGATCGAGGGTTGCGACAGCAGGATCGACAGCACGCAAGGGGGATCGGGCCGAGCCTCGGCTTGCGTATTCTGCCTCTTCAACTGGCTGAATGCCCGCACGCTCATTTCATGGGTTGGCTTAGGCATACGGAGTACATTCCATGTCTAAGCCCCAGCCAGACTGAGGGTTGTAGCAGCAAGACCGGTAGGGATCGACAATACGCAGGGGGGATCGGGTCGATCATCGGCTTGCACATTCTGCCTCTCCGACTGGCTGAGCGCCCGCATGCCTATTTCGTGGGTTGGCTTAGGCATAGGGAGCTCATTCCATGTATTTACCATAGTCGGACCGAGGGTTGTGGCAGCGGGACCAGCCGCTCGCAGAGGGGGACCAGGCCGATCCCCAGCTTGAGCATTATGCCTCTTCGGCCGGCTCAGCACCCGTACGCTTGTTTCGTGGGTTGACTTATGCATACAGAGTTCATTCCCAATCTAAGATCAGACCGGACCGAGGGTTGCGGCAGCAAGATCGAAAGCACGCAGGGGGGACAGGGTCAATCCCTGGCTTGCGCATTCTACCCATCCGACCGGCTGAGCGCCAGCACGCTCGTTTTATGGGTTGGCTTAGGCATACGGAGTTAATTGCACATCTAAGCATACGGAGCTCATTCCCAATCTAAGATTTTGAGCCATGGTGCACAAGCTGGGCTCGAGCATGTGTTGGTACCCCATTTTTTTCGCCCGAGGCACCATCGTCGGAGAGCCTAATCGACGGAATTAGAGGTTCCGACGATTGAGGGAGCCAGGGGGTGTGTGCACATGATGTGTGATTGGTGCTCTACTGGCCCTTATATTGGCCCCCTATCCCTCATCAAACCTCGAGAACTCACACCCCCTTAAAGAGCATTTGAGATTTTATAGGTTTGCTGCCAGAAGCCATTAAAGTGTCTGAAATGGGGACACGTTTTTCAAACGGTCACAAAATCTTCTCCACTTTGAGTTTTTAGCTGAATTGTTTAATGCAAGCCAATAAAAACACAAGGATCACCTCTACCAAAATTGGGGACAAAACACTTTCTAAAAAAATTTTAAAAAATCCAGAACCGCAAAAAGTTTTGAAATTTGTGAAAAATAGAAAACGGGTCATCTTGCCACGAAACTTCACATGAAGGCTTAGGGGACCATTGTATGAATTTACAAGCCATAAAAATTTCATTGGCATGACAAAAATATGAAGATGTGCTTGAACCCACCTACCACCCGTTCGATCCTTGGCTTGCGCATCCCACCTCTCTAGTCGGCAGAGCGCCCGCACGCTCGTTTTGTGGGTTGACTTAGGCATACGGAGTTCAACCCCAGTCTAAGCATACGGAGTTCATTCCCAGTCTAAGATCGAACCAAATCGAGGGTTACGGTAGTAGGATCGACAGCACGCAAGGGGGATCAGGCCAATCCCCAGCTTGCACATTCTGCCTCTCCAACCGACTGAGCGCCCGCACGCTCGTTTTATGGGTTGCCTTAGGCATACGGAGTACATTCCACGTCTAAGCCCCAGCCGAACCAAGGGTTATGGCAGTAGGACCGACAGTGAGATAGACAGCACGCAGAGGTGGACTGAGCTGATCCCCAACTTGCGCATTATGCCTCTTCGACCGACCTCTCCGGCTGGCTGAGCGCCCGTACACCCATTTCGTGGGTTGACTTAGGCTTACAGAGTTCATTTCCAGTCTAAGATCGGATCGGATTGAGGGTTGCAACAACAGGATCGGCAGCACGCAGGGGGGATCGGGCCGATCCCCGGCTTGCACATTCTTGCCTCTCCGACCGTTGAGCGCCGCACGCGTCATTTCATGGTTGGCTTAGGCATAAGATACATTCCACGTTCTAAGCCCCAAGTCGGACTCGAGGTTATGGCAGCAGGACTGACAGTGGGATGACAGCACGAGAGGGACTGGGTTGATGCCCGGCTTGGATATTGCCTCTCCGATTCGTTGACGCCCGCGCGCTTCATTTCATGGGTTGACTTTGGCATACGGAGTTTCATCCCTAGTCTAAGGATATGGAGTTCATTCCCAGTCTAAGATCGGGCTGGACTGAGGGCTGCGGTAGCAGGATCGGTAAGACGTAGGGGGGATCGAGCCGATCCCCGGCTTGCGCATTCTGCCTCTCCGGCAAGCTGAGCACCCGCACGCTCATTTCGTGGGTTAGTTTTGGCATAGGGAGCTCATTCCATGTCTAAGCCCCGGCCGGACTGAGGGTTGTGGCAGCGAGACTGGTAGCACGTAGAGGGGGATCGGGCTGATCGTCGGCTTGGGCATTATGCCCCTTCGGCCGGCTCAGCGCCCACACGTTCGTTTCGTGGTTTGACTTATGCATACGTAGTTGATTCCTAGTCTAAGATCGGACCGAACTGAGGGTTGCAGCAGTAGGATCGATAGCACACAGGGGGGATCGGGTCGATCCCCGACTTGCGCATTCTGCCTCTCCGGCCGGCTGAGCGCCCGCACGCTCGTTTCGTGGGTTGGCTTAGGCATATGGAGTTCATTCCATGTCTAAGCATACGGAGCTCATTCCCAATCTAAGATTTTGAGCCACGGTGCACATGCTGGGCTCGGGCATGTGCTGGTGCCACAATTTTTTTGCCTGAGGCACCATCGCCGGAGCGTCGCCGGAGAGCCTAACCAGCGGCATTAGGGGTTCCGACGATTGGGGGGGCCGGGGGGTGTGCGCACATGATGTGCGGTGGGTGCTGGTACTTGGCCCTTATATTGGCCCCCTATCCCTCATCAAACCTCGACAACTCACACCCCTTTAAAGAGCATTTGAGATTTTATAGGTTTGCTGCCAATAGCCCTTAAAGTGTCTGAATTGGGGACACTTTTTTGAAACGGTCACAAAATCTTCTCCACTTCGAGTTTTTAGCTGAATTTTTTTATACAAGCAAAAAAAAAAAATACAAGGATCACCACTACCAAATTTGGGGACAAAACTCTTTCTAAAAAAATTTAAAAAAATCTTGAACGGCAAAAATTTTTGAAAATTGTGAAAAAAAAAAACGGGTCATCTTGCCACGAAACTTCACATGAAGGCTTAGGGGACCATTGTATGAATTTATAAGCCATAAAAATGGCATTGGCATGGCTGAAATATGAAGATGTGCTTGAACCCACCTACCACCCGTTCGATCCTCGGCTTACGAATCCTACCTCTCTAGTCGGCTGAGCACCTGAATGCTCATTTCGTGGGTTGACTTAGGCATACGGAGTTCATCCCTAGTCTAAGCATATGTTCATTCTCAGTCTAAGATTAGACTAGATCTTATGCATACAGAGTTCAATCCCAGTCTAAGATCAGACCAGACCGAGAGTTGTGGCTACAGGATCGACAGCACGCATGGGGGTCTGGGTCGATCCCCGGCTTGTGCATTCTGCCTCTCCAGCCGACTGAGCGTCTGCACGTTCATTTCGTGGGTTGGCTTAGGCATACGAAGTTCATTCCATGTCTAAGCATATGGAGCTCATTCCCAATCTAAGATTTTGAGCCACTGTGCACATGCGGGCTCAGGCATGTGCTGGTACGACATTTTTTTCGCCCAGGGCACCATTGCCGGAGAGCTTAATCGGTAGCATTAGGGGTTCCGACGATTGGGGGGCCAGGGGGCGTGCACACATGATGTGCAATGGGTGCTGGTACTTGGCCCTTATATTGGCCCCCTATCCCTCATCAAACCTCGAGAACTCACACCCCGTAAAGAGCATTTGAGATTTTATAGGTTTGCTGCCAGTAGCCATTAAAGTGTTTGAAATGGGGACACTTTTTTCAAACGGTCAAAAATCTTCTCCACATCGAGTTTTTAGCTAAATTTTTTTTGTGCATGCCAACAAAATTCAAGGATCACCTCTACCAAATTTGGGGACAAAGCCCTTACTAAAAAAATTTTAAAAAATCTCGAACCGTAAAAAGTTTCAAAAATCGTGAAAAATAAAAAACGGGTCGTCTTGCCATGAAACTTCACATGAAGGCTTAGGGGACCATTGTATGAATTTACAAGCCATAAAAATGGCATTGGCATGGCAGAAAATATGAAGATGTGCTTGAACCCACCTACCACCCATTCGATCCTCGACTTACGAATCCTGCCTCTCTAGTCGGTTGAGCGCCTGAATGCTCATTTCGTGGGTTGACTTAGGCATACGGAGTTCATCCCTAGTCTAAGCATATGCTCATTCTCAGTCTAAGATTAGATCGGATCAAGGGTTACGATAGTAGGATCGACAGCATGCAGGAGGGATCGGGCCGATCCCCGACTTGCACATTCTGCCTCTCCGGTCGGCTGAGCGCTCGTACGCTCGTTTCATGGGTTGGCTTAGGCATATAGAGTACATTCCATGTCTAAGCCCCAACCGGACTGAGGTTTGTGGCAGCAGGATCGGCAGTGGGATCGGCAGCACGTAAAGAGGGATCGGGCTAATCCTCGGCTTACGTATTATGCCTCTCCGACCGGCCTTTTCGATCGGCTGAGCACCCGCATGCTCGTTTCATGGGTTGACTTAGGCATACTGAGTACATCCCCAGTCGAAGCATACGGAGTTCATTCGCAATCTAAGATCAGACCAGATCGAGGGTTGCGATAGCAGGATCGGTAGCATACAGGGGGGACCGAGCCATTCCCCAGCTTACGTGTTCTGCCGCTCCGGCCGACTGAGCACCCGCACGCCCGTTTCATGGGTTGGCTTAGGCATAGGGAGCTCATTCCATGTCTAAGCCCCAGCCAGACCGAGGGTTGTGGCAGCGGGACCGGCAGCACGCTGTGGGGGACCGGTAGCACGCTGAGGGGGACCGGGCTGATCCCAGGCTTGCACATTATGCCTCTTCGGCCGGCTCAATGCCCACGCGCTCGTTTCATGGGTTGACTTATGCATACAGAGTTCATTCCCAGTCTAAGATTGGACCGGACCGAGGGTTGTGGCAGCAGGATCGACAGCACGCAGGGGGTCCGGGTCGATCCCCAGGTTGCGCATTTTACCTGTCCAGTCGGCTGAACGCTCGCACGCTCGTTTCATGGGTTGGCTTAGAGATACAGAGTTCATTCCATGTCTAAGCATACGGAGCTCATTCCCAATCTAAGCTTTCGAGCCACTGTGCACATGCTGGGCTCGGGCATGTGCTGGTACCACATTATTTTCACCTGGGGCACCATCGCCGGAGCATCGCTAAAGAGCCTAATCGGCGGCATTAGGGGTTCCGGTGATTGGGGGGGCCAGGGGGCGTGCACACATGATGTGCAATGGGTGCTGGTACTTGGCCCTTATATTGGCCCCCTATCCCTCATGAAACCTCAAGAACTCACACACCCTTAAAGAGCATTTGAGATTTTATAGGTTTGCTGCCAGTAGCCATTAAGATGTCTAAAATGGGGACACTTTTTTTTTCAACCGGTTACAAAATCTTCTCCACTTCAAGTTTTTAGCTGAATTTTTTGGTGCATGCCAACAAAAATACAGGGATCACCTCTACCAAATTTGGGTACAAAACTCTTTCTAAAAAAATTTAAAAAAATCCAAAACCGTAAAAAGTTTCTAAAATCGTGAAAAATAGAAAACGGGTCGTCTTGCCACGAAACTTCACATGAAGGCTTCGGGGACCATTGTATGAATTTACAAGCCATAAAAATGGCATTGGCATGGCAGAAATATGAAGATGTGCTTGAACCCACCTACCACCCGTTCAATCCCCAACTTGCGCATCCTGCCTCTCTAGCCGGTTAAGCACCCGCACGCTCGTTTCGTTGGTTGACTTAGGCATACGGAGTTCATCCCTAGTCTAAGCATACGGAGTTCATTCCCAGTCTAAGATCGGACCGGATCGAGGGTTGCGACAGTAGGATTGATAGCACGTAGGAGGGATCGGGTCGATCCTTGGCTTGCATATTCTGCCTTTTCGGTTGGCTGAGCGCCCACACGCTCGTTTCGTGGGTTGCCTTAGGCATACGGAGTACATTCCACGTCTAAGCCCTAGCCAGACCGAGGGTTGTGACAGTAGGATCGGTAGCGGGATCGACAGCACGCAGAGGGGGACTGAGTAGATCCTCGGCTTGCGCATTATGCCTCTTCGGTCAGCCACTCCGATCGACTGAGCACCCATACTCTCGTTTCATGGGTTGACTTAGGCATACAGAGTTTATCCCCAGTCTAAGCATACGGAGTGCATTCCCAGTCTAAGATCGGACTGGATCGAGGGTTGCGGCAGCAGGATCGGTAGCAGGCAAGGGGGACCGGACCGATCCCCAGCTTGTGCATTCTGCCTCTCCGGTCGGCTGAGCTCCCGCACACTCATTTCGTGGGTTGGCTTAGGCATAGGGAGTACATTCCATGTCTATGCCCCAGCCAGACTGAGGGTTGTGGTAGCAGGACCGGTAGCGGGATCGGTAGCATGCAGAGGCGGATCGGGCTGATCCTCGGCTTGCGCATTATGACACTCCGACCGGCTGAACGCCCGTATGCTCGTTTTATGGGTTGACTTAGGCATACGAAGTTCATCCCCAGTCTAAGCATACGGAGTTCATTCCCAGTCTAAGATCGGATCGAACTGAGGGTTGTGACAGTAGGATCGGCAACAAGATCCCCGACTTGCGCATTATGCCTCTTCGGTCTACCTCTCCGGTCGACTGAACGCCCGCATGCTCGTTTCGCGGGTTGACTTAGGCATACAAAGTTCATCCCCAGTCTAAGCATACGGAGTTCATTCCCAGTTTAAGATCGGATCGGATCGAGGGTTGCGGCAGCAGGATTGGTAGCACGTAGGGGGGATCGGGCCGATCCCCGGCTTGCGCATTCTGCCTCTCCAGTCGGTTGAATGTCTGCATGCCCGTTTCATGGGTTGGCTTAGGCATAGGGAGCTCATTTCGTGTCTATGCCCCAGTCGGACCGCGGTTGTGGCAACGAGACTGGCAGCACGTAGAGGGGGACCGGGCTGATCCCTGGCTTACGCATTATGCCCTTTCTGCTAGCTTAGCGCCTGCACGCTCGTTTCGTGGGTTGACTTATGCATACGGAGTTCATTCCAAGTCTAAGATTGGATTGTACCGAGGGTTGCGGCAGCGGGATCGATAGCACACAGGGGGGACCGGGTCCATCCCTGGCTTGTGCATTCTACCTCTCCGATAGGCTGAGCACCCGCACGCTTGTTTCGTTGGTTGGCTTAGGCATACGGAGTTCATTCCATGTCTAATCATACGGAGCTCATTCCCAATCTAAGATTTTGAGCCACGGTGCACATGCTGGGCTCGGGCATAAGCTGGTGCCGCATTTTTTTTGCCCAGGGCACCATCGTCGGAGCATCGTCGGAGAGCTTAACGGGCGGCATTGGGGGTTCCGGCGATTTGGAGGGGCCGGGGGGTGTGCGCACATGATGTGCAATGGGTGCTGGTACTTGGCCCTTATATTGGCCCCCTATCCCTCATCAAACCTCGAGAACTCACACACCCTTAAAGAGCATTTGAGATTTTATAGGTTTGCTGCCAGTAGCCATTAAAGTGTCTGAAATGGGGACACTTTTTTCAAATGGTCACAAAATCTTCTCCACTTCGAGTTTCTAGCTGAATTTTTTTATGCATGCCAATAAAAATACAGGGATCACCTCTACCAAATTTGGGGACAAAACACTTTCTAAAAAAATTTAAAAAAATCCCGAACCATAAAAAGTTTTAAAAATCATGAAAAATAGAAAACGGGTCATCTTGCCACGAAACTTCACTTGAAGGCTTAGGGGACCATTGTTTGAATTTATAAGCCACAAAACTTCACAGGAAGACAGCGGGATCGACAGCCTGCAGAGGGGGACCGGGCTGATCCCCGACTTACGCATTATGCCTCTCCAACTGGTCGCTCCGGCTGGCTGAGTGCCCGCACGCTCGTTTCATTGGTTGACTTAGGCATATGGAGTTCATCCCCAGTCTAAGCAAACGGAGTTCATTCCCAGTCTAAGATTGAACCGGATCGAGAGTTGTGACAGCAGGATCAGTAGCATGCAGGGGGGACCGGGCCGATCCCCGGCTTGCGCATTCTGCCTCTCCGATCGGTTGAGTGCCCGCACACTCATTTTGTGGGTTGGCTTAGGCATACGGAGTACATTCCACGTCTAAGCCCCAGCCAGACTGAGGGTTGTGGCAGTAGGGCCGACAGCAGGATCGGCAGCACGCAGAGGGGGGCCGAGCTGATCCCCGGCTTACGCCTTATGCCTCTCCGGCTGGTCGCCCACACGTTCGTTTCGTGGGTTGACTTAGGCATACGGAGTTCATCCCCAGTCTAAGCATACGGAGTTCATTCCCAGTCTAAGATTAGACCGAACCAAGGGGTGCGACAGCAGGATCGACAGCACATAGGGGGGATCGAGTCGATCCCCGGCTTACGCATTCTGCCTCTCCGATCGGTTGAGCGCCCGCACGCTCGTTTCATGGGTTGGCTTAGGCATATAGAGTTCATTCCATGTCTAAGCGTACGGAGCTCATTCCCAATCTAAGATTTTGAGCCACGGTGCACATGCCGAGCTTGCGCATGTGCTGGTGCCACATTTTTTTTGCCCGGGTAACCATCGTCGGAGCATCGCGGGAGCATCACCGGAGAGCCTAACCGACGGCATTGAGGTTTCCGACAATTAGGGGGGCCGGGGGGTGTGCGCACATGATGTGCAATGGGTACTGTTACTTGGCCCTTATATTGGCCCCCTATCTCTCATCAAACCTCGAGAACTCACACACCCTAAAGAGCATTTGAGATTTTATAGGTTTGCTGCCAGTAGCCATTAAAGGGTCTGAAATGGGGACATTTTTTTCAAACGGTCACAAAATCTTTTCCACTTCGGGTTTTTAGTTGAATTTTTTTGTGCATGCCAACAAAAATACAGGGATCACCTCTACCAGTTTTGGCAGGGTAGAAATATGAAGATGTGCTTCAACCCACCTACTACTCGTTCGATCCTCGGCTTACGCATCCTGCCTCTTTGGTCGACTGAGCGCCCGTACGCTCGTTTGGTAGGTTGACTTAGGCATACGTAGTTCATCCACAGTCTAAGCATACGGAGTTCATTCCCAGTCTAAGATCAGACCGGATCGAGGGTTGCGGCACTAGGATCGGTAGCACGTAAGGGGGATCGAGTCGATCCCCGGCTTACATATTCTGCCTCTCCGACCAACTGAGCACCCGCACGCTCGGTTTATGGGTTGGCTGAGGCATACGAAGTACATTCCACGTCTAAGCCCCAGCCGGACCGACGGTTGTGGCTCCAAGATAGACAGCGGGATCGGCAGCACACAGAAAGGGACCGAGTTGATTCTCGACTTGCGTATTATGCCTCTCCGACTGGCCTCTTCGATCGGTTGAGCGCCCACACACTCGTTTTGTGGGTTGACTTAGGCATACGGAGTTCATCCGCAGTCTAACCATACAGAGTTCATTCCTATTCTAAGATCAAACCGGACCGAAGGTTGCAGCAGTAGGATCGACAGCACGCAGAGGGGACCGGGCCAATCCCTGGCTTACGCATTCTGCCTCTCCGACCGGCTGAGCTCCCGCACGACTTTTTTGTGGGTTGGCTTAGGCATAGGGAGCTCATTCCATGACTAAGCCCCAGCCGGACCGAGGGTTGTGGCAGCGTGACCGACAGCATGTAGAGGGGGACCGAGCCGATCCCCGACTTGCACATTATGCCTCTTCAACTGGCTCAGCGCCCGTACGCTCGTTTCGTGGGTTGACTTATGCATACGGAGTTCATTGCCAGTCTAAGATCGGACCGGACCGAGGGTTGTGGTAGCAAGATTGACAGCACACAGGGGGGACAGGGTCGATCCCCGGCTTGCGCATTCTGCCTCTCCGGCCAGCTAAGCGCCCGCACGCTCATTTCATGGGTTGGCTTAGGCATACGGAGTTGATTCCATGTCTAGGCATACGGAGCTCATTCCCAATCTAAGATTTTGAGCCACAGTGCACATGCTAGGCTCGGGCATGTGCTGGTCCTGCATTTTTTTCACCCGAGGCACCATCGTCAGAGCATCGTCAGAGAGCCTAATTGGCAGCATTGGGGGTTCCGACGATTGGTGGGGCCGGGGGGTGTGCGCACATATGTGCGATGGGTGCTGGTACTTGGCCTTTATATTGGCCCCCTATCCCCCATCAAACCTCGAGAACTCACACCCCCTTAAAGAGCATTTGAGATTTTATAGGTTTGCTGCCAGTAGCCATTAAAGTGTTTGAAATGGGGACACTTTTTTCAAACGGTCACAAAATGTTCTCCACTTCGAGTTTTTAGCTGAAATTTTTTATGCATGCCAAAAAAAATACAAGGATCACCTCTACCAAATTTGGGGACAAAAATCTTTCTAAAAAAATTTAAAATAATCCCGAACCATAAAAAGTTTCAAAATTTGTGAAAAATAGAAAACAGGTCGTCTTGCCAGGAAGCTTCACATGAAGGGTTAGGGGACCATTGTATGAATTTACAAGCCATAAAAATGGCATTGGCATGGCAGAAATATGAAGATGTACTTGAACCCACCTACCACCCGTTCGATCCCCGGCATGCGCATCCTGCCTCTCTGGTCGGCTGAGCCCCTGTACGCTCATTTTGTGAGTTGACTTAGGCATACGGAGTTCATCCCCAGTCTAAGCATACGGAGTTCATTCCCAGTCTAAGATCGGACCAGATCGAGAGTTGCGACAGTAGGATCAACAGCACGCACGGGGTACCAGGCCGATCCCTGGCTTGTGCATTCTGCCTCTCCGGTCGGCTAACCGCCCGCACGCTCGTTTCATGGGTTGGCTTAGGCATACGGAGTACATTCCACATCTAAACCCTAGTCGGACCGACGGTTGTGGTAGTAGGACCGGCAGCAGGATCGGTAGCACGCAGAGGGGGACCGGGCTGAACGCCAGTCTAAGCATACGGAGTTCATCCCTAGTCTAAGATCATACCGGATCGAGGGTTGCGGCTGCAGGATCGACAGCACACATGGGGGGATCGGGTCGATCCCCGGCTTGCGCATTCTGCCTCTCCGATCGACTGAACGCCAACACGCTCGTTTCGTGGGTTGGCTTAGGAATACGGAGTTCATTCCATGTCTAACCATACGGAGCTCATTCCCAATCTATGATTTTGAGCCACGGTGCACATGCTGGGCTCGGGCATGTGATGGTGCTGCATTTTTTTTGCCCAGGTCACCATCGTCGGAGCATCACCGGAGCATCACCGGAGAGCCTAACCGACTGCATTAGGGGTTTCCGACGATTAGGGGGGCCGGGGGTGTGCACACATGATGTGCGAAGGGTGCTGGTACTTGGCCCTTATATTGGCCCCCTATCCCTCATCAAACCTCGAGAACTCACACCACCTTAAAGAGCATTTGAGATTTTATAGGTTTACTACCAGTAGCCATTAAAGTGTCTGAAATGGGGACACTTTTTTCAAACGGTCACAAAATCTTCTCCACTTCAAGTTTTTAGTTGAATTTTTTTGTGCATGCCAACAAAAATACAAGGATCACCTCTACCAAATTTGGGGACAAAACTCTTTTAAAAAATTTAAAAAAATCTTGAACCGTAAAAAGTTTTGAAAATCATGAAAAATAGAAAACTAGTCATCTTGCCATGAAACTTCACATCACGGTTTAGGGGCCGATTGTATGAATTTACAAGCCATAAAAATGGCATTGGCACGACAGAAATATGAAGATGTGCTTGAACCCACCTACCACCCGTTCGATCCCCGGCTTACGCATCCTGCCTCTCTGGTCGGTTGAGCGCCCGCACGCTCATTTCGTGGGTTGACTTAGGCATACAGAGTTCATCCCCAGTCTAAGCATACGGAGCTCATTCCTAGTCTAAGATCAGACCAGATCGAGGGTTACGACAGTAGGATCGACAGCTCGCAGGGGGGACTGGGTCGATCCCTGGCTTGCGCATTTTACCTCTCCAACTGGCTGAGCACCTGCACGCTCATTTTATGGGTTGGCTTAGGCATACGGAGCTCATTCCGTGTCTAAGCATACGGACCTCATTCCCAATCTAAGATTTTGAGCCATGGTGCACATGCTAGGCTCGAGCATGTGCTGGTGCCGCATTTTTTTTGCCCAGGGCACCATCGTCGAAGCATCGCCGGAGAGCCTAACCAACGGCATTGGGGGTTCCGACGATTGGGGGGCTGGGGGGTGTGCGCACATGATGTGCGATGGGTGCTGGTACTTGGCCCTTATAATGGCCCCCTATCCCTCATCAAACCTTGAGAATTCACACCCCCTTCAAGAGCATTTGAGATTTTATAGGTTTGCTGCCAGTAGCCATTAAAGTGTCTGAAATGGGGACACTTTTTTCAAATGGTCCCAAAATCTTCTCCACTTCGAGTTTTTAGCTGAATTTTTTGTGCATGCCAACAAAAATACAAGGATCTCCTCTACCAAATTGGGGGACAAAACTCTTTCTAAAAAAATTTAAAAAAATCCCAAACCGTAAAAAGTTTTGAAAATCATGAAAAATAGAAAACAGGTCGTCTTGCCATGAAACTTCACATGAAGGCTTAGGGGACCATTGTATGAAGTTACAAGCCATAAAAATGGCATTGGCATGGCAAAAATATGAAGATGTGCTTGAACCCACCTACCACCCGTTCGATCCCCAACTTGCGCAGCCTGTGTCTCTGGTCGGCTGACTGCCCGCAAGCTCGTTTCATGGGTTGACTTAGGCATACGGAGTTCATCCCCAATCTAAGCATACAAAGTTCATTCCCAGTCTAAGATCGAACTAGATCGAGGGTTGTGTTAGCAGGATCGACAACATGCAGGGGGGACCGGGCCGATCCTCGGGTTGCGCATTCTGCGTCTCTGACCGACTGAGCGCCCGCACGCCCGTTTCGTGGGTTGGCTTAGGCATAGGGAGGTCATTCCATGGCTAAGCCCCAGCCGAACTGAGGGTTGTGGCAGCCGGATCGGTAGCATGTAGAGGGGGATCGGGCTGATCCCCGGCTTGCGCATTATGCCTCTTCGGTCAGCTCAATGCCCGTACGCTTGTTTCGTGGGTTGATTTATGCATACGGAGTTCATTCCCAGTCTAAGATCGGACCGGACAGAGGGTTATGGCAGCAGAATCGACAGCACGTAGGGGGGATCGAGTCGATCCCCGATTTGCGCATTTTGCCTCTCTGGCCGGCTGAGCGCCTGCACGTTCATTTCGTGGGTTGGCTTAGGCATACAGAGTTCATTCCATGTCTAAGCATACGGAGCTCATTCCCAGTCTAAGATTTTGAGCCACGGTGCACATGCTGGGCTCGGGCATGTGCTGGTGCCGCATTGTTTTCGCTCGGGGCACCATCGTCGGAGCATCGTCGGAGAGCCTAACCGGCGGCATGGGGGGTTCCGACGATTGGGGGGCTGGGGGGTGTGCGCACATGATGTGCGATGGGTACTGGTACTTGGCCCTTATATTGGCCCCCTATCCCTCATCAAACCTCGAGAACTCACACCCCCTTAAAGAGCATTTGAGATTTTATAGGTTTGCTGCCAGTCGCCATTATAGTGTCTGAAATGGGGACACTTTTTTCAAACGGTCACAAAATCTTCTCCACTTCGAGTTTTTAATTGTATTTTTTTATGCAGGCCAAAAAAAATACAAGGATCACCTCTACCAAATTTTTTGGCAAAACTCTTTCTAAAAAAATTAAAAAAAAATCCTGAACCGTAAAATATTTTTCAAATTGTGAAAAATAGAAAATGGGTCGTCTTGCCATGAAACTTCACATGAAGGCTTAGGGGACCATTGTATGAATTTACAAGCCATAAAAATGGCATTGGCATGGCAGAAATATGAAGATGTGCTTGAACCCACCTACCAGCCATTCGATCCCCGGCTTGCGTATCCTGCCTCTCTGGTCGGCTGAGCGTCAGCACGCTTGTTTCGTGGGTTGACTTAGGCATACGGAGTTCATCCCTAGTCTAAGCATACGGAGTTCATTCCCAGTCTAAGATCAGACTGAATCGATGGTTGTGGCAGCAGGATCAACAGCACGTAAGGGGGATCGGGCTGATCCTTGGCTTACGCATTCTGCCTCTCCGATCGGCTAAGTGCCCGCACGCTCATTTCGTGGGTTGGCTTAGGCATACGGAGTATTCCATGTCTAAGCCTCAGCCAGACTGAGGGTTGTAGTAGCAGGATCGACAGCGAGATCGGTAGCACGCAGAGGGGGACCGGATTGATCCCCGACTTACGCATTATGCCTCTCCGGTCGGTTGAGCGCCCGCACGCTCATTTCATGGGTTGATTTAGGCATACAGAGTTCATCACTAGTCTAAGCATACGGAGTTCATTCCCAGTCTAAGATCAGACCAAACTGAGGGTTACGGCAGTAGGATCGACAGCACGTAGGGGGGACCGGGCCAATCCCCGGCTTGCTCATTCTGCCTCTCTGACCGACTGAGCGCCCGTATGCCCGTTTCATGGGTTGGCTTAGGCATACGGAGTATTCCATGTCAAAGCCCCAGTCGGACCGAGGGTTGTGGCAGCGGGACCGGTAGCGGGATCGACAGCACGCAGATAGGGACCGGGTTGAACCCCGGCTTGCGTATTATGCCTCTCCGGCCGGTTGAGCGCCTGCACACTTGTTTCGTGGGTTGACTTAGGCATACGGAGTTCATCCCCAGTCTAAGCATACGGAGTTCATTTCCAGTTTAAGATCAGACCGGATCGAGGGTTGCGGTTGCAGATCGACAGCACGCAAGGGGGATCGGGCCAGTCTTCGGCTTACGCATTCTGCCTCTCCGGCCCGCTGAGCGCCCGCATGCTCATTTCGTGGATTGGCTTAGGCATATGGAGTATTCCATGTCTAAGCCCCAGCTGTATCGAGGGTTGTGGCAGCAGGATCGGCAGCGGGATCGACAGCACGTAGAGAGGGATCGGGTTGATCCCCGGCTTGTGCATTATGCCTCTCCGGCCGATTGAGCGTCGCACACTCGTTTCATGGGTTGACTTAGGCATACGGAGTTCATCCCCAATCTAAGCATACAGAGTTCATTCCCAGTCTAAAATTGGATCGGATTGAGGGTTGCGGTAGCAGGATCGATAGCACGTAAGGGGGATCGAGCCGATCCCTGGCTTGTGCATTCTGCCTATCTGGCCAGCTGAGCACCCTCACGCTCATTTCGTGGTTTGGCTTAGGCATATGGAGTATTCCATGTCTAAGACCCAGTCGGATCGAGGGTTGTGGTAGCAGGACTGGCAGCGGGATCGGCAGCACGCAGAGGGGGACCAAGTTGATCCCCGACTTACGCATTATGCCTCTCCAGCCGGTTGAGCACCCGTACGCTCGTTTCATGGGTTGACTTAGGCGTACAGACTTCATCCCTAGTCTAAGCATATGGAGTTCATTCCCAGTCTAAGATCGGTCCGGACCGAGGGTTGCAGCAACAGGATCGACAGCACGCAGGGGGGACCAGGCCAATCCCTGACTTGCACATTCTACCTCTCCAACCAGCTGAGTGCTCGCACGCCTGTTTCGTGGGTTGGCTTAGGCATAGGGAGCTCATTCCATGTCTAAGCCCCAGCCAAACTGAGGGTTGTGGTAGCGAGATTGGCAGCACGCAGAGGGGGACCGGGCCGATCCCTGGCTTGCGTATTATGCCTCTTCGGCCGGCTCAGTGCCCGCACGCTCATTTTGTGGGTTGACTTATGCATACGAAGTTTATTCCCAGTCTAAGATCAGACCGGACCGAGCCTGGTCGATCCCTGACTTGTGCATTCTGCCTCTCTGGCCGGCTGAGCGCCCGCACGATCGTTTCGTGGGTTAGCTTAGGCATACGGAGTTCATTCTATGTTTAAGCATACAGAGCTCATTCCCAATCTAAGATATTGAGCCACGGCGCACATGCTGTGCTCAAGCATGTGCTGGTGCCATATTTTTTTCGCTCGGGGCACCATCGCCGGAGCATCGCCGGAGAGCCTAACCGGCGGCATTGGGGGTTCCGACGATTGGGGGGCCGGGGGGTGTGCGCACATGATGTGCGATGGGTGCTGGTACTTGGCCCTTTTATTGGCCCCCTATCCCTCATCAAACCTTGAGAACTGACACCCCCTTAAAGAGCATTTGAGATTTTATAGGTTTGCTGCCAGTAGCCATTAAAGTGTCTGAAATGGGGACACTTTTTTCAAATGGTCCCAAAATCTTCTCCACTTCGATTTTTTAGCTGAATTTTTTTGTGCATGCCAAGAAAAATACAAGGATCACCTCTACCAAATTTGGGGACAAAAATCTTTCTAAATAAATTTAAAAAAATCCCGAACCGTAAAAAGTTTCAAAAATTGTGAAAATTAGAAAACGGGTTGACTTGCAACGAAACTTTACATGAAGGCTTAGGGGACCATTGTATGAATTTACAAGCCATAAAAATGGCATTGGCATGGCAGAAATATGAAGATGTGCTTGAACCCACCTACCTCCTGTTCGATCCCCGGCTTACGTATCCTGCCTCTCTGGTCGACTGAGCGCCCGCATGCTCGTTTCGTCGGTTGACTTAGGCATACAAAGTTCATCCCTCAGTCTAAGCATACGGAGTTGATTCCCAGTCTAAGATCGGACCGGATCGAGGGTTGCGGTAGCAGGATTGGCAGCACGTAGGGGGGACCAGGTCGATCCCCGGCTTGCGTATTTGCCTCTCCGGCCGGCTGAGCGCCCGTAAGCTTGTTTCATGGGTTGGCTTAGGCATACGGAGTACGTTCCACATCTAAGCCCTAGCCAAACTGAGGGTTGTGGTAGCAAGACTGGCAACGAGATTGGTAGCATGCAGAGGGGGATCGGGCTGACCCCCGGCTTGCGCATTATGCCTCTCCAGCCGGCTGAGTGCCTGCACGCTCGTTTCATGGGTTGACTTAGGCATACGGAGTTCATCCCAGTCTAAGCATATGGAGTTCATTCCGAGTCTAAGATCATATTGGACCGAGAGTTGCGGTAGCTGGATCGACAGCACGCAGGGGGGACCGGGCCAATCCCCGACTTGCACATTCTACCTCTCCGATCGGCTGAGCGCCCGTACGCCCGTTTCGTGTGTTGGCTTAGGCATAGGGGGCTCATTCCATGTCTAATCCCCTACTGGACCGAGGGTTATGGCAGCGGGACCAGCAGCACGCAGGGGGGATCGGGTTGATCCCCGACTCGCACATTATGCCTCTTCGGTCGGCTCAGCGCCCGCACACTTGTTTCATGGGTTGACTTATCCGTACAGAGTTAATTCCTAGTCTAAGATCGGACCGGATTGAGGGTTGTGGCAGCAAGATCGACAGCACGCAAGGGAGGACCGGGTCGGTCCCCGGTTTGCGCATTCTGCCTGTCCAGCCGGCTGAGCGCCCGTACGCTCATTTCGTGGGTTGGCTTAGGCATACGGATTTCATTCCATGTCTAAGCATACGGAGCTCATTCCCAATCTAAGATTTTGAGCCATGGTGCACATGCTGGGCTCGGGCATGTGCTGGTGCCGTATTTTTTTTGCCCGGGGCACCATCGTCGGAGGATTGCCAGAGAGCCTAACCGGCGGCATTGGGGGTTCCAGCGATTGGGGGGGCCAGGGGGTGTGCGCTCATGATGTGCGATGGGTGCTGGTACTTGGCCCTTATATTGGCCGCCTATCCCTCATCAAACCTCGAGAACTCACACCCCCTTAAAGAGCATTTGTGATTTTATAAGTTTGCTGCCAGTAGCCATTATAGTGTCTGAAATGGGAACACTTTTTTCAAGTGGTCACAAAATCTTCTCCACTTCAAGTTTGTAGCTGAATTTTTTTTGTGTATGCCAACAAAAATACAAGGATCACCTCTACCAAATTTGGGGACAAAACTCTTTCTAAAAAAATTTAAAATAATCCCGAACTGTAAAAAGTTTCAAAAATCATGAAAAATTGAAAACGGGTCGTCTTGCCATGAAACTTCACATGAAGGTTAGGGGACCATTGTATGAATTTGCAAGCCATAAAAATGGCATAGGCATGGCAGAAATATGAAGATGTGCTTGAACCTACCTACCACCCGTTCGATCCCTGGCTTGCGCATCCTGCCTCTCTGGTCGGCTGAGCGCCCGCACGCTCGTTTCTTGGGTTGGCTTAGGCATACGGAGTTCACCCCCAGTCTAAGCATACGGAGTTCATTCCCAGCCTAAGATCGGACTGGATAGAGGGTTGCGACAGCAAGATCAGCAGCATGCAGGGGGGATCGGACCGATCCCCGACTTGCGTATTCTACCTCTCCGATCGGCAGAGCGCCCGCACGCTCGTTTCGTGGGTTGGTTTAGGCATACAGAGTACATTACATGTCTAAGCCCCAGCCAGATCGAGGGTTGTGGTAGCAGGACCGACAGCGGGATCGACAGCACACAGAGGGGGATCAGGTTGATCCCTGGCTTACGCATTATGCCTCTCTGACTGGCTGAGCACCCGCACGCTCGTTTAATGGGTTGACTTTGCCATAGGGAGCTAATTCCATGTCTAAGCCCTAGCCGGACCGAGGGTTGTGGCAGCAGGACTGATAGCACGCAGAGGGGGATCGGGTCGATCCCCGACTTGCGCATGATGCCTTTTCGGCCGGCTCAGTGCTTGCATGCTCATTTCTTGGGTTGACTTATATGGATAAGGAGTTAATTCCCAGTCTAAGATTGGACTAGATCGAGGGTTGCGGCAGCAGATGAACGTAGGCCAGGCGTCCCGTTGCGCTCTGCCGTCCAGTGCTTGAGCGCCGGTTTTTGGCTTAGGCCTACGATGCTTGTTAAGAATATCGGCTCATTCCATGTAAGTTTGGCCACAGGACCCATTGGCGGCTATTTCATGATTGGAAACTCGCATCTGTTTATTGCGGGAACACTTTGTATGCCAAGTCATCCTAGGTAACCGGGCAGGTGCGTTTCGGCGATAGGTGGTCGGAGAGGATTGCGCACATGTGATGATGGTGCTGTACTTGCATTTATGGGCCTCCTATCCCCACAACCCTTGAGAATCCTCCCCTAAAGAGCTTTGAGATTTTATAGTTTGCCTATAGCCATAGGTCTTTGAATGGGACACTTTTCGCGGTCACAAATCTTCTCCATGTCTAAGCCCCAACTGAATCGAGGGTTGTGGTAGCGAGATCGGTAGCATGTAGAGGGGGACCAAGCTGATCCCTGACTTATGCATTGTGCCTATCCGACTGGCCTCTTCGACCTGTTGAATGCCCGCATGCTCGTTTCGTGGGTTGACTTCGGCATACGGAGTTCATCCCCAGTCTAAGCATACGGAGTTCATTTCCAGTCTAACATCAAACCAGACTGAGGGTTGCGACAGCAGGATTGACAGCACGTAAGGGGGACCGAGCTGATCCTCGGCTTGTGCATTCTACCTCTTCAGCCGGCTGAGCGCCCGCACACCCATTTCATGGGTAAGCTTAGGCATAGGGAGCTCATTCCATGTCTAAGCCCCAACCGGATCGAGGGTTGTGGCAGCGGACCGGCAGCACGCAGAGGGGGACCGGGTCGATCCTCGGCTTGCGCATTATGCCTCTTCGACCGGCTCAGCGCCCGCACGCTCATTTCGTTGGTTGACGTATGCATATGGAGTTCATTCCCAGTCTAAAATCAGACCAGACCGAGGGTTGTGGCAGCAGATCGACAGCATGTAGGGGGGATCGGGTCGATCCTCGACTTGCGCATTCTGCCTCTCTGACCGGTTGAGCGCCCGCACGCTCATTTCATGGGTTGGCTTAGGCATACGAAGTTCATTCCATGTCTAAGCATATGGAGCTCTTTCCCAATCTAAGATTTTGAGCCACGGTGCACATTCTGGGCCTGAGCATGTGCTGGTGCCGCATTTTTTTTGCCCGGGGCACCATCGCCAGAGCATCGTCGGAGCATCACCAGAGAGCCTAACCGACCGCATTAGGGGTTCCGACGATTGGGGGGCCGGGGGGTGTACGCACATGATGTGCGATGGGTGCTGGTACTTGGCCCTTATATTGGCCCCCTATCCCTTATCAAACCTCGAGAACTCACACCCCCTTAAAACGCATTTGAGATTTTATAGGTTTGCTGCCAGTAGCCATTAAAGTGTCTGAAATGGGGACAGTTTTTTCAAAGGATCACAAAATCTTCTCCACTTCGAGTTTTTAGCTAAATGTTTTTGTGCATGCCAACAAAAATACAAGAATCACCTATACCAAATTTGGGGACAAAACTCTTTCTAAAAAAATCTCGAACCGTAAAAAGTTTCAAAAATCGTGAAAAATAGAAAACGGGTCGTCTTGCCACGAAACTTCACAGGAAGGCTTAGGGGTCCATTGTATGAATTTACAAGCCATAAAAATGGCATTGGCATGGTAGAAATATGAAGATGTGCTTGAACCCACCTACCACACGCTCGATCCCCGGCTTTCGCATCCTGCCTCGCTGGTCGGCTAAGCGCCCATACGCTCGTTTC
Source organism: Durio zibethinus (assembly GCF_002303985.1). Next base: position 26,130,902 of record NW_019167826.1, on the reverse strand, counting down.
GTGGGTTAACTTAGGCATACGGAGTTCACCCCTGATCTAAGCATGCAGAGTTCATTCCCAGTCTAAGATCGGACTGGATCGAGGGTTGCAGTAGCAGGATCGACAGCACGCAGGGGGGATCGAGCCGATCCTCGACTTACGCATTTGCCTCTCTGGCCGGCTGAGCACCCGCACGCTTATTTCATGGGTTGGCTTAGGCATACGGAGTACATTTCACGTCTAAGCCCCAACCGGATTGAGGGTTGTGGCAGTAGGACCGACAGTGGGATCGATAGCACATAGAGGGGGATCAGGCTGATCCCCGGCTTGCACATTATGCCTCTTCGACCAGCCTCTCCGGTCGACTGAGCGCCCGCACGCTCGTTTCATGGGTTGACTTAGGCATACAGAGTTCATCCCCAGTCTAAGCATACGAAGTTCATTCCCAATCTAAGATCAGATCGGATCGAGGGTTGCAGCAACAGGATCGACAGCACATAGGGAGGACTGGGTCAATCCCCGACTTGCGCATTCTGCCTCTCCGACCGACTGAGCGCCTGCACGCTCGTTTCGTGAGTTGGCTTAGGCATACGGAGTACATTCCACGTCTAAGCCCCAGTCGGACTGAGGGTTATGGTAGTAGGACCGGCAACGGGATCGACAGCACGTAGAGGGGGACCAGGCTAATCTCCGACTTGCGCATTATGCCTCTCTGACCGGCCTCTCCGACCGGCTGAGCACCCGCACGCTCGTTTCATGGGTTGACTTAGGCATACGAAGTTCATCCCCAGTCTAAGCATACGAAGTTCATTCCTATTCTAAGATCGGACCGGACCGAGGGTTGTGGCAGCAGGATCGGTAGCACGTATGGGAGACTTGGCCAATCCCCGGCTTGCGCATTCTGCCTCTCCGACTGGCTGAGCGCCTGTACGCCCGTTTCGTGGGTTGGCTTAGGCATAGGGAGCTCATTCCTGAGCTGGACCGAGGGCTGTGGCAGCGGGACCGGCAGCACGCAAAGGGGGACCGGGCCGATCCTCGGCTCGCGCATTATGCCTCTTCGGTCGGCTCAACGCCCGCACGCTCGTTTCATGGGTTGACTTATGCATATAGAGTTCATTCCCAGTCTAAGATCGGACCAGACTGAGGGTTTCGGTAGTAGGATTGACAGCACGTAAGGGGGATTGGGTTGATCCCTGACTTGCGCATTTTGCCTCTCCGGCCGGTTGAGCGCCCGCACGCTCATTTCATGTGTTGGCTTAGGCATACGGAGTTCATTCCATGTCTAAGCATACGGAGCTCATTCCCAATCTAAGATTTTGAGCCACAGTGCACATGTTGGGCTCGGGCATGTGCTGGTGCCGCATTTTTTTCACCCGGGGCACCATCGCTGGAGCATCGTCGGAGAGCCTAACCGACGACATTAGGGGTTCCGGCGATTGGGGGACCGGGGGGTGTACGCACATGATGTGCGATGGGTGCTGGTACTTGGCCCTTATTTTGGCCCCCTATCCCTCGTCAAACCTCAAGAACTCACACCCCCTTCAAGCACATTTGAGATTTTATAGGTTTGCTACTAGTAGCCATTAAAGTGTCCGAAATGGGGGCACTTTTTTCAAAGGATCACAAAATCTTCTCCACTTCGAGTTTTTAACTGAATTTTTTGTGCATGCCAAAAAAAATACAAGGATCATCTCTACCAAATTTGGGGACAAAACTCTTACTAAAAAAATTTAAAAAAATCCCGAACCTCAAAAAGTTTCAAAAATCGTGAAAAATAGAAAATGGGTCGTCTTGCCACGAAACTTCACATGAAGGCTTAGGGGACCGTTGTATGAATTTACAAGCCATAAAAATGGCATTGGCATGGCAGAAATATGAAGATGTGCTTGAACCCACCTACCACCCGTTCGATCCTCGGCTTGCGCTTCCTGCCTCTCTGGTCGACTGAGCACCCGCACTTTCATTTTGTGGGTTGACTTAAGAATACGGAGTTCATCCCCAGTCTAAGCATACGGAGTTCATTCCCAGTCTAAGATCAGACTAGATCGAGGGTTGTGACAGCAGGATCAGTAGCACACAGGGGGGATCGAGGCGATCCCCGGCTTGCGCATTCTGCCTCTTCGGTCGGCTGAGCGGCCGCACGCTCGTTTTGTGGGTTGGCTTAGGCATAGGGAGTAAATTCCACATCTAAGCCCTAGCAGGACCGACAGCGGGATCGACAGCACGCAGAGGAGGACCGGGCTGATCCTCGACTTGCGCATTATGCCTCTCCGATCGGCTGAGCGTCCACACACTCGTTTCATGGGTTGACTTAGGCATACGGAGTTCATCCCTAATCTAAGCATACAGAGTTCATTCCCATTATAGGATCAGACCGGATCTAGGGTTACGACAGCAAGATCGATAACACACAGGAGGGACCGGGCCAATCCCCGGTTTGTATATTCTGCCTCTCCAGTCGACTGGGCACCCGCCCACCCGTTTCGTGGGTTGGCTTAGACATAGGGAGCTCATTCCATGTCTAAGCCCCAGCCAGACCGAGGGTTGTGGCAGTGGGACTGGGAGCACGCGAGGGGCACCAGGTCGATCCTTGGCTTGCGCATTATGCCTCTTCGACTGGCTCAACGCCCGCACGCTCATTTCGTTGGTTGACTTATGCATACGAAGTTCATTCCCAGTCTAAGATCGGACCGGACTAGGGGTTGCGGTAGTAGGATCGACAGCATGTAGGGGGGATCGGGTCGATCCCCAGCTTGCGCATTCTGCCTCTCCGGTCGGCTGAGCGCCCGCACGCTCGTTTCGTGGGTTGGCTTAGGCATACAGAGTTCATTCCATGTCTAAGCGTACAAAGCTCATTCCCAATCAAGATTTTGAGCGACGGTGCACATGATGGGCTCAGGCATGTGCTGGTGCCGTATTTTTTTCGCCTGGGGCACCATCGTCGGAGCATCGTCAGAAAGCTTAACCGACGACATTGGGGGGGCCGGGGGGTGTGCGCACATGATGTGTGATGGGTGCTGGTACTTGGCCCTTATTTTGCCCCTTTATCCCTCATCAAACCTCGAGAACTCACACCCCCTTAAAGAGCATTTGAGATTTTATAGGTTTGCTTCCAGTAGCCATTAAAGTGTCTAAAATGGGGACACTTTTTTCAAATGGTCACAAAATCTTCTCCACTTCGAGTTTTTAGCTGAATGTTTTTGTGCATGCCAACAAAAATACAAGGATCACCTCTACCAAATTTGGGGACAAAACACTTTTTAAAAAAATTTAAAAAAATCCCGAACCGTAAAAAGTTTGGAAAATCATGAAAAATAGAAAATGGGTCGTCTTGCCACTAAACTTCACACGAAGGCTTAAGGGACCATTGTATGAATTTACAAGCCATAAAAATGGCATTGGCATGGTAGAAATATGAATATGTGCTTGAACTCACCTACCACCCTTTCGATCCCCGGCTTGCGCATCCTACCTCTCTCGTCGACTGAGCACCCGCACGCTCTTTTCGTGGGTTGACTTAGGCATACGGAGTTCATACCCAGTCTAAGCATACGGAGTTCAATCCCAGTCTAAGATCGGATCGGATCGAGGGTTACAGCAACAGGATCGGTAGCACGCAGGGGGGATCGGACCAATCTTCGGCTTGCCCATTCTGCCTCTCCGACCGGCTGAGCGCCCGCACGCTCATTTCATTGGTTGGCTTAGGCATACGGAGTACATTCCATGTCAAAGCCCCAGTCGGACAGAGGGTTGTGGCAGCAAGATCGGAAGCACGTAGAGGGGGATCGGGCTGATCCCCGGCTTGCTCATTATGCCTCTCCAGCCGACCTCTCTGGTCGACTGAAGGCCCGCACGCTCGTTTCATGGGTTGACTTAGGCATACAGAGTTCATCCCCAGTCTAAGCATACGGAGTTCATTCCCAGTCTAAGATAAGATCGGATCGAGGGTTGCGGCAGCAGGATTGACAGCACGCAGGGGGGACCAAGCCGATCCCTGGCTTATGCATTCTGCCTCTTCGGTCGGCTGAGCACCCGCACCCTTGTTTCGTGGGCTGGCTCAGGCATACAGAGTACATTCCACGTCTAAACCCTAGCCAAACCGAGGGTTGTGGTAGCAGGATCGGTAGCACGCAGAGGGGGATAGGGCTGATCCCTAGCTTGCGCATTATGCCTCTTCGAGTGGCCTCTCCGATCTGCTGAGCGCTTACACGCTCGTTTCGTGGGTTGACTTAGCCATACGGAGTTCATCCCCAGTCTAAGCATATGGAGCTCATTTCCAGTCTAAGATCAGGTCAGACCGAAGGTTGCGGCAACAGGATCGGCAGCACGCAGGGGGGACCGAGCTGATCCTAGCTTACGCATTCTGCCTCTCCGATCGGCTGAGCGCCTGCACGCCCGTTTCGTGGGTTGGCTTAGGCATAGGGAGCTCATTCCATGTCTAAGCCCCAGTCGAACTGAGGGTTGTGGCAGTGAAATCGACAGCACACAGAGGGGGATCGGGCCGATCCCTGGCTTGCGCACTATGACTTTTCGGCCGGCTCAGCGCCCACACGCTCATTTCATGGGTTGAATTATGCTTACGAAGTTCATTCCCAGTCTAAGATCAGACCAGATCGAGGGTTAAGACAGTAGGATCGACAGCACGTAGGGGGGATCGGGTTGATCCCTGACTTGCGCATTCTGCCTCTCTGACCGGCTGAGTGCCCGCACGCTCATTTTGTGGGTTGGCTAAGGCATACGGAGTTCATTCCATGTCTAAGCATACGGAGCTGATTCCCAATCTAAGATTTTGAGTCATGGTGCACATGCTGGGCTCGGGCATGTGCTGGTCCCGCATTTTTTTCGCTCAGGGCACCATCGTCGGAGCATCGTCGGAGAGCCTAACGGACGGCATTGGGGGTTCCGACGATTGGGGGGGTCGGGGGTGTGCGCACATGATGTGCGATGGGTGCTGGTACATGGCCCTTATATTGGCCCCCTATCCCTCATCAAACCTCGAGAACTCACACCCCCTTAAAGAGGATTTGAGATTTTATAGGTTTGCTGCTAGTAGCTATTAAAGTGTCTGAAATGGTGACACTTTTTTCAAATAGTCACAAAATCTTCTCCACTTCGAGTTTTTAGCTGAAATTTTTTGTGTGTGCCAACAAAAATACAAGGATCACCTTTACCAAATTTGGGGACAAAACTCTTTCTAAAAGAATTTAAAAAAATCTTGAACCGTAAAAACGTTTGAAATCGTTGAAAAATAAAAATGGGTCGTCTTCCCACGAAACTTCACATGAAGCTAGACTCATTGTATGAATTTACAAAGCCATAAAAAATTGCATCAATGGCATGGCAGAAATATGAAGATATGCTTGAACCCACCTACCACCCGTTCGATCCCCGGCTTGCGCATCCTACCTCTCTGGTCGGTTGAGCGCGCGTTCGCTCAGGCCACATTTTTTTCGCCTGGGGCACCATCGCCGGAGCATCGTCGAAGAACCTAACCGACGGCATTGGGGGTTCCGACGATTGGGGGGCCGGGGGGTGTGCGCACATGATGTGCAATGGGTGCTGGTACCTGGCCCTTATATTGGCCCCCTATCCCTCATCAAACCTCGAGAACTCACACCCCCTTAAAGAGGATTTGAGATTTTATAGGTTTGCTGCCAGTAGCCATTAAAGTGTCTAAAATGGGGACACTTTTTTCAAATGGTCACAAAATCTTCTCCACTTCGAGTTTTTAGCTGAATTTTTTTGTGCATGCCAACAAAAATACATGGGTACAAAACTGTTTCTAAAAAAATTTTAAAAAAATACCAAACCGTAAAAGGTTTCTGAAATCATGAAAAATAGAAAATGGGTCATCTTGCCATGAAACTTAACATGAAGGCTTAGGGGACCATTGTATGAATTTACAAGCCATAAAAATGGCATTGGCATGGCAAGAACATGAAGATGTGCTTGAACCGACCTACCACCCGTTCGATCCCCGGCTTACGCATCCTGCCTCTTTGGTCGGCTGAGCGCCCGGACGCTTGTTTCGTGGGTTGACTTAGGCATACGATGTTCATCCCCAGTCTAAGCATATAGAGTTCATTCCTAGTCTAAGATCAGACCGAATCGAGGGCTACGACAGCAGGATCAATAGCACATAGGGGGGACCGGGCTGATCCTCGGTTTGCGCATTCTACCTCTCTGACCGGCTGAGTGCCCGCACGCTCGTTTCATTTGTTGGCTTAGGCATATGGAGTACATTCCACATCTAAGCCCTAGCTGGATCAAGGGTTGTGGTAGTAGGACCGACAGCGGGATCGACAGCATGCAGAGGGGGATCAGGCTGATCCTCGACTTACGCATTATGCCTTTCCGACCAGCCTCCCCAGTCGACTGAGCACTCGCACACTCATTTCATGGGTTGACTTCGGCGTACGAAGTTCATCCCTAGCCTAAGCATATGAAGTTCATTCCCAGTCTAAGATCGAACCGGATCGAGGGTTGCGGTAGCAGGATCGATAGCACGTAGGGGGGACCGAGCTGATCCCTGACTTACGCATTCTGCCTCTCCAGCCGACTGAGCGCCCGCATGCTCGTTTCGTGGGTTGGCTTAGGCATATGGAGTATATTCCACGTCTAACCCCCAATCGAAATGAGGGTTGTGGTGGCAGGACCGACAGTGGGATCGGCAGCATGCGTAGGGGGACAGGGCTGATCCCCGGTTTGCGCATTATGCCTCTTCGGCCGGTTGAGTGCCCGTACACTCGTTTCGTGGGTTGACTTAGGCATACGGAGTTCATCCCTAGTCTAAGCATACGAAGTTCATTCCCGATCTAAGATCGGATCGAACTGAGGCTTGCAATAGCAGGATCGGTAGCACAAAGGGGGGACCGAGCCGACTCCGGCTTGCGCATTCTGCCTCTCCGACCAGCTGAGCGCTCGCACGCCCGTTTCATGGGTTGGCTTAGGCATAGGGAGCTCATTCCATGTCTAGGCCAATAGCTGGACCGAGGGTTGTGGCAGCGAGACCGGCAGCACGCAGAAGGGGACCAGGTCGATCCTCGACTTGCGCATTATGCCTCTTCGATCAGCTTAGCGCCCGCACGCTTGTTTCATGGGTTGACTTATGCATACGAAGTTCATTCCCAGTCTAAGATCAGACCAAACTGAGGGTTACGGTAGTAGGCTCGACAGCACGTAAGGGGGATCGGGTCGATCCCCAGCTTGCGCATTCCGCCTCTTCGGCCAGCTGATCGCCCGCACTCTCGTTTCATGGGTTCGCTTAGGCATACGGAGTTCATTCCATGTCTAAGCATATGGAGCTCATTCCCAATCTAAGATTTTGAGCCACGGTGCACATGCTGGGCTCGGGCATGTGCTGGTGCTGCATTTTTTTCGCTCAGGGGCACCATCGTCGGAGAGCCTAACCGACGGCATTGAGGGTTCCGGTAATTGGGGGGCCGAGGGTGTGCGAACATGATGTGCGATGGGTGCTGGAACTTGGCCCTTATATTGGCCCCCTATCTCTCATCAAACCTCAAGAACTCGCGCCCCCTTAAAGAGCATTTGAGATTTTATAGGTTTACTGCCAGTAGCCATTAAAGTGTCTGAAATGGGGACACTTTTTTCAAACGGTCACAAATCTTCTCCACTTCGAGTTTTTAGCTGAATTGTTTTGTGCATGCCAACAAAAATACAAGGATCACCTCTACAAAATTCAGGGACAAAAATCTTTCTAAAAAAATTTTAAAAAATCCCGAACCGTAAAAAGTTTTAAAAATCGTGAAAAATAGAAAACGGGTCGTCTTGCCACGAAACTTCAAATGAAGGCTTAGGTGACCATTGTATGAATTTACAAGCAATAAAAATGGCATTGGCACGGCAGAAAGATGAAGATGTGCTTGAACCCACCAACCACCCGTTCGATCCCCGACTTACGCATCCTGCCTCTCTGGTCGGCTCAGCACCCGCACGCTCGTTTGACTTAGGCATATGGAGTTCATCCCTAGTCTAAGCATACAGAGTTCATTCCCAGTCTAAGATCAAACCGGATCGAGGGTTGCGATAGCAGGATCGACAACACACAAGGGGGACCGGGCCGATCCCCGACTTCTCCATTCTGCCTCTCTGGCCGACTGAACGCCCGCATGCTCGTTTTACGGGTTGGCTTAGGCATACGGAGTACATTCCATGTCTAGGCCCCAGTCGGACCGAGGGTTGTGGTAGTAGGAGTGGTAGCGGGATCGGCAGCACGCAGAAGGGGACTGGGCTGATCTCCAGCTTGTGCATTATGCCTCTCCAGCCGGCCTCTCCGGTCGAATGAGTGCTCGCACGCTCGTTTCATGTGTTGACTTAGGCATACGGAGTTCGTCCCCAGTCTAAGCATACGGAGTTCATTCCCAGTCTAAGATCGGATCGGATCGAGGGTTACGGTAGTAACATCGACAGCACGCAGGAGGGACCGAGCTGATCCTCGGCTTGCGCATTCTGCCTCTCCGATCGGCTGAGCGCCCGCACGCTCATTTCGTTGGTTGGCTTAGGCATACGGAGTACATTCCACGTCTAAGCCCCAGCTGGACGGTAGGGGGGACCAGGCTGATCTTCGACTTGTGCATTATGCCTCTCCGGTCGGCTGAGCGCCCGTACGCTCGTTTCGTGGGTTGACTTAGGCATACGGAATTCATCCCCAGTCTAAGCATACGGAGTTCATTCCCAATATAAGATCTGATCGGATCGAGGGTTGCAGCAGTAGGATCGACAGCACGTAGGGGGGACTGGGCTGATCCCCGGCTTACGCATTCTACCTCTTCAACCGAATGAGCGCCCGCACGCTCGTTTCATGGGTTGGCTTAGGCATACGAAGTACATTCCATGTCTAAGCCCCATTCGAACCGAGGGTTGTGGTAGCAGGACTGGCAGCGGGATCGGTAGCTCGCAGAGGGGGATCGGGCTGATCCTCAGCTTGTGCATTGTGCCTCTCCGATCAGCCTCTTTGACCGGTTGAACGCACACACGCTCATTTTGTGGGTTGACTTTGGTATAGCAGTTCATCCCCAGTCTAAGCATACGGAGTTCATTCCCAGTCTAAGATCAGATTGGATCGAGGGTTGCGATAGCAGGATCGACAGCACGTAGGGGGGACCGAGCCGATCCTCGGCTTACGCATTCTACCTCTCTGACTGGTTGAGCGCCCGCACGCCCGTTTCATGGGTTGGCTTAGGCATAGGGAGCTCATTCCATGTCTAAGCCCCAGCCAAACCGAGGGTTGTGGCAGTGGGACTGGCAACACGCGAGGGGGACCGGGTCGATCCCCGACTTGCGCATTATGCCTCTTTGGTCGGCTCAGTGCCCGCACGCTTGTTTAATGGGTTGACTTATGCATACGGAGTTTATTCCCATTCTAAGATCAGAGCAGACCGAGGGTTATGGCAGCAGGATTGATAGCATGCAGGGGGGATTGGGTCGATCCCTGACTTGTGCATTCTGCCACTCCGACCGGCTAAACGCCCGTACGCTCGTTTTGTGGGTTGGCTTAGGCATACGGAGTTCATTCCATGTCTAAGCATATGGAGCTCATTCCCAGTCTAATATTTTGAGCCATAGTGCACATGCTGGGCTCGGGCATGAGCTGGTGCCGCATTTTTTTTGCCCGGCGCACCATCACCGGCACCGGAGCATCGCCGGAGAGCCTAACCGGCGGCATTAGGGGTTCCGGTGATTGGGGGGTCGGGGGGTGTCTGCATGTGATGTGCGATGGGTGCTGGTACTTGGCCCTTATATTGGCCCCCTATCCCTCATCAAACCTCAAGAACTCACACCCCCTTAAAGAGCATTTGAGATTTTATAAGTTTGCTGCCAGTAGCCATTAAAGTGTCTAAAATAGGGACACTTTTTTCAAACGATCACAAAATCTTCTCCACTTCGAGTTTTTAGCTAAATTTTTTCTGCATGCCAACAAAAATACAAGGATCACCTCTACCAAATTTGGGGGGAAAAATTTATCTAAAAAAATTTTAAAAAATCCCAAACTGTAAAAAGTTTCAAAAATCATGAAAAATAGAAAATGGGTCGTCTTGCCACGAAACTTCACATGAATGCTTGGGGGACCATTGTATGAATTTACAAGCCATAAAAATGGCATTGGCACGATAGAAATATGAAGATGTGCTTGAACCCACCTACCACCCATTCGATCCCCGGCTTGCGCATCCTGCCTCTTTGCTCAGCTGAACGCCCGCATGCTCGTTTCGTGGGTTGACTTAGGCATATGGAGTTCATCCCCAGTCTAAGAATACGGAGTTCATTCCTAGTCTAAGATCAGATCGGATCGAGGTTATGGTAGCAGGATCGATAGCACGTAGGGGGGATCGGGCCGATCCTCGACTTAGCATTCTACCTCTCCGGTCGGCTGAGTGCCCGCACGCTTGTTTCATTGGTTGGCTTAGGCATACGGAGTACATTCCACGTCTAAGCCCCAGTTAGACCGAGGGTTGTGCCAGTAGGACTGGCAGTGGGATCGGCAGCACGAAGAGGGGGACCGTGCTGATCCCCTGCTTGAGTATTATGCCTCTCCAGTCGGCCTCTCTGGTCGACTGAGCGCCCGCACGCTCATTTCATGGGTTGACTTAGGCACACAGAGTTCATCCCCAGTCTAAGCATACGGAGTTCATTCCCAGGCTAAAATCAAGCCGGATTGAGGGTTGCGATCGCAGGATCGGTAGCACGTAGGGGGGGACTGGGCCGATCCCTGGCTTGCGCATTATGCCTCTCCGATCGGCTGAGCGCCCGTACACTCATTTCGTGGGTTGGCTTAGGCATACGGAGTACATTCCATGTCTAAGCCCCAACTGTACCGAGGGTTGTGGCAACAGTACTGGCAGCGGGATCGACAACACGCAGAAGGGGATCGAATTGATCCTCGGCTTGCACATTATACCTCTTCAATCGACCTCTTCGATCGGTTGAGCATCCGTACACTCGTTTTGTGGGTTGACTTAGGCATAGGAGTTCATCCCTAGTTTAAGCATACGGAGTTCATTCCCAGTCTAAGATTGGATCGGACCGAGGGTTACGGCAGCAGGATTGATAGCACGCAGGGGGACCGGGCCGATCCTCAACTTGCGTATTCTGCCTCTCCGGTGGACTGAGCGTCCGTACGCCTGTTTCATGGGTTGGCTTAGGCATAAGGAGCTCATTCCATGTCTAAGCCCCAGCCAGACCGAGGGTAGTCGTAGCAGGACCGACAGCATGCAGAGGTGGATCGAGCCGATCCTCTACTTGCGCATTATGCCTCTTCGACTGGCTCAGTGCCCCCACGCTCCTTTCATGGGTTGACTTATGCATACGGAGTTCATTCCCAGTGTAAGATCAGACCGGACCGAGGGTTGCGGCAGCAAGATCGACAGCACGTAGGGGGACCGGGTTGGATCCCTGACTTGCGCATTCTACCTCTCCGGCCGGCTAAGCACCCGTACGCTTATTTCATGGGTTGGCTTAAGCATACAGAGCTCATTCCCAATCTAACATTTTGAGCCATAGTGCACATGTTGGGCTCGGGCATGTGCTCGTGCCGCATGTTTTTCACCCAGGGTGCCATCACCGGAGCATCCTCGGAGCATCACCGGAGAGCCTAACTGGCGGCATTGGGAGTTCCAACGATTGGGGGGCCGGAGGGTGTGCGCATATGATGTGCGATGGGTGCTGGTACTTGGCCCTTATATTGGCCCCCTATCCCTCATCAAACCTCAAGAACTCACACCCCCTTAAAGAGCATTTGAGATTTTATAGGTTTGTTGCCAGTAGCCATTAAAGTGTCTGAAATGGGGACACTTTTTTCAAACGGTCACAAAATCTTCTCCACTTCGAGTTTTTAACTCAATTTTTGTGTGCATGCCAACAAAAATACAAGGATCACCTCTACCAAATTTGGGGACATAACTCTTTCTAAAAAAATTCAAAAAAATCCCAAACCGTAAAAAGTTTCAAAAATAATGAAAAATAGAAAACGGGTCGTCTTGCCATGAAGTTCACATGAAGGCTTAGGGGACCATTGTATGAATTTAGAAGCCATAAAAATGGCATTGGCATGGGAGAAATATGAGACTGTGCTTGAACCCACCTAAAAATGGCATTGGCATGATAGAAATATAAAGATGCGCTTGAACCCACCTACCACCCATTCAATCCCTGGCTTGCGCATCTTACCTCTCTGGTCGGCTGAGCGCCCGCACACTTGTTTCGTGGGTTGACTTAGGCATATGGAGTTCATCCCCAGTCTAAGCATACGAAGTTCATTCCCAGACTAAGATCGGATCGGTACCAAAGGTTACGGCAGCAGGATCGACAGCACACAGAGGCGACCAGATCGATCTCTGGCTTACGCATCTGCCCTCCCCGACCGGCTAAGCGCCCGCACGCTCATTTCATGGGTTGGCTTAGGCATACAGAGTACATTCCACGTCTAAGCTCCAGTCGAATCGAGGGTTGTGGCAGCAGGACCGATAGCGGGATCGACAGCACGTAGAGGGGGACCAGGCTGATCTATGACTTGTGCATTACGCCTCTCCAGCTGCCCTTTCTGGCTGGCTGAGTGCCTGCACGCTTGTTTCATGAGTTTACTTAGGCATACGCAGTTTATCCCCATTCTAAGCATACGGAGTTCATTCCCAGTCTAAGATCAAATCGGATCAAGGGTTGCGCATTCTGCCTTTCCGACCGGCTGAGCGCCCGCACGCCAGTTTCATGGGTTGGCTTAGGCATAGTGAGCTCATTCCATGTCTAAGCCCTAGTCGGACTGAGGGTTGTGGCAGTGGGACCGGCAGCACACAGAGGGGGACCGGGCCGATCCCCAGCTTGCGCATTATGCCTCTTCGGCTGGCTCAGTGCCCGCACGCTCGTTTCATGGTTTGACTTATGCATACGGAGTTCATTCCCATTCTAAGATCGAAGCAGACCGAGGGTTATGGCAGTAGGATCGATAGCACGTAGGGGGGGATCGGGTCGATCCTCGACTTGTGCATTCTGCCTCTCCGATCGGTTGAGCGCCCGCACGCTCGTTTCGTGGGTTGGCTTAGGCATACGGAGTTCATTCCATGTCTAAGCATATGGAGCTCATTCCCAGTCTAAGATTTTGAGCCACAGTGCACATGCTGGGCTCGGGCATGAGCTGGTGCCGCATTTTTTTTGCCCGGTACACCATCGTCGGTGCATCACCGGAGCATCACCGGATAGCCTAACCGGCGGCATTAGGGGTTCCGATGATTGGGGGGGTCAAGGGGTGTCTGCACATGATGTGCGATGGGTGCTGGTACTTGGCCTTTATATTGGCCCCCTATCCCTTATCAAACCTCAAGAACTCACACCCCTTTAAAGAGCATTTGAGATTTTATAGGTTTGCTGCCAGTAGCCATTAAAGTGTCTGAAATGGGGACACTTTTTTCAAACGATCACAAAATCATCTCCACTTCGAGTTTGTAGCCCAATTTTTTATGCCTGCCAACAAAAATACAAGGATCACCTCTACCAAATTTGGGGACATAACTCTTTCTAAAAAAATTCAAAAAAATCCCGAACCGTAAAAAGTTTCAAAAATCATGAAAAATAGAAAACAGGTCGTCTTGCCACGAACTTCACATGAAGGCTTAGGGGACCATTGTATGAATTTAGAAGCCATAAAAATGGCATTGGCATGGGAGAAATATGAAGATGTGCTTGAACCCACCTACCACCCGTTCGATTCCTGGCTTACGTATCCTGTCTCTCTGGTCGGCTTAGCGCCCGCACGCTTGTTTCATGGGTTGACTTAGGCATACGGAGTTCATCCTAGTCTAAGCATACGGAGTTCATTCCCAGTCTAAGATCAGACCGGATCGAGAGTTGTGGCAGCAGGATCGGCAGCACATAGGGGGGACCGGGTCGAACCCTGGTTTGTGCATTCTACCTCTCCGATCGGCTGAGCGCCCGCACGTTCGTTTTATGGGTTGGCTTAGGCATACGGAGTACATTCCATGTCTAAGCCCCAGTCGGACCGAGGGTTATCGGAGCAAGACCGACAGGGGGATCGGCAGCACGTAGAGGGGGATCGGGCTGATCCCCGGCTTATGCATTATGCCTCTTCGGCCGGCCTCTCCGGCCGACTGAGCGCCCGTACGCTCGTTTTATGGGTTGACTAAGGCATACAGAGTTCATCCCCAGTCTAAGCATACGGAGTTCATTCCCAGTCTAAGATCAAACCGGATCGAGGGTTGCTGTAGCAGGATCGGTAGCACGCAAGAGGGACCGAATCGATCCCCGACTTCTGTATTCTGCCTCTCTGACCGGCTGAGCACCCGTACGCTCGTTTCGTGGGTTGGCTTAGGCATACAGAGTACATTCCACGTCTAAGCCCCAGTTGGACCGAGGGTTGTGGCAACAGGACCGGCAGCGGGATCGGTAGCACACAGAGGGGGATCGAATTGATCCTCGGCTTGCGTATTATGCCTCTCGACCGACCTCTCCGGTCGGTTGAGCGCCCACACGCTCGTTTCGTGGGTTGACTTAGGCATACGGAGTTCATCCCCAGTCTAAGCATACGGAGTTCATTCCCAGTCTAAGATCGAATCGGACTGAGGGTTACGGTAGCAGGATCGGTAGCACGCAGGCAGAACCGGGCCGATCCTTGGCTTGTGCATTTTGCCTCTTCGGTCGGCTGAGTGCCCGCACGCCCGTTTCATGCATTGGCTTAGGCATAGGGAGCTCATTGCATGTGTAAGCCCCAACCGGACCGAGGGTTGTGGCAGCGGGATCGATAACATTGAGAGGGGGACCGGGTCGATCCCCAGCTTGCACATTATGCCTCTTCGGCTGGCTCAACGCCCGCACGCTCATTTCATGGGTTGACTTATGTGTACGGAGTTCATTCCAATCTAAGATCAAATCGGACCGAGGGTTGCGACAGCAAGATCGACAGTATACAGGGGAGATCAGGTCGATCCCCAGCTTGTGCATTCTGCCTCTCCGACTGGCTGAGCGCCCGCACGCTCATTTCATGGGTTGACTTAGGCATAAAGAGTTCATCTCCAGTCTAAGCATATGGAGTTCATTCCCAGTCTAAGATCAAACTGGATCGAGGGTTATGGCAGCAGGATCGACAGCACGCAAGGGGGACCGGACCGATCCTCGACTTGTGCATTATGCCTCTCCGGCCGACTAAGTGCTCGCGCGCTTATTTTGTGGGTTGGCTTAGGCATACGGGGTACATTCCACGTCTAAGCCCCAGGCGGACCGAGGGTTTTGGCAGTGGGATCGACAGTACGCAAAGGGGGATCGGGCTGATCCCTAGCTTGCTTATTATGCCTTTCCGGCCAGCCTCTCCGACCAGCCTCTCCGACCGGCTGAGCGCCCGCACCATCGTTTCGTGGGTTGACTTAGGCATACGGAGTTCATCCCCAGTCTAAGCATACGGAGTTCATTTCTAGTCTAAGATCGAATAGGACCGAGGGTTGCGGTAGCAAGATCGACAGCACGCAGGGGGGATCGAGCCGATCCCTGACTTGTGCATTCTGCCTCTCCGATCAACTGAGCGCCTGTACACTCGTTTCGTGGGTTAGCTTTGGTATACAGAGTACATTCCACATCTAAGCCCCAGTCGGATAACGGGATCGGCAACACGTAGGGGGGACTAGGTTGATCCCCGGCTTGTGCATTATGCCTCTCCGACTGGCCTCTGCGGTCGATTGAGCGCCCATACGCTTGTTTCTTGGGTTGACTTAGGCATACGGAGTTCATTCCCAGTCTAAGATCAAACCAGATTGAGGGTTGCGGTAGCAGGATCGACAACACGTAAGGGGGACCAGGCCGATCCCTAGCTTGCGCATTCTGCCTCTCCGGCTGGCTGAGCACCCGCATACTCATTTCGTGCGATGGCTTAGGCATACGGAGTACATTCCATGTCTAAGCCCCAGCCAGATTGAGGGTTGTGGCAGCAGGACCGGCAGTGGGATCGATAGCATGCAAAAGGGGACTGGGCTGATCCCTGGCTTGCGCATTATGCCTCTCCGACCAGCCTTTCCGACCGACTGAGCACCTGCAAACTCGTTTCATAGGTTGACCTAGGCATACAGAGTTCATCCCCAGTCTAAGCATACGAAGTTCATTCCCAGTCTAAGATCAGATCGAACCAAGGGTTGTGGCAGCAGGATCGACAGCACGCAGAGGGGATCGGGCCGATCCCCGACTTTCGCATTCTGGCCCTCCGACCGACTGAGCACCCGCACGTCCGTTTCGTGGGTTGGCATAGGGATAGGGAGCTCATTCCATGTCTAAGCCCCAGTCGGATCGAGGGTTGTGGCAGCGGGACTGGCAACACGCAAAGAGGGACCGGGCCGATCCCCGGGTTACGCATTATGCCTCTTCGGTCGGCTCAGTACCCGCACGCTCATTTCGTGGGTCGACTTCTGAATACAGAGTTCATTCCCAGTCTAAGATCGGACCGGACCAAGGGTTGTGATAGCAAGATCGACAGCACGCAGGGGGGGACTGGGTCAATCCCCGGCTTGTGCATTCTGCCTCTCAGCCGGTGGAGCACCCAGATGCTCGTTTTGTGGGTTGGCTTAGGCATACGGAGTTCATTCCATGTCTAAGCATACGGAGCTCATTCCCATTCTAAGGTTTTGAGCCATGGTGCAGATGCTGGGTCGAGCATGTGCTGGTGCTACATTTTTTTCACCCGGGGCACCATCGTCGGAGCCTCGTCGGAGAGCCTAACCGACGGCATTGGGGGTTTCGACGATTGGGGGGGCCGGGGGGTGTGCGCACATGATGTGTGATGGGTGCTGATACTTGGCCCTTATATTGGACCCCTATCCCTCATCAAACCTCGAGGGCTCACACCCCCTTAAAGAGCATTTGAGACTTTATAGGTTTGCTGCCAGTAGCCATTAAAGTGTAAGAAATGGGGACACTTTTTTCAAACGGTCACAAAATCTTCTCCACCTCGAGTTTTTAGCTGAATTTTTTTGTGCATGCCAAAAAAAATACAAGGATCACCTCTACCAAATGGGTGACAAAACTCTTTCTAAAAAAATTTAAAAAAATCCTGAACCGTAAAAAGTTTCAAAAATCGTGAAAAATAGAAAACGGGTTGTCTTGCCACGAAACTTCACATGAAGGCTTAGGGGACCATTGTATGAATTTACAAGCCATAAAAATGGCATTGGCATGGCAGAAATATGAAGATGTGCTTGAAGCCACCTGCCACCTGTTCGATCCCCGGCTTGCGCATCTTGCCTCCATGGTCGGTTGAGCGCCCACACGCTCGTTTCATGGGTTGACTTAGGCATACAGAGTTCATCCCCAGTCTAAGTATACGGAGTTCATTCCCAGTCTAAGATCGGACCGGATCGAGGGTTCTGACAGCAGGATCAGCAGCACACAGGGGGGATCGAACCGATCCTCGACTTACGCATTCTAGCTCTCCGATCGACTGAGTTCCCGTACGCTCGTTTCGTGGGTTAGCTTAGGCATACGGAGTACATTCCACGTCTAAGCCCCAGTCGAACCGAGGGTTATGGCAGCAGGATCAGTAGCGGGATCGGCAGGACATAGGGAGGATCGGGCCGGCTTACGCATTATGCCTCTCTGACCGGCTGAGCGCTTGTACGCTCGTTTCATGGGTTGACTTAGGCATACGGAGTTCATCCCCAGTCTAAGCATAGGGAGTTCATTCCCAGTCTAAGATCACCCCGGACCGATGGTTGCGATAGCAGGATCGGTAGCACGTAGGGGGGACCAGGCCGATCCCTGACTTACGCATTCTACCTCTCTAGCCGGTTGAGTGCCCGCACACCCGTTTCGTGGGTTGGCTTAGGCATAGGGAGCTCATTCCATGTCTAAGCCCCAACCGAACTGAGGGTTGTGGCTGCGGGATTGGCAGCACGCAAAGGGGGATTGGGTCGATTCCCAGCTTGTGCATTATGCCTCTTCGATCGGCTCAGCGCCCGCACGCTCGTTTCATGGGTTGACTTATGCATACGAAGTTCATTCCCAGTCTAAGATCAAACCAGACTGAGGGTTGCGGTAGCAGGATCGACAGCACGGAGGGGGGCACCGAGTCGATCCCCGGCTTGCGTATTATGCCTCTTCGGCTGGCTCAACGCCCGCATGCTCGTTTCGTGGGTTGACTTATGCATACGGAGTTCATTCCCAATCTAAGATTGGACCAGACCGAGGGTTGCAGTAGCAGGATCGACAGCACACAGGAGGGACCGGGTCAATCCCCGGCTTGCGCATTCTGCCTCTCCGGCCGGCTAAGCGCCCACACGCTCGTTTCTCGGGTTGGCTTAGGCATACGGAGTTCATTCCATGTCTAAGCATATGGAGCTCATTCCAATCTAAGATTTTGAGCCACAGTGCACATGCTGGGCTCGGGCATGTACTGGTGCCGCATTTTTTTCGCCTGGGGCACCATTGCCGGAGCATCATCGAAGAGCCTAACCGGCGGCATTGGGGGTTCCGACGATTAGGGAGCCGGGGGGTGTGCGCACATGATGTGTGATAGGTGCTTGGTAGTTGGCCCTTATATTGGCCCCCTATCCCTCATCAAACCTCGAGAACTCACACCCCCTTAAAGAGCATTTGAGATTTTATAGGTTTGCTGCCAGTAGCCATTAAAGTGTCTGAAATGGGGACACTTTTTTCAAACGGTCACAAAATCTTCTCCACTTTGAGTTTTTAGCTGAAATGTTTTGTGCATGCCAAAAAAAATACAAGGATCACCTCTACCAAATTTAGGGATAAAACTCTTTCTAAAAAAATTTAAAAAATCCCGAACCACAAAAAGTTTTGAAAATTGTGAAAAATGGAAAACGGGTCATCTTGCCACGAAACTTCACATGAAGGCTTAGGGGACCATTGTATGAATTTACAAGCTGTAAAAATGGCATTGGCACGGAAAAAATATGAAGATGTGCTTGAACCCACCTACCACCAATTCATCCTCGGCTTGCACATTCTGCCTCTTCGATCTGTTGAGCGCCCGCACGCTCGTTTCGTGGGTTGGCTTAGGCATATGGAGTTCATTCCATGTCTAAGCATACGAAGCTCATTCCCAATCTAAGATTTTGAGCCACGGTGCACATGATGGGCTCGGGCATGTGCTGGTGCTACATTTTTTTCGCTCGGGGCACCATCGTCGGAGCATCACCGGAGAGCCTAACTGGCGACATTGGGGGTTCCGGTGATTGGGGGGGTTGGGGGGTGTGCGCACATGATGTGCGATGGGTGCTGGTAGTTGGCCCTTATATTGGCCCCCTATCCCTCATCAAACCTCGAGAACTCACACCCCCTTAAAGAGCATTTGAGATTTTATAGGTTTGCTGCCAGTAGCCATTAAAGTGTTTGAAATGGGGACACTTTTTTCTACCGGTCACAAAATCTTCTCCACTTTGAGTTTTTAGCTGCATTTTTTTGTGCATGCAAAGAAAAATACAAGGATCACCTCTACCAAATTTAGGGACAAAAATCTTTCTAAAAAAATTAAAAAAAATCTCGAACCGTAAAAATTTTTGAAAATCGTGAAAAATAGAAAACTGCTCGTCTTGCCACGAAACTTCACATGAAGGCTTAGGGGACCATTGTATGAATTTACAAGCCATAAAAATGTCATAGGCATGGCAGAAATATGAAGATGTGCCTGAACCCACCTACCACCTGTTCGATCCCCGGCTTGTGCAACCTACCTCTCTGGTTGGCTGAGCGCTCGCACGCTCATTTTGTGGGTTGACTTAGGCATACGGAGTTCATCTCCAGTCTAAGCATACGGAGTTCATTCCCAGTCCAAGATCAGATCGGATTGAGGGTTACGGCAGCAGGATCGGTAGCACATAGGGAGGACCAGGCTGATCCTCGACTTACGCATTCTGCCTCTTCGGTCGACTGAGTGCACGGACACTCATTTCATGGGTTGGCTTAGGCATACGGAGTACATTCCATGTCTAAGCCCTAGTCAGACTGAGGGTTGTGGCAGAAGGACCGATAACGGGATGGGTAGCACGCAGAGGGGGACCGAGCTGATCCCCGGCTTGTGCATTATGCCTCTTCGGTCAGCTGAGCGCCCGTACGCTCGTTTCGTGGGTTGACTTAGGCATACAGAGTTCATCCCCAGTCTAAGTGTACGGAGTTCATTCCCAGTTTAAGATCAGACTGGATCAAGGGTTGCGATAGCAGGATCGATAGCATGCAAGGGGGACCGAGCCGATCCTTGGCTTGTGCATTCTGCCTCTCCAACCGGCTGAGCACACGCACGCTCGTTTCATGGGTTGGCTTAGGCATACGGAGTACATTCCATGTCTAAACCCCAGTTGCGGGATCGACAGCGGGATCGACAGCATGCAGAGGGGGATCGGGCTGATCCCCGGCTTTCTCATTATGCCTCTTCGACGACCTCTCCGGCCGGCTGAGCACCCACACGCTCATTTTATGGGTTGACTTAGGGATACGGAGTTCATCCCCAGTCTACGCATACGAAGTTCATTCCCAGTCTAAGATTGGACCGGATCGAGGGTTGAGGCAGCAGGATCGACAGCACGTAGGGGGGACCGGGCCGATCCCTGGCTTACGCATTTTGCCGCTCCAGCCGGCTGAGCACCCGCACACCCATTTCGTGGTTTGGCTTAGGCATAGGGAGCTCATTCCATGTCTAAGCCCCAGCCCGACCGAGGGTTGTGGTAGCAAGACCGGTAGCATGCAGAGAGGGACCGGGCCAATCCTCGGCTTGCATATTATGCCTCTTCAGCCTACTCAGTGCCCGTACGCTCGTTTCGTGGGTTCACTTATGCATACGGGGTTCATTCCCAGTCTAAGATCAGACTGGACCGAGGGTTGTGGCAGCAGGATCGACAGCACGCAGGGGGGACTGGGTCGATCCCCGGCTTGTGCATTCTGCCTGTCTGGCTGGCTAAGCACCCGCACGCTCATTTCATTGGTTGGATTAGGCATACGGACTTCATTCCATGTCTAAGCATATGGGCTTAATCCCAATCTAAGATTTTGAGCCACGGTGCACATGCTGGGCTCGGGCTTGTGCTGGTGCCGTATTTTTTTCACCCGAGGGCCGTGGTAGCAGGACCGACAGCGAGATCGGTAGCATGCAGAGGGGGACCGGGCTGATCCCTGGCTTGCACATTATGCCTCTTCGGTCGGCCTCTCCAGTCGGTTGAGCGCACGCACGCTCATTTCGTGGGTTAACTTAGGCATACGGAGTTCACTCCCTATGCTAAGCAATACGAAGTTCATTCCCGTCTAGCAGACCGAATGGAGGGTACGGGCAGAATCGTAGCACATGGGACGGCCGACCATCCCTGGCTTGCGCATTCCGCTTCCATCGCGAAGCACCCCGCCGCTCGTTTCGGGGGTTGGCTTAGCATACGGAGTACTCCACGTCTAAGCCTCAGCTGGACGAGGTGGTGGCAGCAGCCAGAGTGGGATCGTAGCACACAGAGGGAGGGCTAATCGCGACGGGACAGTTATGCCCCTCTCATGCGGCCGTTTCGTCGACTGTGGCCCGCACGCTTGTTCGT
Organism: Durio zibethinus; assembly: GCF_002303985.1. Next base: position 26,109,387 of record NW_019167826.1, on the reverse strand, counting down.
GGGTGACATAGGCATACGGAGTTCATCCAAAGTCTAAGCATACGGGGTTCATTCCCAGTCTAAGATCGGATCGGATCGAGAGCTACGGTAGTAGGATCGGTAGCACGCATGAGGGACCGGGCCGATCCTCGGCTTGTGCATTCTGCCTTTTCGACCGACTGAGCGCCCGCACGCTCGTTTCGTTGGTTGACTTAGGCATACGGAGTTCATCCAAAGTCTAAGCATACGGAGTTCATTCACAATCTAAGATCGGATCGGATCGAGGGCTACGGCAGCAGGATCGACAGCACGCAACGGGGACCGGGCCGATCCCTGACTTGTGCATTCTACGCTCGTTTCATGGGTTGGCTTATGCATACGGAGTACATTCCATGTCTAAGCCCCAGTCAAACCAGGGGTTGTGGCAGTAGGACTAGTAGTAGGATCGGTAGCATGCAGAGGGGGATCGGGCTGATCCTCGGCTTGCGCATTTGCCTTTCCAGCCGGCTGAGCGCCCGCACGATCGTTTCATAGGTTGACTTAGGCAGACGGAGTTCATCCCCAGTCTAAGCATACGGTGTTCATTCCCAGTCTAAGATCGGACCGAACCAAGGGTTGCAACAGCAGGATCGATAGCACGCAGGGGGCCCGAGCTGATCCCTGGCTTGCGTATTCTGCCTTTTCGGCCGGCTGAGCGCCCGCACGCCCATTTCGTGGGTTGGCTTAGGTATAGGGCACTCATTCCATGTCTAAGCCCCAGTCGGACCCAGGGTTGTGGTAGCAGGACCAGCAGCACGTAGAGGGGGACCGAGCCGATCCTCGACTTGTGCAGTATGCCTCTTCGACCGGCTAAGCGCCCGCACACTCGTTTCGTGGGTTGACTTATGCATACGGATTTCATTCCCAGTCTAAGATCGGATCGGACTGAGGGTTGCAGCAACAAGATGAACGGCACGTAGGGGGGACCAGGTCGATCCTCGGCTTGCGCATTCTACCTCTCTGGCCGACTGAGCACCCGCACGCTCGTTTCGTGGGTTGGCTTAGCCATATGGAGTTCATTCTATGTCTAAGCAAATGGAGCTCATTCCCAATCTAAGATTTTGAGCCATGGTGCACATGCTGGGCTCGGGCATGTGCTGGTGTCGCATTTTTTTCGCCCGAGGCACCATCGTCGGAGAGCCTAACCGACGGCATTAGGGGTTCCGGCGATTGGGGGGGCCGGGGGGTGTGCGCACATGATGTGTGATGGGTCTGGTACTTGGCCCTTATATTGGCCCCCTATCCCTCATCAAACCTCGAGAACTCACACCCCCTTAAAGCGCATTTGAGATTTTATAGGTTTGCTGCCAGTAGCAATTAAAGTGTCTGAAATGGGGATACTTTTTTCAAACGGTCACAAAATCTTCTCCGCTTCGAGTTTTTAGCTGAAATTTTTTATGCATGCCAACAAAAATACAAGGATCACCTCTACCAAATTTGGGGACAAAACTCTTTCTAAAAAAATTTTAAAAAATCCCAAACCACAAAAAGTTTCAAAAATCATGAAAAATAGAAAACGGGTGGTCTTGCCATGGAACATCACATGAAGGCTTAGGGGACCATTGTCTGAATTTACAAGCCATAAAAATGGCATTGGAATGGCAGAAATATGAAGATGTGCTTGAACCCACCTACCACCTGTTCGATCTTCGGCTTGCACATCCTGCCACTCTGGTCGGTTGAGCGCCCTGCACGCTCGTTTCGTGGGTTGACTTAGGCATTTGCAGTTCATCCCCAGTCTAAGCATATGGAGTTCATTCCCAACCAAAGATCAAACCAGATTGAGTGCGGCAGCAGGATCGACAGCACGCAGGGGGACTGGGCCAATCCCCGGCTTGTGCATTTTGCCTCTCCGGTCGGCTGAGCGCCCGCATGCTTGTTTCGTGGGTTCGCTTAGGCATACAGAGTACATTCCACATCTAAGCCCCAGCCAGACCAAGGGTTATGGCAGCCAGACCAAGGGTTGTGGTAGCAAGACCGGTAGAGGGATCAGCAGCACGTAGTGGGGGATCGGGCTGATCCTCGGCTTGCGCATTATGCCTCTTCGACGGGTTGAGCGCTCGCATGCTCGTTTAATAGGTTGACTTAGGCATACGAAGAACATTCCACGTCTAAGCCCCAGTCGAACCGAGGATTGTGGCAACATGACTGGTAGAGGGATCGACAGCACGCAGAGGGGGATCGGGCTAATCCCTGGCTTACACATTATGCCTCTCTGACCGGCTGAGCACCGGTACGCTCGTTTCGTGTGTTGACTTAGGTATACGGAGTTCATCGCCAGTCTAAGCATACGAAGTTCATTCCTTGTCTAAGATCGGATCAGATCGAGGGTTGCGACAGTAGGATCGACAGCATGCGGGGGGGATCGAGCTGATCCCCGGCTTGTGCATTTTGCCTCTTCGACCGGTGGAGTGCCCGCACGCTCGTTTCTTGGGTTGACTTAGGCATACGGAGTTCATCCCCTCTCTAAGCATATGGAGTTCATTCCCAGTCTAAGATCAGAATGGACCGAGGGTTGCGACAATAGGATCAGTAGCACGCAGAGGGGATCGAGCCGATCCCAGGCTTGCACATTCTGCCTCTTCGGCCGGTTGAGCGCCTACACGCCTGTTTTGTGGGCTAGCTTTGGCATAGGGAGCTCATTCCATGTCTAAGCCCCAATCGGACCGAGGGTTGTGGCAGCGAGACCGACAGCACGTAGAGGGCGACTGGGCTGATGCTCGACTTGCGTATTATGCCCCTTCGATCAGCTCAGCACCCGCACGCTCGTTTCATGGGTTGACTTATGCATATAGATTTCATTCCCAGTCTAAGATCGGACCGGACCGAGGGTTGTGGTAGTAGGATCGACAGCACGCAGAGGGGATCGGGTCGATCCTCCGCTTTCGCATTCTGCCTCTCCGACCGGCTGAGTGCCCGCACGTTCATTTCGTCGGTTGGCTTAGGCATACGGAGTTCATTCCATGTCTAAGCATACGGAGCTCATTCCCAATCTAAGATTTTGAGCCACGGTGCACATGCTGGGCTCGGGCATGTGCTATTGCCACATTTTTTTCCCTCGGGTACAATTGTCGGAGCATTGTCGGAGCATCGTCGGAAAGCCTAACCGGTGGCATTGGGGGTTCCGACGATTGGGGGCCGGGGGGTATGTGCACATGATGTGCAATGGGTGCTGGTACTTGGCCCTTATATTGGCCCCCTATCCCACATCAAACCTCGGGAACTCACACCCCCTTAAAGAGCATTTGAGATTTTATAGGTTTGCTGCCAGAGCCATTAAAGTGTCTGAAATGGGGACACTTTTTTCAAATGGTCACAAAATCTTCTCGACCTCGAGTTTTTAGCTGAATTTTTTTATACATGCCAACAAAAATACAAGGATCACCTCTACCAAATTTGGGGACAAAACGCTTTCTAAAAATATTTAAAAGCATCCCGAACCGTAAAAAGTTTCAAAAATCATGAGAAATAGAAAATGGGTCGTCTTGCAGGAAACTTCACATGAAAATGGCATTGGCATGGAAAAATATGAAGATGTGCTTGAACCCACCTACCACCTATTCGATCCCCGGCTTACGCACCCTGCCTCTCTGGTCGGCTGAGCGCCCGCACGCTCGTTTCGTGGGTTGACTTAGGCATACGGGGTTCATCCTCAGTCTAAGCATACGGAGTTCATTCCCAGTCTAAGATTGTACCGAATTGAGGGTTGCAACAGCAGGATCGGTAGCATGTAGGGGGGACCCGCATGTAGGGGGACCCGCACATTCTACCTCTCCGGTCGGCTGAGCACCCGCACGCTCGTTTCGTGGGTTGGCTTAGGCATATGGAGTGCATTCCACATCTAAGCCCCAGCCGGACTGAAGGTTGTGGCAGCAGGATCGGCAGTGAGATCGACAGTATGCAGAAGGGGATCGGGCTGATCCCGGGCTTGCGCATTATGCCTCTCCAGTCGACTGAGTGCCCACACGCTCGTTTCATGGGTTGACTTAGGCATACGAAGTTCATCCCCAGTCTAAGCATACGGAGTTCATTCCTAGTCTAAGATCGGATTAGATCGAGGGTTGCGGTAGCAAGATCAGCAACGCACATGAGGGATCGGACTGATCCCCGGCTTGCGCATTCTGCCTCACCGATCGACTGAGCGCCCGCACGCTCGTTTCATGGGTTGGCTTAGGCATACGGAGTACATTCCATGTCTAAGCCCCAGCCGGACTGAGGGTTGTGGTAGCAGGACCGACAGCGAGATCGACAGCATGCAGTGGGGGATCGGGCTGATCCTCGACTTGCACATTATGCCTATTCGATCGGCCTCTTCGATCGGTTGAATGCCCGCACACTAATTTCATGGGTTGACTTAGGCATACGGAGTTCATCCCTAGTCTAAGCATACGGAGTTCATTCCTAGTCTAAGATCAGACCAGACCAAGGGTTGTTGTAGCGGGACCAACAGCACGTAGAGGGCGACTGGGCCGATCCCTGGCTTGCGCATTATGCCTCTTCGGTCGGCTCAGTGCCCGCACGCTCATTTCGTGGGTTGACTTATGCATACGGAGTTCATTCCTAGTCTAAGATCAGACTGGACTGAGGGTAGCGGTAGCAGGATCGACGGGACGCAGGGGGGATCGGGTTGATCCCCAGCTTGTGCATTCTGCCTCTCCGACCGGCTGAGCGCCCGTACGCTCGTTTCGTGGGTTAGCTTTGATATACGGAGTTCATTCCATGTCTAAGCATATAGAGCTCATTCCCAATCTAAGATTTTGAGCCACGGCGCACATACTGTGCTGGTGCCACATTTTTTTTTCCCAGGGCACCATCGTCGGAGAGCCTAACCGACGGCATTGGGGGTTTCGACGATTGGGGGGCCGGGGGGTATGCGCACATGATGTGCTAAGGGTGCTGGTACTTGGTCTTTATATTGGCCCCCTATCCCTCATCAAACCTTGAGAACTCACACCCCCTTAAAGAGCATTTGAGATTTTATAGGTTTGCTGCCAGTAGCCATTAAAGTGTCTGAAATGGGGACACTTTTTTCAAACGATCACAAAATCTTCTCCACTTAAAGTTTTTAGCTGAATTTTTTGTGCATGCCAACAAAAATACAAGGATCACCTCTACCAAATTTGGGGACAAAACTCTTTCTAAAAAAATTTAAAAAAATCTCGAACCGCAAAAAGTTTCAAAAATCGTGAAAAATAGAAAACAGGTCATCTTGCCACGAAACTTCACATGAAGGCTTAGGGGACCATTGTATGAATTTACAAGCCATAAAAATGGCATTGGCATGGCAGAAATATGAAGATGTGCTTGAACCCACTTGCCACCCGTTCGATCCCCGGCTCGCGCATCCTATCTCTCTGGTCGACTGAGCACCCGTACGGTCATTTCGTGGGTTGACTTAGGCATACGGATTTCATCCCCAGTCTAAGCATATGGAGTTCATTCCCAGTCTAAGATCGGACCGGATCGAGGGTTACGACAACAGGATCCCCGACTTGCGCATTCTGCCTCTCCGATCGGCTGAACGCCCGTACGCTCATTTCGTGGGTAGGCTTAGGCATACAGAGTACATTCCATGTCCAAGCCCGAATTGGACCAAGGGTTGTGGCAGCAGGATCGATAGTGGGATCGACAGCACGCGGAGGGGGATCGAGTTGATCCCCGGCTTGTGCATTATACCTCTTCGGTCGACCTCTCCGACTGACTGAGTGCCCGTACGCTTGTTTCATGGGTTGACTTAGGCATACGAAGTTCATCCCCAGTCTAAGCATACGGGGTTCATTCACAGTCTAAGATCAAAGTAGATCAAGGGTTGCGATAGTAGGATCGACAGCACGTAGGGGGGATCGGGCCGATCCCAGGTTTATGCATTCTGCGTCTCCAGCTGGCTGAGCGCCCGCACACTCGTTTCATGGGTTGGCTTAGGCATACGGAGTACATTCCATGTCTAAGCCCCAGCTGGACCAAGGGTTATGGCAGCAGGACTGGGTGTGGGATTGACAACATGCAGAGGGGATCGGGCTGATCCCCGGCTTATGCATTATGCCTCTCTGGTCGGCCTCTTCGATCAACTAAGTGCCCGCATGCTCGTTTTGTGGGTTGACTTAGGCATACGGAGTTCATCCCCAGTCTAAGCTTATGGAGTTCATTCCCAGTCTAAGATTGAACCGGATCGAGGGTTGTGACAGCAGGATCGACAGCACACAGGAGGGACCAGGTCGATCCTCGGCTTACGCATTCTACCTCTCCGGTCAGCTGAGCGCCCATACGCTGGTTTCGTGGGTTGGCTTAGGCATACAGAGTACATTCCACATCTAAGCCCCAGCTGGATCGAGGGTTGTGGTAGTAGGACCGACAGCGAGATCGGCAGCACACAGAGGGGGACCGGGTTGATCCCCGATTTACGCATTATTCCTCTTCAGCCGGTTGAGTGCACGAATGCTTGTTTCGTGGGTTGACTTAGGCATACGGAGTACATTCCACGTCTAAGCCCCAGCCAGACCGAGGGTTGTGGCAGCAGGATCGGCAGTGGGATCGACAGCACGCAGAGGGAGACCAGGCTAATCCCAAGCTTGTGCATTATGCCTCTCTGACCGGTTGAGCACCCGCACGCTCGTTTCGTGGGTTGACTTAAGCATACGGAGTTCATCCTCAGACTAAGCATACAGAGTTCATTCCTAGTCTAAGATCGGGCCAGATCGAAGGTTGCGACAGTAAGATAGGCAGCACGTAGGGGGGACCGGACCGATCCCCGGCTTGCGCATTCTGCCTCTCCAGCTGGTTGAGCGCCTACACGCTCGTTTCGTGGGTTGGCTTTTTTCCGGCGATTGAGGGGCCGGGGGGTGTGCGCACATGATGTGCAATGGGTGCTGGTACTTGGCCCTTATATTGGCCCCCTATCCCTCATCAATCCTCGGGAACTCACACCCCCTTAAAGAGCATTTGAGATTTTATAGGTTTGCTGCCAGTAGCCATTAAAGTGTCTGAAATGGGGACACTTTTTTCAAACGGTCCCAAAATCTTCTCCACTCCGAGTTTTTAGCTGAATTTTTTTGTGCATACCAACAAAAATACAAGGATCACGTCTACCAAATTTGGGGACAAAAATCCTGCTAAAAAAATTTTAAAAAATCCCGAACCGTAAAACGTTTTGAAGATTGTGAAAAATAGAAAACCAGTCGTCTTGCCTCGGAACTTCACATGAAGGCTTAGGGCACCATTGTATGAATTTACAAGCCATAAAAATGGCATTGGCATGGCAGAAATATAAAGATGTGCTTGAACCCACCTACCACCCATTCGATCCTCGGCTTACGCATCCTGTCTCTCTGGTCAGCTGAGCGCCCGTACGCTCATTTCGTGGGTTGACTTAGGCATATAGAGTTCATCCCTAGTCTAAGATTGGACCGGATCGAGGGTTGCAACAGTAGGATCGACAGCATGCAAGGGGGACCGGGCCGATCCCTGGCTTGCGCTTTCTGCCTCTCTGGTCGACTGAGCACCCGTATGCTCGTTTCGTGGGTTGGCTTAGGCATACGGAGTACATTCCATGTCTAAGCCCCAGCCGGACCGAGGGTTGTGGCAGCAGGATTGACAACGGGATCGGTAGCACGTAGAGGGGGACCAGGCTGATCCCCGACTTGCGCATTATGCCTCTCCGACCGGTCTCTCCAGTCGGTTGAGCGCCCGCACGCTCGTTTCGTGGGTTGACTTAGGCATACGGAGTTCATCCCCAGTCTAAGCATATGGATTTCATTCCCAGTCTAAGTCAAACCTGATCGAGGGTTGCGACAGCAGGATCGGTAGCACGCAGAGGGGACCGGGCTTGTCCCCGGCTTGTGCATTCTGCCTCTCCGGTCGGCTGAGCATCCGCACACCCATTTCGTGGGTTTGCTTAGGCATAGGGAGCTGATTCCATGTCTAAGCCCCAGTCAGATCGAGGGTTGTGGTAGCAGACCGACAGCACGCAGAGGGGGACTAGGCCGGTCCCTGACTTGCACAGTATGCCTCTTCGGTCAGCTCAATGCCCGCACGCTTATTTCGTGGGTTGACTTATGCATACAGAGTTCATTCCCAGTCTAAGAATGGACCGGACCGAGTGTTGCAGCAGCAGGATCGACAGCACGGATGGGGGGACCGGGTTGATCCCTGGCTTGCACATTCTGCCTCTTCGGCCGGTTGAGCGCCCGTACGCTCGTTTCGTGGGTTGGCTTAGGCATACGGAGTTCATTCCATGTCTAAGCATACGAAGCTCATTCCCAGTGTAAGATTTTGAGCCATGATGCGCATGCTAAGCTCGGGCATGTGCTGTTGCTACATTTTTTTTGCCCGGGGCACCATCGTCGGAGCATCACCGGAAGCCTAACTGGCAGCATTGGGGGTTTCGCCGATTAGGGGGGCCGGAGGGTGTGCGCACATGATGTGCAATGGGTGCTGGTACTTGGCCCTTATATTGGCCCCCTATCCCTCATCAAACCTCGAGAACTCACACCCCCTTAATGAGCATTTGAGATTTTACAGGTTTGCTGCCAGTAGCCATTAAAGTGTCTGAAATGGGGACACTTTTTTCGAACGGTCCCAAAATCTTCTCCACTTCGAGTTTTAAGCTAAATTTTTTTGTGCATACCACCAAAAATACAAGGATCACCTCTACCAAATTTGGGGACAAAACTCTTTCTAAAAAATTTTAAAAAAATGCTGAACCATAAAAAGTTTCAAAAATCATGAAAAATAGAAAACGGGTCATCTTGCCACGAAACTTCACATGAAGGCTTAGGGGACCATTGTATGAATTTACAAGCCATAAAAATGGCATTGGCATGGCAGAAATATGAAGATGTGATTGAACCCACCTAACACCTGTTCGATCCCCGACTTGCGCATCCTGCCTCTCTGGTCGGCTGAGCACCCGCACGCTCGTTTCGTGGGTTGACTTAGGTATACGGAGTTCATCCCCAGTCGAAGCATATGGAGTTCATTCCTAGTCTAAGATCGGACCGGATCGAGGGTTGCGACAGCTAGATCGTTAGCACGTAGGGGGGACCAAACCGATCCCCAGCTTGTGCATTCTTCCTCTCCGGCCGATTGAGCGCCCGCACGCTCGTTTTGTGGGTTGGCTTAGGCATACGGAGTACATTCCATGTCTAAGCCCTAACCGGACCGAGGGTTGTAGCAGCAAGACTGGCAGCGGGATCGGTAGCACGTAGAGGGGGATCTGGTTGAACCTCGTCTTACGCATTATGCCTCTTTGTCCGGCTGAGCACCCTCACGTTCATTTCGTGGGTTGACTTAGGCATACGGAGTTCATCCCCAGTCTAAGCATACAAAGTTCATTCCCAATCTAAGATCAGACCGGACTGAGGGTTGCGGCAACAGGATCGACAGCATGTAGGGCGAATCGAGCTGATCCCCAGCTTGCGCATTCTGCCTCTCTGGTTGGCTGAGCACCCTTATGCCCGTTTTGTGGGTTGGCTAAGGCATAGAGAGCTCATTGCATGTTTAAGCCCCACCCAAACTGAGGGTTGTGGTAGCAGGACTGGCAGCACGCAGAGGGGGACTGGGCCGATCCCCAACTTGCGCATTATGCCTCTTTGGTCAGCTTAGTGCCTACACGCTCGTTTCATGGGTTGACTTATGCATACGGAGTTCATTCCCAGTCTAAGATCAGATCGGATCGAGGGTTGCGACAGCAAGATCGACAGCACACAAGGAGGGATCGGGTCGATCGCCAGCTTAGGGGACCATTGTATGAATTTACAAGCCATAAAAATGGCATTGGCACGGTAGAAATATGAAGATGTGCTTGAACCCACCTACCACCCGTTCGAACCACGGCTTACGCATTCTACCTCTCCGACTAGCTGAGCGTTCGCACGCTCGTTTCATGGGTTGGCTTAGGCATACGAAGTACATTCCATGTCTAAGCCCTAGCCAGACCGAGGGTTGTGGCAAAAGGGCCGGTAACGGGATCTGCAGCACGCAGAGGGGGACCGGGCTGATCCTTGGCTTACACGCTAGGCCTCTCCGGCCAGCCTCTTCGATCGACAGAGCCCCCGCACTGGGTTGACTTAGGCATACGGAGTTCATCCCCAGTCTAAGCATACGGAGTTCATTCCCAGTCTAAGATCAAACTGGACCGAGGGTTGTGACAGCAGATCGACAGCACGCAGGGGGGACCGGGTCGATCCCCGACTTATGCAATCTACCTCTCTGGTCGGTTGAGTGCCCGCACTCCCATTTCGTGGGTTGGCATAGGCATAGGGAGCTCATTCCATGTCTAAGCCCCGATCGGACAGAGGGTTGTGGCAACGGGACCGACAGCACACAGAGGGGGACCGGGCTGATCTCCGGCTTGTGCATTATGCGTCTTCGGCCCCCGGCTTGTGCATTATGCCTCTTCGGCCGGCTCAGTGCCCGTACGCTCATTTCGTCGGTTGACCTATGCATACGGAGTTCATTCCCAATCTAAGATCAGATCGGACCGATGGTTGCGGTAGCAGGATCGACAGCATGCAGGGGGGACCGAGTCAATCCCTGGCTTGTGCATTCTGCCTCTCCGGCCAGCTGAGCACCCGCACGCTCGTTTCATGGGTTGGCTTAGGCATACAGAGTTCATTCCATGTCTAAGCATACGGAGCTCATTCTTAGTCTAAGATTTTCAGCCACGGTGCACATGCTGGGCTCGGGCATGTGCTGGTGCCGCATTTTTTTCACCCGGGGCACCAATGTCGGAGCATCGTTGGAGCCTCGTCGGAGAGCCTAACCGGTGGCATTGGGGGTTTCGGCGATTGGGGGGCCCAGGGGGTGTGCGCACATGATGTGCGATGGGTACTGGTACTTGGCCCTTATATTGGCCCCCTATCCCTCATCAAACCTCGAGAACTCACCACTCCCTTAAAGAGCATTGGAAATTTTTAGGTTTGCTGCCTTTTTTTTCAGTAGCGATTAAAGTGTACTGAAATGGAGACACTTTTTCAAACGGTCCAAAATCTTCTCCAGCTTGAATTTTTATGCTGAAGTTTTGTGCGATGCCTAACAAAAATACAAGGATCACCTCTACCAAATTTGGGGACAAAACACTTTCTCAAAAAATTTTAAAAAATCTTGAAACGCAAAATGTTTCAAAAATCATGAAAAATAGAAAATGGGTCGTCTTCCCACAAAACTGCACATGAAGGCTTAGGGGACCATTGTATGAATTTACAAGCCATAAAAATGGCATTGGCACAGCAGAAATATGAAGATGTGCTTGAACCCACCTACTACCCGTTCGATCCCCGGCTTGCGTATCTTGCCTCTCTGGTCGGCTGAGCGCCCACACGCTCGTTTCGTGGGTTGACTTAGGCATACAGAGTTCATCCCCAATCTAAGCATACGGAGTTCATCCCCAATCTAAGATCGAACCAGATCGAGGGTTGTGGCAGCTGGATCGACGGAACGCATGGGGGACTGGACTGATCCCCGGCTTGCGCATTCTTCCTCTCTGGATGGCTGAGCGCCCGCATGCTCGTTTCATGGGTTGGCTTAGGCATACGAAGTACATTCCATGTCTAAGCCCCCGTTGGATCGAGGGTTATGGCAGCAGGACCGACAGTGGATCGGTAGCACGCAAAGGGGGACTCGGTTGATCCTCAGCTTACGCATTATGCCTCTCCGGCCGACTGAGCACCCGCATGCTCATTTCGTGGGTTGAATTAGGCATACACAGTTCATCCACATTCTAAGCATACAGAGTTCATTCCCAGTCTAAGATTGAACCGGATCGAGGGTTGCGGCAGCACGTAGAGGGGACCGGGCTGAGTGCCTTCGGTCATTTCGTGGGTTGGCTTAGGCATAGGGTGCTCATTCCATGTCTAAGCCCCAACCGGACCGAAGGTTGTGGCAGCGGGACCGGCAGCACGCAGAGGGAGACCGAACCGATCCCCGACTTGCGCATTATGCCTCTTCGGTCGGCTCAGCACCCGGACGCTCGTTTCATGGGTTGACTTATGCATACGGAGTTCATTCCCAGTCTAAGATCGGATCAAACTGAGGGTTGCAGTAGCAGGATTGACAGCACGCTAGGGGGATCGGGTCGATCCCCGGCTTGCGCATTCTACCTCTCCGGTCGGCTGAGCGCCCGCACGCTCGTTTCATGGGTTAGCTTAGGCATGTAGAGTTCATTCCATGTCTAAACATATAGAGCTCATTCCCAATCTAAGATTTTGAGCCACGGTGCACGGTGGACATGCTGGGCTCAGGCATGTGCTGGTGTCGTATTTTTTTCGCTCGGGGCACCATCGCCGGAGCATTGTCGGAGAGCCTAGCCGGTGGCATTGGGGGTTCCGACGATTGGGTGGGCCAGGGGGTGTGCGCACATGATGTGCGATGGGTGCTGGTACTTGGCCCTTATATTGACCCCCTATCCCTCATCAAACCTCGAGAACTCACACTCCCTTAAAGAGCATTTGAGATTTTATAGGTTTGCTGCTAGTAGCCATTAAAGTGTCTGAAATGGGGACACTTTTTTCAAACGGTAACTAAATCTTCTCCACTTTGAGTTTTTAGCTGATGTTTTTTGTGCATGCCAACAAAAATACATGGATCACCTCTACCAAATTTGGGGACAAAACTCTTTCTAAAAAAATTTTAAAAAATCCCCAACCGTAAAAAGTTTCAAAAATCATGAAAAATAGAAAACGGGTCTTCTTGCCACGAAACCTCATATGAAGGCTTAGGGGACCATTGTATGAATTTACAAGCCATAAAAATGGCATTGGCCTGACAGAAATATGAAGATGTGCTTGAACCCACCTACCACCCGTTCGATCCCAAGCTTGCGCATCTTGCCTCTCTGGTTGGCTAAGCGCCTGTACGCTCGTTTCATGGGTTGACTTAGGCATACGGAGTTCATCCCTAGTCTAAGCATACAGAGTTCATTCCCAGTCTAAGATCAGACCGGATCGAGGGTTGCGACAGCAGGATCGATAGCACGCAGGGGGACCAGACCGATGCCCAGCTTGCGCATTCTGCCTCTCCGGCCGGCAGAGCACCCGCACGCTCGTTTCGTGGGTTGGCTTAGGCATACGGAGTACATTCCAAGTCTAAGCCCCAGTCGGAGTAAGGGTTGTGGTAGCAGGACCGACAACGAGATCGGCAGCATGCAGAGGGGGATCGAGCTGATCCTCGGCTTACGCATTATGCCTTTTCGGTTGACCTCTTCGACCAGCTGAGCGCCCGCACGCTCATTTCGTTGGTTGACTTAGGCATACGAAGTTGATCCCCAGTCTAAGCATACGGAGTTCATTCCCAGTCTAAGCATACGGCGTTCATTCCCAGTCTAAGATCAGACCAGACCGAGGGTTGTGACAGCAGGATCAGCAACACGTAGGAGGGATCGGGTAGATCCTCGGCTTGCACATTCTACCTCTCCGATCGACTGAGTGCCCGCACGCCCGTTTCTTTTGGTTAGCTTAGGCACAGGGAGCTCATTCCATGTCTAAGCCCCTGCCGGACTGAGGGTTGTGGCAGCAGGACCGGCAGCACGCAGAGGGGGACCAGGTCGATCCCCGACTTGCGCATTATGCCTCTTTGGCTGGCTCAGCACCCACACGCTCATTTCGTGGGTTGACTTATGCATATGGAGTTCATTCCCAGCCTAAGATCGGATCGGACCGAGGGTTACGGCAGCAGGATAGACAGCACGCAGTGGGGGTCTAGGTCAATCCCCGGCTTGCTCATTCTGCCTCTCTGACCGGCTGAGTGCCCGCACACTCATTTCATGGGTTGGCTATAGGATCATGCGCAAGTCCCTCCTTGATGTGTTGCACTAGTGACCCCTCTGGTTGGCTAATGGCAGCAAGGTTAGCCTTCCTGCTCAGGGCATCTACCACTAGGTTCGCCTGCCCCGGCTTGTACTCCATCTGAAAGTCAAATTCCGTAAGAAAATCTTGCCATCTCGCCTGCTTGGGAGATAACTTCTTCTACGTCTGGAAGTAGCTAGTCACCACATTGTCTGTCCTCACCATGAACCTCGACCCCAACAGGTAATGGCGCCATGTACGCAAACAGTGCGCCACTACAGTCATCTCTTTCTCTTGGACCGTGTACTTGCGTTCAGTCTCGTTTAGCTTCCTGCTCTCGAACGTGACTAGATGTCCCTCTTGCATCAACACGCCCCTTATGGCAAAGTTTGATGCATCCGTATGCACCTCATACGGCTTGGCATGGTCTGGCAAGGCCAAGACTGGCTCCTCGGTCACAGTCTGCTTTAACCTGTCAAAAGCTTCCTGGCACCTTGTGCTCCACTCCCATGCTTTCCCTTTCTTGAGCAAGTCAGTCAATGGCATGGCTATTGCTGAGTGACCTTTGATGAAGCGCTTGTAGTAGTTGACCAGCCCAAGGAATGATCTCAACTTAGTGACTTTGGCTGGTAGTTACCACTCTAGGATGGCGTGTATCTTGCCTTTATCCATGCGTATCCTGCCACCTCCCACTATGTGGCCAAGGAACGGGATCTCCTGCTGGGCGAATGAGCACTTCTCCCTCTTGACAAACCTCTTGTGCACCCGTAACACCTCGAACACCTGTCTCAAGTGGTCGGCTGAGTGCCCGTACGCTCATTTCATGGGTTAACTTAGGCATACGGAGTTCATCCAAAATCTAAGCATATGGAGTTCATTCCTAGTCTAAGATCGAACCAGATCGAAGGTTACGGTAGCAGCATCGGTAGCATGCAAGGGGGACCAAGCCGATCCCCGGCTTATGCATTCTGCCTCTCCGGTCGACTGAACGCTCTTACGCTCGTTTCGTGGGTTGGCTTAGGCATACGGAGTACATTCCACGTCTAAGCCCCAGCCAGACCGAGGGTTGTGGTAGCAGGACCGACAATGGGATCGGCAGCATGCAGAAGGGGGATCGGGCTGATCCCCGGCATGCGTATTATGCCTCTCCGGCCTGCCTTTTCGGTCGGTTGAGCGCTTGCACGCTCGTTTTATGGGTTGACTTAGGCATACGGAGTTCATCCCCAGTCTAAGCATACGAAGTTCATTCCCAATCTAAGATCGACTCGGACCTAATGTTGCGGTAGCAGGATCGACAGCACGTAAAGGGGATCGGGTCGATCCCCGACTTGCTCATTCTACCACTCCGGTCGACTGAGCGCCCGCACGCCCGTTTCGTGGGTTGGCTTAGGCATAGGGAGCTCATTCCATGTCTAAGCCCTAGTCGGACTAAGGGTTGTGGCAGCGGGACCGGTAGTATGCAGAAGGGGACAGGGCCAATCCTTGGCTTGCACATTATGCCTTCTCGACCGGCTCAGCGCTCGCACACTCATTTCGTGGGTTGACTTATGCATACGAAGCTCATTCCCAGTCTAAGATCACACCGAACTGAGGGTTGCGATAGCAGGATCGACAGCACGTAAGGGGGGATCGGGTCGATCCCTGGCTTGCGCATTCTGCCTCTCCGGCCAGCTGAGCACCTGCACACTCGTTCCGTGGGTTGGCTTAGGCATATGGAGTTCATTCCATGTCTAAGCATACGGAGCTCATTCCCAGTCTAAGATTTTGAGCTGCGATGCACATGCTGGGCTCGGGCATGTGCTGGTGCCGTATTTTTTTCACCCAGGGCACCATCGTCGAAGCATCGTCGGAGAGCCTAACCGACGGCATTGGGGGTTCCGACGATTGGGGGGGTCGGGGGGTGTGCGCACATGATGTGCGATGGGTGCTGGTACTTGGCCCTTATATTGGCCCCCTATCCCTCATCAAACCTTGAGAACTCACACCCTTTAAAGAGCATTTGAGATTTTATAGCTTTGCTGCCAGTAGCCATTAAAGTGTTTGAAATGGGGACACTTTTTTCAAATGGTCACAAAACCTTCTCCACTTCGAGTTTTTAGCTAAATTTTTTTGTGCATGCCAACAAAAATACAAGGATCATCTCTACCAAATTTGGAGACAAAACTCTTTCTAAAAAAATTTAAAAAAATTTCAAACCGTAAAAAGTTTCAAAAATCGTGAAAAATAGAAAACGGGTCATCTTGCCACGAAACTTCACAAGAAGGCTTAGGGGACCATTGTATGAATTTACAAGCCATAAAAATGGCATTGGCATGGCAGAAATATGAAGATGTGCTTGAACCCACCTACCACCCGTTCGATCCCCAACTTGCGCATTCTGCCTCTCTGGTCGGCTGAACGCCTGCACGCTCGTTTTATGGGTTGACTTAGGCATACGGAGTTCATCCCCAATCTAAGCATAAGGAGTTCATTTCCAGTCTAAGATCAGACCAGATGAAGGGTTACGGCAGCAGGATCGGTAGCACGTATAGGGGATCGAGTCGATCCCCGGCATGTGCATTTTGCCTCTCCAGCCGACTGAGCACCCACACGCTCATTTCGTGGGTTAGCTTAGGCATACAGAGTACATTCCACGTCTAAGCCCCAGGCCGGACCGAGGGTTGTGGTAGCAGGACCGGCAGCGGGATCGGCAGCACGCAGAGGGGGATCAGGCTAATCTTCGGCTTGCGCATTATGCCTCTCTGGCTGGACTCTCCGACCGGCTGATCGCCCGCACGCTCGTTTCGTGGGTTGACTTAGGCATACGGAGTTCATCCCCAATCTAAGCATACGAAGTTCCTTCCCAATCTAAGATCGGACCGGACCGAGGGTTGTGGCAGTAGGATCGGTAGCATGCAGGGGGGACCGGGCCAATCCTCAGCTTGCACATTCTGCCTCTCTGACCGATTGAGCGGCTGTATGCTCGTTTCATGGGCTGGCTTTAGCATGCGGAGCTCATTCCATGTCTAAGCACCAGCCGAACCGAGGGTTGTGGTAGCGGGACCAGCAGCACGCAGAGGGGGACCGGGCCGATCCTCGACTTGCACATTATGCCTCTTCGGTCGGCTCAGCGCCTGCACGCTCGTTTTGTGGGTTGAATTATGCATACGGAGTTCATTCCTAGTCTAAGATCAGACCGGATGGAGGGTTACAATAGTAGAATCGACAGCACGTAGGGGGGACCGGGTCGATCCCCGGCTTGCACATTCTGCCTCTCCGATCGGCTGAGCGCCCACATGCTCGTTTCGTGGGTTCGCTTAGGCATACGGAGTTCATTCCATGTCTAAGCATACGGAGCTCATTCCCAGTCTAAGATTTTGAACCACGGTGCACATGCTGGGCTCGGGCATGTGCTGGTGCCACATTTTTTTCACCCAGGGCACCATCGCCGGAGGATCGCCGGAGAGCCTAATCGGTGGCATTGGGGGGGCCGGGGGGCGTGCACTCATGATGTGCGATGGGTGCTGGAGCTTGGCACTTATATTGGCCCCCTATCCCTCATCAAACCTCGAGAACTCACACCCCCTTAAAGAGCATTTGAGATTTTATAGGTTTGCTGCCAATAGCCATTAAAGTGTTTGAAATGGGGATAATTTTTTCAAACGGCCACAAAATCTTCTCCATTTCGAGTTTTTAGCTGAATTTTTTTGTGCATGCCAAAAAAAATACAAGGATCACCTCTACCAAATTTGGGGACAAAAATCTTTCTAAAAAAATTTAAAAAAATCCTAAACCGCAAAAAGTTTTGAAAATCGTGAAAAACAAAAAACGGGTCGTCTTGCCACGAAACTTCACACGAAGGCTTAGGGGACAATTTTATGAATTTACAAGCCATAAAAATGGCATTGGAACACCAGAAATATGAAGATGTGCTTGAACTCACCTACCACTCATTCGATCCACGGCTTACGCATCCTACCTCTCTGGTCGGCTGAGCACCCGCACGCTCATTTTGTGGGTTGACTTAGGCATACAGAGTTCATTCCTAGTCTAAGCATACGGAGTTCATTCCCAGTCTAAGATCAGATCGGATTGAGGGTTTCGACAGTAGGATCGGCTGCACGGAGGGGGGGATCGGGCCGATCCTCGACTTGCGCATTCTACCTCTCCGGTCGGCTGAGCGCCCACGCGCTTGTTTCGTGGGTTGGCTTAGGCATACGGAGTACATTCCATGTCTAAGCCCCAGCCGGATCGAGGGTTGTGGTAGCAGGACCTGCAGCGGGATCGACAGCACGCAGAGGGGGATCGGGCTGATCCTTGGCCTACGCATTATGCCTCTCCGACCGACCTCTTCGGTTCACTGATCGCCCGCACGCTCGTTTCGTGGGTTGACTTAGGCATACGGAGTTCATCCCCAGTCTAAGCATACGGAGTTCATTCCCAGTCTAAGATCAGACTGGACCGAGGGTTACGATAGCAGGATTGGTAGCACACAGAGGGGATCGGGTTGATCTCCGGCTTGCGCATTCTGCCTCTCCGGCCGGCTGAGCATCTGCATGCCCGTTTCATGGGTTGGCTTAGTTATAAGGAGCTCATTCCATGTCTAAGCCCCAATCGAACCGAGGGTTGTGGTAGCGGGACCAACAGCACACAGAGGGGGACCGGGCTGATCCTCGGCTTACGTATTATGCATTTTTGACCAGCTCAGCACCCGCACGCTCGTTTCACGGGTTGACTTACGCATACGGAGTTCATTCCCAGTCTAAGATCGGGCCAGACCGAAGGTTGCGTCAGCAGGATCGACAGCACGTAGGGGGGACGGGGTCGATCCTCGACTTGCGTATTCTACCTCTCTGGTCGGCTGAGCGTCCGCACGCTCATTTCGTGGGTTAGCTTAGGCTTACGGAGTACATTCCATGTCTAAGCCCTAGTCGGATCGAGGGTTGTGGTAGCAGGATCGGCAGCGAGATTGGCAGCACGTAGAGGGGGATCGGGTTGATCCTCGGCTTGCACATTATGCCTTTCCGGCCGACCTCTCCGGTCGGCTGAACGCCCGCATGCTCTTTCATGGGTTGACTTAGGCATACGAAGTTCATCCCCAGTCTAGCATATGGAGTTCATTCCCAGTCTAAGATCGAACCGGACCGAGGGCTTCGGCAGCAGGATCGACAGCACGCAGGGGGGACCGGGCTGATCCTCAGCTTGCGCATTCAACCTCTCCGGTCGGCTGAGTGCCCGCACGCCCGTTTCATGGGTTGGCTTAGGCATAGGAAGCTCATTCCATGTCTAAGCCCCAATCGGATCGAGGGTTGTGGTAGCAGGACGGGCAGCATGCAGAAGGGGACTGGGCTGATCCTCGACTTGCGCATTATGTAGCTTCGGTCGGCTCAACGCCCACACGCTCATTTCATGGGTTGACTTATGCATACAGATTTCATTCCCAATCTAAGATCGGACCGGACCAAAGGTTTTGGTAGCAGGATCGACAGCATGCAGGGGGGATCGAGTCGATCTCCGGCTTGCGCATTTTGGGTCTCCAGCCAGCTGAGCGCCCGCACGCTCGTTTCGTGCATTGGCTTAGGCATACGGCGTTCATTCCATGTCGAAGTATACGGAGCTCATTCCCAGTCTAAGATTTTGAGCCACGGTGCACATGCTGGGCTTAGGCCTGTGCTGGTGCAGCAATTTTTTCGCTCGGGGCACCATCGTCGGAGCATCACCGAAGAGCCCAACCGACGGCATTGGGGGTTCCGGCGATTAGGGGGTTCGGGGGGTGTGCGCACATGATGTGCGATGGGTGCTGGTACTTGGCCCTTATATTGGCCCCCTATCCCTCTTCAAACCTCGAGAACTCACACCCCCTTAAAGAGCATTTGAGATTTTATAGGTTTGCTGCCAGTAGCCATTAAAGTGTCTGAAATGGGGACACTTTTTTCAAATGGTCACAAAATCTTCTCCACTTCGAGTTTTTAGTTGAATCTTTTTGTGCATGCCAACACAAATACAAGGATCACCTCTACCAAATTTGGGGACAAAACCCTTTTCTAAAAAAATTTAAAAAATCCCAAATCGCAAAAAGTTTCAAAAATCATGAAAAATAGAAAACGGGTTGTCTTGCCACGAAACTTCACATGAAGGCTTAGGGGACCATTATATGAATTTACAAGCCATAAAAATGGCATTGGCATGGCAGCAATATGAAGATGTGCTTGAACCCACCTACCACCAGCTCGATCCCTAGTCTAAGCATACGGAGTTCATTCCCGTTTAAGCATATAGACTTTATCCCTAGTTTAAGATCAGACCGGACCGAGGGTTGTGATAGCTGGATCGATAGCATGTAAGGGGGATCGGACCGATCCCCAACTTGCGCATTCTGCCTCTCCGATTGCCTGAGCGCCCGTACGCCCGTTTCATGGGTTGGCTTAGGCATAGGGAGCTCAGTCTATGTCTAAGCCCTAGCCGGACCGAGGGTTGTGGCAACGGGACTGCCAGCACACAGAAGGGGATTGGGCCGATCCCCGGCTTGCCCATTATGCCTCTTCGGCCGGCTCAGCGCCTGCACGCTCGTTTTGTGGGTTGACTTATGCATACGAAGTTCATTTCCAGTCTAAGATTGGACCGAACCGAGGGTTGTGGCAGCAGGAAGGACAGGACACAAGGGGGAACCAAGTCGATCCCCAGCTTTCACATTCTGCCTCTCCGACCGGCTGAGTGCCCGCACGCTCATTTCGTGGGTTGGCTTAGGCATACGGAGTTCATTCCATGTCTAAGCATACGGAGCTCATTACCAATCTAAGATTTTGAGCCACGGTGCACATCCTAGGCTTGGGCATGTGCTGGTGCTGCATTTTTTTCGCCCGGGGCACCATCGTCGGAGCATCGCTGGAGAGCCTAATCGGTGGCATTGGGGGTTCCAGCGATTGGGGGGTCCGGGGGGTGTGCGCACATGATGTGTAATGGGTGCTGGTTCTTGGCCCTTATATTGGCCCCCTATCCCTCATAGAACTTTGAGAACTCACACCCCTTTAAAGAGCATTTGAGATTTTATAGGTTTGCTGCCAGTAGCCATTAAAGTGTCTGAAATAGGGACACTTTTTTCAAACGGTCACAAAATCTTCTCCACTTTGAGTTTTTAGCTGAATATTTTTGTGCATTCCAAAAAAAATACATGGATCACCTCTACCAAATTTGGGGACAAAACTCTTTGTAAAAAAATTTAAAAAAATTTGAAACCGTAAAAAGTTTTGAAAATCATGAAAAATAGAAAACGGGTCGTCTTGCCATGAAACTTCACATGAAGGCTTAGGGGACCATTTTATGAATTTACAAGCCATAAAAATGGCATTGGCACAGTAGAAATATGAAGATGTGCTTGAACCCACCTACCACCCGTTCGATCCCCGGCTTGCGCATCCTGCCTCTTTGGTCGGCTGAGCGCCCGCATGCTCGTTTCGTGAGTTGAATTAGGCATACGGAGTTCATCTCGAGTCTAAGCATACAGAGTTCATTCCTAGTCTAACATCGGACCGAATCGAGGGTTACGGCAGGAGGATCGGTAGCACGTAAGGGGAACCGAACTGATCCTCGGCTTGCGTATTCTGCCTCTCCGGTTGGCCGAGCGCCCGCACGCTCGTTTTGTGGGTTGGCTTAGGCATACGAAGTACATTCCACGTCTAAGCCCTAACCAGACTGAGGGTTATGGCAGCAGGACCGACAACGGGATCGACAGCATGCAGAGGGGGACTGGGTTGATCCCCAGCTTGCGCATTATGCCTCTCCGACCGGCTGAGCACCCGCACGCTCGTTTCGTGGGTTGACATAGGCATACAGAGTTCATCCGCAGTCTAAGCATACGGAGTTCATTCCCAATGTAAGATCAGACCAGACCGAGCGTTACGGCAGCAGGATCGGCAGCACGGAGGGGGACCGGGCCGATCCCCGACTTGCGTATTCTGCCTCTCCGATCGATTGAGCACCCGTACGCCTGTTTCATGGTTTGGCTTAGGCATAGGGAGCTCATTCCATGTCTAAGCCCCAGTCGGACCCAGGGTTGTGGCAGCGGGATCGGCAACACGTAGAGGGGGACCAACCTGATCCCCGACTTGCGCATTATGCCTCTTCGGTTGGCTCAGCGCCCGCACGCTCATTTCGTGGGTTGACTTATGCATACGAAGCTCATTCCTAGTCTAAGATCACACCGAACTGAGGGTTGTGATAGCAAGATCGACAACACGTAAGGGGGGATCGGGTCGATCCCTGGCTTGCGCATTCTGCCTCTCCGGCCAGCTGAGCACCTGCACAGTCGTTCCGTGGGTTGGCTTAGGCATACGGAGTTCATTCCATGTCTAAGCATACGAACCTCATTCCCAGTCTAAGATTTTGAGCCACGGTGCACATGCTGGGCTCGGGCATGTACTGGTGCCGCATTTTTTTCACCCAGGGCACCATCGTCGAAGCATCGTCGGAGAGCCTAACCGACGGCATTGGGTGTTCCGACGATTGGGGGGGTCGGGGGGTGTGCGCACATGATGTGCGATGGGTGCTGGTACTTGGCCCTTATATTGGCCCCCTATCCCTCATCAAACCTTGAGAACTCACACCCCTTAAAGAGCATTTGAGATTTTATAGCTTTGCTGCCAGTAGTCATTAAAGTGTTTGAAATGGGGACACTTTTTTCAAATGGTCACAAAACCTTCTCCACTTCGAGTTTTTAGCTAACTTTTTTTGTGCATGCCAACAAAAATACAAGGATCACCTCTACCAAATTTGGGAACAAAACTCTTTCTAAAAAAATTTTAAAATATTCGAAACCGTAAAAAGTTTTGAAAATCGTGAAAAATAGAAAACGGGTCATCTTGCCACGAAACTTGACATGAAGGCTTAGGGGACCATTGTATGAATTTACAAGCCATAAAAATGGCATTGGCATGGCAGAAATATGAAGATGTGCTTGAACCCACCTACCACCCGTTCGATCCCCAGCTTACGCATCCTGTCTCTCTGGTCGGCTGAGCGCCTGCACGCTCGTTTTATGGGTTGACTTAGGCATACGGAGTTCATCCCCAATCTAAGCATAAGGAGTTCATTTCCAGTCTAAGATCAGACCGGATCGAGGGTTACTGCAGCAGGATCGGTAGCACGTGTAGGGGATCGAGTCGATCCTCGGTATGTGCATTTTGCCTCTCCGGTCGACTGAGCACCCACACGCTCATTTCGTGGGTTAGCTTAGGCATACAGAGTACATTCCATGTCTAAACCCCAGCCGGACTGATTGTTGTGGTAGCAGGACCGGCAGCGGGATCAGCAGCACGCAGAGGGGGATCAGGCTAATCTTCAGCTTGCGCATTATACCTCTCTGGCTGGACTCTCCGACCGGCTGATCGCCCGCACGCTCGTTTCATGGGTTGACTTAGGCATACGGAGTTCATCCCCAATCTAAGCATACGAAGTTCCTTCCCAGTC
This sequence comes from Durio zibethinus, assembly GCF_002303985.1. The sequence continues at coordinate 26,086,147 of NW_019167826.1, read as the reverse complement.
TAAGATCGGACCAGACCGAGGGTTGTGGCAGTAGGATTCGTAGCACGCAGGGGGGATCGAGCCGATCCTCGGCTTGCACATTATGCCTCTCTGACCGATTAAGCGGCTGTATGCCCGTTTCATGGGCTGGCTTTGGCATGCGGAGATCATTCCATGTCTAAGCACCAGTCGGACCAAGGGTTGTGGTAGCGGGATCGGTAGCACGGAGAGGGGGACCAGGCCGATCCCCGACTTGCACATTATGCCTCTTCGGTCGGCTCAGCGCCTGCACGCTCGTTTCGTGGGTTGAATTATGCATACGGAGTTCATTCCCAGTCTAAGATCAGACTGGATGGAGGGTTGCGATAGTAGAATCGACAGCACGTAGGGGGGATCGGGTCGATCCTCGGCTTGCGCATTCTGCCTCTCCGGTCGGCTGAGCGCCCGCATGCTCGTTTCGTGGGTTGGCTTAGGCATACGGAGTTCATTCCATGTCTAAGCATACGGAGCTCATTCCCAGTCTAAGATTTTGAACCACAGTGCACATGCTGGGCTCGGGCATGTGCTGGTGCCACATTTTTTTCATCCGGGGCACCATCGTCGGAGGATCGTCGGAGAGCCTAATCGGTGGCATTAGGGGTTCCGGTGATTAGGGGGGCCGGGGGGTGTGCACTCATGATGTGCGATGGGTGCTGGAGCTTGGCACTTATATTGGCCCTCTATCCCTCATCAAACCTTTGAGAACTCACACCCCTTAAAGAGCATTTGAGATTTTATAGGTTTGCTGCCAATAGCCATTAAAATGTCTGAAATGGGGATAATTTTTTCAAACGGTCACAAAATCTTCTCCATTTCGAGTTTTTAGCTGAATTTTTTTGTGCATAACAAAAAAAATACAAGGATCACCTCTACCAAATTTGGGGACAAAACTCTTTCTAAAAAAATTTAAAAAATCCTAAACCGTAAAAATTTTGAAAATCGTGAAAAAGAAAAAACGGGTCGTCTTGCCACGAAACTTCACAGGAAGGCTTAGGGGACCATTGTATGAATTTACAAGCCATAAAAATGGTATTGGCACACCAGAAATATGAAGATGTGCTTGAACTCACCTACCACTCATTCGATCCCCGGCTTACGCATCCTACCTCTCTCGTCGACTGAGCACCCGCACGTTCATTTTGTGGGTTGACTTAGGCATACAGAGTTCATCCCCAGTCTAAGCATACGGAGTTCATTCCCAGTCTAAGATCAGATCGGATTAAGGGTTGCGACAGTAGGATCGGTTGCACGGAGGGGGGATCGGGCCGATCCTCGGCTTGCGCATTCTACCTCTCCGGTCGGTTGAGCGCCCACGCGCTTGTTTCGTGGGTTGGCTTAGGCATACGGAGTACATTCCATGTCTAAGCCCCAGCCGAATCGAGGGTTGTGGTAGCAAGACCGGCAGCGGGATCGGCAGCACGCAGAGAGGGATCGGGCTGATCCTCGGCTTACGCATTATGCCTCTCCGACCGGCCTCTTCGGTTGACTGATCGCCCGCACGCTCATTTCGTGGGTTGACTTAGGCATACAGAGTTCATCCCCAGTCTAAGCATACGGAGTTCATTCCCAGTCTAAGATCGGACTGGATCGAGGGTTACGATAACAGGATTGGTAGCACGCAGAGGGGATCGGGCCTATCTCCGGCTTGCGCATTCTGCCTCTCCGGCCGGCTGAGCATCCGCACGCCCGTTTCATGGGTTGGCTTAGTTATAGGGAGCTCATTCCATGTCTAAGCCCCAGCCGAACCGAGGGTTGTGGTAGCGGGAGCAACAACACACAGAGGGGGATCGGGCTGATCCTCGGCTTGCGTATTATGCGTTTTTGACCGGCTCAGCACCCGCACGTTCGTTTCACGGGTTGACTTATGCATACGGAGTTCATTCCCAGTCTAAGATTGAGCCAAACCGAAGGTTGCATCAGCAGGATCGACAGCACGTAGGGGGGACGGGGTCGATCCTCGACTTGCGTATTCTACCTCTCTGGTCGGCTGAGCGCCCGTACACTCATTTCGTGGGTTGGCTTAGGCTTACGGAGTACATTCCATGTCTAAGCCCTAGTCGGATCGAGGGTTGTGGTAGCAGGATCGGTAGCGGGATTGGCAGCACGTAGAGAGGGATCGGGCTGATCCCCGGCTTGTAAATTATGCCTCTCTGGCCGACCTCTCCGGTCGACTGAATGCTCGCACCCTCGTTTCATGGGTTGACTTAGGCATACGGAGTTCATCCCCAGTCTAAGTATATGGAGTTCATTCCCAGTCTAAGATCGAACCGGACCGAGGGCTGCGGTAGCAGGATCGACAGTACGCAGGGGGGACCGGGCTGATCCTCAGCTTGCGCATTCAACCTCTCCGATCGGTTGAGTGCCCGCACGCCCATTTCATGGGTTGGCTTAGGCATAGGGAGCTCATTCCATGTCTAAGCCCCAGTCGGACCGAGGGTTGTGGCAGCAGGACGGGCAGCACGCAGAAGGGGACTGGGTCGATCCTCGACTTGCGCATTATGTAGCTTCGGTCGGCTCAACGCCCACACGCTCGTTTTGTGGATTGACTTATGCATACAGATTTCATTCCCAATCTAAGATCGGACTGGACCAAAGGTTTTGGCAGCAGGATCGACAGCATGCAAGGGGGATTGAGTCGATCTCCGGCTTGCGCATTTTGGCTCTCCAGCCAGCTGAGCCCCCGCATGCTCGTTTCGTGCGTTGGCTTAGGCATACGGCGTTCATTTCCATGTCGAAGTATACGGAGCTCATTCCCAGTCTAATATTTTGAGCCATGGTGCACATGCTGGGCTTAGCCCTGTGCTGGTACAGCAATTTTTTCGCTCGGGGCACCATCGTCGGAGCATCACCGGAGAGCCCAACCGACGGTATTGGGGGTTCCGGCGATTGGGGGGGCCGGGGGGTGTGCGCACATGATGTGCGATGGGTGCTGGTACTTGGCCCTTATATTGGCCCCCTATCCCTCTTCAAACCTCGAGAACTCACACCCCCTTAAAGAGCATTTGAGATTTTATAGGTTTGCTACCAGTAGCCATTAAAGTGTCTGAAATGGGGACACTTTTTTCAAATGGTCACAAAATCTTCTCCACTTCGAGTTTTTAGTTGAATCTTTTTGTGCATGCCAACACAAATACAAGGATCACCTCTACCAAATTTGGGGACAAAACCCTTTCTAAAAAAATTTAAAAAAAATCCCAAATCGCAAAAAGTTTTAAAAATCGTGAAAAATAGAAAACGGGTTGTCTTGCCACGAAACTTCACATGAAGGCTTAGGGGACCATTATATGAATTTACAAGCCATAAAAATGGCATTGGCATGGCAGCAATATGAAGATGTGCTTGAACCCACCTACCACCAGCTCGATCCCCAGTCTATGCATACGGAGTTCATTCCCGTTTAAGCATATAGACTTTATCCCTAGTTTAAGATCAGACCGGACCGAGGGTTGCGATAGCAGGATCGACAGCACGCAGGGGGGATCAGGCCGATCCCCAACTTGCGCATTCTACCTCTCCGATTGCCTGAGCGCCCGTACGCCCGTTTCGTGGGTTGGCTTAGGCATAGGGAGCTCAGTCTATGTCTAAGCCCTAGCCAGACCGAGGGTAGTGGCAACGGGACTGGGAGCACACAGAAGGGGACCAAGCCGATCCTCGGCTTGCCCATTATGCCTCTTCGGCCGGCTCAGCACCTGTACGCTCGTTTCGTGGGTTGACTTATGCATACGAAGTTCATTCCCAGTCTAAGATTGGACCGAACCGAAGGTTGTGGCAACAGGAAGGATAGGACACAAGGGGGAACCAGGTCGATCCCCAGCTTTCACATTCTGCCTCTCCGACCGGCTGAGTGCCCGCACGCTCATTTCGTCGGTTGGCTTAGGTATACGGAGTTCATTCCATGTATAAGCATACGGAGCTCATTACCAATCTAAGATTTTGAGCCACGGTGCACATCTTAGGCTTGGGCATGTGCTGGTGCTGCATTTTTTTTGCCGGGGCACCATCGTCGGAGCATCGCTGGAGAGCCTAATCGGCGGCATTGGGGGTTCCAGCAATTGGGGGGTCCGGGGGGTGTGCATTGGCACAGTAGAAATATGAAGATGTGCTTGAACCCACCTACCACCTGTTCGATCCCCGGCTTGTGCATCCTGCCTCTTTGGTCGGCTGAGCGCCTGCACGCTCGTTTCATGAGTTGAATTAGGCATACGAAGTTCATCTCGAGTCTAAGCATATAGAGTTCATTCCTAGTCTAACATCGAACCGAATCGAGGGTTACGGCAGGAGGATCGGCAGCACGTAGGAGGAACCGAGCTGATCCTTAGCTTGCGTATTCTGCCTCTCTGATTGGCCGAGCGCCCGCACGCTCGTTTTGTGGGTTGGCTTAGGCATACGAAGTACATTCCACGTCTAAGCCCCAACCAGACTGAGGGTTGTGGTAGCAGGACCGGCAACGGGATCGGTAGCATGCAGAGGAGGACTGGGCTGATCCCCAGCTTACGCATTATGCCTCTCCGGCCGGCTGAGCACCCGCACGCTCGTTTCGTGGGTTGACATAGGCATACGGAGTTCATCCACAGTCTAAGCATACGAAGTTCATTCCCAGTGTAAGATCGGACTAGACCGAGGGTTACGGCAGCAGGACCGGCAGCACGGAGGAGGGACCGGGCTGATCCCCAGCTTGCGTATTCTGCCTCTCCGATCGATAGAGCACCCGTACGCCTGTTTCATGGTTTGGCTTAGGCATAGGGAGCTCATTCCATGTCTAAGCCCCAGTCGGACCCAGGGTTGTGGCAGTGGGATCGACAACACGCAGAGGGGGACCAACCCGATCCCCGGCTTGCGCATTATGCCTCTTCGGTCGGCTCAGCGCCAGCACGCTCGTTTCGTGGGTTGACTTATGCATATGGAGTTCATTCCTTGTCTAAGATCGGACCGACCCAATCCCCGGCTTACGTAATATGCCTCTCTGGTCGGCTGAACGCCCGCACGCTCCTTTCGTGGGTTGACTTAGGCATACGGAGTTCATCCCCATTCTAAGCATACAGAGTTCATTCCCAGTCTAAGATCGAACCGGATCAAGGGATGCGATAGCAGGATCGACAGCACGCAAGGGGGACCGTTCCGATCCCCGGCTTGCGCATTCTGCCTCTCCCTCCGACTGAGCATCTGCACGCTCGTTTCGTGGGTTGGCTTAGGCATACGGAGTACATTCCATGTCTAAGCCCCAACCGGACCGAGGGTTGTGGCAGCAGGACTGACAGCGAGATCGACAGCACATAGAGGGGGACCGGGCTAATCCCCGGCTTGCGCATTATGCCTCTCCGACTGGCCACTCCGGTCGACTGAGTGCCTGCACTCTCATTTCGTGGGTTGACTTAGGCATACGGAGTTCATCCCCAGTCTAACCATACGGAATTCATTCCTAGTCTAAGATCAAACTAGATCGAGGATTACGATAGCAGGATCGACAGCACACAGGGGGACCAGGCCGATCCCCGGCTTGCGCATTCTACCTCTTCGGTCGGCTGTGCGCCCGCACCCTCATTTCATGGGTTGGCTTAGGCATACGAAGTACATTCCACGTCTAAGCCCCAGTCGGACCAAGGGTTGTGGCAGCAGGACCGACAGCGGGATCGGCAGCATGCAGAGGGGGACCGAGCTGATCCCCAGCTTGCGCATTATGCCTCTCCGGTCGGCTGAGCGCCCGCACGCTCATTTCGTGGGTTGACTTAGGCATACAGAGTTTATCCCCAGCCTAAGCATACGAAGTTCATTCCCAGTCTAAGATTGGACCAGATCGAGGGTTACTGGAGCAGGATCGGCAGCACGTAGGGGGGACCGAGCCGATCCCCAACTTGCGCATTCTGCCTCTTCGACCGACTGAGCGCCCGTACACCCGTTTCGTGGGTTGGCTTAGGCATAGGGAGCTCATTCTATGTCTAAGCCCCAGTCAGACCGAGGGTTGTGGCTATGGGACCGACAGCACACAGAGGGGGATCGGGCGATCCCCGGGTTTCGCATTATGCCTCTTCGATCGGCTCAGTGCTTGCACGCTCGTTTCATGGGTTAACTTATGCATATGGAGTTCATTCCCAGTCTAAGATCAGATCGGACCGAGGGTTGTGGCAACAGGCTCGACAACACGCAGGGGGGACCGGGTCGATCCCCGACTTGCGCATTCTGCCACTCCGGTCGGCTGAGCACCCGCACGCTCGTTTCGTGGGTTGGCCTAGGCATACGGAGTTCATTCCATGTCTAAGCATACGGAGCTCATTCCCAAGCTAAGATTTTGAGCCATGGTACACATGCTAGGCTCGGGCATGTGCTGGTGCCTTATTTTTTTTGCCCGGGGCACCATCGCTAGAGCATCGCCGGAGAGCCTAATCGACGGCATTAGAGGTTCCGGCGATTGGGGGGCCAGGGGAGTGCACTCATGATGTGCGATGGGTGCCGATACTTGGCCCTTATATTGGTCCCCTATCCATCACCAAACCTCAAGAACTCACACCCCTTTAAAGAGCATTTGAGATTTTGTAGGTTTGCTGCCAATAGCCATTAAAGTGTCTGAAACAGGGATACTTTTTTCAAACGGTCACAAAATCTTCTCCACTTTGAGTTTGTAGCTAAATTTTTTTATGCATGCCAATAAAAATACAAGGATCACCTTTACCAAATTTGGGAACAAAAACTCTTTCTAAAAAAATTTTAAAAAATCCCGAACCGTAAAAAGTTTCAAAAATCATAAAAAACAGAAAATGGGTCATCTTGCCACGAAACTTCACATGAAGGCTTAGGGGACCATTGTATGAATTTACAAGCCCTAAAAAAGGCATTGGGATGGCAGAAATATGAAGATGTGGTTGAACCCACCTACTACCCGTTCGATCCCCGGCTTGCGCATCCTGTCTCTCTGGTCGGTTGAGCGCCCGTACGCTCATTTCGTGGGTTGGCTTAGGCATACAGAGTTCATTCTTGATCTAAGCATACGAAGTTCATTTCTAGCCTAAGATTGGATCAGATCGAGGGTTGCGGTAGTAGGATCGACAGCACATAAGGGGGATCGGGTCGATCCCCGGCTTGCGCATTCTGCCTCTCTGGTTGGCTGAGCGTCCGTACGTTCATTTCATGGGTTGGCTTAGGCATACGGAGTACATTCCACGTCTAAGCCCCAGCCAGACCAAGGGTTGTGGGCAGCAGGACCGGCAGTGGGACCAATAGCACGTAGAGGGGGATCGGGTTGATCCCTGGCTTATGCAATATGCCTCTCCGGTCGGCCTCTCCGATCGGCTAAGCGGCCGCACGCTCATTCCAATGGTTGAGTTAGGCATACGGAGTTCATCCCCAGTCTAAGCATATGGAGTTCATTCCCAGTCTAAGATCAGATCAGATCAAGGGTTGCGGTAATAGGATCGACAACACACAGGGGGGATCGGGTCGATCCCTGGCTTGTGCATTCTGCCTCTCTGGCTGGTTGAGCGCCCGCAAGCTCGTTTCATGGGTTGGGTTTGGCATATGGAGTACATTCCACGTCTAAGCCCTAATCGGACCGAGGGTTGTGGTAGCAAGACCGGTAGCGAGATCGGCAGCATGTAGAACGGGATCAGGCGGATCCCCAGCTTGCGCATTATGACTCCCCGGTCGGCCTCTCCGGCCGGCTGAGGCACCCGCACGCTCGTTTCATGGGTTCACTTAGGCATACGAAGTTCATCCCCAGTCTAACCATACGAAGTTCATTCCTAGTCTAAGATCAAACCGAACCGAGGGATACGGCAGTAGGATCGGCAGCACTGAGGAGGGACCAGGTCGATCCCTGGCTTGCACATTCTGCCTCTCTGACCGGCTGAGCGTCCGTACGCCCGTTTCGTGAGTTGGCTTAGGTATAGGGAGCTCATTCCATGTCTAAGCCCCAGCCGAACCGGGGTTGTGGCAATAGGATCGGCAGCACGTAGAGGAGGACCGAGCTGACCCCCGACTTGCGCATTATGCCTCTTCGGTCGGCTCAGCGCCCGCGTGCTCGTTTCGTGGGTTGACTTATGCATACGGAGTTCATTCCCAGTCTAAGATCGGATCAGACCAAGGGTTGTGGCAGCCAGATCGACAGTACGCAGGGGGGACCTGATCGATCCCCGGCTTGTGCATTCTACCTCCCCGGCCGGCTGAGCACCCATACGCTCGTTTCGTGGGTTGGCTTAGGCATACAGAGTTCATTCCATGTCTAAGCATACGGAGCTCATTCCCAATCTAAGATTTTAAGCCACGGCACACATGCTGGGCTCGAGCATGTGATGGTGCCGCATTTGTTTTCACCCGGGGCACCATCGTCGGAGCATCGTCGGAGAGCCTAACCGATGGCATTGGGGGTTCTGACGATTAGGGGGCCGGGGGGTGTGCCCACATGATGTGCGATGGGTGCTGGTACTTGGCCCCTATATTGGCCCCCTATCCCTTATCAAACCTCGAGAACTCACACCCCCTTAAAGAGCATTTGAGATTTTACAGGTTTCCTGCCAGTAGCCATTAAAGTGTCTGAAATGGGGACACTTTTTTCAAACGATCACAAAATCTTCTCCACTTCGAGTTTTTAGCTGCATTTTTTTTAATGCCAAAAAAAATACAAGGATCACCTCTACCAAATTTGGGGACAAAACTCTTTCTAAAAAAATTAAAAAAAATCCCAAACTGTAAAAAGTTTAAAAAATCGTGAAAAATAGAAAGCGGGTCATCTTGCCACGAAACTTCACATGAAGGCTTAGGTGACCATTGTATGAATTTACAAGCCATAAAAATGGCATTGGCATATGAAGATGTGCTTGAACCCACCTACCACTCGTTCGATCCCTAGCTTGCGCATCCTGCCTTTCTAGTCGGTTGAGCACCCGTACGCTCGTTTCGTGGGTTGACTTAGGCATACAGAGTTCATGCCCAGTCTAAGCATACGAAGTTCATTCCCAGTCTAAGATCAGACCGGATCGAGGGTTGCGGTAGTAGGATCGGTAGCACGCATGGGGGTTCAGACTGATCCTCGGCTTACGTATTCTACCTCTCCGATCGGCTGAGCACCCGCACGCTCGTTTCGTGTGTTGGCTTAGGCATACGAAGTACATTCCATGTCTAAGCCCCAACCAGATCGAGGGTTGTGACAGCAGGACCGACAGTAGGATCGACAGCACGCAGAGGGGGACCAGGCTGATCCCTGGCTTACGCATTATGCCTCTCCGGTAGCCTCTCTGGTCGACTGAGCGTCCGTATGCTCATTTCGTGGGTTGACTTAGGCATACAGAATTCATCCCTAGTTTAAGCATACGGAGTTCATTACTAGTCTAAGATCGAATTGGATCGGATTGAGCGTTACGGTAGCAGGATCGGTAGCACGCAAGGGGGATCGGGTCGATCCCTGACTTGCACATTCTGCCTCTCCGATCGGTTGAGCGCCCGCACGCTCGTTTCATGGTTTGGCTTAGGTATATGGAGTACATTTATGGGTTGTGGCAGCAGGACCAACAGCGAGATCGGCAGCACGCAGAGGGGGACCGGGCTGATCCCCGGCTTGCACATTATGCCTCTCCGGCTGGCTGAGCGCTCGTAGGCTCATTTCGTGGGTTGACTTAGGCATACGAAGTGCATCCCCAGTCTAAGCATATGGAGTTTATTCCCAATCTAAGATCAGATCAGATCGAGGGTTGCGGTAGCAGGATCGGTAGCACGTAGGGGGGATCGGGTCGATTCTCGGCTTACGCATTCTGCCTCTCCGACCGATTGAGTGCCTGCACGCTTGTTTCATGGGTTGGCTTAGGCATAGGGAGCTCATTACATGTCTAAGCCCCAGTCGGACTGAGGGTTGTGGCAGCGGGACTAACAGCATGTAGAGGGGGACCGGGTCGATCCCCGACTTGCGCATTATGTTTCTTCGGCTGGCTCAATGCCCGTACACTCGTTTCGTGGGTTGACTTATGCATACAATGTTCATTCCCAGTCTAAGATCAGACCAGACCGAGGGTTGCAGCAGCAGGATCGACAGCACGTAGGGGGAATCGAGTCAATCCCCGGTTTGCGCATTCTGCCTCTCTGACCGACTGAGAGCCGCACGCTCGTTTCGTGGGTTGGCTTAGGCATACGGAGTTCATTCCATGTCTAAGCATGCGGAGCTCATTCCTAATCTATGATTTTGAGCCACAGTGCACATGCTGGGCTCAGGCATGTGCTGGTGCCACATTTTTTTCATCCTTGGCACCATCACCGGAGCATCGCTGGAGAGCCTAACCGACGGCATTGGGGGTTCCGGTGATTGGGGGGCAAGGGGGTGTGCACACATGATGTGCGGTGGGTGCTGGTGCTTAGCCCTTATATTGGCCCCCTATCCCTCATCAAACCTCGAGAACTCACACCCCCTTAAAGAGCGTTTGAGATTTTATAGGTTTGCTGCTAGTAGCCATTAAAGTGTCTAAAATGGGGACACTTTTTTCAAATGGTCACAAAATCTTCTCCACTTCGATTTTTTAGCTGAATTTTTTTGTGCATGCCAATGAAAATATAAGGATAACCTCTACCAAATTTGGGGACAAAAATCTTTCTAAAAAAATTTAAAAGAATCCTGAACCGTAAAAAGTTTTGAAAATCACGAAAAATAGAAAACGGGTTGTCTTGCCACAAAACTTCACATGAAGGCTTAGGGGATCATTGTATGAATTTACAAGCCAAAAAAATGGCATTGGCATGGTAGAAATATGAAGATGTGCTTGAACCTGCCTACCACCCGTTTGATCCCCAGCTTGCGCATCCTACCTCTCTAGTCGGCTGAGCGTCCGCACACTCGTTTCGTGGGTTGACTTAGGCATATGGAGTTCATCCCCACTCTAAGCATACGGAGTTCATTCCCAGTCTAAGATTGGACAGGATCGAGGGTTGCAGCAGTAGGATCGACAGCACGCAGGTGGGATCGGGTCGATCCCCGACTTGTGCATTCTGCCTCTCCGACCGACTGAGCGCCCGCACTCTCATTTCATGGGTTGGCTTAGGCATACGGAGTACATTCCACGTCTAAGCCCCAGTCGGACCGAGGGTTGTGGCAGTAGGACCGGCAGCGGGATCGGCAGCTTACAGAGAGGGATCGGGTTGATCCCTGACTTGCGCATTATGCCTCTCCGACCGAGCTCTCTGGCCAGCTGAGCCCTCGTACAGACGTTTCGTGGGTTGACTTAGGCATACGGAGTTCATCCCCAGTTTAAGCATACAAAGTTCATTCCCAGTCTACGATCGAACTGGATCGAGGGTTGTGGCAGCACGCAGGAGGGATCAGATCGATCCCCGGCTTGCGCATTCTGCCTCTCTGGCCGACTGAGCACCCGCACGATTTTTTCGTGGGTTTTGCTTAGGCAGACGGAGTACATTCCACGTCTAAGCCCTACCCGGATCGAAGGTTGTGGCAGCAGGACCGATACTGATCCTCAGCTTGCGCATTATGCCTTTCTGACTGGCCTCTCCGGCCGGTTGAGCGCTCGCACGCTTGTTTCGTGGGTTGACTTAGGCATACAGAGTTCATCTCCAGTCTAAGCATACGGAGTTCATTCCTAGTCTAAGATCGGATCAGACCGAGGGTTGCGGTAGCAGGATCGGTAGCATGCAAGGGGGATCGGGCCGATCCCCGGCTTGCGCATTCTGCCTCTCCGACCGGCTGAGCGCCCGTACGCCCATTTCGTGGGTTGGCTTAGGCATAAGGAGCTCATTCCATGTGTAAGCCCCAGCCGAACCAAGGGTTGTGGCAGCGGGACCGGCAACACGTAGAAGGGGATCGGGCCGATCCCCCTCTTGGGCATTCTACCTCTCCGGTCGGCTAAGCGCCCGCACACTCGTTTCGTGGGTTGGCTTAGGCATACGGAGTACATTCCACGTCTAAGCCCCAGTCGGACCAAGGGTTGTGGCAACAAGACCGGCAGTGGGATTGGCAGCACGAAAAAGAAGACTGGGCTGATCCCTGGCTTGCGCATTATGCCTCTCCGGCTGGCCTCTCTGGCCGGCTGAGCGCTCGTACGATCATTTCGTGGGTTGACTTAGGCATACGGAGTTCATCCCCCTTCTAAGCATACGAAGTTCATTTCCAGTCTAAGATCGGATCGGATCCAGGGTTACGGCAGCAGGATCGGTAGCACCCAGGGGGGACTGGGCCGATCCCCGACTTGCGTATTCTGCCTCTCCGACCGGCTGAGTACCCACACGCTTGTTTCATGGGTTTGCTTAGGCATACAGAGTACATTCCACGTCTAAGCCCCAACTGGATCGAGGGTTGTGGTAGCAGGACTGACAGCGAGATTGGCAGCACACAGAGGTGGATCGAACTGATACTCAGCTTGTGCATTATGCCTCTCCGATCGGCCTCTCCGGCTAGTTGAGCACCCGTAAGCTCGTTTCATGGGTTGACTTAGGCATACGGAGTTCATCTCCAGTCTAAGCATACGGAGTTCATTCCTAGCCTAAGATCGGACCAAACCGAGGGTTACGACAGCAGGATCGGTAGCACGTAGGGGGACCAGGCCGATCCTTGGCTTGCACATTCTGCCTCTCCGGTCAACTGAGCGCCGGCACGCTCATTTTGAGGGTTGGCTTAGGCATACGAGTACATTCCACGTCTAAGCCCCAGCTAGACCGAAGGTTGTGGCAGCTGAACTGGTAGCGGGATCAGCAGCACGCAGAGGGGGATCGGGCTGACCCCGATTGCACATTATGCCTCTCCGACCTACCACTCTGGTCGACTGAGCCCCCGCACGCTCGTTTCGTGTTTTGACTTAGGTATACGGAGCTTATCCCCAGTCTAAGCATACGGAGTTCATTCCCAGTCTAAGATCAGACGGGACTGAGGGTTGTGACAGCAGGATCGACAGCACGTAGGGGAGACCGGGCCGATCCCCGGCTTGCGCATTCTACCTCTCCGGTCGGCTGAGCATCCGTAAGCATACGAAGTTCATTCCCAGTCTAAGATCAGACCAGACCGAGGGTTGCGAGAGCAAGATCAACAGCACGCAAGGGGGACCGGGCTGATCCCCGGCTTGCCCATTCTACCTCTCCGGTCGGCTGAGCATCCGTACATCCGTTTCGTGGGTTGGCTTAGGCATAGGGAGCTCATTCCATGTCTAAGCCCCAGTCGGATCGAGGGTTGTTGCAGCGGGACCGACAGTATGCAGAAGGGGACCAGGTCGATCCCCGGCTTGCGCATTATGCCTCTTCGACTGGTTCAGCGCACGCACGCTCGTTTCGTGGGTTGACTTATGCATACGGAGTTCACTCCCAGTCTAAGATCAGATCAGGCTGAGGGTTGTGGTAGCAGGATCGATAGCACACAGGGGGGATCGGGTCGATCCCCGACTTGCGCATTCTACCTCTCCGGCTGGTTGGGCGCCCGCATGCTCGTTTCGTGGGTTGGCTTAGGCATACGGAGTTCATTCCATGTCTAAGCATACGGAGCTCATTCCCAAGCTAAGATTTTGAGCCATGGTACACATGCTGGGCTTGGGCATGTGCTGGTGCCGCATTTTTTTCGCCCGGGCACCGTCACCTGGAGCATCGCCGGAGGGCCTAACCGGCGGCATTAGGGGTTCCGGCGATTGGGGGGGCCGGAGGGTGTGCACACATGATGTGCGATGGGTGCTGGTACTTGGCCTTTATATTGGCTCCCTATCCCTCATCAAACCTCGAGAACTCACACCCCCTTAAAGAGCATTTGAGATTTTATAGGTTTGCTGCCAGTAGCCATTAAAGTGTCTGGAATGGGGACACTTTTTTCAAACGGTCACAAAATCTTCTCCACTTCGAGTTTTTTGCTGAATTTTTTTGTGCATGCCAAAAAAAATACAAGGATCACCTCGACCAAATTTGGGGATAGAACTCTTTCCAAAAAAATTTTAAAAATTTAAAAACCGCAAAAAAGTTTTCAAAATCAATGAAAAATAGAAAACGGGTCGTCTTGCCCACAAAAACTCCACATGAAGCTTAGGGGATCGTTGTATGAAATTTCAAAGCCATAAAAATTGTCATTTGGATGCAAGGAAATATGAAATGTGCTTGAACCCACCTAACCACCCATATTCATCAATCGGCTTGCACATCCTGCCTTCTCTTGGTCTGCTTGAGTGCCCACACGCTCGTTTCGTGGGTTGACTTAGCATACGGAGTTCATCCTGAGTCTAAGCATATGGAGTTCATTCCCAGTCTAAGATCGGACTGGATCGAGGGTTGCGTCAGTAGGATTGGCAGCACGCAGGGGGGACCAGGGTGATCCTCGACTTGCATATTTTACCTCTCCGGCCGACTGAACGTCCGCACACTCATTTCATGGGTTGGCTTAGGCATACGGAGTACATTCCACGTCTAAGCCCCAGCCGGACCGAGGGTTGTGGTAGCAAGACCGGTAGCGGGATCGACAGCACGCAGAGGGGGATCGGGCTGATCCCCGGCTTGTGCATTATGCCTCTCCGCCCGACTGAGTGCCCGCACGCTTGTTTCATGGGTTGAATTAGGCATACGGAGTTCATCCCCAGTCTAAGCATACGGAGTTCATTCCCAGTCTAAGATTGATAGGAACCGAGAGTTGCGATAGTAGGATCGATAGCACACAGGGGGGATCGGGCCGATCCCCGACTTGCGCATTCTGCCTCTCTGGCAGGCTGAACGCCCGCGCGCTCATTTCGTGGGTTGGCTTAGGCATAGGGAGCTCATTCCATGTCTAAGCCCCAGCCGGACCGAGGGTTGTGGCAGTGGGATCGGTAGCACGCAGAGGGGATCGGGCCGATCCCCGGCTTGCTCATTTGCCTCTTCAACCGGCTCAGCGCCCGCACGCTCGTTTCGTGGGTTGACTTATGGAGACGGTGTTCATTCCCAGTCTAAGATCGGACCGAATTGAGGGTTGCGGTAGCAGGATCGACAGCACCCAGGGGGGACCGGGTCGATCCCTGGCTTGCGCATTCTGCCTCTCTGACCGACTACGCGCCCGTACGCTCGTTTCATAGGTGGGCTTAGGCATACGGAGTTCATTCCATGTCATGCATACGGAGCTCATTCCCAGTCTAGGATTTTGAGCCACGGTGCACATGCTGGGCTCAGGCATGTGCTGGTGTCATATTTTTTTCGCTCGGGGCACCATCACCGAAGCATCGCCGGAGAGCCTAACCGACGGCATTGGGGGTTCGTACGATTGCGGGGGCTGGGGGGTGTGCGCACATGATGTGCGATGGGTGCTGGTACTTGGCCCTTATATTGGCCCCCTATCCCTCATCAAACCTCGAGAACTCACACCCCCTTAAAGAGCATTTGAGATTTTATAGCTTTGCTGCCAGTAGTCATTAAAGTGTTTGAAATGGGGACACTTTTTTCAAACGGTCACAAAATCTTCTCCGCTTCGAGATTTTAGCTGAATTTTTTGTGCATGCCAACAAAAATACAAGGATCACCTCTACGAAATTTGGGGACCAAACTCTTTCTAAAAAAATTTTAAAAAATCTCGAGCCGTAAAAAGTTTCAAAAATCGTGAAAAATGGAAAATGGGTCGTCTTGCCACGATACTTCACATGAAGGCTTAGGGGACCATTGTTTGAATTTACAAGCCATAGAAATGGCATTGGCATGGCAGAAATATGAAGATGTGCTTGAGCCCACCTACCACCTGTTCGATCCCCAGTCTAAGCATACGGAGTTCATTCCCAGTCTAAGATTGGATCGGATCGAGGGTTATGACAGCAGGATCAATAGCACACAGGGGGGATCGGGCCGATCCCTGGCTTGCGCATTCTGCCTCTCCAACCGGCTGAGCACCCGCACGTTCATTTCGTGGGTTGGCTTACGCATACGGAGTATATTCCACGTCAAGCCCTAGCCGGATCGAGTGTTGTGGCAGCAGGATCGGTAGCGGGATCGACAGCACGCAGAGGGGGATCTGGTTGATCATCGGCTTACAAATTATGCCTCTCCGACCAACCTCTTCGGCTGGCTGAGCGCTCGTACGCTCGTTTCATGGGTTGACTTAGGCATACGGAGTTCATCCCCAGTCCAAGCATACGGAGTTCATTCCCAATCTAAGATCGGACCAGACCGAGGGTTGTGGCAGTAGGATCGACAGCACGTAGGGGGGACCGAGCCGATCCCCGACTTCCGTATTTTGCCTCTCCAGCCGACTGAGCGCCCGCACTCCTGTTCTGTGGGTTGGCTTAGGCATACGGAGCTCATTCCATGTCTAAGCCCCAGTCGGATTGAGGGTTGTGGCAGCGGGATCGGTAGCATGCAGAGGGGGACCGGGTCGATCCCCGACTTGCGCATTATGCCTCTTCGACCGGCTCAGCCTGCACGCTCGTTTCGTGGGTTGACTTATGCATACGGAGTTCATTCCCAGTCTAAGGTCAGATCGGACCGAGGGTTGCAACAGCAGGATCGACAGCATGCAGGGGGGACCGGGTCGATCCCCGGCTTGAGCATTCTACCTCTCTGACCTGCTGAGCGCCTGCACGCTCATTTCGTGAGTTGGCTTAGGCATACGGAGTTCATTCCATGTCTAAGCATACGGAGCTCATTCCCAGTCTAAGATTTTGAGCCATGGTTCACATGCTGGGCTAGGGCATGTGCTGGTGCCGCATTTTTTTCACCCGGGGCACCATCGTCGGAGCATCGTTGGAGGATTGCCGGAGAGCCAAACCGACGGCATTGGGGGTTCCGACGATTGGGGGGGCCAGGAGGAGTGCACACATGATGTGCGATGGGTGCTGGTACTTGGCCCTTATATTGGCCCTATATCCCTCATCAAACCTCAAGAACTCACACCCCCTTAAAGAGCATTTGAGATTTTATAGGTTTTCTGCCAGTAGCCATTAAAGTGTCTGAAATGGGGACACTTTTTTCAAATGGTCACAAAATCTTCTCCACTTCGAGTTTTTAGCTGAATTTTTTTGTGCATGCCAAAAAAAATACAAGGATCACCTCTACCAAATTTAGGGACAAAACTCTTTGTAAAAAAAGTTTAAAAAATCTCGAACTGCAAAAAGTTTTGAAAATTGTGAAAAATAAAAAACGGGTCGTCTTGCCACGAAACTTCACATGAAGGCTTAGGGGACCATTGCATGAATTTACTAGCCATAAAAATGGCATTGGCATGGTAGAAATATGCAGATGTGCTTGAACCCACCTACCACCCGTTCGATCCCCGGCTTGCGCATCCTGCCTCTTTGGTCGACGGAGCGCCCGCACACTCGTTTCGTGGGTTGACTTAGGCATACGGAGTTCATCCCCAGACTAAGCATATGGAGTTCATTCCCAGTCTAAGATCGAATCGAGGGTTGCGACAGTAAGATTGGCAGCACGCAGGGGGGACCGGGCCGATCCCCGGCTTGCGCATTCTGCCTCTCCGATCGACTGAGCGCCTGCACGCTCGTTTCGTGGGTTGGCTTTGGCATACGGAGTACATTCCATGTCTAAGCCTCAGTCAAATCGAGGGTTGTGGCAGTAGGACCAGTAGTGGGATTGGCAGCACGCAGAGGGGGACCGGGCTGATCCCCAGCTTGCGTATTATGCCTCTCCGATTGGCCTCTCCAGCCGACTGAGTGCTCGCACGCTCGTTTCGTGGGTTGACTTAGGCATACGGAGTTCATCCCCAGTCTAAGCATATGAAGTTCATTCCCAGTCTAAGATCGGACCGGACTGAGGATTACGACAGCAGCATCGGTAGCACACAGGGGGAATCGGGCCGATCCCCAGCTTGCGCATTCTACCTCTCCGATTGGCTGAGCTCCCGCACGCCCGTTTCATGGGTTGGCTTAGGCATAGGGAGCTCATTCCATGTCTAAGCCCCAGCCGGACCGAAGGTTGTGGCAGCGGGACCGACAACACGCAGAGGGCGACCAGGCCATCCCCGGCTTGCACATTATGCCTCTTCAACCGGCTCAGCGCCCGCATGCTCCTTTCTTGGGTTGACTTATGCATATAGAGTTCATTCCCAGTCTAAGATTGGATCAGATCGAGGGTTGCGGTAGCAGGATCAACAGCACGCAGGGGGGATCGAGTCGATCGCCAACTTACGCATTCTGCCTCTCCGACTGGCTGAGCGCCTGCACGTTCGTTTCATGGGCTGACTTAGGCATACGGAGCTCATCCCCAGTCTAAGCATATGGAGTTCATTCCCAGTCTAAGATCAGACCAGATCGAGGGTTGCAGCAGCAGGATCGGTAGCACGTAGGGGGGACCAGGCCGATCCTTAGGTTGCGTATTCTGCCACTTCGTGGGTTGGCTCAGGCATATGGAGTACATTCCATGTCTAAGCCCCAGCCAGACAGAGGGCTATGGTAGCAGGACCGACAGCAGGATCAGTAGCACACAGAGGGGGACAGGGCTGATCCCCAGCTTGCGCATTATGCCTCTCTGGCCGGCCTCTCCGGCCGGCTGAGTGCCCGCATGCTTGTTTCATGGATTGACTTAGGCATACGAAGTTCATCGTTGGTCTAAGCATACGGAGTTCATTCCCAGTCTAAGATCAGACCAGACCGAGGGTTGCGGTAGCAGGATCGGCAGCACGCAGGGGGGACCGGGCCGATCCCCGGCTTGCGTATTCTACCTCTTCGGCCGGTTGAGCACCCGCACGTTCGTTTCGTGGGTTCGCTTAGGCATAGGGAGCTCATTCCATGTCTAAGCCCCAACCAG
Source organism: Durio zibethinus (assembly GCF_002303985.1). The sequence goes on along the minus strand of NW_019167826.1, from coordinate 26,067,466 downwards.
ACTGAGTGTTGTGGCAGTGAGACCGACAGCACACAGAGGGGGACCGGGCTGATCCCCAGCTTGCGCATTATGCCCCTTCGGTCAGCTCAGCGCCCGCACGCTCGTTTCATGGGTTGACTTATGCATACGGAGTTCATTCCCAATCTAAGATCGGATCGAACCAAGGGTTATGGCAACAGGTTCGACAGCACGCAGGGGGGACTGGGTCGATCCCCGACTTACGCATTCTACCTCTCTGACCGGCTGAGCGCTCGCACGCTCGTTTCGTGGGTTGGCTTAGGTATACGGAGTTCATTCCAAGTCTAAGCATACGGAGCTCATTCCCAGTCTTAGATTTTGAGCCACAGTCCACATGCTAGGCTCGGGCATGTGCTGGTGCCACATTCTTTTCGTCCGGGGCACCATCGCCGGAGTATCATCGGAAAGCCTAACCGACGGCATTGGGGGTTCCAATGATTGAGGGGGCTGGGGGGTGTGCACACATGATGTGCGATGGGTGCTGGTACTTGGCCCTTATATTGGCCCCCTATCCCTCATCAAACCTCGAGAACTCACCCCCCCTTAAAGAGCATTTGAGATTTTATAGGTTTGCTGCCAGAAGCCATTAAAGTGTCTGAAATGGGGACACTTTTTTCAAACGATCACAAAATCTTCTCCACTTCGAGTTTTTAGTTGAATTTTTTGTGCATGCCAACAAAAATACAAGGATCACCTCTACCAAATTTGGGGACAAAACTCTTTCTAAAAAAATTTAAAAAAATCCCGAACCACAAAAAGTTTTGAAAATCGTGAAAAATAGAAAACGGGTCGTCTTGCCATGAAACTTCACATGAAGGCTTAGGGGACCATTGTATGAATTTACAAGCCATAAAAATGGCATTGGCATGGTAGAAATATGAAGATGTGCTTGAACCTACCTACCACCCGTTTGATCCCCGGCTTACGCATCCTGCCTCTCTGATCGACTGAGCGCCCGCACGCTCATTTTGTGGGTTGACTTAGGCATACGGAGTAAATCCCCAGTCTAAGCATGCGGAGTTCATTCCCAATCTAAGATTGGACCGGATCGAGGGTTTTGACAGTAGGATCGACAGCACGTAGGGGGGACCGGGTCGATCCCCGGCTTGCACACTCTGCCTCTCCGATCGGCTGAGCGCCTGCACGCATGTTTGTGGGTCGGCTTAGGCATACAAAGTACATTCCATGTCTAAGCCCCAATCGAATCGAGGGTTGTGGTAGCAAGGCCAGCAACGGGATCGACAGCACGCAGAGTGGGACCAGGCTGATCCCGGCTTGACCATTATGTCTCTTCAGTCGGCCTCTTTGGCCGGCTGAGCGCCCGCACGCTCGTTTTCGTGGGTTGACTTAGGCATACGGAGTTCATCCCCAGTCTAAGCATACGAAGTTCATTCCTACTCTAAGATCGGATTGGACCGAGGATTGCGGTAGCACATAAGGGGGACCCGGCCGATCCCCAACTTCCGCATTTTGCCTCTCCGATCGGTTGAGCACCCACACGCCCATTTCGTGGGTTGACTTATGCATGCGGAGTTCATTCCCAGCCTAAGATCGAACCAGACCGAGGGTTACGGCAGTAGGATCGACAGCATGCAGGGGGGATCGGGTTGATCCCTGGCTTGCACATTCTGCGTCTCTGATCGGCTGAGCGCCTACACGCTCATTTCGTGGGTTGGCTTAGGTATACGGAGTTCATTCCATGTCTAAGCATATGGAGCTCATTCTCGGTTTAAGATTTTGAGGCACGATGCACATGCTTGGCTCGGGCATGTGCTGGTGTCGTATTTTTTTCGCCCGTGGCACCATTGCCGGAGCATCACCGGAGCATCGTCAGAGAGCCTAACAGGCGGCATTGAGGGTTCCGACGATTGGGGGGGTCAGAGGGAGTGCACACATGATGTGCGATGGGTGCTGGTACTTGGCCCTTATATTGGCCCCCTATCCCTCATCAAACCTCGAGAACTCACACCCTTTAAAGAGCATTTTAGATTTTATAGGTTTACTGCCAGTAGCCATTAAAGTATCCTCCACTTCGAGTTTTTAGCTGAATATTTTTGTGTATGCCAAAAAAAATACAAGGATCACCTCTACCAAATTTGGGGACAAAACTCTTTCTAAAAAAATTTAAAAAAATCCTGAACCACAAAAAGTTTTGAAAATCGTGAAAAATAGAAAACGGGTCGTCTTGCCACGAAACTTCACATGAAGGCTTAGGGGACAATTGTATGAATTTACAAGCCATAAAAATGGCATTGGCACGGTAGAAATATGAAGATGTGCTTGAACCTACCTACCACCCGTTTGATCCCCGGCTTACGCATCTTGCCTCTCTGTCGACTGAGCGCCCGCACGCTCATTTCGTGGGTTGACTTAGGCATACGGAGTAAATCCCCAGTCTAAGCATGCGGAGTTCATTCCCAATCTAAGATTGGACCGGATCGAGGGTTTTGACAGTAGGATCGACAGCACGTAAGAGGGACTGGGTCGATCCTCGGCTTGGACATTCTGCCTCTCCGATCGGCTGAGTGCCTGCACGCATGTTTGTGGGTCGGCTTAGGCATACAAAGTACATTCCATGTCTAAGCCCCAATCGAATCGAGGGTTGTGGTAGCAAGGCCGGCAGCGGGATCGACAGCACGCAGAGTGGGACCAGGCTGATCCTCGGCTTGACCATTATGTCTTTTCAGTCGGCCTCTTTGGCCGGCTGAGCGCCCGCACGCTCATTTTCGTGGGTTGACTTAGGCATACGGAGTTCATCCCCAGTCTAAGCATACGAAGTTCATTCCTACTCTAAGATCGGATCGGACCGAGGATTGCGGTAGCACATAAGGGGGACCCGATCGATCCCCAACTTCCGCATTCTGCCTCTCCGATCGGCTGAGCACCCACACGCCCGTTTCGTGGGTTGACTTATGCATGCGGAGTTCATTCCCAGCCTAAGATTGAACCAGATCGAGGGTTACGACAGTAGGATCGATAGCATGCAGGGGGGATCGGGTTGATCCCTGGCTTGCACATTCTACGTCTCCGATCGGCTGAGCGCCTGCACGCTCGTTTCGTGGGTTGGCTTAGGTATACGGAGTTCATTCCATGTCTAAGCATATGGAGCTCATTCTCGGTCTAAGATTTTGAGGCACGGTGCACATGCTTGGCTCGGGCATGTGCTGGTGTCGTATTTTTTTTGCCCGTGGCACCATTGCCAGAGCATCACCGGAGCATCGTCGAAGAGCCTAACAGGCGGCATTGGGGGTTCCGATGATTGGGGGGGTCAGGGGGAGTGCACACATGATGTGCGATGGGTGCTGGTACTTGGCCCTTATATTGGCCCCCTATCCCTCATCAAACCTCGAGAACTCACACCCTTTAAAGAGCATTTTAGATTTTATAAGTTTACTGCCAGTAGCCATTAAAGTATCCTCCACTTCGAGTTTTTAGCTGAATATTTTTGTGCATGCCAACAAAAATACAAGGATTACCTCTACCAAATTTGGGGACAAAACTCTTTCTAAAAAAATTTAAAAAAATCCCGAACCACAAAAAGTTTTGAAAATCGTGAATAATAGAAAATGGGTCGTCTTGCCACGAAACTTCACATGAAGGCTTAGGGGACCATTGTATGAATTTACAAGCCATAAAAATGGCATTGGCACGGTAGAAATATGAAGATGTGCTTGAACCTACCTACCACCCGTTTGATCCCCGGCTTACGCATCCTGCCTCTCTGATCGACTGAGCGCCCGCACGCTCATTTCGTGGGTTGACTTAGGTATACGGAGTAAATCCCCAGTCTAAGCATGCGGAGTTCATTCCCAATCTAAGATTGGACCGGATCGAAGGGTTTTGACAGTAGGATCGACAGCACGTAGGGGGGACCGGGTCGATCCCCGGCTTGCACATTCTGCCTCTCCGATCGGCTGAGCGCCTGCACGCATGTTTGTGGGTCGGCTTAGGCATACAAAGTACATTTCATGCCTAAGCCCCAATCGAATCAAGGGTTGTGGTAGCAAGGTCGGCAGCGGGATCGACAGCACGCAGAGTGGGACCAGGCTGATCCCCGGCTTGACCATTATGTCTCTTCGGTCGGCCTCTTTGGCCGACTGAGCGCCCGCACGCTCGTTTTCGTGGGTTGACTTAGGCATACGGAGTTCATTCCCAGTCTAAGCATACGAATTTCATTCCTACTCTAAGATCGGATCAGACCGGGGATTGCGGTAGCACATAAGGGGGACCCGGTCGATCCCCAACTTCCGCATTCTGCCTCTCCGATCGGCTGAGCACCCACACGCCCGTTTCGTGGGTTGACTTATGGATGCGGAGTTCATTCCCAGCCTAAGATCGAACCAGACCGAGGGTTATGGCAGTAGGATCGACAGCATGCAGGAGGGATCGGGTTGATCCCTGGCTTGCACATTCTGCGTCTCTGATCGGCTGAGCGCCTGCACGCTCGTTTCATGGGTTGGCTTAGGTATACAGAGTTCATTCCATGTCTAAGCATATGGAGCTCATTCTCGGTCTAAGATTTTGAGGCACGGTGCACATGCTTGGCTCGGGCATGTGCTGGTGTCGCATTTTTTTTGCCCGTGGCACCATTGCCGGAGCATCACCGGAGCATCGTCGGAGAGCCTAATAGGCGGCATTGGGGGTTCCGACGATTGGGGGGGTCAGGGGGAGTGCACACATGATGTGCGATGGGTGCTGGTACTTGGCCCTTATATTGGCCCCCTATCCCTCATCAAACCTCGAGAACTCACGCCCTTTAAAGAGCATTTTAGATTTTATAGGCTTACTGCCAGTAGCCATTAAAGTATCCTCCACTTCGAGTTTTTAGCTGAATATTTTTGTGCATGCCAACAAAAATACAAGGATCACCTCTACCAAATTTGGGGACAAAAATCTTTCTAAAAAAATTAAAAAAAATCCCGAACCACAAAACGTTTCGAAAATCATGAAAAATAGAAAACGAGTCGTCTTGCTACAAAACTTCACATTAAGGCTTAGGGGACCATTGTATGAATTTACAAGCCATAAAAATGGCATTGGCATGGTAGAAATATGAAGATGTGCTTGAACTGACCTACCACCCGTTCGTTCTTCGGGTTACGCATCATGCCTCTCTGGTTGGCTGAGTGCCCGCACACTCGTTTCATGGGTTGACTTAGGCATAAGGAGTACATCCCCAGTCTAAGCATACGGAGTTCATTCCCAGTCTAAGATCAGACCAGATCGAGGGTTGTGGTAGCAGGATCGATAGCATGCAGGGGGGACCAGGCCGATCCATGGCTTGCACATTCTGCCTCTCCGACCGACTGAGCGCCCGCACGCTCGTTTTGTGGGTTAGCTTAGGCATACGGAGTACATTCCATGTCTAAGCCCCAACTAGACTGAGGGTTGTGGCAGCAGGACCGACATCGAGATCGGTAGCTTGCAGAGGGGGATCGGGTTGATCCCCAGCTTGTGCATTATGCCTCTCCGATCGACCTCTCTGGCCAGTTGAGTGCCCGCACGCTCCTTTCGTGGGTTGACTTAGGCATACGAAGCTCATCCCTAGTCTAAGCATACAAAACAGTCTAAGATCCGCCCGGACCGAGGGTTTCGGCAGCAAGATCGACAGCACGGAGGAGGGACCGGGTCGATCCCCCGCTTGCGCATTCTTCCTCTCCGGTCGGCTGAGCGCCCGCACGCCCGTTTCGTGGGTTGGCTTAGGCATAGGCAGCTAATTCCATGTCTAAGCCCCAGCCAGACCGAGGGTTGTGGCAGCGGGACCGACAGCACGCAGAGGGGGACCGGGTCGATCTCCGGCTTGCACATTATGCCTCTTCGATCTGCTCAGCGCCCGCACGCTCGTTTCATGGGTTGACTCATGCATACGGAGTTCATTCCTAGTCTAAGATCGAACCGGACTGAGGGTTGCGGCAGCAAGATCGACAACACGCAGGGGGGGACCGGGTCGATCCCTGTCTTGTGCATTCTACCTCTCCGGCCGGCTGAGCGCCCGAACGCCCATTTCGAGGGTTGGCTTAGCCATATGGAGTTCATTCCATGTCTAAGCATGTGGAGCTCATTCCCAGTCTAAGATTTTGAGCCACAGTGCACATGCTAGGCTTGGGCATGTGCTGATGTCGTATTTTTTTCGCCCGGGGTGCCATCGTCGGAGCATCGTCGGAGCATCATCGGAGAGCCTAACTGGCGGCATTGAGGGTTTGGTGATTGGGGGGGCCGGGGGGTGTGCGCACATGATGTGCGATGGGTGCTGGTACTTGGCCCTTATATTGGCCCCCTATCCCTCATCAAACTTGGAGAACTCACACCCCCTTAAAGAGCATTTGAGATTTTATAGGTTTGCTGCCAGTAGCCATTAAAGTGTCTGAAATGGGGACACTTTTTTCAAACGGTCACAAAATGTTCTCCACTTCGAGTTTTTAGCTGAATTTTTTTATGCTTGCCAACAAAAATTCAAGGATCACCTCTACAAAATTTGGGGACAAAACTCTTTCTAGAAAAATTTACAAAAAATCTTGAACCGTAAGAAGCTTCAAAAATCTTGAAAAATAGAAAACGGGTCGTCTTGCCACGAAACTTCACATGAAGGCTTAGGGGACCATTGTATGAATTTACAAGCCATAAAAATGGCATTGGCATCATAGAAATATGAAGATGTGCTTGAACCCACCTACCACCCGTTCGATCCCCAGCTTGCGCATTCTGCCTCTCCGACCGGTTGAGCGCCCGCACGCCCGTTTCGTGGGTTGCTTAGGCATAGGGAGCTCACTCCATGTCTAAGCCCCAGCCGGACCAAGGGTTGTTGCAGCGGGACCGACAGCACGCAGAAGGGGATCGAGTCGATCCTCGACTTGCGCATTATGCCTCTTCGGCCGGCTAAGCGCGCGCACGCTCATTTCGTGGGTTCACTTATGCATACGGGCATAAGTGTGGGTTCACTTATGCCTCTTTGGCCGGCTCAGTGTGCGCACGCTCATTTCGTGGGTTCACTTATGCCCGTCTTGTTTCGCCCGGGGCACCATCGCCGGAGAGCCTAACCGGCGGTATTCGGGGTTCTGATGATTGGGGGGGTCGGGGGGTGTGCGCACATGATGTGCGATGGTTGCTGGTACTTGGCTCTTATATTGGCCTCCTATCCCTCATCAAACCTCGAGAACTCACACCCCCTTAAAGAGAATTTGAGATTTTATAGGTTTGCTGTCAGTAGCCATTAAAGTGTCTAAAATGGGGACACTTTTTTCAAACGGTCACAAAATGTTCTCCACTTCGAGTTTTTAGCTGAATTTTTTTGTCCATGCCAACAAAAATACAAGGATCACCTCTACCAAATTTGGGGATAGAACACTTTCTAAAAAAATTTAAAAAAATCCCGAACCCCAAAAAGTTTCAAAAATCATGAAAAATAAAAAATGGGTCGTCTTGCCACAAAACTTCACATGAAGGCTTTGTATGAATTTACAAGCCATAAAAATGGCATTGTCACGGAAGAAATGTGAAGATGTGCTTGAACCCACCTACAACTCGTTTGATCCCCGGCTTGCGTATCCTGCCTCTCTGGTTGGCTGAGTGCCCGCATGCTCGTTTCGTGGGTTGACTTAGGCATACGAAGTTCATCCCCAGTCTAAGCATACGGACTTCATTCCCAGTCTAAGATCTGACTGAATCGAGGGTTACGGCAGTAGGATTGATAACACGCAGATGGGACCGGGTCGATCCCCGGCTTGTGCATTCTGCCTCTCCGGTCGGCTGAGCGCTCGTACGCCCATTTCGTGGGTTGGCTTAGGCATACGGAGTTCATTCCATGTCTAAGCATATGGAGCTCATTCCCAATCTAAGATTTTGAGCCATGACGCACAGTCTAAGCAAACGAAGTTCATTCCCAGTCTAAGATCGGATCGGATCGAGGGTTGCGACAGCAGGATCGGTAACACACAATGGGGAATGGGCTAATCCCCGACTTGCGCAATCTTTATCTCTGGTCGGTTGAGCACCTGCGCGCTTGTTTCATGGGTTGGCTTAGCCATACGGAGTACATTCCACATCTAAGCCCCAGTCGGATCGAGGGTTGTGGCAGCAAGACTGGGTTGATGCCCGACTTACGCATTATGCCTCCTCGACCGGCCTCTTCGACCGGCTGAGCGCCTGCATGCTCGTTTCATGTGTTGACTTAGGCATACGTAGTTCATCCCCAGTCTAGGCATACGTAGTTCATTCCCAGTCTAATATCGGACCGGATCGAGGGTTGCAAAAGCAGGATCAGAAGCACGCAGGGGGGATCGGGCTGATCCCCGACTTGCGCATTCTACCTCTCCGGCCGGCTGAGCACCCGCACGCTCATTTCATGGGTTGGCTTAGGCATACGGAGTACATTTTACATCTAAGCCCCAGCCGGACCAAGGGTTGTTGCAGTAGGACCGACAGCGAGATCGATAGCACGCAGAGGGGGACTGGGCTGACCTCGGCTTGCGCATGGGCTGACCTCCACTTTGAGTTTTTAGCTGAATTTTTTTGTGCATGCCAACAAAAATACAAAGATCACCTCTACCAAATTTGGGGACAAAACTCTTTCTAGAAAAGTTTTAAAAAATCCGAAACCATAAAAAGTTTCAAAAATCATGAAAAATAAAAAACGGGTCGCCTTGGCACGAAACTTCACATGAAGGCTTAGGGACCATTGTATGAATTGACAAGACATAAAAATGGCGTTGGCATGGCAGAAATATGAAGACATGCTTGAACCCACCTACCACTGGTTTGATCCCCGGCTTACACATCCTGCCTCTCTGGTCGACTGAGCGCCCGTACGCTCGTTCCGTGGGTAGACTTAGGCATACGGAGTTCATCCTCAGTCTAAGCATATGGAGTTCATTCCCAGTCTAAGATTGGACTGGATCGAGAGTTGCGACAGCAGGATCGGTAGCACGTAGGGGGGATCGGGCCGATCCCCGGCTTGCGCATTCTACCTCTTTAGCCGGCTGAGCACCCGCATGTTCATTTCATGGGTTGGCTTAGGCATACGAAGTACATTCCACGTCTAAGCCCCAGTCGGATCGAGGTTGTAGCAGCGGGACCGGCAGCACGCAAAGGGGATCGGGCTGATCCTCGACTTCCACATTATGCCTCTCCGATCGACCTCTCCGGCCGGTTGAGTGCCCGCACGCTCGTTTCCTTGGTTGACTTAGGCATACAGAGTTCATCCCCACTCTAAGCATACGGAGTTCATTCCCAGTCTAAGATCAAATTGGATCAAAGGTTGCGGCAGCAGGATCGGTAAAACGCAGGGGGGACCGAGCCAATCCCCAGCTTGGGCATTCTGCCTCTTCGGTTGGCTGAGCGCTCGCATGCTTGTTTCATGGTTTGGCTTAGGCATACGGAGTACATTCCATGTGCTGGGCTTGGGCATGTGCTCATGTTGCATTTTTTTCGCTCGGGGCACCATCGTCGGAGCATCGCCAGAGCATCGCCGGAGAGCCTAACCGATGGCATTCGGGGTTCTTACAATTGGGGGGGCCGGGGGGGTGCGCACATCATGTGCGATGGGTGCTGGTACTTGGCCCTTATATTGGCCCCCTATCCCTCATCAAACCTCGAGAACTCACACCCCCTTAAAGAGCATTTGAGATTTTATAGGTTTGCTGCTAGTAGCCATTAAAGTGTCTGAAATGGGGACACTTTTTTCAAACGGTCACAAAATCTTCTCCACTTCGAGTTTTTAGCTGAATTTTTTTGTGCATGCCAAAAAAAATACAAGGATCACCTCTACCAAATTTGGGGACAAAGCACTTTCTAAAAAAATTTAAAAAAATCTCGAACCGTAAAAAGTTTCAAAAATCGTGAAAAATAGAAAATGGGTCATCTTGCCATGAAACTTCACATGAAGGCTTAGGGGACCATTGGATGAATTTACAAGCCATAAAAATGGCATTAGCATGGCAGAAATACGAAGATGTGCTTGGACCCACCTACCACCCGTTCGATCCCCGGCTTGCGCATCCTGTCTCTCTGGTCGACTGAGCGCCCGCACGCTCGTTTCGTGGGTTGACTTAGGCATATGGAGTTCATCCCCAGTCTAAGCATATGAAATTCATTCCCAGTCTAAGATCAAACTGGATCGAGGGTTGCGACAGTAGGATCGGTAGCACGCAGAAGGGACCGGGTCGATCCCCGACTTGCGCATCCTGCCTCTCCGACCGGCTGAGCTCCCGCACGCTCGTTTCATATGTTGGCTTAGGCATACAAAGTACATTCCACATCTAAGCCCTAGTGGACCAAGGGTTGTGGTAGCAGGACCGACAGCGTGATCGACAGCACGGAGAGGGGGACCAGGTTGATCCCCCTCTTTCACATTATGCCTCTCCGGTCGACTGAGCGCCCGTACGCTCGTTTCATGGGTGGACTTAGGCATATGGAGTTCATCCCCAGTCTAAGCAAACGGAGTTCATTCCTAGTCTAAGATCGGACCAGATCTAGGGTTGCAGCAGCAGGATCGGCAGCACGCAAGAGGGATCGGATCGATCCTCGGCTTGCTCATTCTGCCTGTCTGATCGACTGAGCGCCCGTACACTCGTTTCGTGGTTTGGCTTAGGCATACAGAGTACATTCCATGTCTAAGCTCCAGTTGGACTGAGGGTTGTGGCAGCGGGTCCGGCAGCACGTAGAGGGGGACTGGGTTGATCCCCGACTTGCACATTATGCCTTTTCGACTGGCCTCCCCGATCAGCTGAACGCTCGCATGCTCGTTTCATGGGTTGACTTAGGCATATGGAGTTCATCCCTAATCTAAGCATACAGAGTTCATTCCTAGTCTAAGATCAGACCGGACTGAGGGTTACGGTAGCAGGATCTGTAGCACGCAAGGGGGACCGGGCCAATCCCTAGCTTGCGCATTCTGCCTCTTCGATCGACTGAGCGTCCGCATGCCCGTTTCATGGGTTGGCTTAGGCATAGGGAGCTCATTCCATGTCTAAGCCCCAACCGAACTGAGGGTTGTCGCAGTGGGACTGATAGCACATAGAGGGGGATCGGGCTGATCCCTGGCTTACGCATTATGCCTCTTCAGCCAGCTCAGTGCCCGCACACTCGTTTCGTGGGTTGACTTATGCATATAAAGTTCATTCCTAGTCTAAGATCGGTCCGGACCGAGGGTTTAGCAGCAGGATCGATAGCACGTAGGGTGGACTGGGTCAATCCCTGGCTTGCGTATTCTGCCTCTCCGATCGGCTGAGCACCCGCACGCTCGTTTTGTCGGTTGGCTCAGGCATACGAAGTTCATTCCATGTCTACGCATACGAAGCTCATTGCCAATCTACGATTTTGAGCCACGGTGCACATGCTCGGCTCGGGCATGTGCTGGTGCCACATTTTTTTCACCCGGGGCACCATCACCGGAGCATCGTCAGAGAGCCTAATCGGCGGCATTGGGGGTTCCGGCGATTAGGGGGGCCGGGGGGTGTGCACATCATGTGCGATGGGTGCTCGTACTTGGCCCTTACATTGGCCCCCTATCCCTCATCAAACCTCGAGAACTCACACCCCCTTAAAGAGCATTTGAGAATTTATAGGTTTGCTGCCAGTAGCCATTAAAATGTCTGAAATGGGGACGCTTTTTTCAAACGGTCACAAAATCTTCTCCACTTCGAGTTTTTAGCTGAATTTTTTTGTGCATGCCAAAAAAAATACAAGGATCACCGCTACCAAATTTGGGGACAAAACTCTTTCTAAAAAAATTTTAAAATATCCTAAACCACAAAAAGTTTCAAAAATCATGAAAAATAAAAAACGGGTCGTCTTGCCACGAAACTTCACATGAAGGCTTAGGAGACCATTGTATGAATTTACAAGCCATAAAAATGACAGAGGCATGGCAGAAATATGAAGATGTGCTTGAACCCACCTACCACCCGTTCAATCCCCGACTTTCGCTTCCTGCCTCTCTGGTCGGCTGAGCGCCCGCACGCTCGTTTCATGTGTTGGCTTAGGCATACGGAGTTCATTCCCAGTCTAAGACCGGACCGAATGAATGGCTACGGTAGCAGGATCGACAGCACGCTGGGGGAACCGAGCTGATCCCTGACTTACGCATTCTGCCTGTCCGACTTGCGCATTACGCCTCTCCGGTCAGCTGATCGCCCGCACGTTCATTTTATGGGTTGACTTAGGCTTACGGAGTTTATCCCCAGTCTAAGCATACGGAGTTCATTCCTAGTCTAAGATCAGATCGGATCTAGGGTTACGACAGCAGGAACGACAGCATGTAGGAGGGACTGGACCGATCCCCGGCTTGCGCATTCTACCTGTCCGGCCTGCTGAACGCTCGCACGCTCATTTCGTGGATTGGCTTAGGCATACGGAGTACATTCCAGGTCTAAGCCCCAGTCGGACCGAGGGTTATGGTAGCAGGACCGGCAGCGGGATCGACAGCACGCTGAGGGGGGTCAGGTTGATCCCCGGCTTGCGCATTATGCCTCTCTGGCAGGCCTCTCTGACCGTCTGTGCACCCGTACGCTCGTTTCATGGGTTGACTTAGGCATACGGAGCTCCTCCCTAGTCTAAGCATATGTAGTTCATTCCCAGTTTAAGATCAGGCTGGATCGAGGGTTGCAACATCAGGATTGCAGCACGCAGGGGGGACCGGGCTGATCCTCAGCTTGCGCATTTTGCCTCTCCGGCCGGTTGAGCGCCTGCACGCCCATTTCATGGGTTGGCTTAGGCATAGGGAGCTCATTCCATGTTAAAGCCCCAGCCGAACTGAGGGTTGTGGCAGCGGGACCGATAGCACGAAGAGGAGGATCGGGCTGAACCCCAGCTTGTGCATTATGCCTTTTCGGTCGGCTTAGCACCCGCATGCTCATTTCATGGGTTGACTTATGCATACGGAGTTCATTCTCAGTCTAAGATCAGACCAGACCGAGGGTTCTTGCAACAGGATCGACTGCACGCAGGGGGGCCAGGTCGATCTCCAGCTTTCGCATTCTGCCTCTCCAGTCAGTTGAGCGCCCGCACGCTTGTTTTGTGTGTTGGCTTAGGCGTACATTCCCAATCTAAGATTTTGAGCCACGGTGCACATGTTGGGCTTGGACATCTGCTGGTGCTGCATTTGTTTCACCCGAGGCACCATCGTCAGAGCATCATCGGAGAGCCTAACCGGTGGCGTTGGGAGTTTTGATGATTGGGGGGGTCGGGGGGTATGCGCACATGATGTGCAATGGGTGCTGGTACTTGGCCCTTATATTGGCCCCCTATCCTTCATCAAGCCTCGAGAACTCACACCCCCTTAAAGAGCATTTGAGATTTTATAGGTTTGCTGCCAGTAGCCATTAAAGTGTCTGAAATGGGGACACTTTTTTCAAATGGTCACAAAATCTTCTCCACTTCAGCTTTTTAGCTGAATTATTTTGTGCATGCCAACAAAAATACAAGGATCAGCTCTACCAAATTTGGGGACAAAACTCTTTCTAAAAGAATTTAAAAAAGTCCCGAATCGTAAAAAGTTTTGAAAATCATGAAAAATAGAAAACGGGTTGTCTTGCCACGAAACTTCACATGAAGGCTTGGGGGACCATTGTATGAATTTACATGCCATAAAAATGGCATTGGTATGGCAGAAATATGAAGATGTGCTTGAACCCACCTACCACCCATTCGATCCCCGGCTTGCGCATCCTGCCTCTCTGGTCGGCTGAGCGCCCTCACGCTTGTTTCATGGGTTGACTTAGGCATACAGAGTTCATCCCCAGTCTAAGCATATGGAGTTCATTCCCAATCTAAGATCGGACCGGATCGACAGCACACAAGGGGGACCAAGCCGATCCCCAGCTTGTATATTCTGCCTTTCCGGCTAAGCGCCCGTACGCTTGTTACGTGGGTTGGCTTAGGCATATAGAGTACATTCCATGTCTAAGCCCCAGTCGGATTGAGGGTTGTGATAGCAGGACTGACAGCGGGATCAGCAGCACGTAAAGGGGGACCGGGCTAATCCCCGGCTTACACATTATGCCTCTCCGGTTGGCTGAGCGCTCACACGCTCGTTTCGTGGGTTAACTTAAGCATACGGAGTTCATCCCCAGTCTAAGCATACGGAGTTCATTCCTAGCCTAAGATCGAATCGGATCGAGGGTTGCAGAAGTAGGACTAGCAGCACGCAGGGGGGACCGGTCCGATCCCCCGGCTTTCGCATTCTGCCTTCCCGATCGGCTGAGTGCCCGCTCGCTCATTTCGTGGGTTAGCCTAGGCATACGAATTACATTCCACGTCTAAGCCCCAGCTGGATCGAGGCTTGTGGCAGCAAGACTGGCAGCTGGATCTGCAGCACGCAGAGGGGGACCGGGCTGATCCCCGGCTTGCCCATTATGCATCTCCGACCGGCCTCTCCGTCTGGCTGAGCGCCTGCACGCTCGTTTCGTGGGTTAACTTAGGCATACGGAGTTCATCCCCAGTCTAAGCATACGGAGTTCATTCCCAGTCTAAGATCAGACCAGACCGAGGGTTGCGACAGTCGGATCGGCAGCACGCAGGGGGGACCGAGTCGATCCCCATCTTGTGTATTCTGCCTCTCCGGCCGGCTAAGCACCCGCACGCCCGTTTCGTGGGTTGGCTTAGGCATAGGGAGCTCATTCCATGTCTAAGCCCTAGCCAAACCGAGGGTTGTGGCAGTGGGACCAGCAGCCCGCAGAGGGGGATCGGGTCGATCCCCGACTTGCGCATTATGCCTCTTCGGCCAGCTCAGTGTCGATACGCTTGTTTCATGGGTTGACTTATGTATACGAAGTTCATTCCAGTCTAAGATTGGACCGGATCGAGGGTTGTGGCAGCAGGATCGACAACACGTAGGGGGGATCGGGTCGATCCTCAGCTTGCGCATTTTGCCTCTCCGACCGACTGAGCACCCACACGCTCATTCCGTGGGTTGGCTTAGGCATACGGAGTTCATTTCATGTCTAAGCATATGAAGCTCATTCCCAATCTAAGATTTTGAGCCACAGTGCACATGCTGGGCACCATCGTCGGAGCATCGCCGGAGAGCCTAACCGACGGCATTGGGGGTTCCAGCGATTGGGGGGGTCAGGGGGTGTGCGCACATGATGTGCGATGGGTGCTGGTCCTTGGCCCTTATATTGGCCCCCTATCCCTCATAAAACCTCGAGAACTCACACCCCCTTTGAGATTTTATAGGTTTACTGCCAGTAGCCATTAAAGTGTCTAAAATGGGGACACTTTTTTCAAACGGTCACAAAATCTTCTGCACTTTGAGTTTTTAGCTGAATTTTTTTATGCATGCCAAAAAAAATACAAGGATCACCTGTACCAAATTTGGGGACAAAAATATTTCTAAAAAAATTTTAAAAAATCCCGAAGCACAAAAAGTTTCAAAAATCATGAAAAATAGAAAACGGGTCGTCTTGCCACGAAACTTCACATGAAGGCTTAGGGGACCATTGCATGAATTTACAAGCCATGAAAATGGCATTGGCATGACAGAAATATGAAGATGTGCTTGAACTCACCTACCACCCATTCGATCTCCGGCTTGTGCATCCTGCCTCTCTGGTCGGCTGAGCGCCCGCACGCTCGTTTCGTGGGTTGACTTAGGCATATGGTGTTCATCCCCAGTCTAAGCATATGGAGTTCATTCCCAGTCTAAGATCAAATCGGATCAAGGGTTGCAGCAGTAGGATCGGTAGCACGCAGGGGGGATCGAGCCGATCCTCGGCTTGCGCATTCTACCTCTCCCACCGACTGAGTGCCCGCACGCTCGTTTCATGGGTTGGCTTAGGCATACAAAGTACATTCCACGTGTAAGCCCCAGTCAGATCGAGGGTTGTGGTAGTAGGATCGGCAGCGAGATCGGCAGCATGTAGAGGGGTACCAGGCTGATCCCCGACTTGCATATTATGCCTCTCCGATCAGCCTCTCCGATTGACTGAGTGCCCACACGCTCGTTTCATGGGTTGACTTAGCCATACGGAGTTCATCCTCAGTCGAAGCATACAGAGTTCATTCCCAGTCTAAGATTGGACCGGATTAAGGGTTGTGACTGCAGGATAGGTAGCATGTAGGGAGGATCAGATTGATCCTCGGCTTACGCATTCTACCTCTCCGATCGACGGAGCGCCCGCACGCTTGTTTCGTGGGTTGGCTTAGGCATACGAAGTCAATTCCATGTTTAAGCCCCAGTCGGACCGAGGGTTGTGGCAACAGGACCGGCAGTGGGATCGATAGCATGCAGAGAGGGATCGGGCTGATCCCCGACTTGTGCATTATGCCTCTCCGACCGGCCTCTCCGGTCGGCTGAGCGTCCGTACGCTCATTTCGTGGGTTGACTTAGGCATACGGAGTTCATCCCCAGTCTAAGCATACAGAGTTCATTCCCAGTCTAAGATCGGACCGGACCGAGGGTTGCCGCAGCAGGATCGGTAGCACACAGGTGGGACCGGGCCGATCCCCGACTTACGCATTTTACCTCTGCGGTCGGCTGAACGCCAGCACGCTCGTTTTGTGGGTTGGCTTCGGCATAGGGAGCTCATTTCATGTCTAAGCCCCAGCTGGATCGAGGGTTGTGGCAGCCGGACCTCCAGAATACAGAGGGGACCGGGCCAATCACCGGCTTGTGCATTATGCCTATTCGATCGGCTCAGCGCCCGGACGCTCGTTTCATCGGTTGACTTATGCATACGGAGTTCATTCCAGTCTAAGATCAAACCGGACTGATGGTTGGGGTAGCAGGATCGATAGCATGCAGGCGGGATCGGGTCAATCCCCGGCTTACACATTCTACCTCTCCAGCCGGCTGAGCGCTTGCACGCTCATTTCGTGGGTTGGCTTAGGCATATGGAGTTCATTCCATGTCTAAGCATACGGAGCTCATTCCCAATCTAAGAGTTTGAGCCACAGTGCACATGCTGGGCTCGGGCATGTGCTGGTGCCGCATTTTTTTTGCCCGGGGCACCATCGCCGGAGCATCACTGGAGCATCGCCGGAGAGCCTAACCGACGGCATTGGGGGTTCCGGTGATTGGGGGGGCCGAGGGGTGTGCGCACATGATGTGCGATGGGTGCTGGTACTTGGCCCATATATTGGCCCCCAATCCCTCATCAAACCTCAAGAACTCACACCCCTTTAAAGAGCATTTGAGATTTTATAGGTTTGCTGCCAATAGCCATTAAAGTGTCAGAAATGAGGACACTTTTTTCAAACGATCACAAAATCTTCTCCACTTCGAGTTTTTAGCTGAATTTTTTTGTGCATGCCAAAAACAATACAAGGATCACCTCTACCAAAGTTGGGGACAAAACTCTTTCTAAAAAAATTTTAAAAAAATCTCGAACCGTAAAAAGTTTTAAAAATCGTGAAAAATAGAAAACGGGTCATCTTGCCACGAAACTTCACATGAAGGCTTAGGGGACCATTGTATGAATTTACAAGCCGTAAAAATGGCATTGGCCTGGTAGAAATATGGAGATGTGCTTGAATCCACTTACCACCCGTTCGATCCTCGGCTTCCGCATCCTGCCTCTCTGGTCGGCTGAGCGTCTACACGCTCATTTCATGGGTTGACTTAGGCATACGAAGTTCATCCCCAGTCTAAGCATACGGAGTTCATTCTCAATCTAAGATCATATTGGATCGAGGGTTACGGCAGCAAGATCGACAACACGCAAGGGGGATCGGGCCGATCCCCGGCTTACGTATTCTGCCTCTTCGATCGGTTGAGTGCCCGCACTCTCTTTTTATGGGTTGCCATAGGCCTACGGAGTACATTCCATGTCTAAGCCCCAGCTAGACCGATGGTTGTGGTAGTAGGACCAGTAGCAGGATCGACAGCACGCAGAGGGGGATCGGGCTGATCCCCGGCTTGCACATTATGCCTTTCCGACCGGCCTCTCCTGCCAACGGAATGCCCGCATGCTCGTTTCATGGGTTGACTTAGGCATACGGAGTTCATCCCCAGTCTAAGCATATGGAGTTCAATCCTAGTCTAAGATCAAACCGGACTGAGGGTTACGACAGTAGGATCGATAGCATGCCGAGAGGATCGGGTCGATCCCTGGCTTACGCATTCTACCTCTTCAGCTGGCTTAGCACCCACACGCCCATTTCGTGAGTTGCCTTAGGCATAGGGAGCTCATACCATGTCTAAGCCAAACCGAGGGTTGTGGCAGTGGGACAGACAGTACGCAGAGGGGGACTGGGCTGATCTCCGGCTTGCGCATTATGCCTCTTCGATCGGCTCAGCGCCCGCACGCTCGTTTCGTGGGTTGACTTACGCATACAGAGTTCGTTCCTAATATAAGATCGGACCGGTCTGAGGGTTACCACATCAGGATCGACAGCATGTGGGGGGGGCCGGTTGATCCCCGACTTGCGCATTCTGCCTCTTCGGTCAACTGAGCGCCCGCACGCTCGTTTCGTGGGTTGGCTTAGGCATACGGAGTTCATTCCATGTCTAAGCATACGGAGCTCATTCCCAGTCTAAGATTTTAAGCCACGGTGCACAAGCTGGGATCGAGCATGTGCTGGTGTCGCATTTTTTTCGCCCGGGGCAACATCATCGGAGCATCGTCGGAGAGCCTAACTGGTGGCATTAGGGGTTCCGACGATTGGGGGGGCCGGGGGTGTGCGCACATGATGTGTGATTGGTGCTGGTACTTGGCCCTTATATTGGCCCCCTATCCCTCATCAAACCTCAAGAACTCACACCCCCTCAAGGAGCATTTGAGATTTTATAGGTTTGCTGCCAGTAGCCATTAAAGTGTTTGAAATGGGGACGCTTTTTTCAAACGATCACAAAATCTTATCCACTTCGAGTTTTTAGCTGAATTTTTTTGTGCATGCCAACAAAAATACAAGGATAACCTCTACCAAATTTGGGGACAAAACTCATTCTAAAAAAATTTGAAAAAATCTCGAACCGTAAAAAGTTTTAAAAATCATGAAAAATAGAAAATGGGTCGTCCTGCCACGAAACTTCACACGAAGGCTTAGGGGACCATTGTATGAATTTACAAGCCATAAAAATGGCATTGGCACAGCAGAAATATAAAGATGTGCTTGAACCCACCTACTACCCGTTCGATCCCCAGCTTGCGCATCCTGCCTCTCTGGTCGGCTGAGCGCCCGCACGCTCGTTTCATGGGTTGAATTAGGCGTACGAAGTTTATTCCCAGTCTAAGCATACGGAGTTCATTCCCAGTCTAAGATTAGACCGGATCGAGGGTTACGGCAGCAAGATCGGTAGCACGCAGGAGGGATCGGGTCGATCCCTGACCTGCGCATTCTGCCTCTCCGGTCGATTGAGTGCCCGCTCGCTCGTTTTGTGGGTTGGCTTAGGCATACGGAGTACATTCCATGTCTAAGCGCCAGTCGGACCGAGGGTTGTGGCAGTAGGATTGGCAGCGGGATCGGTAGCACGCAGAGGGGGACCAATCTGATCCCCAGCTTACGCATTATGCCTCTCTTGCCAGCCTCTCCGGCCGGCTGAGCACCCGTTCGCTCATTTCGTGGGTTGACTTAGGGATACGGACTTCATCCCCAGTCTAAGCATATAGAGTTCATTCCTAGTCTAAGATCGGATCGGACTGAGGGTTCTGACAGCAGGATCGGCAGTACGCAAGAGGGATCGGGCTGATCTTCAACTTTTGCATTTTGCCTCTTCGACCGGCTAAGCACCCGCACGCCCGTTTCGTGGGTTGGCTTAGGCATAGGGAGCTTATTCCATGTCTAAGCCCCAGTCGGACCGAAGGTTGTGGCAGCGGGATCGGTAGCACATAGAGGGGTACCGGGCTGATCCTCGGCTTGCGTAATATGCCTCTTCGGCCTGCTCGTTTCGTGGGTTGACTTATGCATACGAAGTTCATTCCCAGTTTAAGATCGGACCGAACCGAGGGTAACGATAGCAGGATCTACAACATGGCGGGGTGGACCGGGTCGATCCCTGGCTTACGCATTCTACCTCTTCGATCGACTGAGTGGCCGTACGCTCATTTTATGGGGTGGCTTAGGCATACGTTCTAAGCATGCGGAGCTCATTCCCAATCTATGATTTTGAGCCACGGTGCACGTGCTGGGCTCAGGCATGTGCTGGTGCCGCATTTTTTTCGCCCGGGGCACCATCGTCGGAGCATCATCGGAGAGCCTAACCGGCGGCATTGGGGGTTCCGGTGATTTGGGGGGACGGGGGGTGTGCGCACATGATGTACGATGGGTGCTGGTACTTGGCCCTTATATTGGCCCCCTATCCCTCATCAAACCTCAAGAACTCACACCCCCTTAAAGAGCGTTTGAGATTTTATAGGTTTACTGCCAGTAGCCATTAAAGTGTCTGAAATGGGGACACTTTTTTCAAACGGTCACAAAATCTTCTCTACTTCGAGTTTTTAGCTGAATTTTTTGTGCATACCAACAAAATTACAAGGATCACCTCTACCAAATTTGGGGACAAAACTCTTTCTAAAAAAATTTAAAAAAATCCCAAACCGTAAAAAGTTTTGAAAATCGAGAAAAATAGAAAATGGGTCGTCTTGCCACGAAACTTCACATGAAGGCTTAGGGGACCATTGTATGAATTTACAAGCCATAGCATTGGCACGGCAGAAATATGAAGATGTGCTTGAGCCCACCTACCACCTGTTCGACCCCTGGCTTACGCATCCTGCCTTTCTGGTCGGCTGAGCGCCCATACGCTCGTTTCGTGGGTTGACTTAGGCATACAGAGTTCATCCCCAGTCAACCATATGGAGTTCATTCCCAGTCTAAGATCGGACTAGATCGAGGGTTGCGGCAGCAGGATCGACTGCACGCAGGGGAGACCAGGCCGATCCCCGGCTTGCGCATTCTGCCTCTCCGATCAGTTGAGCACCCGCACGCTCGTGTCGTGCGTTGGCTTAGGCATATTGAGTACATTCCACCTCTAAGCCCCAACCGGACCGAGGGTTGTGGCAGCAGGACCGACAGCGGGATTGACAGCGTGTAGAGGGAGTTCATCCCCAGTCTAAGCATACAGAGTTCATTCCTAGTCTATGATCAGACCGGATCGAGGGTTACGGTAGTAGGATCCGTAGCATGCAGGGGGACCGGGCTGATCCTCGGCTTACGCATTCGGCCTTTCCAGCCGGTTGAGTGCCCGCACGCCCGTTTCGTGGGTTGGCTTAGGCATAGGGAGCTCATTCCAAGTCTAAGCCCCAACCAGACCGAGGGTTGTGGCAGCGAGACCGGCAGCACGTAGAGGGGGACCGGGCCAATCCCCGGCTTGCACATTATGCCTCTTCGATCAGCTCAGCGCCCGCACGCTTGTTTCATGGGTTGACTTGTGCATACAGAGTTCATTTCCCGTCTAAGATCAGACCAGATTGAGGGTTGCAGTAGCAGGATTGACAGCACGTAAGGGGGATCGGGTCGATCCCCGGCTTGTGCTTTCTACCTCTCCGGTCGGCTGATTGCCCGCACGCTCGTTTCGTGGGCTAGCTTAGGCATACGGAATTCATTCCATGTCTAAGCATACGGAGCTCATTCCCAATCTAAGATTTTAAGCCATGGTGCACATGCTGGGCCTAGACTTATGCTGGTGCGGCATTTTTTTCACCCGAGGCACCATCGTCGGAGCATCGTTGGAGCATCTCCAGAGAGCCTAACCGGCAGCATTGGAGGTTCCGACGATTGGGGGGTCGGGGGATGTGCGCACATGATGTGCGATGGGTGCTGGTACTTGGCCCTTATATTGGCCCCCTATCCCTCATCAAACCTCGAGAACTCACACCCCTTTAAAGAGCATTTGAGATTTTATAGGTTTGCTGCCAATAGCCATTAAAGTGTCTGAAATGGGGACACTTTTTTGAAACGGTCACAAAATCTTCTCCACTTCGAGTTTTTAGCTGAATTTTTTTGTGCATGCCAACAAAAATACAAGGATCACCTCTCCCAAATTTGGTGTCAAAACTATTTCTAAAAAAATTTAAAAAAATCTCGACCCGTAAAAAGTTTCAAAAATCATGAAAAATAGAAAACGGGTTGTCTTGCCACGAAACTTCACAAGAAGGCTTAGGGGACCATTGTAATAATTTACAAGCCATAAAAATGGCATTGGCATGGCAGAAATATGAAGATGTGCTTGAACCCACCTACCACCCGTTCGATCCCCGGCTTGCGCATCCTGCCTCTCTGGTTGGCTGAGCGCCCGCACGTTCGTTTTGTGGGTTGACTTAGGCATACAGAGTTCATCTCCAGTCTAAGCATAAGGAGTTCATTCCAGTCTAAGATCAGACCAAATCGAGGGTTGAGGTAGCAAGATCAGCAGCACGTAAGGGGGATTAGGTCGATCCCTGGCTTGCACATTCTGCCTCTCCGGCCAGCTGAGCACCCGGACGCTCGTTTCGTGGGTTGGCTTAGGCATACGGAGTACATTCCATGTCAAAGCCCCAGCCAAACTGAGGGTTGTGGCAGCAGGATCGGTAGCGGGATCGACAGCACGTAGAGAGGGAATGGGTTGATCCCTGACTTGCACATTATGCCTCTCCGACCGACCTCTTCGACCGGCTGAGCACCCACATGCTCGTTTCATGGGTTGACTTAGGCATACGGAGTTCATCCCAGTCTAAGCATACGGAGTTCATTCCTAGTCTAAGATCAGACCGGATTGAAGGTTGCGATAGTAGGATCGACAGCACATAAGGGGGATCGGGTCGATCCTCGGCTTACGCAATCTCCTCTCTGACTAGCTGAGCACTCGTACGTCCGTTTCATGGGTCGGCTTAGGCATATGGAGTACATTCCACGTCTAAGCCCCAGTTGGATCGAGGGTTGTGGCAGCAGGACCGACAGTAGGATCGGTAGCATGTAGAGGGGAACCGAGTTGATCCTCAGCTTGTGCATTACGCCCCTCCGGTCGGCCTCTCCGGTCGGTTAAGCGCCCGCACGCTTGTTTCGTGGGTTGACTTAGGCATACGGAGTTCATCCCCAGTCTAAGCATACGGAATTCATTCCCAGTCTAAGATCGGATTGGACCAAAGTTTGCAACAGCAGGATCGACAGCATGCAGGGGCGGACCAGGTCGATCCCTGACTCGTGCATTCTGTCTCTCCGGCTGGCTGAGTGCCCGCACGCCCATTTCGTGGGTTGGCTTAGGCATAGGGAACTCATTCCATCTCTAAGCCCCAGTGAGACCGAGGGTTGTGGTAGCGGGACCGATAGCACGCAGAGGGGGATCGGGTCGATCCCCGGCTTGTGCATTATGCCTCTTCGGTTGGCTCAGCGCCCGTACGATCGTTTCATGGGTTGACTTATGCATACGAAGTTCATTCCTAGTCTAAGATTGGACCGGACCAAGGGTTGCAGCCACAGGATTGACAGCACATAGGGGGGATCGGGTCGATCCCTGACTTGCGCATTCTGCCTCTCCGGTAGGCTAAGCGCCTGCACGCTCGTTTCGTGAGTTGGCTTAGGCATACGGAGTTCATTCCATGTTTAAGCATACGAAGCCCATTCCCAATCTAAGATTTTGAGCCATGGAGTACATGCTGGGCTCGGGCATGTGCTGGTGTCGCATTTTTTTTTCGCTTGGGGCACCATCGTCGGAGCATCACCGGAGAGCCTAACCAACGGCATTGGGGGTTTCGACGATTGGGGTGGTCAGGGGGTGTGCGCTCATGATGTGCGATGGGTGCTAGTACTTGGCCCTTATATTGGCCCCCTATCCCTCATCAAACCTCGAGAACTCACACCCCTTTAAAGAGCATTTGAGATTTTATAGGCTTGCTGCCAGTAGCCATTAAAGTGTCTGAAATGGGGACACTTTTTTCAAACGGTCACAAAATCTTCTCCACTTCGAGTTTTTAGCTGAATTTTTTTTTTGCATGCCAACAAAAAGACAACGATCACCTCTACCAAATTTGGGGACAAAAATCTTTCTGAAAAAATTTTAAAAAATCCCGAACCACAAAAAGTTTTGAAAATCGAGAAAAATAGAAAACGGGTCATCTTGCCATGAAACTTCACATGAAGGCTTAGGGGACCATTGTATGAATTTACAAGGCATAAAAATGGCATTGGCATGGCAGAAATGTGAAGATGTGCTTGAAACCACCTACCACCCGTTCGATCCCCGGCTTGCGCATCCTGCCTCTTTGGTCGGCTGAGCGCTCACACGTTCGTTTCATGGGTTGACTTAAGCATACGGAGTTCATCCCCAATCTAAGCATACAGAGTTCATTCCCAGTCTAAGATCAGACCAGATCGAGGGTTGCAGCAGTAGGATCGGTAGCACGTAGGGGGGATCAGATCGATCCTCGGCTTACGCATTTTGCCTGTTCGATCGACTGAGCACCCATACACTCGTTTCGTGGGTTAGCTTAGGCATACGGAGTACATTCCACGTCTAAGCCCCAATCGGACCGAGGGTTGTGGCAGCGGGATCGG
Source organism: Durio zibethinus (assembly GCF_002303985.1). The sequence continues at coordinate 26,043,043 of NW_019167826.1, read as the reverse complement.
CAGCACGCAGAGGAGGACTGGGCTGATCCCTGCCTTACGCATTATGCCTCTCTGGCCGACCTCTTCGATCCCGTACGCTCATTTCGTGGGTCGACTTAGGCATACGGAGTTCATCCCGAGTCTAAGCATACGGAGTTCATTCCCAGCATAAGATCGAACAGGATCGAGGGTTGCAGCAGCAGGATTAATAGCACGCAGGGGGGATCGAGCTGATCCCTAACTTACGCATTCTGCCTCTCTGACCGGCTGAGCGCCCGCACGCTCATTTCGTGGGTTGGCTTAGGCATACAGAGTACATTCCACGTCTAAGCCCCAGCCAAATCGAGGGTTGTTGTAGCAGGACCGGTAGCGGGATCGATAGCATGCAGAGGGGGACTCGGCTAATCCCCAGCTTGCGCATTATGCCTTTTCAGCGCCCGCACGCTCGTTTCATGGGTTGACTTAGACATACGGAGTTCATCCCTAGTCTAAGCATACGGAGTTCATTCCCAGTCTAAGATTGGACTGGATCGAGGGTTACGACAGCAGGATCGACAGCACGCAGGGGGGACCGAGCCGATCCTCGGCTTGCACATTCTGTCTCTCTGGTCGGCTGAGCGCCCGCACGCCCGTTTCATGGGTTGGCATAGGCATAGGGAGCTCATTCCATGTATAAGCCCTAGCCAGACCAAGGGTTGTGGTAGCGGGATCGACAGCACGTAGAGGGGGATCGGGCTGATCCCCAACTTGCGCATTATGCCTCTTCGGCCGGCTCAGTGCCCGCACTCTCGTTTCATGGGTTGACTTATGCATACGGAGTTCATTCCTGGTGTAAGATCAGACCGGACTGAGGGTTGTGACAGTAAGATCGACAGCATGTAGCGGGGGATCGGGTCGATCCCCAGCTTGCACATTCTACCTCTCCGGTCGGTTGAGCACCCTCACGCTCGTTTTGTGAGTTGGCTTAGGCATACGGAGTTCATTCCATGTCTAAGCATATGAAGCTCATTCCCAATCTAAGATTTTGACCCACGGTGCACATGCTGGACTCAAGCACGTGCTGGTGCCACATTTTTTTCACCTGGGGCACCATTGTCGGAGCATCGTCGGAGAGCCTAACTGGCGGCATTGGTGGTTCCGGCGATTGGGTGGGCCGGGGGGTGTGCGCACATGATGTGCGATGGGTGCTGGTACTTGGCCCTTATATTGGCCCCCTATCCCTCATCAAACCTCGAGAACTCACACCCCTTTAAAGAGCATTTGAGATTTTATAGGTTTGCTGCCAGTAGCCATTAAGGTGTCTGAAATGGGGACACTATTCGCAAATGGTCACAAAATCTTTTCCACTTTGAGTTTTTAGCTGAATTTTTTTGTGCATGCCAACAAAAATACAAGGATCACCTGTACCAAATTTGGGGACAAAACTCTTTCTAAAAAAATTTAGAAAAATTTCAAACCACAAAAAGTTTTAAAAATCACAAAAAAAAGAAAATGGGTTGTCTTGCCACGAAACTTCACATGAAGGCTTAGAGGACCATTGTATGAATTTACAAGCCATAAAAATGGCATTGGCATGGCAGAAATATGAAGATGTGCTTGAACCCACCTACCACCCGTTCGATCCTCGACTTGCGCATCCCGCCTCTCTGGTCGGTTGAGTGCCCGTACGCTCGTTTCGTGGGTTAACTTAGGCATACGGAGTTCATGCCCAGTCTAAGCATATGGAGTTCATTCCCAGTCTAAGATCAGATCAGATTGAAGGTTGCGGTAGCAGGATCGACAGCACTCAGAGGGGATCGGGTCGATCCCCAGCTTGCGCATTCTGCCTCTCTGGCTGATTGAGCGCCCGCACGCTCGTTTCGTGGGTTGGCTTAGGCATACGAAGTAAATTCCATGTCTAAGCCCCAACCGGACCGAGGGTTGTGGTAGCAGGAACGGTAGTAGGATCGACAGCACGTAAAGGGGGACCGGGCTAATCCCTGGCTTGCGCATTATGCCTCTCTGGCCGACCTCTCCGATCCGCTAAGCGCCCTCAAGCTCGTTTTGTGGGTTGACTTAGGCATATGGAGTTCATCCCCAGTCTAAGCATACGAAGTTCATTGCTAGTCTAAGATCGGACCGGATCGAAGGATATGGTAGCAGGTTCGATAGCACGTAGGGGGGACTGGCCCGATCCCCGACTTGCGCATTCTGTCTCTCCGACCGACTGAGCGCCCACACGCTCGTTTCGTGGGTTGACTTATGCATACGGAGTTCATTCCTAGTCTAAGATCGGATCGGATCGAGGGTTGCGACAGCAGGATCGACAGCACGTAGGGGGGACCAATTCGATCCCCAGCTTACGCATTTTACCTCTCCGGTCAGCTGAGCGCCCGCACGCTCGTTTCATGGGTTGACTTAGGCATACGAAGTTCATCCTCAGTCTAAGCATACAGAGTTCGTTCCCAGTCTAAGATCGGACTGGATCGAAGGTTGCAGCAGCAGGATCGACAGCACGTAGGGGGGACCAGACCGATGCTCAGCTTGCGCATTCTACCTCTTCGACCGGTTTAGGGCCTGCATGTTCGTTTCGTGGGTTGGCTTAGGCATACGAAGTACATTCCACGTCTAAGCCCCAACCGGATCGAGGGATGTGGTAGCAGGACCGGCAGCAGGATCGATAGCACGCAAAGGGGGACCGAGCTGATCCCCGGCTTACGCATTATGCCTTTTCGACTGACTGAGCACCTGCACTCTTGTTTCGAGGGTTGACTTAGGCATACGGAGTTCATCCCTAGTCTAAGCATACGGAGTTCATTCCCAGTCTAAGATCGATAGCACGTAGAAGGGACTGGGTTGATCCCCGGCTTATGCATTCTGCCTCTCCAGCCGGCTGAGCGCCCGCACGCCCATTACATGGGTTGGCTTAGGCATAGGGAGCTCATTCCATGTCTAAGCCCCAGCCGGACCGAGGGTTGTGGCAGCGGGACCGGCAGCACGCAGAGGGGGATCGAGCCAATCCTCAGCTTGCGCATTATGCCTCTTCGGTTGACTCAGCGCCCGCACGCTCGTTTCGTGGGTTGACTTATGCATACGGAGTTCATTCCCAGTCTAAGATCGGATCGAACCAAGGGTTGCGGCAGCAGGATCGACAGCACGCAAGGGGGGACCGGGTCGATCCCCGACTTACGCATTCTGCCTCTCCGGCCTGCTGAGCGCCCGCACACTCGTTTCATGGGTTGGGCTTAGGCATACGGAGTTCATTCCATGTCTAAGCATACGGAGCTCATTCCCAATCTAAGATTTTGAGCCATGGTGCACATGCTGGGCTCGGACATGTGCTGGTGCTACATTTTTTTCACCAGGGGCACCATCGACGGAGCATCGTTGGAGAGCCTAACCGGCGGCATTAGGGGTTCTGACGATTGGAGGGGTCGGGGGATGTGCGCACATGATGTGCGATGGGTGCTGGTACTTGGCCCTTATATTGGCCCCCTATCCCTCATCAAACCTCGAGAACTCACACCCCCTTAAAGAGCATTTGAGATTTTATAGGTTTGCTACCAGTAGTCATTAAAGTGTCTGAAATGGGGACACTTTTTTCAAACGGTCACAAAATCTTCTCCACTTCGAGTTTTTAGCTGAATTTTTTTGTGAATGCTAACAAAAAGACAAGGATCACCTCTACCAAATTTGGGGACAAAAATCTTTCTAAAAAAATTTTAAAAAATCCCAAAATGTAAAAAGTTTTGAAAATCTTGAAAAATAGAAAACGGATCGTCTTGCCACGAAACTTAACATGAAGGCTTAGGGGACCATTGTTTGAATTTACAAGCCATAAAAATGGCAATGGCACGGCAGAAATATGAAGATGTACTTGAACCCACCTACCACCCGTTCGATCCCCGGCTTACGCATCCTGCCTCTCTGGTTGGCTGAGCGCCCGCACGCTCATTTTGTGGGTTGACTTAGGCATACAGAGTTCATCCCCAGTCTAAGCATAAGGAGTTCATTCCAGTCTAAGATCAGACCAGATCGAAGGTTGAGGTAGCAAGATCAGCAGCACGTAAGGGGGATTAGGTCGATCCCCGGCTTGCACATTCTGCCTCTCCGGCCAGCTGAGCACCCGCACGCTCGTTTCGTGGGTTGGCTTAGGCATACGGAGTACATTCCACGTCAAAGCCCCAGCCAAACCGAGGGTTGTGGCAGTAGGACCGGTAGCGGGATCGACAGCACGTAGAGGGGGGAATGGGTTGATCCCTGACTTGCACATTATGCCTCTCCGATCGGCCTCTTCGACCGGCTGAGCACCCACACGCTCGTTTCGTGGGTTGACTTAGCCATTCGGAGTTCATCCCAGTCTAAGCATACGGAGTTCATTCCTAGTCTAAGATCAGATCGGATTGAAGGTTGCGATAGTAGGATCGACAGCACATAAGGGGGGACCGGGTCGATCCTCGGCTTACGCAATCTCTTCTCTGACTAGCTGAGCACTCGTACGTCCGTTTCATGGGTCGGCCTAGGCATATGGAGTACATTCCACGTCTAAGCCCCAGTTGGACCGAGGGTTGTGGCAGCAGGACCGACAGCAGGATCAACAGCATGTAGAGGGGAACCGAGTTGATCCTCAACTTGTGCATTATGCCCCTCCGATCGGCCTCTCCGGTCGGTTAAGTGCCCGCACGCTTGTTTCGTGGGTTGACTTAGGCATACGGAGTTCATCCCCAGTCTAAGCATACAGAGTTCATTCCCAGTCTAAGATCGGACTGGACCGAAGGTTGCGACAGCAGGATTGACAGCATGCAGGGGGGACCAGGTCGATCCCTGACTTACGCATTCTGTCTCTCCGGCCGGCTGAGTGCCCGCACGCCCATTTCATGGGTTGGCTTAGGCATAGGGAGCTCATTCCATGTCTAAGCCCCAGTCGGATCGAGGGTTGTGGTAGCGGGACCGATAGCACGCAGAGGGGGACCGGGTCGATCCCCGGCTTGTGCATTATGCCTCTTCAGTCGGCTCAGCGCCCGTACGCTCGTTTCATGGGTTGACTTATGCATACGGAGTTCATTCCCAATCTAAGATCGGACCGAACCAAGGGTTGCAGCCATAGGATCGACATCACATAGGGGGGATCGGGTCAATTCCTGACTTGTGCATTCTGCCTCTCCGGTAGGCTGAGCGCCCGCACGCTTGTTTCGTGAGTTGGCTTAGGCATACGGAGTTCATTCCATGTCTAAGCATACGAAGCCCATTCCCAATCTAAGATTTTGAGCCACGGAGTACATGCTGGGCTCGGGCATGTGCTGGTGCCACATTTTTTTCCCTCGAGGCACCATCGTCGGTGCCTCGTCGGAGCATCACCGGAGAGCCTAACCGGCGGCATTGGGGGTTCCGGTGATTGGGGCGCCGGGGGGTGGGCGCACATGATGTGTGATGGGTGCTGGTACTTGGCCCTTATATTGGCCCCCTATCCCTCATCAAACCTCGAGAACTCACACCCCCTTAAAGAGCATTTGAGATTTTATAGGTTTGCTACCAGTAGCCATTAAAGTGTCTGAAATGGGGACACTTTTTGCAAACGATCACAAAATCTTCTCCACATCGATTTTTTAGCTGAATTTTTTTGTGCATGCGAAAAAAATACAAGGATCACCTCTACCAAATTTGGGGACAAAACTCTTTCAAAAAATTTAAAAAAATCCTGAACCATAAAAAGTTTTGAAAATCGTGAAAAATAGAAAACAGGTCGTCTTGCCATGAAACTTCACATGAAGCTTCGGGGACCATTGTATGAATTTACAAGCCATAAAAATGGCATTGGCATGGCAGAAATATGAAGATGTTCTTGAACCCACCTACCACCCGTTCGATCCCCGGCTTGCACATCCTTCCTCTCTGGTCGACTGAGTGCCCGCACACTCATTTCATGGGTTGACTTAGGCATACGGAGTTCATCCCTAGTCTAAGCATACGGAGTTCATTCCAGTCTAAAATTAGACCAGATCGAGGGTCACGATGATAGGATCGACAGCACGCAGGAGAGATCGAGTCGATCCCCGACTTACGCATTTTGCCTCTTCGGCCGGTTGAACGCCCGTATGCTCGTTTCGCGGGTTGGCTTAGGCATACGGAGTACATTCCATGTCTATGCCCGAGTCAAACCGAGGGTTGTGGCAGCAGGATCGATAGCGGGATCAATAGCACGTAGAGAGGGACCGGGCTGATCCTCGATTTACGCATTATGCCTCTCCGATCGGCCTCTCCAACCAGCTGAGTGCCCACACGCTCATTTCGTGGGTTGGCTTAGGCAAATAGAGTTCATCTCTAGTCTAAGCATACAGAGTTCATTCTCAGTCTAAGATCAGACAGGATCGAGGGTTGTGGTAGCAGGATCGACAGCACGCAGGGGGGACCGGGTCGATCCCCGGCTTGCGCATTCTGCCTCTTCGGTCGGTTGACCACCCGCACGCTCGTTTCGTGGGTTGGCTTAGGCATACGGATTACATTCCGTGTCTAAGCCCCAGCCGGACAGAGGGTTGTGGTAGTAGGGCCAGCAGTGGGATCGACAGCACGTAGAAGGGGATCGGGCTGATCCTTGGCTTACGCATTATGCCTCTCCAATCGGCCTCTCTGGTCAGCTGAGTGTCTGCATGCTCGTTTCATGGGTTGACTTAGGCATACGAAGTTCATCCCCAGTCTAAGCGTACGGAGTTCATTCCCAGTCTAAGATTAGACTGGATCGAGGGTTACGGTAGCAGGATCGACAGCACGTAGGGGGACGAGTCAATCCCCGACTTGAGCATTCTGCCTCTCTGGCCGACTGAGCTCTCGGACGCCCGTTTCGTGGGTTGGCTTAGGCATAAGGAGCTCATTCCATGTCTAAGCACCAGTCGGACCGAGGGTTGTGGCAGCGGGACCGATAGCACGTAGAGGGGGACCAGACCATTGTATGAATTTACAAGCCATAAAAATGGCATTGGCACGATAGAAATATGAAGATGTGCTTGAACCCCCTACCACCCGTTCGATCCCCGGCTTGCGCATCTTGCCTATCTAGTCAGTTGAGCGCTCGCACGCTCTTTTTGTGGGTTGACTTAGGCATACAGAGTTCATCCCCAGTCTAAGCATATGGAGTTCATTCCCAGCTAAGATTGGGTCGGATCGAGGGTTGTGACAATAGGATCGACAGCACGCAGTGGGGACCGGGCCAATCCCCGGCTTGCGCATTCTGCCTTTCCAATCGACTGAGCACCCGCATGCTCGTTTCGTGGGTTGGCTTAGGCATACAGAGTACATTCTACATCTAAGCCCCAGCCGGACCGAAGGTTGTGGCAGCAGGTAGTGGGATCAACAGCACGCAAAGGGGGATCGGACTGATCCCCGGCTTGCTCATTATGCTTCTGCGGCCAGCTAAGCACACGCACGCTTGTTTCGTGGGTTGACTTAGGCATACGGAGTTCATCCCCAAGCTAAGCTTATGGAATTCATTCCCAGTCTAAGATCGAAATGGATCGAGGGTTGCGGCAGCAGGATCGGTAGCACGCAGGGGGGATCGGGCCGATCCCTAGCTTGCGCATTCTACCTCTCCAGCCAGCTGAGCGCCCGTATGCTCGTTTCGTGGGTTGGCTTAGGCATACGGAGTACATTCCACGTCTAAGCCCCAGTCGGACTGAGGGTTGTGGCAGCAAGATCGATAGCAAGATCGACAGCACGTAGAAGGGGACCGGGCTGATCACTGGCTTACGCATTATGCCTCCCTGGTCGGCCTCTCCGGTCGACTGAGTGCCCGCACTCTCGTTTCGTGGGTTGGCTTAGGCATACGGAGTTCATCCTCAGTCTAAGCATATGGAGTTCAATCCCAGTCTAAGATCGGACAGTACCAAGGGTTGCGACAGCAGGGTCGGTAGCACGCAGGAGGGACCGAGCCGATCCTCGGCTTGCGCATTCTGCCTCTCCGATCGGTTGAGTGCCTGCACGCCCGTTTTGTGGGTTGGCTTAGGCATAGGGAGCTCATTCCATGTCTAAGCCCCAGTCGGCCGAAGGTTGTGGCAGCAAGACCGACAGCACGCAGAGGGGGACGGGGCCAATCCCTGACTTGCGCATTATGCCTCTTCGACTGGATCAGCGCCTGCACGCTCATTTCATGGGTTGACTTATGCATACGGAGTTCATTCCCAGTCTGAGATTGGACCAGACCGAGGGTTGCAGTAGCAGGATCGATAGCATGTAGGGTGGACTGGGTCAATCCCTGGCTTGTGCATTCTACCTCTCCGATCGGCTGAGTGCCTGCACGGCTATTTCATTGGTTGGCTTAGGCATAGGGAGCTCATTCCATGTCTAAGCCCTAGTCGGACCGAAGGTTGTGGCAGCGGGACCGATAGCACGCAGAGGGGGATCGGGTCGATCCCTGACTTACGGATTATGCCTCTTTGGTCAGATCAATGCCCGCACGTTCATTTCGTGGGTTGACTTATGCATACGGAGTTCATTCCTAGTCTGAGATCGGACCAGACCGAGGGTTTCGGCAGCAGGATCGACAGCATGCAGAGGGGACCGGGTCGATCCTCGGCTTACGCATTCTGCCTCTTCGATCGACTGAGCGCGTGCACGCCCGTTTCATGGGTTGGCTTAGGCATAGGGAGCTCATTCCATGTCTAAGCCCCAGTCGGACCAAGGGTTGTGACAGCGGGACCGGCAGCATGCAGAGGGGGACCAGGTCGATCCCTGACTTGCGCATTATGCCTCTTCGGCCGGTTCAGCGCCCGCACGCTTGTTTCATGGGTTGATTTACGCATACGGAGTTCATTCCTAGTCTGAGATCGAATTGGACTGAGGGTTTGCAGCAGCAGGATCGACAGCATGCAGGGGGGACCAAGTCGATCCCCGACTTGCGCATCTTGCCTCTCCGGTTGGCTAAGTGCCCGCATGCTGGTTTTGTGGGTTGACTTAGGCATATGGAGTTCATTCCATGTCTAAGCATACGGAGCTCATTCCCAATCTAAGATTTTGAGCCACGGGGCACATGCTGGGTTCCGGCATGTGCTGGTGCCACATTTTTTTCGCCCGGGGCACCATCGCCGGGGCATCGTCAGAGAGCCTAACAGGCGACATTGGGGGTTCCGGCAATTGGGGGGGCCGGGGGGTGTGCGCACATGATGTGCGATGGGTGCTCGTAGTTGGCCCGATACTTGGCCCTTATATTGGCCCCCTATCCCTAATCAAACCTTGAGAACTCACACCCCCTTAAAGGGAATTTGAGATTTTATAGGTTTGCTGTCAGTAGCCATTAAAGTGTCTGAAATGGGGACACTTTTTTCAAACAGTCAGAAAATCTTCTCCACTTCGAGTTTTTAGCTGAAGTTTTTTGTGCATCGCTCGTTTCGTGGGTTGACTTAGGCATACGGAGTTCATCCCAAGTCTAAGCATACGGAGTTCATTCCCAGTCTAAGATCGGATCGGACCGAAGGTTGCGGCAGCAGGATCGGCATCACACAGGGGGGATCGGGCCGATCCCCGGCTTGCGCATTCTGCCTCTCCGGCCAGCTGAGTGCCCGCACGCCCGTTTCGTGGGTTGGCTTACGCATAGGGAGCTCATTCCATATCTAAGCCCCAGTCAGACCGAGGGTTGTGGCAGCGGGACCGGTAACACGCAAAGGGGGACTGGGCCGATTCCTGTCTTGCGCATTATGCCTCTTCGGCCGGCTCAGGGCCCGTACGCTCGTTTCATGGGTTGACTTATGCATACGAAGTTCATTCCCAGTCTAAGATTGGACCAAACCAAGGGTTGCGGCAGCAGGATCGACAGCACGTAGGGGGGACCGGGTCGATCCCCAGCTTGCGCATTTTGCCTCTCCGGCCGGCTGAGTGCCCACACGTTCGTTTCGTGGGTTGGCTTAGGCATACGGAGTTCATTCCATGTCTAAGCATACGAAGCTCATTCCCAGTCTAAGATTTTAAGCCATGGTGCACATGCTGGGCTTGGTCATGTGCTGGTGCCGCATTTTTTTTGGCCCAGGGCACCATCGCCGGAGCATCACCGGAGCATCACCGGAGAGCCTAATCGACGGCATTGGGGGTTCCGGCATAGGGGGGGACCGGGCTGATCCGCGGCCTGCACATTCCGCCTCTCCGACTGGCTGAGTGCCTGTACGCCCGTTTCGTGGGTTGGCTTAGGCATAGGGAGCTCATTCCATATCTAAGCCCCAACCGGACCGAGGGTTTTGGCAGCGGGACCGGCAGCATGCAGAGGGGGACTGGGCCGATCCCCGTCTTGCGCAATATGCCTCTTCGACCGGTTCAGTGCCCGCACGCTCATTTCATGGGTTAACTTATGCATATGTTGTTCATTCCCAGTCTAAGATCGGACCGAACCAAGGGTTGCGGCAGCAGGATTGGTAGCACGCAGAGGGGATCGGGTCGATCCCCGGCTTGCGCATTCTCCTCTCTGGTAGACTGAGCGCCCACACAATCGTTTCATGGGTTGGCTTAGGCATAGGGAGCTCATTCCATGTCTAAGCCCCAGCTGGACCGAGGGTTGTGGTAGCAAGACTGGCAGCACGCGGAGGGGGACCAGGTCGATCCTCGGCTTGCGCATTATGCCTCTTCGGTCGGCTCAGCGCCCGCACGCTTGTTTTGTGGGTTGACTTATGCATACAGAGTTCATTCCCAGTCTAAGATCAGACTGGACCAAGGGTTGTGGCAGCACATAAGGGGGGGACTGGGTCGATCCTCGACTTGCGCATTCTGCCTCTTGGGCCGACTGAGCCCCCGCACGCTCGTTTCGCGGGTTAGCTTAGGCATAAGGAGTTTATTCCATGTCTAAGCATACAGAGCTCATTCCCAGTCTAAGATTTTGAGCCACGGTGCACATGTTGGGCTCGGGCATGTGCTGGTGCCGCATTTTTTTCGCCCGGGGCACCATCGTTGGAGCATCGCCGGAGAACCTAACCGGTGGCATTGGGGGTTCCGACGATTGGGCGGGCCGGGGGGGTGGGCGCACATGATGTGCGATAGGTGTAGGTACTTGGCCCTTATATTTGGCCCCCTATCCCTCATCAAACCTCAAGAACTCACACCCCCTTAAAGAGCATTTGAGATTTTATAGGTTTGCTGCCAGTAGCCATTAAAGTGTCTGAAATGGGGACACTTTTTTCAAACGATCACAAAATCTTCTCCAGTTCAAGTTTTTAGCTGATTTTTTTATGCATGCCAAAAAAAATACAAGGATCACCTCTACCAAATTTGGGGACAAAACTCTTTCTAAAAAAATTAAAAAAAATCCCCAACTGTAAAAAGTTTCAAAAATCATGAAAAATAGAAAACGGGTCATCTTGCCATGAAACTTCACATGAAGGCTTAGGGAACCATTGTATGAATTTACAAGCCATGGAAATGGCATTGGCACCACAGAAATTTGAAAATGTGCTTGAACCCACGTACCACCCGTTCGATCCTCGACTTGCGCATCCTGCCTCTTTGGTCGGCTGAGCGCCCGCACGCTCGTTTCATGGGTTGACATAGGCATATGGAGTTCATTCCCAGTCTAAGATCAGACCGGATCGAGGGTTACGACAGCAGGATCGGTAGCACATAGGGGGGACCGGGCTGAGCCTCGGCTTGCACATTTTGAGTCTCCGGTTGGCTGAGCGCCCGTACGCTCGTTTCCTGGGTTGGCTTAGGCATATGGAGTACATTCCATGTCTAAGCCCCAGTCGGACCGAGGGTTGTGGGAGCAGGACTAGCAGCGGGATTGACAGCACGTAGAGAGGGATCGGGCTGATCCCAGGCTTGCGTATTATGCCTCTCCGACCGGCTGAGCGCCCGCACGCTCGTTTCATGGGTTGACTTAGGCATACAGAGTTCATCCCCAGTCTAAGCATACAGAGTTTATTCCAAATCTAAGATCAGACCGGACCGAGGGTTGCGACAGCAGGATCGGAAGCATGCAGGGGGGACCAGGCCGATCCCCGGCTTGCGCATTCTACGTTTTCGGTCGGCTGAGCGCCCGCACGCCCATTTCATGGGTTGGCTTAGGCATAGAGAGCTCATTCCATGTCTAAGCCCTAGCCGGACCGAGGGTTGTGGCAGCGGGGCCGGCAGCACACAGAGAGGGATCGGGCTGATCCCCGGCTTGCACATTATGCCTCTTCGGCCGACTCAGCGCCCACATGCTCGTTCCGTGGGTTGCTTAGGCATACGGAGTTCATTCCATGTCTAAGCATACGGAGCTAATTCCCAGTCTAAGATTTTGAGCCACAGTGCACATGCTGGGCTCGGGCATGTGCTGGTGCTACATTTTTTTCACCCGGGGCACCATCGTCGGAGCATCGTCGGAGAGCCTAACCGACGGCATTGGGGGTTCCAACGATTGGGGGGCTGGGGGGTGTGCGTACATGATGTGTGATGGGTGCTGGTACATGGCCATTATATTGGCCCCCTATCCCTCATCAAGACTCGAGAACTCACACCCCCTTAAAGAGCATTTGAGATTTTATAGGTTTGGCGCCAGTAGCCATTAAAGCGTCGAAAATGGGGACACTTTTTTCAAACGGTCACAAAATCTTCTCCACTACGAGTTTTTACCTAAAATTTTTTGTGCATGCCAACAAAAATACAAGGATCACCTCTACCAAATTTGGAGACAAAACTCTTTCTAAAAAAATTTAAAAAATCCCCAACCGCAAGAAGTTTCAAAAATCGTGAAGAATAGAAAATGGGTTGTTTTGCCACGAAACTTCACGTGAAGGCTGAGGGGACCATTGCATGAATTTACAAGCCATAAAAATGGAATTGGCATGGCAAAAATATGAAGATGTGCTTGAACCCACCTACCACCCTTTCGATCCCCGTTTTACGCATCCTACCTCTCTGGTCGGCTAAGGGCCCGCACGCTCGTTTAATGGGTTGAATTAGGCATACGGAGTTTATCCCCAGTCTAAGCTTACGGAGTTCATTCCCAGTCTAAGATCAGACCGAATTGAGGGTTACGGCAGCAGGATCGACAGTACGCAAGGGGGATCGGGCTGATCCCCGGCTTGCACATTCTACCACTCCGATCAACTGAGTGCCCGCAAGCTTATTTCATGGGTTGGCTTAGGCATACGGAGTACATTCCATGTCTAAGCCCCAGTCGGACCGAGGGTTGTGGCAGCAGGATCGACAACGAGATCGACAGTAAACAGAGGGGGACCGGGCTGATCCTCGGCTTGCATATTATGCCTTTCCGGCCGACCTCTCCGATCGGCTGAGTGCCCACACGCTCGTTTCGTGGGTTGACTTAGGCATACGGAGTTCATCCCTAGCCTCAGCATACGGAGTTCATTCCTAGTCCAAGATCAGACTGGACTGAGGGTTGCGGCAACAGCATCGATAGCACGCAGGGGGGATCGGGCCGATCCCTGGCTTGCGCATTCTACCTCTCCGGCCGACTGAATGCCCGCACGCCCGTTTCATGGGTTGGCTTAGGCATAGGGAGCTCATTCCATGTCTAAGCCCCAACCGGACCGAGGGTTGTGGTAGTGGGACCAGCAGCACGAAAAGGGGGATCGGGTCGATCCCTGGCTTGCGCATTATGCCTTTTCGGTCGGCTAAGCGCCCGCACACTCATTTCATGGGTTGACTTATGCATACGGAGTTTATTCCCAGTCTAAGATCAGACCAGATCAAGGGTTGCAGCAGCAGGATCGACAACACAAAGGGGGGGATCGGGTCGATCCCTGGCTTGCGCATTCTGCCTCTCCGACTGGCTGAACGCCCGCACGCTCGTTTCATGGGTTGGCTTAGGCATACGGAGTTCATTCCATGTCTAAGCATACGGAGCTCATTCCTAGTCTAAGATTTTGAGCCACAGTGCACATGCTGGGCTCGAGCATGTGCTGGTGCTACATTGTTTTCACCCAGGGCACCATCGTCGGAGCATCGTCGAAGAGCCTAACCGACGGTATTGGGGGTTCCGACGATTGGGGGGGACGAGGGGTGTGCGCACATGATGTGCCATGGGCACTGGTACTTGGCCCTTATATTGGCCCCCTATCCCTCATCAAACCTCAAGAACTCACACCCCCTTAAAGAGCATTTGAGATTTTATAGGTTTGCTGCCAGTAGCCATTAAAGTGTCTGAAATGGGGACACTTTTTTCAAACGGTCACAAAATCTTCTCCACTTCGAGTTTTTAGCTGAATGTTTTTTTGCATGCCAACAAAAATACAAGCATCACCTCTACCAGTTTTGGGGACAAAATTCTGTCTAAAAAAATTTAAAAAATCCCGAACCACAAAAAGTTTCAAAAATCGTGAAAAATAGAAAACGGGTCGTCTTGCCACGAAACTTCACATGAAGGCTTAGGGGACCATTGTATGAATTTACAAGCCATAAAAATGGCATTGGCATGGTAGAAATATGAAGATGTGCTTGAACCCACCTACCACCCGTTCAATCCTCGGCTTGCGCATCCTGCATCTCTGGTCGGCTAAGCGCCCGCACGCTCATTCATGGGTTGACATAGGGATACGGAGTTCATCCCAAGTCTAAGCATACGGAGTTCATTACCAGTCTAAGATCAGACCAGACCGAGGGTTGTGACAGCAGGATCGGCATCACGCAGGGGGGATCGGGCCGATCCCCGACTTGCGCATTCTGCCTCTTCGGCCGGCTGAGCGCCCGCACACCCGTTTCGTGGGTTGGCTTAGGGATAGAGACCTCATTCCATATCTAAGCCCCAGCCGGACCGAGGGTTGTGGCAGAGGGACCAGCAGCACGCATAGGGGGACTGGGCCGATCCCCGTCTTGCGCATTATGCCTCTTCGGCCGGCTCAGCACCCACACGCTCGTTTCATGGGTTAACTTATGCATACGGAGTTCATTCCCAGTCTAAGATTGGACCGAACCAAGGGTTGTGGCAGCAAGATCGACAGTATGCATGGGGGATCGGGTCGATCCCTGGCTTGTGCATTCTGCCTCTCCGGTCGGCTGAGCGTCTGCACGCTCGTTTCGTGGGTTGGCTTAGGCATACAGAGTTCATTCCATGTCTAAGCATACGGAGCTCATTCCCAGTCTAAGATTTTAAGCCATGGTGCACATGCTGGGCTCGGGCATGTGTTGGTGCCGTATTTTTTTCACCCGGGGCACCATCGTCGGAGCATCACCGCAGAGCCTAATCGGCGACATTGGGGGTTCTAGCAATTTGGGGGGCCGGGGGGTGTGCGCACATGATGTGTGATGGGTGCTGGTAATTGGCCCTTATATTGGCCCCCTATCCCTCATCAAACCTCAAGAACTCACACCCCTTTAAAGAGCATTTGAGATTTTATAGGTTTGCTGCCAGTAGCCATTAAAGTTTCTGAAATGGGGACACTTTTTTCAAACGGTCACAAAATCTTCTTCACTTCGAGTTTTTAGCTGAATTTTTTTTTTGCACGCCAAAAAAAATAAAAGGATCACCTCTACCAAATTTGGGGACAAAAATCTTTCTAAAAAAATTTTAAAAAATCCCAAACCGTAAAATGTTTTGAAAATCGTGAAAAATAGAAAATGGGTTGTCTTGCCATGAAACTTCACATGAAGGCTTAGGGACCATTGTATGAATTTAGAAGCCAAAAAAATGGCATTGGCATGGCAGAAATATGAAGTTGTGCTTGAACCCACCTACCACCCGTTCGATCCACGGCTTGTGCATCCTGCCTCTCCGATCGGCTGAGCGTCCGCATGCTTGTTTCGTGGGTTGACTTAGGCATACGGAGTTCATCTCCAGTCTAAGCATACGGAGTTCATTCCCAGTCTAAGAGCGAATCGGATTGAGGGTTGCGGCAGCAAGATCGACAGCAAGTAAGGGGGATCGGGCCGATCCCCTGCTTGCGCATTCTGCCTCTCCGGTCGGCTGAGCGCCCGAACGCTCATTTCATGGGTTGGCTTAGGCATACGGAGAACATTCCATGTCTAAGCCCCAGCTGGACCGAAGGTTGTGGCAGCAGGACCGACAGCGGGATCGGTAGCACGGAGAGAGCTGATCCCCGACTTGCGCATTATGCCTCTCCGGCCGGCCTCTCCTACCGGTTGAGCGCCCGCACGCTCGTTTCGTGGGTTGACTTACGCATACGGAGTTCATCCCCAGTCTAAGCATACGGAGTTCATTCCCAGTCTAAGATCGGACCAGACCGAGGGTTACGATAGCATGCAGGGGGGACCGGGCCGATCCCCAGCTTACGTATTTTGCCTCTTCGGTCGACTGAGCGCCCGTACGCCTGTTTCATGGGTTGGCTTAGGCATAGAGAGCTCATTCCATGTCTAAGCCCTAGTCGGATCGAGGGTTGTGGCAACGGGACTGGCAGCACGTAGAGGGGGATCGAGCCGATCCCTGGATTGCGCATTATGCCTCTTCAGCCGGCTCAGTGCCCGCACGTTCGTTTCATGGTTTGACTTATGCATACGGAGTTCATTCCCAGTCTAAGATCAGATCAGACTGAGGGTTGCGGCAATGGGATCAATAGCACGCAGGGGGGACGGGGTCGATCCCCGGCTTGCGCATTCTGCCTCTCCGGCTGGTCGAGCGCCCGCACGCTCGTTCCGTGGGTTGGCTTAGGCATACGGAGTTCATTCCATTTCTAAGCATACGGAGCTCATTCCCAGTCTAAGATTTTGAGCCACGGTGCACATGCTAGGCTCGGGCATGTGCTGGTGCCACATTTTTTTCGCCCGGGGCACCATCTTCGGAGCATCACCTGAGAGCCTAACAGATGGCGTTGGGGGTTCCAACGATTGGGGGGCAAGGGGGTGTGCACACAAGATGTGCGATGGGTGCCCTTATATTGGCCCTCTATCCCTCATCAAACCTCGAGAACTCACACCACCTTAAAGAGCATTTGAGATTTTATAGGTTTGCTGCCAGTAGCCATTAAAGTGTCTGAAATGGGGACACTTTTTTCAAACGGTCACAAAATCTTTTCCACTTCGAGTTTTTAGCTGAATTTTTTTGTGCATGCCAACAAAATTACAAGGATCTCCTCTACCAATTATGGGGACAAAACGCTTTGTAAAAAAATTTAAAAAAATCCTAAATCATAAAAAGTTTTAAAAATCGTGAAAAATAGAAAACGGGTCGTCTTGCCACGAAACTTCACATGAAGGCTTAGGGGACCTTTGTATGAATTTAAAAGCCATAAAAATGGCATTCTCACGGCAAAAATATGAAGATGTGCTTGAAGCCACCTACCACCCGTTCGATCCCCGGCTTGCGCATCTTGCCTCTCTAGCCGACTGAGCGCCTGCACGCTCGTTTCATGGGTTGACTTAGGCATATGGAGTTCATCCCCAGTCTAAGCATACGGAGTTCATTCCCAGTCTAAGATTGGACTAGATCGAGGGTTACGACAGCAGGATCGATAGCACGCAGAGGGGATCGGGCCGATCCCCGGCTTGCGCATTCTGCCTCTCTGGCCGGGTGAGCGCCCACACGCCCATTTTGTGGGTTGGCTTAGGCATAGGGAGTTCATTCCATGTTTAAGCCCCAGTCGGACCAAGGGTTGTGCCAGCGGGACCGGTAGCCCGTAAAGAAGGATCGGGTCGATCCTCGGCTTACGCATTATGCCTCTTCGGTCGGCTCAATGCCCGCACGTTCTTTTCGTGGGTTGACTTATGTATACGAAGTTCATTCCCAGTCTAAGATGAGACCGAGCTGAGGGTTGCGGTAGCAGGATCGGTAGCACACAGGAGGGGACCGGGTCTACTCCGGCTTGCACATGTCGTGGGTTGGCTTAGGCATACGGGGTTCATTCCATGTCTAAGCATGTGGAGCTCATTCCCAGTCTCAGATTTTGAGCCACGGTGCACACGCTTTGCTCAGGCATGTGCCGGTGCCGCATTTTTTTTGCCCGGGGCACCATCGTCGGAGCATTGTCGGAGAGCCTAACCGGCGACATTGGGGGTTCCGGGGGGTGTGCGCAGATGATGTGCCATGGGTGCTGGTACTTGGCCCTTATATTGGCCCCCTATCCCTCATCAAACTTCGAGAACTCACACCCCCTTAAAGAGCATTTGAGATTTTATAGGTTTGCTGCCAGTAGCCATTAAAGTGTCTGAAATAGGGACACTTTTTTCAAATGGTCACAAAATCTTCTCCACTTCGAGTTTTTAGCTGAATTTTTTTGTGCATCCCAAAAAAAATACAAGGATCACCTGTACTAAATTTGGGGACAAAACTCTTTCTAAAAAAATTTTAAAAAATCCCAAACCGTAAAAAGTTTCAAAAATCATGAAAAATAAAAAATGGGTCGTCTTGCCACGAAACTTCACATGAAGGCTTAGGGGACAATTGTATGAATTTACAAGCCATAAAAATGGCATTGGCATGGCAGAAATATGAAGATGTGCTTGAACCCACCTACCACCCGTTTGATCTTCGGCTTGCACATCCTGTCTCTCTGGTCGGCTGAGCGCCCGCACGCTCGTTTCGTGGGTTGACTTAGGCATATGGAGTTCATCCCCAGTCTAAGTGTCATGGGCTCTGACCTTAGACTCAGAAACCGTGTGGTCTTAGGCTTGAAATCTCCTCTTTTATGCCTAAGTCAACCTAAAACAGAAGCATGCGAGCACTAGAACAATAGGAAGGGCTAATTATGTAAGTTAAAGAGAAACAGGATAACAAGACAGAATTCTGGAAATGCTCTTGTATTCACTGAAACAGAAGTGTTTGATGGTGTACAAATGAAGGTGGAGCAGCCCTCTATTTATAGTTGAGGCTCTAGCTACAACTTAATGGCATATCCCTAGAATAAAGGCTAAAATCATGGGATTATACAGATTACAATCAATCAGGATGCTAACTCCTGATTTTTAGGGTCAACCAAATCTACCAGGATGCTCCAGCTGATCCTGCCTACTTCCAGAAGCTTCCCTTACATGTCTAGCACCTTGGGCCCTTCTGGATATGGTACAGAAAGCTTGTATGCTAGGCCTTGGTCTCACGGGCTGGCCTACAAGTTGGGCGGGCATTCTGAACTCGTTTGCTAGGCTTTGCGCACTGATACCCTCCAGCACACCTGGTCTGCGGGCCTCAATCTCTGGTTCACCTGCTGGTCTGCCTGATGTACCTGGCATGCCCGACCAGGGCATGACATTCTCCCCACCTGATTGCGCAATGCCCTCATTGCATCTTCTGCATGGTACTACCTGATCTAGTCCCCAAACTGCCATAAGTCATCTGTTGGTTCCTAGCTCACCCCACTATCTGGAAGTCCCTTCCAGCGCACCAAGTACTCATGTCTTGGTTGATAATTCTTCCGTCTCACCTCTCGGTCAGCCATGATGCTGTGGACCCCCTTCTCATATGAGGCCCTTGGTCCCAATGGTGCACGCTTTGACTCTGTCCATCCTGGATCTCCCTCATCCTCATGGAACGGTTTGAGCATGCTCACATGGAACACCGAGTGTACCCTTAGCTTGGGTTGCATATCCAGCTTGTAGGCAACCTTGCCTACCCTCTTGACTACTCGAAAAGGTCCCTCATACCTCTGGACTAGGCCTTTGTATAGCCCCTTATGGTGCACAATGGGATGTAGCTTCACCAACACCAAGTCTCCAACCTGGAACTGTACATCCCACCTCTTCTGGTCTGCCCACTTCTTCGACCTCTTGGCCATCTTGTGTAAACAAACTCTGGCCAAGTCAGTTTGCTCTTGCCATGCCTTAGCAAACTTGTATGCTACTGGATTCAGCCTTGTATAACCTACAACAATCGAACTGGGTGTTAGTGGTTGTTGCCCTATCACAACCTTAAATGGGCTCTGGTTCATTACCTCGCTCCTTTGCAAGTTGTAGGAAAACTGTGCAATATCTAGCAGCTTTGGCCAGTCCCTTTGTGTGGCACTCACATAGTGCCTGAGGTAAACCTCTAATAGTCCATTCACTCTGTCTGTCTGCCCATCGGTCTGATGCATGCTGGTGGAAAAGTTCAAGTCTGACCCCAACAGCTTGAACAACTCAGTCCAGAACCTGCCCGTGAAATGCCCGTCCCGATCACTAACAATGGTCCTCGACACTCCTCAGTACTTAACCATGTTCTTCAAGAACAATCGAGCTGCCTCCTCGGCTGGGCACTCCTTGGTTGCTGGAATGAAGATTCCATACTTGGAAAACCTGTCCACCACTACCATGATGCTTCCAAACCCTTTTTTTGGGTAGACCGACTATAAAGTCCAGAGAAACACTCTCCCATGGTCGCTCTGGCACTGGCAATGGCTCCAAGAGACGCCTGGTTTCTTGAGCTCCACCTTGTCCTGTTGGCACACAAGACAAGTCTTCACATAGGCCTCCACATCGTCCCTCATGTGCGGCCAGTAGTACCGGTCCTCGATCAGCCAAGGTGCGGCTCACTCTGGGTGTCCAGCCCACCTTGAATCATGACATCTTGCAAAACTTCCTTGGAGCTTTGTGCTGGCACAAACAGTCTACTGCCCCTGGTGTACAGCAAGCCATCCTGCAACCAAAACCCTAGTCTTACCTTGCTGGGCGTACTCCATCAAAGCCTTGGCTGTAGGATCATGCGTAAGTCCCTCCTTGATACGCGGCACTAGTGACCCCTCTGGTTGGCTAATGGCAGCAAGGTTAGCCTTCCTGTTCAGGGCGTCTGCCACTAGGTTCACCCATCCTGGCTTGTACTCCATCTGAAAGTCAAATTTCGTAAGAAAATCTTACCATCTCGCCTGCTTGAGGATAGCTTCTTCTGCGTCTGGAAGTAGCTGGTCACCACATTGTCCGTCCTCACCATGAACCTCGACCCCAACAAGTAATGGCGCCAAGTGCGTAAATAGTGCACCACTGCAGTCATCTCTTTCTTTTGGACCGTGTACTTGCGTTTAGTCTCGTTTAGCTTCCTACTCTCGAACGTGACTGGACGTCCCTCTTGCATCAACACGCCCCTTATGGCAAAGTTTGATGCATCCGTATGCACCTCATACAGCTTGGCATGGTCTGGCAAGGCCAAGACTGGCTCCTCGGTCACAGCCCGCTTTAACCTGTCAAAAGCTTCTTGGCACCCTGCGCTCCACTCCCATGCTCTCCCTTTCTTGAGCAAGTCAATCAATGGTGTGGCTATTGCTAAGTGACCTTTGATGAAGTGCCTGTAGTAGTTGACCAGCCCAAGGAACGATCTCAACTCAGTGACCTTGGCTGGCAGTTGCCACTTCAGGATGGCGTGTATCTTGCCTTAATCCATGCGTATCCTGCCACCTCCCACTATATGGCCAAGGAACGGGATCTCCTACTAGGCGAATGAGCACTTCTCTCTCTTGACAAACAGCTTGTGCACCCGTAACACCTCAAACACTTGTCTCAAGTGGTCTACATGCTCTCCCAAAGTCTAGCTGTAGATCACAATGTCATCCAAATAAACCATAACAAACCGATCAAGGAATGACTGAAGTACCTTGTTCATAAGGGTGCAGAATGTTGCTGGGGCATTCGTGAGCCTGAAAGGCATCACTAAGAACTCATACGAACCATACCGAGTGACACATGCTATCTTTGGCTCATCTCCCTCCGCGATCCTAACTTGATAGTAGCCCGACCTCAAATCCAACTTGTTGAACCACCTTGCGCTTCCAAGTTGATCGAACAAGTTCGCAATGAGTGGGATGGGGTACTTGTTCTTGATGGTTAGCTTGTTCAAAGCCCGGTAGTCTATGCATAGTCACAACGACCCATCATGCTTGCACTGGAATAGAACCGGTGCACCATAGGGTGCCTTCGATGGCCTGATGAAGCCAGCATCAACTAACTCCTTGAGTTGCTTCCTTAACTCCTCCAACTCTGATGGAGACATTCAGTAAGGGGCTTTGGCTGGTGGCTTGGCCTCGAACACCAGCTCGATCTTGTGGTCTACCTCCCTCTTAGGTGGTAGCTTGCTAGGTAGCTTTGTGAGCATTACATCACTAAAGGTCTTCAGCACCTTTAGCACCTCCAAGGGTGACTCGGTCTCCTTCTCCCTTGGCTCATCATATTTCAGGGCTACCAAGAAGGTGTCTTCTTGTCTGCTTATCACCTTGGCAAATTGGATGGCTGACACCACTCGCGACCCAACTCCAGACCCTCTCTTCAATGGCACTAGGCATTGGCACCGTGCATCCAAGATGCAAACACAATCGACAAAAGGCACAAGGAGGGCGTTAATCCGAACAAGGAAATCCAACCCAATCACAAACTCATAGTCATCAAGGGGTATTACCTCAACGGTCTCCTTGCCTTTCCAGTCTCCAAGCTGCAACTCCACTCCCCGTGCTACTTCAATGGCTGGAACTTCCTTGGAGTTCACCGTTTTAATGGTACCAGTCCCTTTCTGCACCTTTAGTCTGAGCTTTCGGGCTCCATCACCTGAAATAAAAAGATGTGAGGCACCTGTGTCCACCAGTGCACTCACCTTCTGACCCACAACCATCAGATCCACAAACATCAAGCCCTTTGGCTTGCGGCTCCCCTTACTTTGGACAGCATTGAGCACCAATGACCCAAGCTTTGCTGCTCTTGACTCTAGTTCTTCATCAGAATCCTTGTCTACAGCAGCCAGCTTGCCCTTCTACAGGCAATTGCGCTATGTGGCTCCCTCCACATAGGTAGCATGCTAGTGGCTCTTGGTCCCCTTTTGCTTTCCATTTGCCTGCTGGTGGCTTCCTCTCGCCATCCTTGGTTGAACGATCTCGGTCTCCATCCTTGGACTCCTGGTCATGCTTTTTCCCTTTGGACTGCTTCTTTCGGTCCCCATTGTCCCCGTCCTTACCTTTGGGCTTAGTAGACTCGAACTTGTTCAGAGGCTTGAACTCTATCAAGGCCTCGACAGTAGTCATGGCTTTAGCCAAGTGATGAACTCTTTTCCTTTGTAGCTCATGCTTCACCCATGGCTCCAGCCCATCCATGAAAGTAAAGAAGGCATCCTTCTCGCCTAGATCTGAGATCTGTAGCATCAGTTTAAAAAATTTTTGGACATACTCCCTTATGTCCCCTTGCTGGCTTAGCCTGCGTAACTTTGCCCGTGCCTCATCATCGATATACTTCGGGTAAAATTGTTCTCTAAACTCCTTTTGGAACTCTACCTAGGTTCCAATCTTGGCGCTCCCACGCCTGACATCATCACACCTGTGCCTCCACCACAATAAGGCTACATCAGTGAGATACATAGCAGCGATGCTTACCTTTATCGCCTCATCTTGCATGCCCATGGCCTGGAAGTACTACTCCATACCCCAAAGGTAGTTGTCTACTTCCTTGGCCACCCTAGTCCCCTTGAACTCCTTAGGCTTGGGGACATCCAATTTGGACTTGGACACTCCAGTAAACATGCCATTCCTAATGGCAGTCTTGCAAGTAACGAGCTCACTAGCAAACTCTTCCATCCACTGGCGCATAGCCTCCATGCCATCACGCAAGGTCAGCACTTCAGCCTTCAAGGTCTGATTCTTTCAGATGAACACGTCCAAGCCTTTGTTGAAAGCAGCTTCCAACTTACTTTGGATCTCCTTCCCCATGGAGTCTAGCGATGCAATGTGAGTCTCTACCTCCTCAAGCTTCTCCCCTATGTTGCCTACGGTCACCTCCCCCTTGGCTAGCCTACCGTCCATGGTAGACCAGATATCTCTAGAACTGGCTTTCTTGCCTCTTCCACGCCCATGCTCTTGGGCCTCTGGTTGTTGGCTAGCAACATCGCTTTGGGATGCCATCTCCTCAATCACGATCTAACCTGCACAACACAAACGTGCAGAATCAAACTTGCTCTGATACCAACTGTCACAGGCTTCGACCTTAGACTCAGAAACCGTGCGGCCTTAGGCTTGGAATCTCCTCCTTTATGCCTAAGTCAGCCTAAAACACAAGCGTGCAGGCACTAGAACAATAGGAAGGGCTAATTACACAAGATAAAGAGAAACAGGATAACAAGACAGAATTCTAGAAATGCTCTTGTATTCACTGAAACAAAAGTGTTTGATGGTGTACAAATGAGGGTGGAGCAATCCTCTATTTATAGTTGAGGCTCCAGCTACAACTTAATGGCATATCCCTAGAATAAAGGCTAAAATCATGGGATTATATAGATTACAATCAATCAGGATTCTAACTCCTGATTTTCAGGGACAACCAAATCTACCAGGATGCTCCAACTGATCCTGCCTACTTCCAGAAGCATCCCTTGCGTGTCCAGCACCTTGGGCCCTTCTGGATGGGGTACGGGCAGCTTCTATGCCAGGCCTTGGTCTCATGGGCTGGCTTGCAAGTTGGGTGGGCGTTCTGAACTCTTTTGCTAGGCTTTACGCATAGATACCCACCAGCATGCTTGGTTTGTGGGCCTCAACCACTGGCTCACCTGCTGGTCCGCCTGATGTGCCTAGAGCGCCCGCCTAGGGCATGACATAAGCATACGAAGTTCATTCCTAGTCTAAGATCAGATCGGATCGAGGGTTGCGGTAGCAGGATCGACAACACGCAGGAGGCCGATCCCCGGCTTACGCATTCTGCCTTCCAGCCGGCTGAGCACCCGCACGCTCGTTTCATGGGTTGGCTTAGGCATACGGAGTACATTCCATGTCTAAGCCCCAGCCGAACCAAAGGTTCTAGCAGCAGGACCGGCAACGGGATCTGCAGCACGTAAAGGGGGACCGGGCTGATCCCCGGCTTGCCATTATGCCTCTCCGACCGGCCTCTTCAGTCGGCGAGCGCCCGTACGCTCATTTCGTAGGTTGACTTAGGCATACGGAGTTCATCCCTAGTCTAAGCATACGGAGTTCATTACCAGTCTATGATTGGACCAGATCGAGGGTTGCGGTAGCAGGATCGGCAGCACGCTGGGGGGACCGGGCCGGTCCCTGACTTGCACATTCTGCCTCTCCGATCGACTGAGCGCCCGCACGTTCATTTCATGGGTTGGCTTAAGCATACGGAGTACATTCCACGTCTAAGCCCCAGTCGGACCGAGGGTGTGGCAGCAGGACCGGCAGCGGGATCGATAGCAAATAGAGGGGGATCGAGCTGATCCCCGGCTCGTGCGTTATGCCTCCCCTGTCGACTGAGCGCCCACACGCTCGTTTCATGGGTTCACTTAGGCATGCGGAATTCTTCCCCAGTCTAAGGATATGGAGTTCATTCCCAGTCTAAGATCAAACCGGATCGAGGGTTGCGGTAGTAGGATCGACAGCATGCAAGGGGGACCAAGCCGATCCCCAGCTTGCACGTTCTACCTCTCCGGTCGGCTGAGCACCCGCACGCTCGTTTCATGGGCTGGCTTAGGCATACGGAGTACATTCCACGTCTAAGCCCCAGCCAGACCGAGGGTTGTGGTAGTAGGACCGAAAGTAGGATCGACAGCACACAGAGGGGGACCAAACTGATCCTCGACTTATGCATTATGCCTCTCCGGTCGACTTAGCGCCTGCACACTCTTTTTCGTGGGTTGACTTAGGCATACGGAGTTCATCCCCAGTCTAAGAATACGGAGTTCATTCCCAGTCTAGGATCAAACTGGATCGAGGGTTCGGCAGCAGGATCGACAGCACGCAGGGGAGACCAGGCCGATCTTCGGCTTATGCATTTTGCCTCTCCGGTCGGCTGAGTGCCCGCATGCCCGTTTCGTGGGTTGGCTTAGGCATAGGGAGCTCATTCCATGTCTAAGCCCCAGCCAGACCGAGCGTTATGGCATCGGGACCGGCAGCACGCAGAGGGGACTGGGGGGTGTGCGCACATGATGTGCAATGGGTGCTGATACTTGGCCCTTATATTGGTCCCTTATCCCTCATCAAACCTTGAGAACTCACACCCCCTTAAAGAGCATTTAAGATTTTATAGGTTTGCTGCCAGTAGCCATTAAAGTGTCTGAAATGGGGACACTTTTTTCAAACGGTCAAAAAATCTTCTCCACTTTGAGTTTTTAGCTGAATGTTTTTGTGCATGCCAACAAAAATACAAGGATCACCTCTACCAAATTTGGGGACAAAACTCTTTCTAAAAAAATTTTAAAAAATCCTGAACCTCAAAAAGTTTCGAAAATCATGAAAAATAGAAAACGGGTCGTCTTGCCATGAAACTTCACATGAAGGCTTAGGGGACCATTGTATGAATTTACAAGCCATAAAAAAGGTGTTGGCGTGGCAAAAATATAAAGATGTGCTTGAACCCACCTACCACCCGTTCGATCCCCGGCTTGTGCATCTGCCTCTCTGGTCGTCTAAGCGTCTGCACGCTCGTTTCGTGGGTTGACTTAGGCATACGGAGTTCATCCCCAGTCTAAGCATACGGACTTCATTCCCAATCTAAGATCGGACCAATCGAGGGTTGCAGTAGCAAGATCGGTAGCACGCAGGAGGGATCAGGCCGATCCTTGGCTTGTGCATTTTGCCTCTCCGGTCGGCTGAGAGCTTGCATGCTCGTTTCGGGGGTTGGATTAGGCATACGAAGTACATTCCACGTCTAAGCCCCAGCCATACCGAAGGTTGTGGTAGCGGGATCGGTAGCAGGATCGACAGCACACAGAGGGGGATCGGTTTGATCCCCAGCTTGTGCATTATGCCTCTCCGATCGACCTCTCTAGTTGGCTGAGCACCCACACACTCGTTTCATGGGTTGACTTAGGCATACGGAGTTTATTCCCAGTCTAAGCATACGGAGTTCATTCCCAGTCTAAGATCAGACTGAATCGAAGGTTACGGTAGCAGGATCGGTAGCATGCAGGGGGGACCAGACCAATCCCCGGCTTGCGCAATCTACCTCTCCGGTCGGTTGAGTTCCCATACGCTCATTTCGTGGGTTGGCTTAGGCATATGGAGTACATTCCACGTCTAAGCCCCAGCTGGACCGAGGTTTATGGTAGTAGGACAGGCAGCGGGATCGGCAGCACGCAGAGGGGGACCGGGCTGATCCTCGGCTTACGTATTATGCCTCTCCAACCGGCCTCTCCGATTGGCTGAGTGCCCGCACGCTCGTTTCATCGATTAACTTAGGCATATGGAGTTCATCCCCAGTCTAAGCATACGAAGTTCATTCCCAGTCGAAGATCGAACCAGACCGAGGGTTGCGACAGCAGGATCAACAACACGCAAGGCGGACCGGGCCCATCCCCGACTTGCGTATTCTGCCTCTCTGGCCGATTGAGTGCCCGCACGCCCATTTCCTGGGTTGGCTTAGGCATAGGGAGGTCATTCCATGTCTAAGCCCCAGCCAGACTGAGGGTTGTGGCAGCGGGACTGGCAGCACGCAGAGGGGGATCGGGCCGATCCCCGACTTACGCATTATGCCTCTTCGGCCTGCTCAGTGCCTGCACGCTCGTTTCGTGGGTTGACTTATGCATACAGAGTTCATTCCCAGTCTAAGATCGAACCCGACCGAGGGTTGCGGTAATAGGATCGACAGTACGCAGGGGGGGACCGGGTCGATCCCTGGCTTGTGCATTCTGCCTCTCTGGCCGGTTGAGCACCCGTACGCTCGTTTTATGGGTTGGCTTAGGCATACAGAGTTCATTCCATGTCTAAGCATACGGAGCTCATTCCCAATCTAAGATCTTGAGCCACGGTGCACATGCTGGGCTCGGGCATGTGCTGGTGCCACATTTTTTTCTCTCAGGGAACCATCGTCGTAGCATCACCTGAGCATCGCCAGAGAGCCTAACCAGCGACATTAGGGGTTCCGACGATTGGGGGGGCCGGGGGATGTGTGCACATGATGTGAGATGGGTGCTGGTACTTGGCCCTTATATTGGCCCCCTATCCCTCATCAAACCTCGAGAACTCACGCCCCCTTAATGAGCATTTGAGATTTTATAGGTTTGCTATCGGTAGCCATTAAAGTGTCTGAAATGGGAACACCTTTTTCAAACGATCACAAAATCTTCTCCACTTGGCATTGGCACGACAAAAATATGAAGATGTACTTGAACCAACCTACCACCCGTTCGATCCTCGGCTTGCGAATCCTGCCTCTCTGGTCGATTTGCACATTTTGCCTCTCCGGCCTGCTGAGCGCCCGCACGCTCGTTTCATGGGTTAGTTTAGGCATATGGAGTACATTCCATGTTTAAGCCCCAGCTAGATCGAGGGCTATGGCAGTAGGACCGACAGCGAGATCGACAACATGCAAAGGGGGATCGGGTTGATCCCCGGCTTATGCATTATGCCTCTTCGACCGGCTGAGCATCCACACGCTCGTTTCATGGGTTGACTTAGCCATACGGAGTTCATCCCTATTCTAAGCATACAGAGTTAATTCCCAGTCTAAGATCGGACCGGACCGAGGGTTGTGACAGTAGGATCGGCAGCACGCAGGGGGGACCGTGCCGATCCCCGGCTTGGGCATTCTACCTCTTCGATCGGTTGAGTGCCTGCACGCCTGTTTCGTGGGTTGGCTTAGGCATAGGGAGCTGATTCCATGTCTAAGCCCTAGCCGGGCCGAGGGTTGTGGCAGTGGGACCGACAGCACACAAAGGGGGACCGGGCCGATCCTCGGCTTACGCATTATGCCTCTTCGACCGGTTCAATGCCCGCATGCTCATTTCGTGGGTTGACTTATGCATACGGAGTTCATTCTCGGTCTAAGATCGGACCAAATCGAGGGTTGTGGCAGCAGGATTGACGACACACAGGGGTGGATCGGGTCGATCCCCAGCCTGCGTATTCTACCTCTCCGGCCAGTTGAGTGCCCGCACGCTCGTTTCGTGGGTTAGCTTAGGCATACGGAGTTCATTCCATGTCTAAGCATACGGAGCTCATTCCCAATCTAAGATTTTAAGGCACGGTGCACATACTGGGCTCGGGCATGTGCTGGTGCCATGCTCGTTTCACCTGGGGCACCATCGTCGGAGCATCGCCAGAGCATCGTCGAAGAGCCTAACTAGCGGCATTGGGGGTTCTGACGATTGGGGGGCTGGGGGGTGTGCCCACATGATGTGCGATGGGTACTGG
Organism: Durio zibethinus; assembly: GCF_002303985.1. The sequence continues at coordinate 26,014,169 of NW_019167826.1, read as the reverse complement.
TACTTGGCCCTTATGTTGGCCCCCTATCCCTCATCAAACCTCGAGAACTCACACCCCCTTAAAGAGCATTTGAGATTTTATAGCTTTGCTGCCAGTAGCCATTAAAGTGTTTGAAATGGGGACACTTCTTTCAAACGGTCACAAAATCTTCTCCACTTCGATTTTTTTGCTGAATTTTTTTGTGCATGCCAACAAAAATACAAGGATCACATCTAACAAATTTGGGGACAAAACTCTTTCTAAAAAAATTTAAAAAAATCCCGAACCACAAAAAGTTTTGAAAATCATGAAAAATAGAAAATGGGTTATCTTGCCAAGAAACTTCACATGAAGGGTCAGGGGACCATTGTATGAAATTACAAGCCATAAAAATGGCATTGGCATGATAGAAATATGAAGATGCACTTGAACCCACCTACCACCCGTTCGATCCTTGGCTTGCGTATCCTGCCTCTCTGGTCGGTTGAGCACCCGCACGCTCGTTTCATGGGTTGACTTAGGCATACGGAGTTCATCCCCAGTCTAAGTATAAGAAGTTCATTCCCAGTCTAAGATCGGACCAGATCGAGGGTTACGGAGTTCGTGGGTTAGCTTAGGCATACGAAGTTCATTCCATGTCTAAGCATATGGAGCTCATTCCCAATCTAAGATTTTGAGCCATGGTGCACTTGCTGGGCTTGGGCATGTGCTGGTGCCACGCTCGTTTCACCCGGGGCACCATCGTCGGAGCATCGCCAGAGAGCCTAACCGACGACATTGAGGGGGTGTGATTGGGGGGGTCGGGGGGTGTACGCACATGATGTGTGATGGGTGCTGGTACTTGGCCCTTATATTGGCCCCTTATCCCTCATCAAACCTTGAGAACTCACACCCCCTTAAAGAGCATTTGAGATTTTATAGGTTTGCTGCCACTAGCCATTAAAGTGTTTAAAATGGGGACACTTTTTTCAAACGGTCACAAAATCTTCTCCACTTCCAGTTTTTAGCTGAATTTTTTTGTGCACCCAAAAAAAAATACAAGGATCACCTCTACCAAATTTTGGGGCAAAAGACCTTCTAAAAAAATTTTAAAAAATCTTGAACTGCAAAAAGTTTCAAAAATCGTGAAAAATAGAAAACAGGTCATCTTGCCACAAAACTTCACATGAAGGCTTAGGGGACCATTGTATGAATTTACAAGTAATAAAAATGGCATTGGCATGGCAGAAATATGAAGATGTGCTTGAACCCACCTACCACCCGTTCGATCCCCGGCTTGCGCATCTTGCCTCTCTGGTTAGCTGAGCACCCATACGCTCGTTTCGTGTGTTGGCTTAGGCATACGAAGTAGATTCCACATCTAAGCCCTAGCCCGATCGAGGGTTGTGGCAGCTGGACCGACAACGGGATCGACAGCACGCAGAGGGGGATCGGGCTGATCCCCGGCTTACGTATTATACCTCTTCATGGGTTGACTAAGGCATCCGAAGTTCATCCCTAGTCTAAGCATATGGAGTTCATTCTATCTAAGATCGGATCGAGGGTTGTGACAGTAGGATCGATAGCACACAGAGGGGATCGAGTCGATCCCCGGCTTGCCCATTCTACCTTTTCGATAGGCTGAGCGTCCGCACGCTCGTTTCATGGGTTGGCTTAGGCATACGGGGTACATTCCGCGTCTAAGCCTCAGCCGGACCGAGGGTTGTGGCAACAGGTCTGACAACAGAATCGACAGCACACAGAGGGGGACCAGGTTGATCCCCGACTTGCGCACTATGCCTTTCCAGTCGGCCTCTCCGGTCGACTGAGTGCCCATACGCTCATTTTGTGGGTTGACTTAGGCAGACGGAGTTCATCCCCAGTCTAAGCATACGGAGTTCATTCCCAGTCTAAGATCAAACCAGATCGAGGGTTGCGGTAGCAGGATCGGTAGCACATAGGGGGGACCGGACCGATCCTCGACTTGCGCATTCTGCCTCTCCAGTCGGCTGAGCGCTCGCACGCTTATTTCGTGGGTTGGCTTAGGCATACGGAGTTCATTCCATGTCTAAGCATATGGAGCTCATTCCTAATCTAAGATTTTGAGCCAGGGTGCACATTCTGGGCTTTGGCATGTGCTGGTGCCATATTTTTTTCGCCCGAGGCACCATCGTCGGAGCATCATCGGAGCATCCCCGAAGAGCCTAATTGGTGACATTAGGGGTTCCGACGATTGGGGGGCCGGGGGGTGTGCGCACATGATGTGCGAAGGGTGCTGGTACTTGGCTTTTATATTGGCCCCCTATCCCTCATCAAACCTCGAGAACTCACACCCCCTTAAAGAGCATTTGAGATTTTATAGGTTTGCTGCCAGTAGCCATTAAAGTGTCTGAAATGGGGACACTTTTTTCAAACGTTCACAAAATCTTCTCCACTTTGAGTTTTTAGCTGAATTTTTTTGTGCATGCCAAAAAAAATACAAGCATCACCTCTACCAAATTTGGGGACAAAACGCTTTTTAAAAAAAATTAAAAAAATCCTGAACTGCAAAAAGTTTTCAAAAATCGTAAAAAATAGAAAATGGGTCGTCTTGCCACGAAACTTCACATGAAGGCTTAGGGGACCATTGTATGAATTTACAAGCCATAAAAATGGCATTGGTATGACAAAATGTGAAGATGTGCTTGAACCCACCTACCACCCGTTCGATCCCCGGCTTACGCATCCTACCTCTCTGGTCGGCTGAGCACCCGCACGCTTGTTTCGTGGGTTGACTTAGGGATACGGAGTTCATCTCCAGTCTAAGCATACGGAGTTGATTCCCAGTCTAAGATCAGACTGGATTGAGGGTTACGGTAGCAGGATCGATAGCAAGCAGGAGGGACCGAGTCGATCCGCGACTTGCGCATTCTGCCTCTTCGGTCAGCTGAGCGCCTGCACGCTCGTTTCATGGGTTGGCTTAGGCTTACGGAGTACATTCCACATCTAAGCCCCAGTCAGACTGGGGTTGTGGCAGTAGGACTGATAGCGGGATCGACAACACGCAGAGGGGGACCGAGCTGATCCTCGACTTACACATTATGCATCTCCGACCGATCTCTCCGATCGATTGAACGCCTGTATGCTCGTTTCGTGGGTTGAGTTAGGCATACGGAGTTCATCCCCAGTCTAAGCATACGGGGTTCATTCCCAGTCTAAGATCGAACTGGACCGAGGGTTTCGGCAGTAGGATCGGCAGCACACAGGGGGTATCAGGCCGATCCCTGGCTTACGCATTCTGCCTCTCCGGCCGGCTGAGCGCCCGTACGCCCGTTTCATGGATTGGCTTAGGCATAGGGAGCTCATCCATGTCTAAGCCCTAGCTGGACATAAGGTTGTGCCAGTGGCACCGACAGCCTGTAAAGGGGGCTCGGGCCGATCCCTGACTTATGCATTATGCCTCTTCGGCCGGCTCAGCGCCCACACGCTCGTTTTGTGGGTTGACTTATGCATACAAAGTTCATTCTCAGTCTAAGATCGGAACAGACCTAGGGTTGTGACAGCAGGATCGACAGCATGCAGGGGGGACCAGGTCGATCCCCTACTTGTGCATTCTACCTCTCCGATTGGCTGAGCAATAGCACGCTCGTTTCGTTGGTTGGCTTAGGCATACGGAGTACATTCCACGTCTAAAGGCCCCAGCTGGACCGAGGGTTATGGCAGCAGGATCGGTAGCGGGATCGGCAGCACGCAGAGGGGGATCGGGCTGATCCCTGACTTACGTATTATGCCTCTTCGGTTAGCCTCTTCGGCCGACTGAGTGCCCGCACGCTCGTTTCATGGGTTGACTTAGACATATAGAGTTCATCCCTAGTCTAAACATACGGAGTTCATTCCCAGTCTAAGATCAGACTGGATCGGGGGTTGTGATAGCAGGATCGACAGCACGCAAGTGGGACCGAACCGATCCCTGGCTTTCGCATTCTGCCTCTCCAATCGGTTGATCGCCCGCACGTTCGTTTCGTGGGTTGGCTTAGGCATATAGAGTACATTCCACGTCTAAGCCCTAGTCGGACTGAGGGTTATGGCAGCAGGACCGGCAGCAGTATTGGCAGCACACAGAGAGGGATCAGGGTTGATCCCCAGCTTGCGTATTATGCCTCTCTGGCCGGCCTCTCCAGTCGACTGAGTGCCCGCACGCTCATTTCATGGGTTGACTTAGGCATACAGAGTTCATCCCTAGTCTAAGCATATGGAGTTCATTCCCAGTCTAAGATCAGATTGGACTAAGGGTTGTGGCAGCAGGATCGATAGCATGCAGGGGGGACTGGGTCGATCCCCGACTTACGTATTCTGCCTCTCCGGTCAACTGAGTGCCCGCATGTCCATTTCATGGGTTACCTTAGGCATAGGGAGCTCATTCCATGTCTAAGCCGTAGGCAGACCGAGGGTTGTGGCAGCAGGACCGACAGCACGTAGAGGGGGACCGAGCCGCTCCTGGACTTACGCATTATGCCTCTTCGGTCGGCTCAGTGCCAGCAAGCTCGTTTCGTGGGTTGACTTATGCATACGGAGTTCATTCCTAGTCTAAGATCAGACCAGACTGAGGGTTGCAGCATAAGGATCGAAAACATCAGGGGGGGACCGGGTCGATCCCTGGCTTGTGTGTTCTACCTCTCCGGTCGACTAAGCGCCCGCACGCTCGTTTCGTGGGTTGGCTTAGGCATACGGAGTTCATTCCATGTCTAAGCATACGGAGCTCATTCCCAATCTAACATTTTGAGCCACGGTGCACATGCTGGGCTCGAGCATGTGCTGGTGCGGTATTTTTTTCACTCGGGGCACCATCGTCGGAGCATCGCCGGAGCGCCTAACCGGTGGCATTGGGGGTTCCGACGATTGGGGGGCCAGGGGGTGTGTGCACATGATGTGCGATGGGTGCTGGTACTTGGCCCTTATATTGGCCCCCTATCCCTCATCAAACCTCGAGAACTCAGACCCCCTTAAAGAGCATTTGAGATTTTATAGGTTTGCTGCCAGTAGCCATTAAAGCGTCTGAAATGGGGACACTTTTTTCAAACGGTCACAAAATATTCTCCACTTCGAGTTTTTAGCTGAATTGTTTTGTGGATGCCAACAAAAATACAAGGATCACCTCTACCAAATTTGGGGACAAAACTCCGTCTAAAAAAATTAAAAAAAATCCCGAACCGTAAAAAGTTTTGAAAATAATGAAAAATAGAAATCAGGTTGTCTTGCCATGACACTTCACATGAAGGCTTAGGGGACCATTGTATGAATTTTAAAGCAATAAAAACGGCATTGGCACGGTAGAAATATGAAGATGTGCTTGAACCCACCTACCACCTGTTCGATCCCCGGTTTACGCATCCTGCCTCTCTGGTCGGTTGAGCGCCCGTACGCTCGTTTCGTGGGTTGACTTAGGCATACGGAGTTCATCCCCAGTCTAAGCATATGGAGTACATGCCCAATCTAAGATTGGATCGGATCGAGGGTTGCAGCAGCAGGATCGGCAGCACGTAGGGGGGGACCGGGTCGATCCCCAACTTACGCATTCTGCCTCTCTGGTCGGCTGAGTGCCCGCACGCTCGTTTCATGGGTTGGCTTAGGCATACGGAGTACATTCCACATCTAAGCCCCAGCCGGACCGAGTGTTGTGGCAGCAGGATCGGCAGCGGGATCGACAGTACGCAGAGGGGGACCGAGCTGATCCCTGACTTGCGCATTATGATTTTTTGACCGACCTCTTCGACCGGCTGAGCACTCGCACGCTCGTTTCATGGGTTGACTTAGGCATACGGAGTTCATCCCCAGTCTAAGCATACGAAGTGCATTCCCAGTCTAAGATCAGATTAGACCGAAGGCTGCGGCAGCAGGATCGGCAGGACACAGAGGGGACCGAGCCAATCCTTAGCTTGAGCTTTCTGCCTCTCCGACCGGCTGAGTGCCCACACACCCGTTTCGTGGGTTGGCTTAGGCGTAGGGAGCTCATTCCATGTCTAAGCCCCAGTCGAATCGAGGGTTGTGGCAGCGGGACCTGCAGCCCGCATAGGGGGATCAGGCCGATCCCCGACTTGCGCATTACGCCTCTTCGGCCCGCCCAGCACCCGCACGCTCGTTTCATGGGTTGACTTTTGCATACGGAGTTCATTCTCATTCTAAGATCGGATCGGATTGAGGGTTGTGGCAGCAGGATCGACAGCATGCAGGGGGGGGATCGGGTCGATCCCCGGCTTGTGCATTTTGCCTCTCTGGTCGGCTGAGCGCCCGCACGCTCGTTTCATGGCTTGGCTTAGGCATACGGAGTTCATTCCATATCTAAGCATATGGAGCTCATTCCCAATCTAAGATTTTGAGCCACGATGCACATGCTGGGTTAGGGTATGTGTTGGTGCTGCATTTGTTTCTCTCGGGGCACCATCGTCGGAGCATCACCAGAGAGCCTAACCGACGAGATTTGGGGTTCCGACGATTGGGGCGGTCGGGGGGTGTGCACACATGATGTGCGATGGGTGCTAGTGCTTGGCCCTTATATTGGCCTCCTATCCCTCATCAAACCTCCAGAACTCATACCCCCTTAAAGAGCATTTGAGATTTTATAGGTTTGCTGCCAGTAGCCATTAAAGTGTCTGAAATGGGGACACTTTTTTCAAACGATCACAAAATCTTCTCCACTTCGTCTTTTTAGTTGAATGTTTTTGTGCATGCCAACAAAAATACAAGGATCACCTCTACCAAATTTGGGGACAAAACTCTTTCTAAAAAAATTTTAAAAAATCTCAAACCGTAAAAAGTTTTAAAAATCACGGAAAATAGAAAATAGGTCATCTTGCCACGAAACTTCACATGAAGGCAGCAGGATCGACAGCACGTAGGGGGGATCGGGCCGATCCCCGACTTGCACATTCTACCTCTCTGACCGGCTGAGCGCCCGCACGCTAGTTTCATGGGTTAGCTTAGACATACGGAGTACATTCCATGTTTAAGCCCCAGTCAGACCGAGGGTTGTGACAGCAAGAACTGGTAGCGGGAATGGTAGCACGTAGAGAGGGACCGGGCTGATCCTCGACTTACGCATTATGCCTCTCCGATTGACCTCTTCGGCTTGCTAAGCACCCGTACACTCGTTTCGTGGGTTGTCTTAGGCATACAGAGTTCATCCCTAGTCTAAGCATACGGAGTTCATTACCAGTCTAAGATCAGACCAGACCGAGGGTTGCGACAATAGGATCGACAGCACGTAGGGGGGATCGGGCCGATCCCCGGCTTGCGCATTCTGCCTTTCCGACCGACTGAGCACCCATACACCCATTTCGTGGGTTGCCTTAGGCATAGGGAGCTCATTCCATGTCTAAGCCCCAGTCAGACTGAGAGTTGTGGTAGCGGGACCAACAGTACGCAGAGGGGGACTGGGTCGATCCCCGGCTTACGCATTATGCCTCTTCGACCAGCTCAGCACTCGCACGCTCATTTAGTGGGTTGACTTATGCATACGAAGTTCATTCCCAGTCTAAGATCAGACCGGACCGAGGGTTGTGACCGCAGGATCGGTAGCATGCAGGGGGGACCAGACCGATCCCCAGCTTACGCATTCTACCTCTCCGGTCGACTGAGTGCCTGCATGTCCGTTTCGTGGGTTGGCTTAGGCATAGGGAGCTCATTCCATGTCTAAGCCCCAACCGGACTGAGGGTTGTGGCAGCGAGACCGACAGCACATAGAGGGGGACCAGGCCAATCCCCGACTTGCAGATTATGCCTCTTCGACTGACTTAGCGCCCGCACGCTCGTTTCGTGGGTTGACTTATGCATACGGAGTTTATTCCCAGTCTAAGATCAGACTGGACTGAGGGTTTCGGTAGCAGGATCGATAGCACGTAGGGGGGGATCGGGTTTATCCTCGGCTTGCGCATTCTACCTCGCCGGCTGACTGAGCACCCGTACGCTTGTTTCGTGTGTTGGCTTAGGCATACGGAGTTCATTCAATGTCTAAGCATACGAAGCTCATTCCCAGTCTAAGATTTTGAGCCATGGTGCACATGCTGGTCTTGGGCATGTGCTGGTGCTACATTTTTTTTGCCCGGGGCACCATCGTCGGAGCATCGCCAGAGCATCACCGGAGAGCCTAACCGGCGACATTGAGGGTTCTGGCAATCGGGGGGGCCGGGGTGTGTGCGCACATGATGTGCGATGGGTGCTGGTACTTGGCCCTTATATTGGCCCCCTATCCCTCATCAAACCTCAAGAACTCACGCCCCTTTAAAGAGCATTTGAGATTTTATAGGTTTGCTACCAGTAGCCATTAAAGTGTCCGTAATGGGGACACTTTTTCCAAACGGTCACAAAATCTTCTCCACTTTGAGTTTTTAGCTGAATTTTTTTGTGCATGCGAAAAAAAATACAAGGATCACCTCTACACAATTTGGGGACAAAACGCTTTCTAAAAAAATTTAACAAAATCCCGAACCGCAAAAAGTTTCAAAAATCATGAAAAATAGGAAACCGGGTCCTCCTACCACGAAACTTCACATGAAGGCTTAGGGGACCATTGTATGAATTTACAAGCCATAAAAATGGCATTGGCATGGCAGAAATATGAAGATGTGCTTGAGCCCACCTACCACCCGTTCGATCCCCGGCTTGCGCATCCTGCCTCTCTGGTCGGCTGAACGCCCGCACGCTCGTTTCATGGGTTGACTTAGGCATACAAAGTTCATCCCCAGTCTAAGCATACAGAGTTCATTCCCAGTTTAAGATCGGTTCAGATCGAGGGTTGCGGCAACAGGATCGATAGCATGCAGGGGGGATCGTGTCGATCCTCGGTTTGCGCATTCTACCTTTCCAGCTGGCTGACCTCCCACACGCTTGTTTTGTGGGTTGGCTTAGGCATACGGAGTATATTCCACATCTAAGCCCCAACAGGATCGAGGGTTGTGGCAGCAGGACTGGTAGCGAGATCGACAACATGCAGAGTGGGACCGACTTGATCCCCGACTTGTGCATTACGCCTTTTCGGTCGGCCTCTCTGGCCGACTGATCGCCCGTACGCTCGTTTTATGGGTTGACTTAGGCATACGAAGTTCATCCCCAGTCTAAGCATACGGAGTTCATTCCCAGTCTACGATCGAATCGGACCGAGGGTTGCGGTAGTAGGATCAACAGCACGTAGGAGGGATTGAACGGATCCCCAGCTTGCACATTCTGCCTCTTCGGTCGACTGAGCGCCCGTACACTCGTTTCGTGGGTTGTCTTAGGCATAGGGAGCTCATTCCATGTCTAAGCCCCAGCCGGACCGAGGGTTGTGGCAGTGGGACTGGCAGCACGCAGAGGGGGACCAGGCCGATCCTCGACTTGCGCATTATGCCTTTTCAGCCGGCTCAACGCCCGCACGTCCGTTTCGTGGGTTAACTTATGCATACGGAGTTCATTCCCAGTCTAAGATCGGATCGGACCGAGGGTTGTGGCAGCAGGATTGACAGCATGTAGTGGGGGACCGAGTTGATCCCTGGCTTGCGCATTCTGCCTCTCCGGCCTGCTGATCGCTCGCACGCTCGTTTCGTAGGTTGGCTTAGGCATATGGAGTTCATTCCATGTCTAAGCATACGGAGCTCATTTCCAATCTAAGATTTTGAGCCACGGTGCACATGCTGGGCCCAGGCATGTGCTGGTGCCATATTTTTTTTTCCCTGGGCACCATCGTCGGAGCATCACCGGAGAGCCTAACCGACGGTATTGGGGGTTCCGACGATTGGGGGGGCCGGGGGGTGTGCGCACATGATGTGCGATGGGTGCTGGTACTCGGCCTTTATATTGGCCCCCTATCTCTCATCAAACCTCGAGAACTCACACCCCCTTAAAGAGCATTTGAGATTTTATAGGTTTGCTGCCAGTAGCCATTAAAGTGTCCGAAATGGGGACACTTTTTTCAAACGGTCACAAAATCTTCTCCACTTTGAGTTTTTAGCTGAATTGTTTTGTGCATGCCAACAAAAATACAAGGATCACGTCTACCAAATTTGGGGATAAAACTCTTTCTAAAAAAATTTAAAAAAATCCCGAACCATAAAAAATTTTGAAAATCATGAAAAATAGAAAACGGGTCGTCTTGCCACGAAACTTCACATGAAGGCTTAGGGGACCATTGTATGAATTTACAAGCCATAAAAATGGCATTGGCACGACAGAAATATGAAGATGTGCTTGAACCCACTTACCACCCGTTCGATCCCCGGCTTACGCATCCTGCCTCCCTGGTCGGCTGAGCACCCGCACGCTCATTTTACGGGCTGACTTAGGCATACAGATTTCATCCCCAGTCTAAGCATACGAAGTTCATTCCCAGTCTAAGATCAGACCGGGTCGAAGGTTGTGACAGCAAGATTGACAGCACGCAAGAGGGATCGGGTCGATCCCCGGCTTATGCATTCTGCCTCTCCGACCTGCTGAGCACCCGCACGCTCATTTTGTGGGTTGCCTTAGGCATACAGAGTACATTCCACGTCTAAGCCCCAGCCGGACCGAGGGTTGTGGCTGCAGGACCGACAGTAGGATTGGCAGCACGAAGAGGGGGACCGGGCTGATCCCTGGCTTGGGCATTATGCCTCTCCGTTCGGCTGAGCACCCGCACGCTTGTTTCATAGGTTGACTTAGGCATACGGAGTTCAGCCCCAGTCCAAGCGTACGGAGTTCATTCCCAGTCTAAGATCAGACCGGATCGAGGGTTGCGGCAGTAGGATCCGCAGCACACAAGGGGGATTGAGTCGATCCCCGACTTGTGCATTCTGCCTCTCCGGCTGGTTGAGCACCTGCACGCTTGTTTTGTGGGTTGGCTGAGGCATACGAAGTACATTCCATGTCTAAGCTCCAGCCAGACCAAGGGTTGTGGTAGCAGGACCGGTAGCGGGATCGACAGTACATTGATCGGGCTGATCCCTGGCTTGTGCATTATCCCTCTCCGACTGGTTGAGTGCTCGCACGCTCGTTTTGTGGGTTGACTTAAGGATACGGAGTTCAACCCCAGTCTAAGCATACGGAGTTCATTCCCAGTCTAAGATCAGACCGGATCGAGGGTTGCAACAGTAGGATCGGTAGCATGCAGGGGGGACCTGGTCGATCCTTGGCTTACGCATTCAGCCTCTCCGACCGGTTGAGCGCCCACACGTACGTTTCATGGGTTGGCTTAGTCATAGGGAGCTCATTCCATGTTAAGCCCCAGCCAGACCGAGGGTTGTGGCAGCGGGACCGACAGCACACAGAGGGCAAACGGGTCGGTCCTTGGCATGCCTATTCGGCCGGCTTCACGCCCGCACGCTCGTTTTGTGGGTTGACTTATGCATACGGAGTTCATTCCTAGTCTAAGATCGGACCGAATAGAGGTTTGCGGCAGTAGGCTCGACAACACGCAGGGGGGACCGGGTCGATCCCCGACTTGAGCATTCTGCCTCTCGACCGACTGAGCGCCCGCATGCTCGTTTCGTGGGTTGGCTTAGGCATACAGAGTTCATTCCATGTCTAAGCATACGGAGCTCATTCCCAAACTAAGATTTTGAGCCACGGTGCACATGTTGGGCTCGGGCATGTGCTGGTGCCGCATTATTTTCGCTCGAGGCACCATCACTAGAGCATCGTCGGAGAGCCTAACCGGCAGCATTGGGGGTTCCGGCGATTGGAGGGGCCGGGGGGTGTGCGCACATGATGTGCGATGGGTGCTGGTACTTGGCCCTTATATTGGCCCCCTATCCCTCATCAAATCTCGAGAACTCACACCCCTTTAAAGAGCATTTGAGATTTTATAGGTTTGCTGCTAGTAGCCATTAAAGTGTCTGAAATGGGGACACTTTTTTCAAACGATCACAAAATCTTCTCCACTTCGTCTTTTTAGTTGAATGTTTTTGTGCATGCCAACAAAAATACAAGGATCACCTCTACCAAATTTGGGGACAAAACTCTTTCTAAAAAAATTTTAAAAAATCTCAAACTGTAAAAAGTTTCAAAAATCGTGAAAAATAGAAAACGGGTCATCTTGCCACGAAACTTCACATGAAGGCTTAGGGGACCATTGAATCAATTTACAAGCCATAAAAATGGCATTGGCACTGCAGAAATATGAAGATGTGCTTGAACCCACCTTCCACCCGTTCGATCCCCGGTTTACGCATCCTACCTCTCTGGTCGGCTGAGCATTCGCACGCTCGTTTCCTGGGTTGACTTAGGCATACAGAGTTCATCCCCAGTCTAAGCATACGGAGTTAATTCCCAGTCTAAGATCGGATCAGATCGAGGGATGCGGCAGCAGGATCGGTAGCACGTAGGGGAGATCGGCCCGATCCCCGGCTTGCGCATTCTGCCTCTCTGGCCGGTTGAGCACCCGCACGCTCGTTTCATGGGTTGGCTTAGGCATACAGAGTACATTCCACGTCTAAGCCCCAGTCAGACCGAGAGTTGTGGTAGCAGGACCGGCAACGAGATCGACAGCACGCAGAGGGGGGATCGAGCTGATCCCCGGGTTGTGCATTATGCCTCTCCGGCCAGCTGAGCACTCGCACGCTCGTTTAATGGGTTGACTTAGGCATACAAAGTTCATCCCCAGTCTAAGCATATGGAGTCCAGTCCCAGTCTAAAATCGGACCAGATTAAGGGTTGCGGCAGTAGGATCGACAGCACGTAGGGGGGATCGAGTCGGTCCCCGGCTTGCGCATTCTGCCTCTCCGGCGGCTTAGTGCCCGCACACTCGTTTCGTGGGTTTGCTTAGGCATACGGAGTACATTCCATGTCTAAACCCCAGCCGGATCGAGGGTTGTGGCAGCAGGACTGGCAGCAAGATCGGCAGCATACAGAGGGGGATCGGGCTGATCCCCGGCTTGTTTATTATGCCTCTCCAGTCGGCTGAGCGCCCGCACGTTCGTTTCATGGGTTGACTTAGGCATACGGAGTTCATCCCCAGTATAAGCATACGAAGTTCATTCCTAGTCTAAGATCAGACCAGATCGAGGGTTGTTGCAGCAGGATCGACAGCACGCAGGGGGGATCGGGCTGATCCCCGGCTTACGCATTCTACCTCCCCGACCGACTGAACGCCTGCACGCTCGTTTGATGGGTTGACTTAGGCATAAGGAGTTCATCCCCAGTCTAAGCATACGGAGTTCTTTCACAGTCTAAGATCGGACCGGATCGAGGGTTACGACAGCAGGATCGGTAGAACGCAGGGGGATCGGGTCGATCCCTGGCTTGTGCATTCTACCTTTCCAGTCGGCTGAGCACCTGCATGCTCGTTTCGTGGGTTGGCTTAGGCATACAGAGTACATTCCACGTCTAAGCCCCAACCAGACCGAGGGTTGTGGCAGCAGGACCGGCAGCATGCAGAGGGGGACCGAGCTGATCCTCGGCTTGCGCATTATGCCTCTTCGATCGGCTTAGTGCCCGCACACTCGTTTCGTGGGTTGACTTAAGCATACGAAGTTCATTCCCAGTCTAAGATCAGACCAGACCGAGGGTTGCGACAGCAGGATCGGCAGCACGCAGGGGGGATCGAGCTGATCCCTGGCTTGTGCATTCTGCCTCTCCGGTCAGCTGAGTGCCCGCACGCTCATTTCATGGGTTGGCTTAGGCATAGAGAGCTTATTCCACGTCTAAGCCCCAGCCGGATCGAGGATTATGGTAGTGGGATCGGCAGCTCGTAGAGGGGGACTAGGCCGATCCCAGGCTTGCGCATTACGCCTCTTCGGTTGGCTCAGCACCCGCACGCTCATTTCCTGGGTTGACTTATGCATACGAAGTTCATTCCAAGTCAAAGATCAGACCGGACCGAGGGTTACAGCAGCAGGATCGACAGCACATAGGGGGGACCGGGTCGATCCCCGACTTGAGCAATCTGCCTCTCCGACCGGCTGAGCGCCTGCACGCTCGTTTTGTGGGTTGGCTTAGGCATATGGAGTTCATTCCATGTCTAAGCATATGGAACTCATTCCTAATCTAAGATTTTTTGATACACGGCGCACATGCTGGGCTTGGCATGTGCTGGTGCTGCATTTTTTTTCGCCCGGGGCACCATCGTCGGAGCATCGTCAAAGAGCCTAACCGGTGGCACTAGGTGTTCCGACGATTGGAGGGGCCGGGGGGTGTGCGCACATGATGTGCAATGGGTGCTGGTACTTGGCCCTTATATTGGCCCCCTATCCCTCATCAAACCTTGAGAACTCACACCCCCTTAAAGAGCATTTGAGATTTTATAGGTTTGCTGCCAGTAGCCATTAAAGTGTCTGAAATGGGGACACTTTTTTCAAACGGTCACAAAATCTTCTCCACTTTGAGTTTTTAGCTAAATTATTTTGTGCATGCCAACAAAAATACAAGGATCACCTCTACCAAATTTGGGGACAAAACTCCTAAAAAAATTTAAAAAAATCTCGAATCGCAAAAAGTTTCAAAAATCATGAAAAGTAGAAAACGGGTCGTCTTGCCACGAAACTTCACATGATGGCTTAAGGGACCATTGTATGAATTTGCAAGCCATAAAAATGGCATTGGCATGGCAAAAATATGAAGATGTGCTTGAACCCACCTACCACCAGTTCGATCCCCGGCTTGCACATCCTACCTCTCTGGTCGACTGTGCGTCTGCACGCTCATTTCGTGGGTTGACTTAGGCATACGGTGTTCAACCCCAGTCTAAGCATACGGAGTTCATTCCCAGTCTAAGATCAGACTGGATCGGGGATTGCAATAGTATAATCGGTAGCACGCAGGGGGGACCAGGCCGATCCCTGGCTTGTGCATTCTGCCTCTCTGATCGGCTGAGCGCCCGTACGCTCGTTTCGTGGGTTGGCTCAGGCATATGGAGTACATTCCATGTCTATGCCCCAGTCGGACCGAGGGTTGTGGTAGCAGGATCGACAGCGGGATCGGCAACATGTAGAGGGGGATCGGGCTGATCCCCGGCTTGCGCATTATGCCTCTCCAACCGACCTCTCCAGTCGGCTGAGCGCCCGTACGCTCGTTTCGTGCGTTGACTTAGGCATACGGAGTTCATCCCCAGTACAAGCATACGGAGATCATTCCCAATCTAAGATTTTGTGCCACAGTGCACATGCTGGGCTCGGGCATTTGCTGGTGCCGTATTTTTTTCACCTGGGGCACAATCGCCGGAGCATCGTCGGAGAGCCTAACCGGTGGCATTAGTGGTTCCAGCGATTGGGGGGGCCGAGCGGTGTCCGCACATGATGTGCAATGGGTGCTGGTACTTGGCCCTTATATTGGCCTCCTATCCCTCATCAAACCTCAAGAACTCACACCCCCTTAAAGAGCATTTGAGATTTTATAGGTTTGCTGCCAGTAGCCATTAAAGTGTCTGAAATTGGGACACTTTTTTCAAACGGTCACAAAATCTTCTCCACTTCGAGTTTTTAGCTGAATTTTTTTGTGCATGTGAACAAAAATACAAGGATCACCTCTACCAAATTTGGGGACAAAACTCTTTCTGAAAAAATTTAAAAAATCTTGAACCGTAGAAAGTTTTGAAAATCATGAAAAATAGAAAACGGGTCGTCTTGCCACGAAACTTCACATGAAGGCTTAGGGGACCATTGTATGAATTTACAAGCCATAAAAATGGCATTGGCATGGTAGAAATATGAAGATGTGTTTGAACCCACCTACCACCCGTTCGATCCCCGGCTTGCACATCCTGCCTCTCTGGTCAGTTGAGCGCCCGCACTTTCATTTCGTGGGTTGACTTAGGCATACGGGGTTCATCCCCAGTATAAGCATACAGAGTTCATTCCCAGTCTAAGATCAGACCAGATCAAAGGTTGTTGCAGTAGGATTAATAGCACGTAGGGGGGATTGGGCTGATCCCCGGCTTGTGCATTCTACCTCTCCGGCCGACTGAGCGCCCGCACGCTCGTTTTGTGGGTTGGCTTAGGCATATGGAGTACGTTCCATGTCTACGCCCCAGCCGGACCAAGGGTTGTGGCAGGACGACCGGCAGCGGGATCGACAGCATGCAGAGAGGGACCGGGCTGATCCTTGGCCTGCGCATTATGCTTCTCTGACCGGCTGAGCGCCCCGCACGCTCGTTTCATGGGTTGACTTAGGCATACGGAGTTCATCCCTAGTCTAAGCATACGGAGTTCATTCTCAGTCTAAGATCGGATCGGATCGGATCGAGGGTTACGATAGCAGGATGGATAGCACGCAGGGAGGGCTGGGTCGATCCTCGGCTTGTGCATTCTACCTCTCTCGGCCGGCTGAGCGACCGCACGCTCGTTTCATGGGTTGACTTAGGCATACGGAGTTCATCCCCAGTCTAAGCATACAGAGTTCATTCCCAGTCTAAGATAGGACCGGATTGAGGGTTGCAGCAGCAGGATCGATAGCATGCAGGGGGGACCGGGCTGATCCCCGGCTTGCGCATTCTGCCTCTCCGGTCGGCTAAGCGCCCGCACGCTCGTTTCATGGGTTAGCTTAGGCATAGGATGCTCTTTCCATGTCTAAGCCCTAGCCAGATCGAGGGTTGTGGCAGCGGGACCGCAGCATGTAGAAGGGGACTGGGCCGAACCCGGGCTTGCGCATTATGCCTCTTTGACCGGCTTAACGCCCGCACGCTTGTTTCGTGGGTTGACTTATGCATACGGAGTTCATTACCAGTCTAAGATCGGACCGGGCTGAGGGTTGCAGTAGCAGGATCGACAGCACGCAGGGGGGGACCGGGTCGATCCCCGGCTTGCACATTCTGCCTCTCCGATCGGCTGAGTGCCCACACGCTTGTTTCATGAGTTGGCTTAGGCATACGGAGTTTATTCCATGTCTAAGCATACGGGGCTCATTCCCAACCTAAGATTTTGAGCCACGGTGCACATGCTGGGCTTGGGCATGTGCTGGTGCCACTTTTTTTTCGCCCGGGGAACCATCGCTGGAGCATCACCGGAGAGCCTAACCGGCGGCATTGGGGGTTCCGACGATTGGGGGGGCCGGGGGGTGTGCGCACATGATGTGCGATGGGTGCTGGTACTTGGCCCTTATATTGGACGCCTATTGCTCATCAAACCTCGAGAACTCACACCCCCTTAAAGAGCATTTGAGATTTTATAGGTTTGCTGCCAGTAGCCATTAAAGTGTCTGAAATGGGGACACTTTTTTCAAATGGTCACAAAATCTTCTCCACTTCGAGTTTTTAGCTGAAGTTTTTTATGGATGCCAAAAAAAATACAAGGATCACCTCTACCAAATTTGGGGACAAAACGCTTTCTAAATAAATTTAAAAAAATCTCGAACCGCAAAATGTTTCAAAAATCGTGAAAAATAGAAAACGGGTCGACTTGCCACGAAACTTCACATGAAGGCTTAGGGGACCATTGTATGAATTTACAAGCCATAAAAATGGCATTGGCATGGCAGAAATATGAAGATGTGCTTGAACCCACCTATCACCCGTTCGATCCCCGGCTTACGCATCCTGCCTCTTTGGTCGGCTGAGCTCTCGCATGCTCGTTTCGTGGGTTGAGTTAGGCATACAGAGTTCAACCCCAGTCTAAGCATACGGAGTTCATTCCCAGTCTAAGATCGGATCGGATCGAGGGTTGCGGTAGCAGGATCGGCAGCACGCAGGGGGGGCCAAGCCGATCCCTGGCTTGTGCATTCTGCCTCTCCGGCTGGCTGAGCGCCCGCACGCTCATTTCATGGGTTGGCTTAGGCATACGGAGTACATTCCATGTCTAAGCCCCAGTTAGACCGAGGGTTATGGCAGCAGGACTGGCAACGGGATTGGCAGCAGGACCGGCAACGGGATTGGCAGCACGTACAGGGGGACCAGACAGATCCTAGGCTTGAGCATTATGCCTCTCCGGTCGACTGAGCACCCACACGCTCGTTTCGTGGGTTGACTTAGGCATATAGAGTTCATCCCCAGTCTATGCATACGAAGTTCATCCCCAGTCTATGCATACGAAGTTCATCCCCAGTCTAAGATCGGACCAGATCGAGGGTTGCGGCAGTAGGATCGGTAGCACGCACGGGGGGATCGGGCTGATCCCTGACTTGCGGATTCTGCCTCTCCGGCCGACTGAGCGCCCGCATGCTCGTTTTGTTGGTTGGTTTAGGCATAGGGAGCTCATTCCATGTCTAAGCCCCAGCTGGACCAAGGGTTGTGGCAGTGGGACCGACCGCACGCAGTGGGGGACCGAGCCAATCCCCAGCTTGCACATTATGCCTCTTCGGTCGGCTCAGCGCCCGTACGCTCATTTCGTGGGTTGACTTATGCATACGGAGTTCATTCCCAGTCTAAGATCAGACCGGACTGAGAGTTTTGGTAGCAGGATCGACAGCACGTAGGGGGGACCGGGTCGATCCCCGGCTTGTGCATTAAGACTCTCTGGTCGGCTGAGCGCCCGTAAGCTCGTTTCATGGGTTGGCTTAGGCATACGAAGTTCATTCAAAGTCTAAGCATATGAAGCTCATTCCCAGTCTAAGATTTTGAGCCACGGTCCACATGCTGGGCTCGGGCATGTGCTGGTGCTGCATTTTTTTCACCCGGGGCACCATCGCCGGAGAGCCTAACTGGCGGCATTGGGGGTTCCGACGATTGGGGGGCCGGGGGTGTGCGCACATGATTTGCGATAGGTGCTGGTACTTGGCCCTTATATTGGCCCCCTATCCCTCATCAAACCTCAAGAACTCACACCCCCTTAAAGAGCATTTGAGATTTTATAGGTTTGCTGCCAGTAGCCATTAAAGTGTTTGAAATGGGGACACTTTTTTCAAATGGTCACAAAATCTTCTCCACTTCGAGTTTTTAGCTGCAATTTGTTTTGCATGCCAACAAAAATACAAGGATCACCTCTACCAAATTTGGGGACAAAACTCTTCCTAAAAAAATTTAAAAAAATCCCAAACTACAAAAAGTTTTGAAAATCATGAAAAATAGAAAATGGGTTGTCTTGCCACGAAACTTCACATGAAGGCTTAGGGGACCATTGGATGAATTTACAAGCCATAAAAATGGCATTGGCATAGCAGAAATATGAAGATGTGCTTGAACCCACCTACCACCCAATCGATCCCCAGCTTGGGCATCCTGCCTCTCTGGTCGGTTGAGCGCCCGCATGCTTGTTTCGTTGGTTGACTTAGGCATACGGCGTGTATCCCCAGTCTAAGCATACGAAGTTCATTCCTAGTCTAAGATCAAACCGGATCGAGGGTTGCGGCAGCAGGATCGACAACATGCAAGGGGGATCGGGTCGATCCCCAGCTTGCGCATTTTGCCTCTCTGACCGGCTGAGCACCCAGACGCTCGTTTCGGGGGTTGGCTTAGGCATACGAAGTACATTCCATGTCTATGCCCCAGTCAGACCAAGGGTTGTGGCAGTAAGACCAACAGGGAGATCGGTAGCACGCAGAGGGGGATCGGGCTGATCCTCAGCTTGCGTATTATGCCTCTCTAACCGGCCTCTCCGGCCGACTGAGTGCCCGTACGCTCGTTTCGTGGGTTAACTTAGGCATAAGGAGTTCATCCCCAGTCTAAGCATACAGAGTTCATTCCCAGTCTAAGATTAGACCAAACCGAGGGTTACGACAACAAGATCGACAGCACACAGGGGGGACCGGGCCGATCCTCGGCTTACGCATTCTGCCTCTCCGGCCGATTGAGCGCCCATACGCTCATTTCGTGGGTTGGCTTAGGCATACGGAGTACATTCCATGTCTAAGCCCCAGTCGGACCAAGGGTTATTGTAGCAGGATCGACAGCACGCAGAGGGGGACCAGGCTGATCCCTGACTTACGCAATATGCCTCTCCAGTTGGCCTCTCCGGCCGATTGAGTGCCAGCACGCTTGTTTCGTGGGTTGACTTAGGCATACAGAGTTCATTCCCAGTCTAAGATCCGACCGGACCGAGGGTTGCGGTAGCAGGATCGACAGCACGTAGGGGGGATCGGACCAATCCCCGGCTTGTGCATTCCGCCTCTCCGACCGGCTGAGTGCCCGCACGTCCATTTCGTGGGTTGGCTTAGGCAGAGGGAGCTCATTCCATGTCTAAGCCCTAATCGGACTGACGGTTGTGGCAGTGGGACCGACAGCACGTAGAGGGGGACCAGGCCAATCCCTGACTTACGCATTATGCCTCTTCGGTCGGCTCAGCGCACGCACACTCGTTTCATGGATTGACTTATGCAAATGGAGTTCATTCCCAGTCTAAGATTGGACCAGACCGAGGGATGCGTTAGCATGATCAACAGCGCATAGGGGGCATCGGGTCAATCCCTGACTTGCACATTCTGCCTCTCTGGCCAGCTGAGCGCTCGCACGCTCGTTTCGTTGGTTGGCTTAGGCATACGGAGTTCATTCCATGTCTAAGTACACGGAGCTCATTCCCAGTCTAAGATTTTGAGCCACGGTGCACATGCTGGGCTCGGGCATGTGCTGGTGCCACATTTTTTTCACCTGGGGCACCTTCATCGGAGCATCGCCGGAGAGCCTGACCGGCGACATTGGGGGTTCCAACGATTAGGGGGGCCGAGGAGTGTGTGCGCATGATGTGCGATGGGTGCTGGTACTTGGCCCTTATATTGGCCCCCTATCCCTCATCAAACCTCAAGAACTCACACCCCTTTAAAGAGCATTTGAAATTTTATAGGTTTGCTGCCACTAGCCATTAAAATGTCTGAAATGGGGATACTTTTTTCAAACGGTCACAAAATCTTCTCCACTACGAGTTTTTAGCTGAATTTTTTTGTACATCCCAAAAAAAATACAAGGATCTCCTCTACCAAATTTGGGGACAAAACTCTTTCTAAAAAAATTTTAAAAAATCTCGAACCATAAAAAGTTTTAAAAATCATGAAAAATAGAAAACGGGTCGTCTTGCCACGAAACTTCACATGAAGGCTTAGGGGACCACTGTATGAATTTACAAGCCATAAAAATGGCATTGGCATGGTAAAAATATGAAGATGTGCTTGAACCCACCTACCACATGTTCGATCATCGACTTGTGCATCCTGTCTTTCTGGTCGGTTAAGCGCCCGCATGCTCGTTTCGTGGGTTGACTTAGGCATACGGAGTTCATCCCCAGTCTAAGCATACGGAGTTCATTCCCAGTGTAAGATCAAACTGGATCGAGGGTTACGGCAGCAGGATCACAGCACGCAGGGGGGACCGGGTCAGTCCCCGACTTACGCATTCTGCCTCTCTGGCTGATTGAGCACCCGCACGCTTGTTTCCTTGGTTGGCTTAGGCATACAGAGTACATTCCATGTCTAAGCCCCAGCCGGACTGAGGGTCGTGGTAGCAGGACCGGTAGCAGGATCTACAACACACAGAAGGGGACCGAGCGGATCCCTTGCTTGCGCATTCTACCTCTCTGGTTGGCTGAGCGCCCACACGCCCATTTCGTGGGTTGGCTTAGGCATAGGGAGCTCATTCCATGTCTAAGCCCCAGTAGGATTGAGGGTTGTGGCAGCGGGATCGACAGCAGGCAGAGGGGGATCGGGCCGATCCCTGACTTGCGCGTTATGCCTCTTCGGTCGGCTCAGCGCCCGCACGCTCATTTCGTGGGTTGACTTATGCATACGGAGTTCATTCCTAATCTAAGATCAAACCAGACCGAGGGTTGTAGAGGCTAGATCGACAGCACACAAGGGGGGACCAGATGGATCCCCAGCTTGCACATTCTGCCTCTCCGGTTGACTGAGCGCCCGTACGCTCATTTCGTGGGTTGGCTTCGGCATACGGAGTTCATTCCATGTCTAAGCATATGGAGCTCATTCCCAGTCTAATATTTTGAGCCATGGTGCACATCCTGGGCTCGGGCATGTGCTGGTGCTGCATTTTTTTTGCCCGGGGCACCATCACCGGATCATCGCCGGAGAGCCTAACCGGCGGCATTAAGGGGGCCGGGGGGTGTGCGCACATGATGTACGATGGGTGCTGCTACTTGGCCCTTATATTGGCCCCCTATCCCTCATCAAACCTCGAGAACTCACACCCCTTTAAAGAGCATTTGAGATTTTATAGGTTTGCAGCCAGTAGCCATTAAAGTGTCTGAAATGGGGACACTTTTTTCAAACGGTCACAAAATCTTCTCCACTTCGATTTTTTAGCTGAATTTTTTGTGCATGCCAACAAAAATACAAGGATCACTTCTACCAAATTTGGGGACAAAACTCTTTCTAAAAAAATTTAAAAAAATCCAGAACCGTAAAAAGTTTCAAAAATCGTGAAAAATAGAAAACGGGTCGTCTTGCCACGAAACTTCATATGAAGGCTTATGAGACCGTTGTATGAATTTACAAGCCATAAAAATGGCATTGGCATGGCAGAAATATGAAGATGTGCTTGAACCCACCTACCACCCATTCGATCCCCGGCTTGCGCATCTTGCCTCTCTGGTCGGATGAGGGCCCGCACATTCATTTCATGGGTTGAATTAGGCATCCGAAGTTCATTCCTAGTCTAAGCATACGGAGTTCATTCCTAGCCTAAGATCGGATCGGATCGAGGGTTGCGGTAGCAGGATCGACAGCACGTAATGGGGACCAGGTCGATCCCCGGCTTTCGCATTCTACCTTTTCGATCGGCTGAGCACCCGTACACTCATTTCGTGGGTTGGCTTAGGCATATGGAGCATATTCCATGTCTAAACCCCAGCCGGACTGAGGGTTGTGGCAGTAGGACCGGTAGTGGGATAGGCAGCACGTAGAGGGGGACCGGACTGATCCTCGGCTTGCGCATTATGCCTCTCCGACCGGCTGAGCGCCCGCATGCTCGTTTCATCGGTTGACTTAGGCATACGAAATTGATCCCCAATCTAAGCATGCGGAGTTCATTCCTAGTCTAAGATCAGATCGGATCAAGGGTTGCGGCAGTAGGATCGACAGCACGCAGAAGGGACCGAGCCGATCCCCGTCTTGAGCATTTTGCCTCTTCGGCTGGCTGAGTGCCCGCACGCTCATTCTGTGGGTTGGCCTAGGCATACGGAGTACATTCAATGTCTAAGCCCTAGCCGAAACGAGGGTTGTGGCAGCAGGACTGGCAGCGGGATCGACAGTACGCAGAGGGGGATCGGGCTGATCCCCGACTTGCATATTATGCCTCTCCGATCGACCTCTCCGATCGGTTGAGCGCCCGTACGCTCGTTTTGTGGGTTGACTTAGTTATACGGAGTTGATCCCCAATCTAAGCATATGGAGTTCATTCCCAGTCTAAGATCAGACCAGATCAAGGGTTGCTGTAACAGGATCGATAGCACGTAGGAGGGACCGAACCGATCCTCGACTCGCGCATTCTACCTCTTCGGTCGGCTGAGCGCCCGTACGCCCGTTTCGTGGGTTGGCTTAGGCATAGGGAGCTCATTTGATGTCTAAGCCCCAGTCGGATCGAGGGTTGTGGCAACGGGACCGGTAGCATGCAGAGGGGGACCGGGCTGATCCTCGGCTTACGCATTATGCCTCTTCGACCGACTTAGCATTGGGTTGACTTATGCATACGGAGTTCATTCCTAATCTAAGATCGAACCAGATCGAGGGTTGCAACAGCAAGATCGACAGTACGTAGGGGGGATCGGGTTGATCCCTGGCTTGCGCATTCTATCTCTTCGACCGGCTGAGCGGCCGCACGCTCGTTTTGTGGGTTGCCTTAGGCATACGGAGTTCATTCCATGTCTAAGCATACGGAGCTCATTCCCAATCTAAGATTTTGAGCCACGGTGCACATGCTAGACTTGGGCATGTGCTGGTACCGTATTTTTTTTGCCTGGGGCACCATCGTCGGAGCATCGTCGGAGAGCCTGACCAACGGCATTGAGGGTTCCGACGATGGGGGGTCGGGGGTTGTACGCACATGATGTGCGATGGGTGCTGGTACTTGGCCCTTATATTGGCCCCATATCCCTCATCAAACCTCGAGAACTCACACCCCCTTAAAGAGCATTTTGAGATTTTATAGGTTTGCTGCCAGTAGCAATTAAAGTGTCTGAAATGGGGACACTTTTTTCAAACGGTCACAAAATCTTCTCCACTTCAAGTTTCTAGCTGAATTTTTTTGTGCATGCCAACAAAAATACAAGGATCACCTCTACCATATTTTGGGCAAAACTCTTTCTAAAAAACTTTAAAAAAATCCTGAACTACAAAAAGATTCAAAAATCGTGAAAAATAGAAAACTGGTCGTTTTGCCATGAAACTTCACATGAAGGCTTAGGGGACCATTGTATGAGTTTACAAGCCATAAAATTGGCATTGGCATGGCAGAAATATGAAGATGTGCTTGAACCCCCTACCACCCGTTCGATTCCCGGCTTGCGCATCCTGCCTCTCTAGTCGGTTGAACGCCCGCACGCTCGTTTCATGGGTTGACTTAGGCATACGGAGTTCACCCCTAGTCTAAGCATACGAAGTTCATTCCCAGTCTAAGATCGGATCGGATCGGAGGTTGCGGTAGTAGGATCGACAGCACGCAAGAGGGATCGGGCCGATCCCCGGCTTGCGTATTCTGCCTCTCCGGTCGGCTGGGCGGGCGCGCGCTTGTTTCGTGGTTTGGCTTAGGCATACGAAGTACATTCCACGTCTAAGCCCCAGTCAGACCGAAGGTTGTGGCAGCAGGACCGGTAGTGAGATTGGCAGCATGTAGAGGGGGATCGGGCTGATCCTCGGCTTGCGCATTTTGCCTCTCCAGCCAGCTGAGCGCCCGCACGCTCGTTTCGTGGGTTGACTTAGGCATACGGAGTTCATCCCCAATCTAACCATACGGGCTTCATTCCCAGTCTAAGATAGGATCGGATCGAGGGTTGCGGTAGCTGGATTGATAGGACACAGGAGGGACTAGGTCGATCCCCGGCTTGTGCATTCCGCCTCTCTGGCCGGCTGAGTGCCCGCGTGCTCGTTTCGTGGGTTGGCTTAGGCATACGGAGTACATTCCACGTCTAAGCCCCAGCCGAACCGGGGGTTATGGTAGCAAGACTAGTAACGGGATTGACAACATGTAGAGGGGGATCGGACTGATCCCTGGCTTGCGCATTATGCCTCTCCGGCCGGCTGAGCGCCCGCACACTCGTTTCGTGGGTTGACTTAGGCATACGGAGTTCATCCCCAGTCTAAGCATACGGAGTTCATTCCCAGTCTAAGATCGAACCGAATCGAGGGTTGTGGTAGCACGATCGACAGCCCACAGGGGGGATCGGGTCGATCCCTAGCTTGCACATTTTGCCTCTCCGACCAGCTGAGCACCCGCACGCTCATTTTGTGCATTGGCTTAGGCTTACAGAGTACATTCCACGTCTATGCCCCAGTCGGACCGAGGGTTGTGGTAGCAGGACCGACAGCGGGATCGACAGCATGCAGAGAGGGATCGGGCTGATCCCCGGCTTATGCATTATGCCTCTCCGGCCGACTGAGCGCTTGCACGCTCGTTTCGTGGGTTGGCTTAGGCATACGGAGTACATTCCACGTCTAAGCCCCAGTCGTACCGAGGGTTGTGGTAGCACGACCTGCAGTGGGATCGATAGCACGCAGAAGAGGATCGGGCGGATCCCTGACTTGCGCATTATGCCTCTCCAGCTGGCCTCTCTGGTTAGCTAAGCGCCCACACGCTCGTTTCATGGGTTGACTTAGGCATACGGAGTTCATCCCTAGTCTAAGCATACGGAGTTCATTCCCAGTCTAAGATCAGACTAGATCGAGGGTTGCGGCAGCAGGATCAACAGCATGCAGGGGGGATCGTGCCAATCCTCGGCTTGCTCATTCTGCCTCTCTGGCCAGCTGAGCGCCCGCACGCTCATTTCATGGGTTGGCTTAGGCATACAGAGTACATTCGACGTCTAAGCCCCAGTCGGATCGAGGGTTGTCACAGTAGGATCGACAGCGAGATCGACAGCACGTAGAGGGGGACCGAGCTGATCCCCAGCTTGCGCATTATGCCTTTTCAACTGGCCTCTCCGATCGGTTGAATGCCCCCACGCTCGTTTCGTGGGTTGACTTAGGCATACAAAGTTCATCCCCAGTCTAGGCATACGGAGTTCATTCCCAGTCTAAGATCAAATCAGATCGATGGTTGCGGTAGCAGGATCGATAGCACGCAGGGGGGATCGGGCCGATCCCCGACTTACGCATTCTGCCTCTCTGGCCGGTTGAGCGCTTGCACGTTCGTTTCGTGGGTTGGCTTAGGCATAGGGAGCTCATTCCATGTCTAAGCCCCAGTCAGAATGAGGGTTGTGGTAGTGGGACCGACAGCACGTAGAGGGGGACCAGGTCGATCCCTGACTTGCGCATTATGCCTCTGCGATCGGCTCAGCACCCGTACGCTCGTTTCATGGGTTGACTTAGGCATACGGAGTTCATTCCATGTCTAAGCATACGGAGCTCATTCCCAATCTAAGATCGGACCGAAACGAGGGTTGCAGCAGCAGGATCGATAGCAAGCAGGGGGGGACCAGGTCGATCCCCGGCTTGCCCATTGTGCCTCTCCAGCCGGCTGAATGCCTGCACGTTTGTTTCGTGGGTTGCCTTAGGCATACGGAGTTCATTCCATGTCTAAGCATACGGAGCTCATTCCCAATCTATGATTTTGAGCCACGGTGCACATGCTGGGCTCGGGCATGTGCTGGTGCCACTTTTTTTTCGCCCGGGGCACCATCGTCGGAGCATCGTTTGAGAGTCTAACCGGCGGCCTTGGGGTTCCGGCGATTGGGGGGGCCGAGGGGTGTGCGCACATGATGTGTGATGGGTGCTTGTACTTGGCCCTTATATTGGCCCCCTATCCCTCATCAAACCTCGAGAACTCACACCCCCTTAAAGAGCATTTGAGATTTTATAGGTTTGCTGCCAGTAGCCATTAAAGTGTCTGAAATGGGGACACTTTTTTCAAACGGTCACAAAATCTTCTCCACTTCGAATTTTTAGCTGAATGTTTTTTTGCATGCCAACAAAAATACAAGGATCACCTCTACCAAATTTAGGGACAAAACCCTTTCTAAAAAAATTTAAAAAAATCCCAAACCGCAAAAAGTTTTGAAAATCGTGAAAAATAGAAAACGGGTCATCTTGCCTCGAAACTTCACATGAAGGCTTAGGGTACCATTGTATGAATTTACAAGCCATAAAAATGGCATTGGCATAGCAGTAATATGAAGATGTCCTGCAACCCACCTACCACCCGTTCGATCCCCGGCTTACGCATCCTGCCTCTCTGGCCGGCTGAGTGCCCGTACGCTCGTTTCGTGGGTTGACTTAGGTATACGGAGTTCATCCCCAGTCTGAGCATACGGAGTTCATTCCCAGTCTAAGATTGGATTGGATCGAGGGTTGCGACAGCAGGATCGGCAGCACGCACGGGGGAATGGGCTAACCCCGGCTTGCGCATTCTACCTCTCCGGTCGGTTGAGCACCTGCACGCTCGCTTCGTGGGTTGGCTTAGGCATACGGAGTACGTTCCACATCTAAGCTGCAGTCGGACTAAAGGTTGTGGCAGCAGGACCGGTAGTGGGATTGACAGCATGCAGAGGGGGATAGGGTTGATCCCCGACTTGCGGATTATGCCTCTTCGACCGGCCTCTCCCGTCGGCTAAGCACCCACACGCTCGTTTCGTGGGTTGACTTAGGCATACAAAGTTCATTCCCAGTCTAAGATCGGATCGGATCGGATCGAGGGTGGCGGCAGCAGGATCGGTAACACATCAAGGGGATCAGGCCGATCCCCATCTTGCGCATTCTACCTCTCTGACTGGCTGAGCACTCGCACGCTCGTTTCATGGGTTGGCTTAGGCATACGGAGTACATTCCACGTCTAAGCCCCAATCGGACTGAGGGTTGTGGTAGCAGGACCGGCAAGGGGATCGACAGCGCGTAGAGGGTGTCCAGGCTACTCCCTGACTTGCTCATTATGCCTCTCCGATCGGTTGAACGCCCACACGCTCGTTTCGTGGGTTGACTTAGGCATACGGAGTTCATCCCTAGTCTAAGCATACGGAGTTCATCCCCAGTCTAAGATCAGATTAGATCGAGGGTTGCGGCAGCAGGATCGATAGCACGCTGGGGGGACCGAGTTGATCCTCGGCTTACGCATTCTGCCTCTCTGGCCAGCTTAGCACCCGTACGCCCATTTCGTGGGTTGGCTTAGGCATAGGGAGCTCGTTCCATGTTTAAGCCCCAGTCGGACCGAGGGTTGTGGCAGCGGGACCGACAACATGCATAGGGGGACCAGGCCGATCCTCGACTTATGCATTATGCCTCTTCAGTCGGCTCAGCGTCCGCACGCTCGTTTCATGGGTTGACTTATGCATAAGAAGATCATTCCCAGTCTAAGATCGGACCGGATCGAGGGTTGTGGCAGCAGGATCGATAGCACGCAAGGGGGACCGAGTCGATCCCCGGCTTTTGCATTCTGCCTTTCCAATCGGTTGAGCGCGCGCACGCTTGTTTCGTGGGTTGGCTTAGGCATACAGAGTTCATTCCATGTCTAAGCATACGGAGCTCATTCCCAATCTAAGATTTTGAGCCACGACGCACATGCTGGGCTCGGGCATGCCAACAGAAATACAAGGATCCCCTCTACCAAATTTGGGGACAAAACTCTTTCTAGAAAAATTTTAAAAAATCCTGAACCGTAAAAAGTTTTGAAAAACATGAAAAATAGAAAATGGGTCATCTTGCCACGAAACTTCACATGAAGGCTTAGGGGACCATTGTATGAATTTATAAGCCATAAAAATGGCATTGGCATGGTAGAAATATGAAGATGTGCTTGAGCCCACCTACCACCCGTTCGATCCCCGGCTTGCGCATCCTGCCTCTCTGGTCGACTGAGCGCCCGCACGCTCATTTCGTGGGTTGACTTAGGCATACGGCATTCATCCCTAGTCTAAGCGTACGGAGTTCATTCCCAGTCTAAGATCAGACTGGATCAAGGGTTGCGGTAGCAGGATCGACAGCACGCAGCGGGGACCTGGCCGATCCCCGGCTTGCACATTCTGCCTCTCCAGTCGATTAACCGCCCGCACGCTCGTTTCGTGGGTTGGCTTAGGCATACGAAGTACATTCCATGTCTAAGCCCCAGTCAGACCGAGAGTTGTGGCAGCAGGACCGGCAGCGGGATCGACAGCACGCAGAGGGGGACCGAGCTGATCCCTGGCTTGCGCATTATGCCTCTGCAGTCGGCCTCTCAGGTCGGCTGAGCATCCGCACGCTCATTTCGTGGGTTGACTTAGGCATACGAAGTTCATCCCCAGTCTAAGCATATGGAGTTCCTTCCCAGTCTAAGATCAGACCGGATCGAGGGTTACGGTAGTAGGATTGGCAACACGCAGGGGGGATCGGGCCGATCCCCGGCTTGTGCATTCTGCCTTTCCGATCGACTGAGCGTCCGTACGCTCGTTTCGTGGGTTGGCTTAGGCATAAGGAGTACATTCTACGTCTAAGCCCCAACCGGATCGAGGGTTGTGGCAGCAAGATCGACAGCATACAGAGGGGGATCGGGCTGATCCTCAGCTTGCGCATTATGTCTCTCCGACCGGCTGAGCACCCGTACGCTCATTTTATGGGTTGACTTAGGCATACGGAGTTCATCCCCAGTCTAAGCATACAGAGTTCATTCCTAGTCTAGGATCAGATCAGACCAAAGGTTACGACAGCAGGATCGGTAGCACGCAGGGGGGACTGGGCCGATCCTCGGATTGCGCATTCTGCCTCTCTAGCCAACTGAGCGCCTGCACGCCTATTTCATGGGATGGCCTAGGTATAGGGAGCTCATTCCATGTCTAAGCCCTAGCGGGACCGAAGGTTGTGGTAGCGAGACCGGCAGCACGTAGAGGGGGATCAGGCCAATCCCTGACTTACGCATTATGCCTCTTCAGTCGGCTCAACACCCGCACGCTCATTTTGTGGGTTGACTTATGTATACGGAGTTCATTCCCAATCTAAGATCGGATCGGACTGAGGGTTGTAGTAGCAGGATCGACAGCACGTAGGGGGAGATCAGGTCGATCCCCGACTTTCGCATTCTGCCTCTCCGATCGGCTGAGCGCCCGCACGCTCATTTTGTGGGTTGGCTTAGGCATACGGAGTTCATTCCATGTCTGAGCATACGGAGCTCATTCCCAATATAAGATTTTGAGCCATGGTGCACATGCTGGGCTCAGGCATGTGCTGGTGTCGCATTTTTTTTGCCCGGGGCACCATCGCCAGAGCATCGTCGGAGCATCACCGGAGAGCCTAACCGATGGCATTGGGGGTTCCGACGATTGGGGGGGCCGGGGGGTGTGCGCACATGATGTGTGATGGGTGTTGGTACTTGGCCCTTATATTGGGCCCCTATCCCTCATCAAACCTTGGGAACTCACACCCCCTTAAAGAGCATGTGAGATTTAATAGGTTTGCTGCCAGTAGCCATTAAAGTGTTTGAAATGGGGACACTTTTTTCAAACGGTCACAAAATCTTCTCCACTTCGAGTTTTTAGTTAAATTTTTTTATGCATGCCAAAAAAAATACAAGGATCACCTCTACCAAATTTAGGGACAAAACTCTCTCTAAAAAAATTAAAAAAAAACTTGAATCACAAAAAGTTTCGAAAGTCATGAAAAATAGAAAGCGGGTTCGTCTGTCCACGAAACTCAATGAAGGTAGGGACCATTGTATGAATTTAACAAGCCATAAAAATGGGCATTGGATGGCAAAAAATATGAAGATGTAGCTGAACCCACCTACCACCCATTCGATCCTCGGGCTTGACATCCTACCTCTCTGGTCAGTTGAGCACCCGCTCGCTCGTTTTGTGGGTTGACTTAGGCATATGGAGTTCATCCCTAGTCTAAGCATACAGAGTTCATTCCCAGTCTAAGATCAAACTGGATTGAGCGTTGTGGTAGCAGGATCGGCAGCACGCAGGGGGGACCGGGCCTATCCCCAAATTGCATATTCTGCTTCTTCGGTCGGTTGAGCGCCCGTACGCTCGTTTTATGGGTTGGCTTCGGCATACGGAGTAGATTCCATATCTAAGCCCTAACCGAACCGAGGGTTGTGGCAGTAGGACCGACAACACGTAGGGGGGATCGGGCTGATCCCCGGCTTGTGCATTATGCCTCTCCGACCGGCTGAGCGCCCGCATGATCATTTCGTGGGTTGACTTTGGCATATGGAGTTCATGCCCAGTCTAAGTATACGAAGTTCATCCCCAGTCTAAGATTGAATTGGACCGAGGGTTGCGACAGTAGGATCGGCAGCACGAAGGGGGGATCAGGCCGATCCCCGGCTTGCGCATTCTGCCTCTCCGGTCGGTTGAGCGCCCGCACGCCCGTTTCGTGGGTTGGCTTAGGCATAGGGAATGCATTCCATGTCTAAGCCCTAGTCAGACTGTGGGTTGTGGCAACGGGATCGGCAGCACGCAGAGGGGGACCGATCGATCCTCAGCTTGTGCATTATGCCTCTCGTTCGGCTCAACACCCGCACGCTCGTTTCATGGGTTGACTTATGCATACGGAGTTCATTCCCAGTCTAAGATCAGACTAGACTGAGGGTTACAGCAGCAGGATTGATAGCATGCAACGGGGACCGGGTCGATCCCCGACTTGCGCATTCTGCCTCTCCGACCAGCTGAGCGCCCGCACACTCGTTTTGTGGGTTGGCTTAGGCATACGGAGTACATTCCACATCTAAGCCCCAGTCGGATCGAGGGTTGTGGTAGCAGGACCGGCAGTGGGATCGACAGGACGCAGAGGGGGATCGGGTTGATCCCGGACTTACGCATTATGCCTCTCCAATCGGCCTCTCTGATCGACTGAGCGCCCGCACGCTCGTTTCATGGGTCGACTTAGGCATACAGAGTTCATCCCCAGACTAAGTGTATGGAGTTCATTCCCGATCTAAGATTAGATCGGATCGAGGGTTGCGACAGCAAGATCGACAGTACGCAGGAGGGATCGAGCCAATCCTCAACTTGCGCAATTTGCCTCTCCGACCGTCTGAGTGCCCGTATGCCCGTTTCATGGGTTGGCTTAGGCATAGGGAGCTCATTCCATGTCTAACCCCCAGTCGGACTGAGGGTTGTGGCAGCGGGACCGACAGCACGCAGAGGGGGACTGGGCTGATCCTCGACTTACGTATTATGCCTCTTCGGCTGGCTCAGCACCCGCACACTCGTTTCATTGGTTAACTTATGCTTACGGAGTTCATTCCCAGTCTAAGATCAGACCAGATCGAGGGTTGCAGCAGCAGGATCGACAGCATGCAGGGAGGGACTGGGTCGATCCCCGACTTGTGCATTCTACCTCTCTGGTCGACTGAGCGCCTGCACCAACTCATTTCATGGTTGACTCTAGGCCATTACGGGAGTCATTCCCAATCTAAGATCGGATCAGATCGAGGGTTGCGATAGCAGGATCGACAGCACGTAGGGGGGATCGGGCCGATCCCCAGCTTGTGCATTATGCCTCTCCGACCGGTTGAGTGCCTGTACGCTCGTTTCATGGGTTGGCTTAGGCATACGGAGTACATTCCACGTCTAAGCCCCAGCCAGACTAAGGGTTGTGGCAGCAGGATTGGCAGTGAGATCGGCAGCATGCAAAGGGGGACTGGGCTGATCCTCAACTTTCGCATTATGCCTCTCCGATCGGCTTAGCGCCCGTATGCTCGTTTCGTTGGTTAACTTAGGCATACAGAGTTCATCCCCAGTCTAAGCATATGGAGTTCATTCCTAGTCTAAGATCGAACCGGATCGAGGGTTGCGGCAGCAGGATCGGTAGCACATTCTGCCTCTTCGATCGGCTAAGCGCTCGTACGCTCATTTCATGGGTTGGCTTAGGCATACGAAGTACATTCCATGTTTAAGCTGGATCGAGCATTGTCGTAGCAGGATCGGCAGCAGGATCGACAACATGCAGAGTAGAACCAGGTTGATCCCCAGCTTACGCATTATGCCTTTTCGGTCAACCTCTCCGGTCGGCTGAGCGCTCGCACATTTTTTTCGTGGGTTGACTTAGGCATACGGAGTTCATCCCCAGTCTAAGCATACGGAGTTCATTCCCAGTCTAAGATCGGACTAGATCGGGGGTTGCGGCAGTAAGAGTGGCAGCACGTATGGGGGACCGGGTCGATCCCCGACTTACGCATTCTGCCTCTTCGACCTGCTGAGGGACCGCACACCCGTTTCATGGGTTAGCTTAGGCATAGGGAGCTCATTCCATGTTAAGCCTCAGTCGGACCGAGGGTTGTGGCAGCGGGACCGGAAGCACGTAGATGGGGACTGGGTCGATCCCCGGCTTGCGCAATATGCCTCTTTGGTTGGCTCAACACCCGTACGCTCGTTTTATGGGTTAACTTATGCATACGAAGTTCATTCTCAGTCTAAGATTGCATCAGACTGAGGGTTGTAGTAGCAGGATTGACAGCACGTAGGGGGGACCGGGTCGATCCTCGGCTTGTGCATTCTACCTCTCCGACCGGCTGAAGCGCCCGTACGCTCATTTCGTGGGTTGGCTTGGGCATACGGAGTTTATTCCATGTCTAAGCATACGGAGCTCATTCCCAATCTACTATTTTGAGCCACAGTGCACATGCTGGGCTCGGGTATGTGCTGGTCCCACATTTTTTTCGCCTAGGGCACCATCGCCGGAGCATCACCGGAGAGCCTAACCGGCGGCAATAGGGGTTCCGACGATTGGGAGGGCTGGGGGGTGTGCACACATGATGTGCGATGGGTGCTGGTACTTGGCCCTTATATTGGCCTCCTATCCCTCATCAAACCTTGAGAAGTCACACCCCCATAAAGAGCATTTGAGATTTTATAGGTTTACCGCCAGTAGCTATTAAAGTGTCTGAAATGGGGACACTTTTTTCAAACAGTCACAAAATCTTCTCCACTTCGAGTTTTTAGCTGACTTTTTTTATGCATTCCAACAAAAATACAAGGATTACCTCTACCAAATTTGGGGACAAAACACTTTCTAAAAAAATTTTAAAAAATCCTGAACCGCAAAAAGTTTTGAAAATCATGAAAAATAAAAAACGGGTCGTCTTGCCACGAAACTTCACATGAAGGCTTAGGGGACCATTCTCTGAATTTACAAGTCATAAAAATGGCATTGGCACAGTAGAAATATGAAGATGTGCTTGAACCCACCTACCACCCATTCGATCCCTAGCTTACGCATCCTGCCTCTCTGGTCAGCTGAGCGTTAGAACACTCGCTTCATGGGTTGACTTAGGCATACAGACTTCATCCCAGTCTAAGCATATGGAGTTCATTCCCAGTCTAAGATCGGACCAGATCGAGGGTTACCGTGCAGGATCGGTAGCACATAGGAGGGACCGAGCCGATCCTCGGCTTGTGCATTCTGTCTCTCCGGTCGGTTGAAAGCCCGCACGCTCGTTTCTTGGGTTGGCTTAGGCATACGGAGTACATTCCATGTCTAAGCCCCAGCCGGACCGAGGGTTGTGGCAGCAGGGCCGGCAGCGGGATTGACAGCACGTAGAGGGGACCGGGCTGATCCTCGACTTACACATTATGCCTATTTAGCCGACCTCTCCAATCGGTTGAGAGACTGCACGCTCGTTTTATGGGTTGACTTAGGCATACGGAGTTCATCCCCAGTCTAAGCATACGAAGTTCATTCCCAGTCTAAGATCGGACCGGACCGAGGGTTGCAGCAGCAGGATCGGCAGCACGTAAGGGGGACCGGGTCGATCCCCGGCTTGCGCATTCTACCACTCCGGCCAGCTGAGCGTCGTTTCATGGGTTGGCTTATGTATAGGGAACTCATTCCATCTATAAGCCCCAGGCGGACTGAGGGTTGTGGGAGCGGGACCGATAGCATGCAGAGGGGGTTCCGGTAGCACGTAGTGGGACTGGTAGCATGCAGAGGGGGTCGGGGGGTGTGCGCACATGATGTGTGATGGGTGCCGATACTTGGCCCTTATATTGGCCCCCTATCCCTCATCAAACCTCGAGAACTCACACCCCCTTAAGGAGCATTTGAGATTTTATAGGTTTGCTGCCAGTAGCCATTAAAGTGTCTGAAATGGGGACACTTTTTTCAAATGGTCACAAAATCTTCTCCACTTCGAGTTTTTAGTTGAAGTTTTTTGTGCATGCCCACAAAAATACAAGGATCATCTCTACCAAATTTGGGGAGAAAACTCTTTCTAAAAAAATTTTAAAAAATCCCGAACCACAAAAAGTTTTGAAAATCGTGAAAAATAGAAAACGGGTCATCTTGCCACGAAACTTCACATGAAGGCTTCGGAGACCATTGTATGAATTTACAAGCCATAAAAATGGCATTGGCATAGCAGAAATATGAAGATGTGCTTGAACCCACCTACCACCCGTTCGATCCCCGGCTTGCACATCCAGCCTCTCTGGTCGGCTAAACGCCCGCACACTTGTTTCGTGGGTTGACTTAGGCATACAGAGTTCATCCTCAGTCTAAGCATACAGAGTTCATTCCCAGTCTAAGATCAGACTGGATCGAGGGTTACGACAACAAGATCGACAGCACGCAGGGGGGACCGGGTCAATTTTCGGCTTATACATTCTGCCTCTCTGGTCGGCTGAGCGCCCACACGCTTGTTTCGTTGGTTAGCTTAGGCATACGAAATACATTCCATGTCTAAGCTAGAGCTGGACCGAGGGTTGTGATAGCAGGACCGACAGCGAGATCAGTAGCATGCAGAGGGGGACTGGGCTGATCCTCGGCTTGCGCATTATGCCTCTCTGGTCGACCTCTTCGACTGACTGAGCACCCGCACGCTCATTTCATGGGTTGACTTAGGCATACAGAGTTCATCCCCAGTCTAAGCATACGGAGTTCATTCCTAGTCTAAGAGCGGACCGGACCAAGGGTTGCGATAGCAGGATCGGCAGCACGCAGGGGGGATCGAGCCGATCCCCGGCTTGTGCATTCTGCCTCTCCGGCCGATTGAGTGCCCGCACGCCCGTTTCGTGGGTTGGCTTAGGCATAGGGAGCTCATTGCATGTCTAAGCCCCAACCAGATCGAGGGTTGGGGCAGCAGGACCGACAGTACACAAAGGGGGATCGAGCCGATCCCCGGCTTACGCGTTATGCCTCTTCGGCTGGCTCAGTGCCCGTACGCTCGTTTCGTGGGTTGACTTAAGCATACGGAGTTCATTCCTAGTCTAAGATCAGATCGGATCGAGGGTTACGACACCAGGATCGATAGCACACAGGGGGGACCGGGCCGATCCCCAACTTGCGCATTCTGCCTCTCCGGCCGATTGAGCGCCCGCACGCTCGTTTTGTGGGTTGGCTTAGGCATATGAAGTACATTCCATGTGTAAGCCCCAGCCAGTTCGAGGGTTGAGGCAGCAGGACCGACAGCAAGATCGGTAGCATGTAGAGGGGACCGGGCCGATACTCGGCTTGTGCCTTATGCCTCTTCGACCGGCTCAGCACCCGCACGCTCGTTTCGTGAGTTGTCTTATGCATACGGAGTTCATTCCCAATCTAGGATCGGACCAGACTGAGGGTTGTGATAGCAGGATCGACAACAAGCAGGGGGGATCGGGTCGATCCCCGGCTTGCGCTTTCTGCGTCTCCGACCGGTTGAGCGCCTGTACGCTCATTTCGTGGGTTGGCTTAGGCATACAGAGTTCATTCCATGTCTAAGCATACGGAGCTCATTCCCAGTCTAAGATTTTAAGCCACGGTGCACATGTTGGGCTCGGGCATGTGCTGGTGCCGCATTTTTCTCGCCCGGGGCACCATCGTCGGAGCATCGTGGGAGAGCCTCACCGGCGATATTGGGGTTTTCGACGATTAGGGGGGCCGGGGGTGTGCGCACATGATGTGCGGTGGGTGCTGGTACTTGGCCCTTATATTGGCCCCTTAGCCCTCATCAAACCTTGAGAACTCACACCCCCTTAAAGAGCATTTGAGATTTTAGAGGTTTGCTGCTAGTAGCCATTAAAGTGTCTGAAATGGGGACACTTTTTTCAAATGGTCACAAAATCTTCTCCACTTTGAGTTTTTAGATGAAGTTTTTTGTGCATGCCCACAAAAATAAAAGGATCATCTCTACCAAATTTGGGGACAAAACTCTTTCTAAATAAATTTAAAAAAATCTTGAACAGTAAAAGTTTTGAAAATCGTGAAAAATAGAAAACGGGTCATCTTGCCACGAAACTTCACATTAAGGCTTAGGGGACCATTTTATGAATTTACAAGCCATAAAAATTGCATTGGCATAGCAGAAATATGAAGATGTGCTTGAACCCACCTACCACCCGTTCGATCCCCGGCTTGCGCATCCTGCCTCTTTGATCGGCTGAGTGCCCGCACGCTCATTTCGTGGGTTGACTTAGGCATACGGAGTTCATCCCCAGTCTAAGCATACGAAGTTCATTCCCAGTCTAAGATCAGACTGGATCGAGGGTTGCGATAGCAAGATCGACAGTACACAGGGGGGATCAGGTCGATCCTCGATTGTGCATTCTGCCTCTCCGGTCGGCTGAGCACCCGCACGGTCGTTTCATGGGTTGGCTTAGGCATACGGAGTACATTCCATGTCTAAGCCCCAGTTGGACCGAGGGTTGTGGCAGCAGGACCGGTAGCAGGATCGACAGCACGCAGAGGGGGATCGGGCTGATCCTCGACTTGCGCATTTTGCCTCTCTGGCTGGCCTCTCCGACCGACAGAGCGCCCGCACGCTCGTTTCATGGGTTGACTTAGGCATACGGAGTTCATCCCTAGTCTAAGCATACAGAGTGCATTCCCAGTCTAAGATCAGACTGGATCAAGGGTTGTGGCAGCAAGATCGGTAGCACACAGGGTGGACAGGGCCGATCCTCGGCTTACGCATTCTGCCTCTCCGGCCGGCTAAGCGCCCGCACGCTCATTACGTGGGTTGGCTTAGGCACACGGAGTGCATTCCATGTCTAAGCCCCAGTCGGACCGAGGGTTGTGGCAGTAGGACTGACAGCGAGATCGGCAGCACGCAGAGGGAAACCGGGCTAATCCCCGACTTACGCATTATGCCTCTCCGGTTGGCTGAGCGTCCGCACACTAGTTTCATGGGTTGACCTAGGTATACGGAGTTCATCCCCAGTCTAAGCATACGGAGTTCATTCCCAGTCTAAGATCAGACCGCACCGAGGGTTGTGACAGTAGGATCGGCAGCACGCAAGGGGGACCGGGTCGATCCCTGGCTTGCGCATTCTGCCTCTCGGGGTGGCTGAGTGCCCGCACGCTCGTTTCGTGGGTTTGCTTAGGCATAGGGAGCTCATTCCATGTCAAAGCTCAAGCCGGACTGAAGGTTGTGGCAGCAGGACCGACAGCACGCAGAGGGGGACCGGACCGATCCCTGACTTCAGCATTATGCCTCTTCGGTCAGCTCAGCGCCCGCACGCTCGTTTTGTGGGCTGACTTATGTATACGGAGTTCATTCCTAGTCTAAGATCAGACCGGACTGAGGGTTGTGGCAGCAGGATCGATAGCACACAGGGGGGGACTGGGTCGATCCCCATTTGCGCATTCTGCCTCTCCGACTGGCTGAGCGCCTGCACGCTCATTTCGTGGGTTGGCTTAGGGATACAGAGTTCATTCTATATCTAAGCATACGGAGTTCATTCCATATCTAAGCATACGGAGCTCATTCCCAGTCTGAGATTTTGAGCCACGATGCACATGCTGGGCTCAGGCATGTGCTGGTGCCATATTTTTTTCTCCCGGGGTACCATCGTCGGAGCATCACTGGAGAGCCTAACCGGCGACATTGGGGGTTCCGATGATTGGGGGGTCGGGGGGTGTGCGTACATGATGTGCGAAGGGTGCTGGTACTTGGCCCTTATATTGGCCCCCCCTCATCAAACCTCGAGAACTCACACATCCTTAAAGAGCATTTGAGATTTTATAGGTTTACCGCCAGTAGCCATTAAAATGTCTGAAATGGGGACACTTTTTTCAAACGGTCACAAAATCTTCTCCACTTCGAGTTTTTAGCTGAATTTGTTTGTGCATGGCAACAAAAATACAAGGATCACCTCTACCAAATTTGCTGACAAAAATCTTTCTAAAAAAATTTAAAAAAATCACGAACAGCAAAATTTTCAAAAATCGTGAAAAATAGAAAATGGGTCGTCTTGCCACGAAACTTCAAATGAAGGTTTAGGGGACCATTGTATGAATTTACAAGACATAAAAATGGCATTGGCATGGCAGAAATATGAAGATGTGGTTGAACCCACCTACCACCCGTTCGATCCCCGACTTGCACATCCTGCCTCTCTGGTTGACTGAGCACCCGCACGCTCGTTTTGTGGGTTGACTTAGGCATACGGAGTTCATCCCCAGTCTAAGCAAACTTCGAGAACTAACACCCCCTTAAAGAGCATCTGAGATTTTATAGGTTTGCTGCCAGTAGCCATTAAAGTTTCTGAAATGGGGACACTTTTTTCAAACGGTCGCAAAATCTTCTCCACTTCGAGTTTGTAGCTAAATTTTTTTGTGCATGCCAACAAAAATACAAGGATCACCTCTACCAAATTTGGGGAGAAAACTCTTTCCAAAAAAATTAAAAAAAATCCCAAACAGTAAAAGTTTCAAAAATCGTGAAAAATAAAAAATGGCTCGCAGCAGGATTGGCGGCACGCAGGGGGGATCGGGTCGATCCTCGGCTTGCACATTTGCCTCTCCAGCCAGCTGAGCGCCCGCACACCCATTTCATGGGTTGGCTTACGCATAGGGAGCTCATTCCATGTCTAAGCCCCAGTCGGACCGAGGGTTGTGGTAGCGGGACCAACAGCATGCAGAGGGGGACTGGGCTGATCCCCCGCTTACGCATTATGCCTCTTCGACCGGTTTAGCGCCCGCACACTCGTTTCGTGGGTTGACTTATGCGTACGGAGTTCATTCCCAGTCTAAGATCGTATTGGACCGAGGGTTGTCACAGCAGGATCGACAGCACGCAGGGGGGACCGGGTCGATCCCCGGCTTGCGCATTCTACCCCTTCGACCGGCTGAGCGCCCCACGCTCGTTTCGTGGGTTGGCTTAGGCATACGGAGTTCATTCCATCTCTAAGCATACGGAGCTCATTCCCAGCTTAAGATTTTGAGCCACGGTGCACATGTTGGGCTCAGGCATGTGCTGGTGCCGTATTTTTTTCGCCCGGGGAACCATCGTCATAGCATCGTCGGAGAGCCAAACCGACGGCATTGGGGGTTCCGACGATTGGGGTGCCGGGGGATGTGCACACATGATGTGCGATGGGTGCTGGTAGTTGGCCCTTATATTGGCCCCCTATCCCTCATCAAACCTCGAGAACTCAGACCCCCTTAAAGAGCATTTGAGATTTTATAGGTTTACTGCCAGTAGCCATTAAAGTGTTTGAATTGGGGCACTTTTTTCAAACGGTCACAAAATCTTCTCCACTTCGAGTTTTTAGCTGAATTTTTTTGTGCATGCCAAAAAAAATATAGGGATCACCTCTACCAATTTTGGGGACAAAATGCTTCCTAAAAAAATTAAAAAAAATCCCGAACCACAAAAAGTTTTGAAAATCGTGAAAAATAAAAAACGGGTCATCTTGCCACGAAACTTCACATGAAGGCTCAGGGGACCATTGTATGAACTTACAAGCCATAAAAATGGCATTGCCATGGGAGAAATATGAAGATGTGCTTGAACCCACCTACCACCCGTTCGATCCTCGGCTTGCGCATCCTGCCTCTCTGGTCGACTGAGCACCCGCACGCTCGTTTCATGGGTTGACTTAGGCATACAGAGTTCATCCCCAATCTAAGCATACAGAGTTCATTCCTAGTCTAAGATCGGACTGGATCGAGGGTTGCGACAGCAGCATCGACAGCACATAGGGGGGATCGGGTCAATCCTCGGATTACACATTCTACCTTTTCGACCGACTGAGTGCCCGTACGCTCGTTTCATGGGTTGGCCTAGGCATACGGAGTACATTCCATGTCTAAGCCCCTACCAGACCGAGGGTTGTGGTAGCAGGACTGGCAGCGGGATCAACAGCATGCAGAGGGGGACTAGGTTGATCCTCGACTTGCGCATTATGCCTCTTCGACTGGCTGAGCGCCCGTACGCTCATTTCATGGGTTGACTTAGGCATACGGAGTTCATCCCCAGTCTAAGCATACGAAGTTCATTCCCAGTATAAGATCGGACTGGACCGAGGGTTACGACAACAGAATCGACGGCACGCAGGGGGGACCGGGTCGATCTTTGGCTTACACATTTGCCTCTCCAGTCGGCTGAGCGCCCGCATGCCCGTTTCGTGGGTTGGCTTAGGCATAGGGAGCTCATTCCATGTCTAAGCCCCAGCCGAACCGAGGGTTGTGGCAGTGGGACCGGCAGCATGCAAAGGGGGACCGGGTTGATCCCCTGCTTACGCATTATGCCTCTTCAGTCGGCTCAACGCCCGCATGCTCGTTTCGTGGGTTGACTTATGCATACGGAGTTCATTCCTAGTCTAAGATTGAATTGGACCGAGGGTTGTGGCAGCAGGATCAACAGCATGCAGGGGGGATCGGGTTGATCCCCGGCTTGTGCATTCTACTCCTCTGATCGGCTGAGCGCCCCACGCTCGTTTTGTGGGTTGGCTTAGGCATACGGAGTTCATTCCATCTCTAAGCATACGAAGCTCATTCCCAGTCTAAGATTTTGAGCCATGGTGCACATGCTGGGCTCAGGCATGTGTTGGTGCCGTATTTTTTTACCCATGGCACCATCGTCAGAGCATCGCCGGAGAGCCTAATCGACGGCATTAGGGGTTCCGGCGATTAGGGGGGCCGGGGGGTGTGCGCACATGATGTGCGATGGGTGCTGGTACTTGGCCCTTATATTGGCCCCCTATCCCTCATCAAACCTTGAGAACTCACACCCCCTTAAAGAGCATTTGAGATTTTATAGGTTTGCTGCCAGTAGCCATTAAAGTGTATGAAATGGGGACACTTTTTTCAAACGGTCACAAAATCTTCTCCACTTCGAGTTTTTAGCTGAATTTTTTTATGCATGTCAAAAAATATATAGGGATCACCTCTACAAATTTTGGTTGCAAAACTCTTTCTAAAAAAATTTAAAAAAATCCTGAACTGCAAAAAGTTTCAAAAATCATGAAAAATACAAAACGGGTCATCTTGCCACGAAACTTCACATGAAGCCTTAGGGGACCATTGTATGAATTTACAAGCCATAAAATGGCATTGCCACAGGAGAAATATGAAGATGTGCTTGAACCCACCTACCACCCGTTCGATCCCCGGCTTGCGCATCCTGCCTCTCTGGTCGGTTGAGCGCCCGTAGCTCGTTTCGTGGGTTGACTTAGGCATACGGAGTTCATCCCTAGTCTAAGCATACGGAGTTCATTCCCAGTCTAAGATCGGACCGGATCGAGGGTTGCGATAGTAGGATTGACAGCATGTAGGTGGGACCGGGCTGGTCCCTAGGTTGCGCATTCTACCTCTCTGGCCGGTTGAGCGCCCGTGCGCTCGTTTCATTGGTTGGCTTAGGCATACGGAGTACATTCCATGTCCAAGCCCCTACCAGACCGAGGGTTGTGGTAGCAGGACCGGCAACAGGATCGGCAGCACGCAAAGGAGGATCGGGCTAATCCCCAGCTTACGCATTATGCCTCTCTGGCCGGCCTCTTCGGTCGGTTGAGCGCCCCCATGCTCATTTCATGGGTTGACTTAGGCATACGGAGTTCATCCCTAGTCTAAGCATACGAAGTTCATTCCCAATCTAAGATTGGACCAGACCGAGCGTTGCGGCAGCAGGATCGGTAGCACGTAGGGGGGACTGGGCCGATCTCTGACTTACGCATTCTGCCTCTCCGACTGGCTGAGTGCCCGTACGCCCGTTTCGTGGGTTGGCTTAGGCATAGGGAGCTCATTCCATGTCTAAGCCCCAGCTGAACCGAGGTTGTGGCAGCGGGACCGACAGCATGTAGAGGGGGACCGGGTCGATCCCCGGCTTGCGCATTATGCCTATTCGACCGGCTCAGTGCCCACACGCTTGTTTCTTGGGTTGACTTATGTATACGGAGTTCATTCTCAGTCTAAGATCGGATCGGACCGAGGGTTGTGGTAGCAAGATCGACAGCATGCAGGGGGGATCGAGTTGATCCTTGGCTTGTGCATTCTGCCTCACCGGTCGGCTGAGCGCCCGCACGCTCGTTTCGTGGGTTGGCTTAGCCATAGGGAGCTCATTCCCAATATAATATTTTGAGCCA
Source organism: Durio zibethinus (assembly GCF_002303985.1). The sequence continues at coordinate 25,971,030 of NW_019167826.1, read as the reverse complement.
CGGTGCACATGCTGGGCTCGGGCATGTGCTGGGTCACATTTTTTTCACCCTGGGCACCATCCTCGGAGCATCGTCGAAGAGCCTAACCGGCGGCATTGGGGGTTCCGATGATTAGGGGGCCGGGGGGTGTGCGCACATGATGTGCGATGGGTGCTGGTACTTGGCCCTTATATTGGCCCCCTATCCCTCATCAAACCTCAAGAACTCACACCCCCTTAAAGAGCATTTGAGATTTTGTAGGTTTGCTACCAGTAGCCATTAAAGTGTCTGGAATGGGGACACTTTTTTCTAACGGTCACAAAATCTTCTCCACTTCGAGTTTTTAGCTGTATTTTTTTGTGCATGCCAAAAAAAATACAAGGATCACCTCTACCAAATTTGAGGACAAAATTCTTTCTAAAAAAATTTTAAAAAATACCGAACAGCAAAAAATTTCAAAAATCATGAAAATTAGAAAAGAGGTCGTCTTGCCACGAAACTTCACGTGAAGCCTTAGGGGACCATTGTATGAATTTACAAGCCATAAAAATGGCATTGGCATGGCAGAAATATAAAGATGTGCATGAACCCACCTACCACCCGTTCAATCCTCGGCTTGCGCATCCTGTCTCTCTGGTCGGCTGAGTGCCCGCACGCTCGTTTCGTGGGTTGACTTAGGCATACGGGGTTCATCCCCAGCCTAAGCATACGGAGTTCATTCCTAGTCTAAGATCAGACTGGATCGAGGGTTGCGACAGTAGGATCGACAGCACGCAGGGGGAACCAGGCCGGTCCTTGGCTTACGCATTCTGACTCTCCAGCCGGCTGAGCGCCCGCGTGCTAGTTTCATGGGTTGGTTTAGGCATATGGGGTACATTCCACGTCTAAGCCCAAGTCAGAGGGGGATCGGGCTGATCCTCGGCTTGCGCATTATGCCTCTCTGACCGGCCTCTCCGGTCGACTGAGCGCCCGTACACTCGTTTCATGGGTTGACTTAGGCATACGGAGTTCATCCCCAGTCTAAGCATACAAAGTTCATTCCCAGTCTAAGATCGAACCGGATCGAGGGTTACGGCAGCAGGATCGATAGCACGCAGGGGGGACCGGGCCAATCCCCGGCTTGCGCATTCTAACTCTCGATCGACTGAGGGCCCGCACGTTCGTTTCGTAGGTTGGCTTAGGCATACAGAGTACATCCCATGTCTAAGCCCTAGTCGGATCGAGGGTTATGGCAGCAGGATCGGCAGCGGGATCGACAGAATGCAGAGGGGGGATCGTGCTGATCCTCGGCTTGCGCATTATGCCTTTCCGGTTGGTTGAGCACCCGCATGCTTGTTTCGTGGGTTGACTTAGGCATACGAAGTTCATCCCTAGTCTAAGCATACGGAGTTCATTCCTAGTCTAAGATCAGACTGGATCGAGGGTTGCGACAGTAGGATCGACAGCACGCAGGGGGAACCAGGCCGGTCCTTGGCTTACGCATTCTGACTCTCCAGCTGGCTGAGCGCCCGCGTGCTAGTTTCATGGGTTGGTTTAGGCATATGGGGTACATTCCACGTCTAAGCCCAAGTCAGAGGGGGATCGGGCTGATCCTCGGCTTGCGCATTATGCCTCTCTGACCGGCCTCTCCGGTCGGCTGAGCGCCCGTAGACTCGTTTCATGGGTTGACTTAGGCATACGGAGTTCATCCCCAGTCTAAGCATACAAAGTTCATTCCCAGTCTAAGATCGAACCGGATCGAGGGTTACGGCAGCAGGATCGATAGCACGTAGGGGGGACCGGGCCAATCCCCGGCTTGCGCATTCTAACTCTCGATCGACTGAGGGCCCGCACGTTCGTTTCGTAGGTTGGCTTAGGCATACAGAGTACATTCCATGTCTAAGCCCTAGTCGGATCGAGGGTTATGGCAGCAGGATCGGCAGCGGGATCGACAGAATGCAGAGGGGGATCGTGCTGATCCTCGGCTTGCGCATTATGCCTTTCCGGTTGGTTGAGCACCCGCATGCTTGTTTCGTGGGTTGACTTAGGCATACGAAGTTCATCCCTAGTCTAAGCATACGGAGTTCATTCCTAGTCTAACATCGGATCAGACCGAGGGTTGCGGTAGCAGGACCGGTAGCACGCAGGGAGATCAGGCCGATCCTCGATTTACGTATTCTGCCTCTCCGGCCAACTGAGCGCCCGCACGCCCGTTTCGTGGGTTGGCTTAGGCATAGGGAGCTCATTCCATGTCTAAGCCCCACTCGGACCGAGGGTTGTGGCAGCGGGATCGACAACACGCAGAGGGGGACCGGGCTGATCCCCAGTTTGCGTATTATGCCTTTTTGGTCGACTCAGCGCCCGCACGTTCATTTCGTGGGTTGACTTATGCATACGGAGCTCATTCCCAGTCTAAGATCAGACTGGACTGAGGGATGTGGCAGCAGGATTGACAGCACGCAAGGGGGGACCAAGTTGATCCCCAACTTGCGCATTCTGCCTCTCCGGTCCGCTGAGCGCCCACACGCTCGTTTCGTGGGTTGGCTTAAGCATACGGAGTTCATTCCATATCTAAGCATACGGAGCTCATTCCCAGTCTAAGATTTTGAGCCATGGTGCACATGCTGGGCTCGGGCATCTGCTGGTGCCGCATTTTTTTCGCCCGGGGTACCATCGCCGGAGCATCACCAGAGAGCCTAACCGGCAGCATTGGGGGTTCCGACGATTGGGGGGGGCCGGGGGTGTGCGCACATGATATGCGATGGGTGCTGGTACTTGGCCCTTATATTGGCCCCCTATCCCTCATCAAACCTCGAGAACTCACACCCCCTTAAAGAGCATTTGAGATTTTATAGGTTTGCTGCCAGTAGCCATTAAAGTGTTTGGAATAGGGACACTTTTTTCAAATGGTCACAAAATCTTCTCCACTTCCAGTTTTTAGCTGAATTTTTTTGTGCATGCCAAAAAAAATAGAAGGATCACCTCTACCAAATTTGGGGACAAAACTCTTTCTAAAAAAATTTAAAAAAAATGCCAAACCGTAAAAAGTTTCAAAAATCATGAAAAATAGAAAACGAGTCGTCTTGCCACAAAACTACACATGAAGGCTTAGGGGACCATGGTATGAATTTACAAGTCATAAAAATGGCTATGGCATGGCAGAAATATGAAGATGTGCTTGAACCCATCTACCATGCATTCGATCCCTCGCTTGTGCATCCTGCCTTTTTGGTCGGCTGAGCGCCCGCACGTTCGTTTCATGGGTTGACTTAGGCATACGGAGTTCATCCCCAGTCTAAGCATACGGAGTTCATTCCAAGTCTAAGATCAGACTGGATCAAGGGTTGCGACAGGAAGATTGACAGCACACAGGGGGGATCGGGTCGATCCCCCGGTTACGCATTTTGCCTACCCGCTCGGCTGAGCACCCGCACGCTCGTTTCATGGGTTGGCTTAGGCATACGGAGTACATTCCACGTCTATGTCCCAGTGGAATCAAGGGTTGTGGCAGCAGGACCGACAGCGCGATCGGCAGCACGCAGAGGGGGACTAAGCTGATCCTCGGGTTACGCATCATGCCTCTCCGGTCAACCTCTCCGGTCGGTTGAGTACCCGCACGCTTGTTTCATGGGTTGAGTTAGGCATACGAAGTTCATCCCCAGTCTAAGCATACGAAGTTCATTCCCAATCTAAGATCTGATCAAACCGAGGGTTACGACAGCAGGATCGGCAGCACGTAGGGTGGACCGGGTCGATCCTCGGCTTGCACATTCTGCCTCTCCGGCCAGCTGAGCGCCCGCACGCCCGTTTCGTGGGTTGGCTTAGGAATAGGGAGCTCATTCCATGTCTAAGCCCCAGCTGGACTGAGGGTTGTGGCAGTGGGACCGGCAACACGCAGAGGGGGACAGGGTCGATCCCCGGCTTGCGCATTATGCCATTTTAGCCGGCTCAGCGCCCGCACGCTCATTTTGTGGGTTGACTTATGCATATGGAGTTCATTCCCAGTCTAAGATCAGATCGGACCGAAGGTTGCGGCAGCAAGATCTACAGCACGCAGGGGGGACCAGGTCGATCCCCAGCTTGCGCATTTAGCCTCTCCGGCCTGCTGAGCGCCTGCACGCTCGATCCATGGGTTGGCTTAGGCATACGGAGTTCATTCCATGTCTAAGCATACGGAGCACATTCCTAGTCTAAGAATGTGAGTGACGGTGCACATGCTGGGCTTGGGCATGTGCTGGTGCCGCATTTTTTTCGCTCGGGGCACCATTGTCGGAGTGCCTAACCGGCGGCATTAGGGGTTCCGACGATTGGGGGGCCAGGGGTGTGCGCACATGATGTGCGATGGGTGCTGGTACATGGCCGTTATATTGGCCCCCTTTCCCTCATCAAACCTTGAGAACTCACACCCCCTTAAAGAGCATTTGAGATTTTATAGGATTGCTGCCAGTAGCCATTAAAGTGTCTGAAATGGGGACACTTTATTTAAACGGTCAAAAATCTTCTCCACTTCGCGTTTTTAGCTGAATTTTTTTTGCATGCCAAAAAAATACAAGGATAACCTCTACCAAATTTGGGGACAAAACTATCTGTAAAAAAATTTAAAAAAATCCCGAACCGCAAAAAGTTTCAAAAATCCTAAAAAATAGAAAATGGGTCGTCTTGCCACGAAACTTCACATGAAGGCTTAGGGGACCATTGTATGAATTTACAAGCCATAAAAATGGCATTGGCATGGCAGAAATATGAAGATGTGCTTGAACCCACCTACCACCCGTTCGATCCCCAGCTTGCGCATCTTACCTCTCTGCTCGGCTGGGCACCCGCATGTTTGTTTCATGGGTTGACTTAGGCATACGGAGTTTATCCCCAGTCTAAGCATACAGTGTTCATTCCCAGTCTAAGATCAGATCAGCTCGAGTGTTACGGCAACAGGATCGGCAGCACACAGGGGGGACCGGGCTGATCCCTGGCTTGCACATTTTGTGTGCATTCTGCCTCTCCGGTGGGTTGAGCGCCCGTACGCCCGTTTCATGGGTTGGCTTAGGCATAGGGAGCTCATTCCATGTCTAAGCCCCAGCTGGACTGAGGGTTGTGGCAGCGGGATCGACAGCACGCAGAGGGGGATCGGGTCGATCCCCGACTTGCGCATTATGCCTCTTCAGCCAGCTCAGCGCCCGTACGCTCGTTTCGTGGGTTGACTTATGCATACGAAGTTCATTCTCAGTCTAAGATCGGACCAGACCAAGGGTTACAACAGCAGGATCGACAGCACGTAGGGGGGACCGGGTCGATCCCTGGCTTGCGCATTCTGCCTTTCCAGCTGGCTGAGCACCCGCACGCTCGTTTCGTGGGTTGGCTTAGGCATACGAAGTTCATTCCATGTCTAAGCATACGGAGCTCAATCCCAATCTAAGATTTTGAGCCACAGTGCACATGCTGGGCTCGGGCATGTGCTGGTGCCACATTGTTTTGCTCGGGGCACCATTGCCGAGCATCGTCGGAGCATCGTCGGAGAGCCTAACCGACGGTATTGGAGTTTCTAGGGATTGGGATGGCCGGGGGGTGTGCGCACATGATGTGCGATGGGTGCTGGTACTTGGCCCTTATATTGATCCCCTATCCCTCATCAAACCTCTAGAACTCGCACCCACTTAAAGAGCATTTGAGATTTTATAGGTTTGCTGCCAGTAGCCATTAAAGTATCTGAAAAGGGGGCACTTTTTTCAAACGGTCACAAAATCTTCTCCACTTTGAGTTTTTAGCTGAATTTTTTTGTGCATGCCAAAAAAAATACAAGGATCACCTCTACCAAATTTGGGGACAAAAATCTTTGTAAAAATATTTAAAAAAATCTTGAACCGCAAAAAGTTTTTAAAATCGTGAAAAACAGAAAATGGGTCATCTTGCCACGAAACTTAACATGAAGGCTTAGGGGACCATTGTATGAATTTACAAGCCATAAAAATGGCATTGGAATGGTAGAAATATGAAGATGTGCTGGAACCCACCAACCACCCGTTCGATCCTCGGCTTGCGTATCCTACCTCTCTGGTCGACTTAGCGTCGGCACGCTCATTTCGTGGGTTGTCTTAGGCATACGGAGTTCATCCCCATTCTAAGCATACGGAGTTCATTCCCAATCTAAGATCGGGTCGGATCGAGGGTTGCGATAGCAGGATCGGTAGCACGTAGGGGGGACCGGAGCGATCCCTGGCTTGTGCATTCTGCCTCTCCGACCGGTTGAGCACCCGCACGCTCGTTTCATGGGTAGGCTTAGGCATACGGAGTGCATTCCACGTCTAAGCCCCAGCCGGATCGAGGGTTGTGGCAGCAGGACCGGCAGTGGGATCGATAGCACGCAGAGGGGGATCGGGCTGATCCCCAGCTTACGCATTATGCCTCTCCGACCGGCCTTTCCGATCGACCGAGCACCCGCACGCTCATTTCGTGGGTTGACTTAGGCATACAGAGTTCATCCCCAATCTAAGCATACAGAGTTCATTCCCAGTCTAAGATCGAATCGGATCGAGGGTTACGGCAGTAGGACTGGTAGCGGAATCGATAACACGCAGAAGGGGACCGAGCTGATCCCCGACTTGTACATTATGCCTCTTCGACCGGCTGAGTGCCCGCACGCTCGTTTCGTTGGTTGACTTAGGCATACGGAGTTCATCCCCAGTCTAAGCATACGGAGTTTATCCCGAGTCTAAGCATACAGAGTTCATTCCCAGTCTAAGATCAGACCAGACCGAGGGTTGTGGCAGCAAGATCGACAACATGCAGGGGGGACCGAGTCGATATCCGGATTTCACATTCCACCTCTCCGGCCAGTTGAGCACCCGTACGCCCGTTTCGTGGGATAGCTTACGAATAGGGAGCTCATTCCATGTCTAAGCCCCAGCCGGACCGAGGGTTGTGGCGGCAGGACTGGCAGCACACAGTGGGGGATCGACCCAGTCCCCGGCTTGCACATTATGCCTCTTCGATCAGCTCAGCGCCCGCACGCTCGTTTTATGGGCTGACTTATGCATACGGAGTTCATTCCCAGTCTAAGATCAGATCGGACCGAGGGTTGCGGCAGCAGGATCAACAGCACGTAGGGGGGATCGGGTCGATCCCCGGCTTGTACATTTTGCCTCTCCGATCGGCTGAGTGCCCGTACGAACGTTTCGTAGGTTGGCTTAGGCATACGGAATTCATCCCCAGTCTAAGCATACGGAGCTCATTCCCAGTCTAAGATCGGACCGGATCGAGGGTTGCGGTAGTAGGATTGATAGTATCCAGGAGGGACCAGGCTATCCCCAGCTTGCGTATTCTACCTTTTTGATAGGCTGAGCGCCCGCACGCTTGTTTCATGGGTTGGATTAGGCATACGGAGTACATTCCACGTCTAAGCCTCAGTCGGACTGAGGGTTGTGGCAGCAGGACTGGTAGCGAGATCGACAACACGTAGAGGGGGATCGGGCTGATCCTCGGCTTACACATTATGCCTCTTCAGCCGACTGAGCGCCCGCATGCTCGTTTTATGGGTTGACTTAAGGTTACAGAGTTCAACCCCAGTCTAAGCATATAGAGTTCATTCCCAGTCTAAGATCGGACTGAATCGAGGGTTGCGGCAACAGGATCGATAGCATGCCAGGGGGATCGGGCTGATCCCCGGCTTGCGCATGCTGCCTCTTCGGCCAGCTGAGCCCCTGCACGCCCGTTTCGTGGGTTGGCTTAGGCATAGGGATCTCATTCCTTGTCTAAGCCCCAGCTGGATCGAGGGTTATGGCAGCGGGACCGACAGCACGCAGAGGGGGATCGGGTCGATCCCTGGCTTGCGCATTATGCCTCTTTAGCCGGCTCAACACTCACACGCTCGTTTCGTGGGTTGACTTATGCATACGAAGTTCATTCCCAGTCTAAGATCAGACCAGACTGAGGGTTACGGCAGGATCGACAGCATGCAAGGGGGGACCGGGTAGATCCTCGACTTGCGCATTCTGCCTCTCCAGCCGGTCGAGCGCCCGCACGCTCGTTTAGTGGGTTGACTTAGGCATACGGAGTTCATTCCATGTCTAAGCATACGGAGCTCAATTCCAATCTAAGATTTTGAGCCACGGTGCACATGCTGGGCTCAGGCATGTGCTGGTGCCACATTTTTTTCACCCGAGGCACCATCATCGAGCATCATCGGAGCATCGTCGGAGAGCTTAACCGACGGTATTAGGGGTTCTGGCGATTGGGGGGGCCGGGGGGTGTACGCACATGATGTGCGATGGGTGCTGGTATTTGGCCCTTATATTGGCCCCCTATCCCTCATCAAACCTCGAGAACTCACACCCCCTTAAAGAGCATTTGAGATTTTATAGGTTTGCTGCCAGTAGCCATTAAAATGTATGAAATGGGGACACTTTTTTGAAACGGTCACAAAATCTTCTCCACTTTGAGTTTTTAGCTGAATTTTTTTGTACATGCCAACAAAAATACAAGAATCACCTCTACCAAATTTTGGGACAAAACTCTTTCTAAAAAAATTTAAAAAAAATTCCGAACCGTAAAAAGTTTTGAAAATCGTGAAAAATAGAAAACGGGTCATCTTGCCATGAAACTTCACATGAAGGCTTAGGGGACCATTGTATGAATTTACATGCCATAAAAATGGCATTGGCATGGTAGAAATATGAAGATGTGCTTCAACCCACCAACCACCTGTTAGATCCCCGGCTTGTGCATCCTGCCTCTCTGGTCGGCTGAGCGCCCGCACACTCGTTTTATGGGTTGACTTAGGCATACGGAGTTCATCCCTATTCTAAGCATACAGAGTTCATTCCCAGTCTAAGATCGGATCAGATCGAGGGTTGCGATAGCAGGATCGATAGCACGCAGGGGGGACCGGAGCAATCCTCGGCTTGCGCATTCTAGCTCTCCGGCCGGCTAAGCACCTGCACACTCATTTTGTGGGTAGGCTTAGGCATACGGAGTGCATTCCACATCTAAGCCCCAGCCGGATCGAGGGTTGTAGTAGGAAGATCGGCAGCAGGATTGATAGCACGCAGAGGGGGATCAGGCTAATCCCCGGCTTGCGCATTATGCCTCTCCGACTGGCCTCTCCGGTCGGCTAAGCACCCGCACGATCGTTTCATGGGTTGACTTAGGCATACGAAGTTCATCCCCAGTCTAAGCATACTGAATTCATTCTCAGTCTAAAATCAAACCGGATTAAGGGTTGCGATAGTAGGATCGACAGCATGCAGGAGTTCATCCCCAGTCTAAGCATATAGAGCTCCCGCACGCACATTTTGTGGGTTACCTTAGGCATAGGGAATCGAGGGTTGTGGCAGCAGGACTGGCAGCGAGATCGACAGCACACAGAGGGGGACCGGGCTGATCCTTGACTTACGCATTATGCCTCTCCGGCCTACTAAGCGCCCGAACGCTCGTTTTATGGGTTGGCTTAAGCATACGGAGTTCATCCCCAGTCTAAGCATACGAAGTTCATTCCCAGTCTAAGATCGGACCGAACAAAGGGTTGTGGCAACAGGATCGACGGCATGCAGGGGGGATCGGTTCGATCCTCGGCTTGTGCATTCTGCCTCTCCGGCTGGTTGAGCGCCCGCACGTTCATTTCGTGGGTTGGCTTAGGCATACGGAGTTCATTCCATGTTTAAGCATACAGAGCTCATTCCCAATCTAAGATTTTGGGACACGGTGCACATGCTGGACTCGGGCATGTGCTGCTGCCGCTTTTTTTTCGCCCGGGGCACCATCGTCGGAGTATCGTCGGAGAGCCTATCCGGCGACATTGGGGGTTCCGACGATTAGGGGGCCGGGGGTGTGCGCACATGATGTGCGATGGGTGCTGGTACTTGGCCCTTATATTGGCACCCTATCCCTCATCAAACCTCGAGAATTCACACCTCCTTAAAGAGCAATTGAGATTTTAGAGGTTTGCTGCTAGTAGCCATTAAAGTGTCTAAAATGGGGACACTTTTTTCAAACGGTCACAAAATGTTCTCCACTTTGAGTTTTTAGCTGAATTTTTTTACGCATGCTAAAAAAAATAAAAGGATCACCTCTACCAAATTTGGGGACAAAACGCTTTCTAAAAAAATTTAAAAAAATCCCAAAGCGCAAAAAATTTCAAAAATCGTGAAAAATAGAAAACGGGTCGTCTTGCCACGAAACTTCACATGAAGGCTTAGGGGATCATTATATGAATTTACAAGCCATAAAAATGGCATTGGCACGGTAGAAATATGAAGATGTGCTTGAACCCACCTACCATCCGTCCGATCGTCAGCTTGTGCATCCTGCCTCTCTGGTCGGCTAAGCGCCCGCACGTTCATTTTGTGGGTTGACTTAGGCATACGGAGTTCATCACCAGTCTAAGCATATGGAGTTCATTCCCAGTCTAAGATCAGACTGGATCAAGGGTTGCGGTAGCAAGATCGACAGCATGCAATGAGGACTGGGTCGATCCCCGACTTGCGCATTCTGCCTCTCCGGCCGGCTGAACGCCCGTACACTTGTTTCGTGGGTTGGCTTAGGCATACAGAGTACATTCCACATCTAAGCCCCAGCCGGATCGAGGGTTATGGCAGTAAGACCCGCAGCGAGATCGACAGCACGCAGAGGAGGACCGGGTTGATCCCTGACTTACGCATTAGGCCTCTATGGATGGCTTTTCCAATCGGCTGAGCACTCGCGTGCTCGTTTCATGGGTTGACTTAGGTATACGGAGTTCATCCCCAGTCTAAGCATACGGAGTTCATTCCCAGTTTAAGATCAGATCGGATTGAGGGTTGCGGTAGTAGGATCAACAGCACGTAGGGGGGATCGGGTCGATCCCTGGCTTGCGCATTCTGCCTCTCCAGTCGGCTGAGCACTCGCATGCTCATTTCGTGGGTCGGCTTAGGCATACGGAGTTCATTCCATGTCTAAGCATACGGAGCTCATTCCCAGTCTAACATTTTGAGCCATGGTGCACATGCTGGGCTCGAGCATGTGCTGGTGCCGTATTTTTTTCACCCAGGGCACTATCGTCGGAGCATCATCGGAGAGCCTAACTGACGGCATTGGGGGTTCCGACAATTGGGGGGGTCGGGGGGTGTGCGCACATGATGTGCGATGGGTGCTGGTACTTGGCCTTATATTGGCTCCCTATCCCTCATCAAACCTTGAGAACTCACACCCCCTTAAAGAGCCTTTGAGATTTTATAGGTTTGCTGCCAGTAGCAATTAAAGTGTTTGAAATGGGGACACTTTTTTCAAACGGTCACAAAATCTTCTCCACTTCGAGTTTTTGGCTGAATTTTTTTGTTCATGCCAAGAAAAATACAAGGATCACCTCTACCAAATTTGGGGACAAAACTCTTTCTAAACAAATTTAAAAAAATCTCGAACCGTAAAAAGTTTTGAAAATCGTGAAAAATAAAAAATGGGTCGTCTTGCCACGAAACTTCGCATCAAGGCTTAGGGAGACCATTGTATGAATTTACAAGCCATAAAAAAGGCATTGGTATGGCAGAAATATGAAGATGTGCTTGAACCTACCTACCACCCGTTCGATCCCCGACTTACGCATCCTACCTCTCTGGTCGGCTGAGCACCCGCACTCTCGTTTTGTGGGTTGACTTAGGCATACAGAGTTCATTCCCAGTCTAAGCATATGGAGTTCATTTCCAATCTAAGATCAGACCGGATCGAGGGTTGCGATAGCAGGATCGGCTGCACGCAGGGGGATCGAGCCGATCCTCGGTTTGCGCATTCTACCTCTCCGGTCGACTGAGCGCCCACGCGCTCGTTTCGTGGGTTGGCTGAGGCATACGGAGTACATTCCATGTCTAAGCTAGGGTTGGCATCAGGTCGGGTTCGGGGCAGGTTTTGCTCGCCCTGAACCCGACCCGACTTTATCATCAATAAACCCGAACCCGACCTGACCCAAATTTTTTTTATTTTTTCATACCCGAGCCCGACCCGAACCTGATACTATATAATCCGTACTCGACCCGACCTGACCCGAAATTAATAAAAAAATATTATTTTTTAAATATAAATATTTAAAAATATCATTATATAAATATTATATATATAAATAAATAATTAAAAAATAATTTTTTAAATAATATCGGGTCGGGTAGGGTCGGGTATGCCTAAAACCCGACCCCGACCCGGCCCTAATTATTTCCTAAGATTACCCGACCCGACCCGAACCTCATAGGGTCGGGTCGGGTCGGAACCCACCGGGGTCGGGTTGAATTCTCATCCCTAGTCTAAGCCACAGCCGGACCGAGGGTTGTGGCAGCAGGATCGGCAGTGGGATCGGTAGCACGTAGAGGGGGACCGGGCTGATCCTCGGCTTGCGCATTATGCCTCTCCGGTCGGCGTCTTCGGTCAGTTGAGCGCTCGCACACTCGTTTCATGGGTTGACTTAGGCATACGGAGTTCATCCCCAGTCTAAGCATACGAAGTTCATTCAAAGTCTAAGATCGGACTGGACCGAGGGTTGCGACAGCAAGATTGGCAGTACGCAGAGGGGATCGGGCTGATCTCTGGCTTGCGCATTCTGCCTCTCTGGCTGGCTGAGTGCCCGCATGCCCGTTTCATGGGTTGGCTTAGGCATAGGGAGCTCATTCCATGTCTAAGCCCTAGCCGGATAGAGGGTTCTGGCAGCGAGATAGACAACACACAGAGGGGGACCGGGTTGATCCTCGGCTTGTGCGTTATGCCTTTTTGACCGGCTCAGCACCTGCACGCTCATTTCGTGGGTTGACTTATGCATACGGAGTTCATTCCCAGTCTAAGATCGGACCAGACCGAAGGTTGCATCAGTAGGATCGACAGCACGTAGGGGGGACCGGGTCGATCCTCGACTTACGCATTCTGCCTCTATGGCCGACTGAGCACCCGCACGCTCGTTTCGTGGGTTGGCTTAGGCATACGGAGTACATTCCATGTCTAAGCCCCAGTCTGATCGAGGGTTGTGGTAGCAGGACCGACAGCGGGATCGACAGCATGTAGAGGGGGATCGGGCTGATCCCCGGCTTGCACATTATGCCTCTCCGGCTGACCTCTCTGGCCGGTTGAGCGCCCGCACGCTCATTTCATGGGTTGACTTAGGCATACGGAGTTCATCCCCAGTCTAAGCATATGGAGTTCATTTCCAATCTAAGATCGAACCAGACCGAGGGCTACAGCAGCAGGATCGACAGCACGCAGGAGGGACCGGGTCGATCCCCGACTTGCACATTCAGCCTCTTCGATCGGCTGAACGCCCGCATGCCCGTTTCGTGGGTTGGCTTAGGCATAGGGAGCTCATTCCATGTCTAAGCCCCAGCCAGACCGAGGGTTGTGACAACAGGACGGGCAGCATGCAGAAGGGGACCGGGCTGATCCCTGGCTTGCGCATTATGTCGCTTCGACCGGCTCAGCACCTGCACACTCGTTTCGTGGGTTGACTTATGCATACAGAGTTCATTCCCAATCTAAGATCAGATCGGACCAAGGGTTGTGGCAGTAGGATTGACAGCATGTAGGGGGGACCGGGTCGATCTTCGGCTTACGCATTTTGGCTCTCCAGCCTGCTAAGCGCCCGCACGCTCGTTTCGTGGGTTGGCTTAGGCATACGAAGTTCATTCCATGTCTAAGTATACGGAGCTCATTCCCAGTCTAAGATTTTGAGCCACGGTGGACATGCTGGGCTCAAGCCTGTGCTGGTGCAGCATTTTTTTCGCCCAGGGCACCATCGTCGGAGCATCACCGGAGAGCCTAACTGGCGGCATTAGGGGTTCCGACGATTGGGGGGGCCAGGGGGTGTGCGCACATGATGTGTGATGGGTGCTGGTACTTGGCCCTTATATTGGCCCCCTATCCCTCTTCAAACGTCGAGAACTCACACCCCCTTAAAGAGCATTTGAGATTTTATAGGTTTGCTGCCAATAGCCATTAAAGTGTCTAAAATGGAGACACTTTTTTCAAATGGTCACAAATCTTCTCCACTTCGAGTTTTTAGTTGAAGTTTTTTGTGCATGCCAACAAAAATACAAGGATCACCTCTACCAAATTTAGGGACAAAACTCTTTCTAAAAAAATTTTAAAAAATCCTAAACCGTAAAAAGTTTCAAAAATCGTGAAAAATAGAAAACGGGTCGTCTTGCCACGAAACTTCACATGAAGGCTTAGGGGACCATTGTATGAATTAACAAGCCATAAAAAGGACATTGGCTTTTCAGTAATATGAAGATGTGCTTGAACACACCTACCACTTGTTCGATCTCCGGCTTGCGCATCCTACCTCTTTGGTTGGTTGAGCGCCCGCACGCTCGTTTCGTGGGTTGACTTAGGCATACGGAGTTCATCCCCAGTCTAAGTGTCACGGGCTCTAACCTTAGACTCAGAAATCGTGCGGCCTTAGGCTTGGAATCTCCTCCTTTATGCCTACGTCAACCTAAAACACAAGCGTGCGAGCACTAGAACAATGGGAAGGGCTAATTATGCAAGTTAAAGAGAAATAGGATAACAAGACAAAATTTTGGAAATGCTCTTGTATTCACTGAAACAGAAGTGTTTGATGGTGTACAAATGAAGGTGGAGCAGCCTTCTATTTATAGTTGAGCTCTAGCTACAACTTAATGGCATATCCCTAGAATAAAAGCTAAAATCATGGGATTATACAGATTACAATCAATCAGGATGCTAACTCCTGATTTTTAGGGTCAACCAAATCTGTCAGGATGCTCCAGCTGATCCTGCCTGCTTCCAAAAGCTTCCCTTGCGTGTCCAGCACCTTGGGCCCTTCTGGATATGGTGCATGAAGCTTGTATGCCAGGCCTTGGTCTCACGGGCTGGCCTGCAAGTTGGGCGGGCGTTCTGAACTCGTTTGCTAGGCTTTGCGCACTGATACCCGCCAGCAGGCCTGGTCTGCGGGCCTCAATCTCTAACTCCCCTGTTGGTCTACCTGATGTGCCTGGCGCACCCGCCCTGAGCGTGATATTCTCTCCCACCTGATTGTACAATGCCCTCATTATGTCTTCTACATGGTACTGCCTGATCTGGTCCCCAAACTGCCATAAGTCATTATCTGAAAGTCCCTTCCAGCGCACCAAGTACTCATGTCTTAATTGATAATTCTTCCATCTCACCTCCCGATCAGCCATGATGCTGTGGACCTCCTTCTCATATGAGGCCCTTGCTCCCAATGGTGCACGCTTTGACTCTGCCTGTCCTGGATCTCCCTCATCCTCATGGAACGGCTTGAGCATGCTCACATGGAACACTGGGTGTACCCTCGGCTTGGGTGGCATATCCAGCTTATAGGCAACCTTGCCTACCCTCTTGACTACTCAAAAAGGTCCCTCATACCTCTGGACTGGGCCTTTGTGCAGCCCCTTATGGCGCACAATGGGATGTAACTTCACCAACACCAAGTCTCCAACCTGGAACTGTATATCCCGCCTCTTCTGGTCTGCCCACTTTTTCAACCTCTTAGCCGCCTTGTGTAGACAAACTCTGGCCAAGTCAGTTTGCTCCTGCCATGCCTTGGCAAACTTGTATGTTGCTAGATTCGGCCCTGTATAACCTGCAGCAATCGAATCGGGTGTTAGTGGTTGTTGCCCTGTCACAACCTCAAATGGGCTCTGGTTCATTGCCTCACTCCTTTGCAAGTTATAGGAAAATTACGCAATATCTAGCAGCTTTGACCAGTTCCTTTGTGTGGCACTCACATAGTGGCTGAGGTAGACCTCCAATAGTCCATTTACTCGCTCTGTCTGCCCATCGGTTTGCGGATGCATGCTGATGGAAAAGTTCAAGTCTGACCCTAATAGCTTGAACAACTCAATCCAGAAGTTGCTCATGAAATGCCCATCCCGATTGCTAACAATGGTCCTCGGCACTCCCCAGTACTTAACCATGTTCTTCAAGAACAATCAAGCTGCCTCCTCGGCTGGGCACTCCTTGGTTGCTGGAATGAAGATTCCATACTTGGAAAACCTGTCCACCACTACCATGATGCTTCCAAACCCTTCTGCTTTGGGTAGACCTTCTATAAAGTCCAGAGAAACACTCTCCCATGGTCGCTCTGGCACTGGCAATGGCTCTAAGAGACCGCCTGGTTTCTTGAGCTCCACCTTATCCTGTTGGCACACAAGATAAGTCTTCACATAGGCCTCCACATCATCCCTCATGTGTGGCCAGTAGTACCTATCCTCGATCAATGCCAAGGTGCGACTCACTCTGGGTGTCCAGCCTATCTTGAATCATGACACTCTTGCAAAACTTCCTTACGGAGCTTTTCGTGCTACGGCACAAACAGTCTACTACCCCTGGTGTACAGCAAGCCATCCTGTAACCAAAATCGCCTAGTCTTACCTTGCTGGGCGTACTCCATCAGAGCTTTGGCTATAGGATCATGCGCAAGTCCCTCCTTGATGTGCGGCACTAGTGACCCCTCTGGTTGGCTAATTGCAGCAGGGTTAGCCTTCTTGCTCAGGGCGTCTGCCACTAGGTTCGCCCGCCCCGACTTGTACTCCATTTGAAAGTCAAATTCGTAAGAAAATCTTACCATCTCGCCTGCTTGAGGGACAGCTTCTTTTGCGTTTGGAAGTAGCTGGTCGTCACATTGTCCGTCCTCACCATGAACCTCGACCTCAACAGGTAATGGCACCAAGTGCAGAAACAGTGCACCACTGCAGTCATCTCTTTCTCTTGGACCGTGTACTTGCGTTCAGTCTCATTTAGCTTCCTGCTCTCGAACGTGACTGGACGTCCCTGTTGCATCAGCACACCCCCTATGGCAAAGTTTGATGCATCCGTATGCACCTCATACGGCTTGGCATGGTCTAGCAAGGCCAAGACTGGCTCCTCGGTCACAGCCCGCTTCAACTTGTCAAAGGCTTCCTGGCACCCTGCTCTCCACTCCCATGCTCTCCCTTTCTTGAGCAAGTCAGTCAATGGTGTGGCTATTGCTGAGTGACCTTTGATGAAGCGCTTGTAGTAGTTGACCAGCCCAAGGAACGATCTCAACTCAGTGACCTTCGCTGGCAGTCACCACTCCAGGATCGCGTGTATCTTGCCTTCATCCATGCATATCCTACCACCTCCCACTATGTGGCCAACGAACGGGATCTCCTACTGGGTGAATGAGCACATCTCCCTCTTGACAAATAGCTTGTGCGCACGCAACACCTCGAACACCTGTCTCAAGTGGTCAGTTGAGTGCCCACATGCTCGTTTCATGGGTTGACCTAGGCATACGGAGTTCATCCCCAGTCTAAGCATACAGAGTTCATTCCCAGTCTAAGATTGGACTGGATCGAGGGTTGCAGCAGCAGCATCGATAGCACGTAGGAGGGATCGGGCCAATCCCTGGCTTGTGCATTCTGCCTCCTTGGGTTGGCTTGCGCACACTCGTTTCGTGGGTTGGCTTAGGCATACGGAGTACATTCCATGTCTAAGCCCCAGTCGGACCGAGGGTTGTGGTAGCAGGACCGGTAGCAGGATCAGCAGCATGCAGAAGGGGGATCGAGCTGATCCTCGGCTTCCGTATTATGCCTCTCCGGTCGGCCTCTTCGATCGACTGAGCACCCGCACGCTCGTTTTGTGGGATCACTTAGGCATATGGAGTTCATCCCCAGTCTAAGCATACGAAGTTCATTCCCAGTCTAAGATCAGATCGGACCGAGGGTTGCGATAGTAGGATCGGTAGCATACAGGGGGGACCGGGCCGATCCCCAGCTTGTGCATTCTGCCTTTCCAGTCTGTTGAGCGCCCGCATGCCCGTGTCATGGGTTGGCTTAGGCATAGGGAGCTCATTCCATGTCTAAGCCCTAGCCGGACTGAGGGTTATGGTAGCGAGACTGGCAGCATGCAGACGAGGACCGAGTCGATCCCCGACTTACGCATTATGCCTCTTCAATCGGCTCAACGCCCGCACGCTCGTTTCATGGGTTAACTTATGCATACAGAGCTCATTCCCAGTCTAAGATCGGATTGGACTGAGGGTTGAAGTAGCAGGATCAACAGCACACAAGGGGGATCAGGTCGATCCTCGGCTTGTGCATTCTACCTCTCCGATCGACTGAGCGCCTGCACGCTCATTTCATGGGTTGGCTTAGGCATACGGAGTTCATCCCATGTCTAAGCATATGGAGCTCATTCCCAATCTAAGATTTTGAGCCACGGTGCACATGCTGGTGTGTTGGTGCCGCATTTTTTTCGCCTAGGGCACCATCGCCGGAGCATCGCTGGAGCATCGCCGGAGAACCTAACCGGTGGCATTGGGGGTTCCAATGATTGGGGGGGCCGAGGGGTGTGCGTACATGATGTGCGATGGGTGCTGGTACTTGGCCCTTATATTGGCCCCCTATCCCTCATCAAACCTCAAGAACTCACACCCCCTTAAACGGCTTTTGAGATTTTATAGGTTTGCTGCCAGTGGCCATTAAAGTGTCTGAAATGGGGACACTTTTTTCAAACGGTCACAAAATCTTCTCCACTTTGAGTTTTTAGCTGAAGTTTTTTGTGCATGCCAACAAAAATACAAGGATCACCTCTACCAAATTTGGGGACAAAACTCTTTCTAAAAAAATTTAAAAAAATCCCGAACCGTAAAATGTTTTGAAAATTGTGAAAAATAGAAAATGGGTCGTCTTGCCACGAAACTTCACATGAAGGCTGAAGGGGACTGGGCTGATCCCTGACTTGCGCATTATGCCTCTCCGACTGGCCTCTTTGGTCGGTTGAGCACCCGCACGCTCGTTTCATAGGTTGACTTAGGCATACGAAGTTCATCCCAAGTCTAAGCGTACGGAGTTCATCCCAAGTCTAAGCGTACGGAGTTCATCCCAAGTCTAAGCATACGGAGTTCATTCCCAGTCTAAGATCAGACCAGACCAAGGGTTGTGACAATGGGATCGACAGCACACAGGGGGGACTATGCCGATCCTCGACTTGCGCATTCTACCTTTTAAGTCGATGAGTGCCCGTACGCCCGTTTCGCAAGTTGGCTTAGCCATAGGGAGCTCATTCCATGTCTAAGCCCCAGTCGGACCGAGGGTTGTGGCAGCGGGACTGACAGCACACTGAGGGGGACCAAGCCTATTCCCGGCTTGCGCATTATTTCTCTTCGGCCTGCTCAGCGCCCGTACGCTCGTTTCATGTGTTGACTTATGGATACAAAGTTCATTCCCAGTCTAAGATCGGATCGGACCGAGGGTTGCGATAGCAGGATCGACAGCACGCAAGATGGGGTCGGGTCGATCCTCGGCTTGCGCATTCTACCTCTCCGTCCGACTGAGCGCCCGTACGTTCGTTTCGTGGGTTCACTTAGGCATACGGAGTTCATCCCCAGTCGAAGCATACGGAGTTCATTCCCAGTAAAAGATCAAACTGGATCAAGGGTTAAGGCAGTAGGATCGGTAGTACACAGGGGGATCGGGCCGATCCCCGACTTGCGTATTCTGCCTCTCCGGTTGGCTGAGCTCCCGCAGGCTCATTTCTTGGGTTGGCTTAGCCATACGGAGTACGTTCCATGTCTAAGCCCCAGCCAGACCGAGGGTTGTGGCAGCAGGACCGACAGTAGGATCGGTAGCATGCAGAGGGGGATCGAGCTGATCCTCAACTTACACATTATGCCTCTCCGACCGGTTGAGTGGCCGCATGCTCGTTTCGTGGGTTGACTTAGGCATACGGAGTTCATCACCAGTCTAAGCATACGGAGTTCATTCCCAGTCTAAGATCGGATCGGATCGAGGGTTGCGGCAGCTGGATCGGTAGCATGCAGGGGGGATCGAGCCGATCCCCGGCTTTCGCATTCTACCTCTCCGACCAGCTGAGTGCCCGCTCGCTCATTTCATGGGTTGGCTTAGGCATACAGAGTACATTCCATGTCTAAGCCCCAGTCGGACCGGAGGTTGTGGCAGCAAGACCGGCAGCGGGATCGGTAGCACATAAAGAGGGACTGGGCTTATCCTTGGCTTGTGCATTATGCCTCTCCGATTGGCCTCTCTGGCCGGGTGAACGCCCGCACGCTCGTTTCGTGGGTTGACTTAGGCATACGGAGTTCATCCCTAGTCTAAGCATACGGAGTTCATTCACAATCTAAGATCAGACCGAATCGAGGGTTACGACAGCAGGATCGGCAGCATGCAGGGGGGACCGGGCTGATCCTCGGCTTGTGCATTCTGCCTCTCTGACCTGCTGAGCACTCGTACGCTCGTTTCACGGGTTGGCTTAGGCATACGGAGTACATTCCATGCCTAAGCCCTAGCCGGACCGTGGGTTGGGACAGCAGCACTGGCAACGGGGTCGGCAGCACGAAGATGGGGACCGGGTTGATCCCCGACTTGTGCATTACACCTCTCCGATCGGCTTCTCCTGCCGATTGAGTGCCCGTACACTCGTTTCGTGGGTTGATTTAGACATATGGAGTTCGTCCCCAATCTAAGCATACGGAGTTCATTCCCAGTCTAAGATTGAACTAAAACGAGGGTTGCAGCAGCTGGATCGACAACACGTAGGGGGGACCAGGCCGATCCTCGGCTTGCACATTCTACCTCTCCGATCGGTTAGGTGCCCGCACGCCCGTTTCGTGTGTTGGCTTAGGCATAGGGAGCTCATTCTAAGTCTAAGCCCTAACCGGATCGAGGGTTGTGGCAGCAAGATTGGCAGTATATAGAGGGGGACCGGGCCGATCCCCGGCTTGCGCATTATGCCTTTTCGATCGGCTTAGTGCCCGCACGCTCGTTTGGGGATCGGGGTCGATCCCTGACTTTCGCATTATGCCTCTTCGGTCGGCTCAGTGCCCGCACGCTCGTTTCGTGGGTTGACTTATGCATACAGAGTTCATTCCTAGTCTAAGATCGGACCAGACCGAGGGTTACGGTAGCAGGATCGACAGCACGCAGGGGGAGGATCGGGTCGATCCCCGGTTTGCGCATTCTGCCACTCTAGTCAGTTGAGCGCCCGCACGCTCGTTTCGTCGGTTGGCTTAGGCATACAGAGTTCATTCCATGTCTAAGCATATGGAGCTCATTCCCAGTCTAAGATTTTTTGCCGTGGTGCACATGCCGGGCTCGGGCATGTGCTGGTGCCGCATTTTTTTCGCCCGGGGCACCATCACCGGAGCATCGCTGGAGAGCCTAACCGGCGGCACTGGGGGTTCCGGCGATTGAGGGGCTCGGGGGGTGTGCGCACATGATGTGCGATGGGTGCTGGTACTTGGCCCTTATATTGGCCCCGTATCCCTCATCAAACCTCGATAACTCACACCCCCTTAAAGAGCATTTGAGATTTTATAGGTTTGCTGCCAGTAGCTATTAAAGTGTCTGAAATGGGGACACTTTTTTCAAACGATCACAAAATCTTCTCCACTTCGAGTTTTTAGCTGAATTTTTTTGTGCATGCCAACAAAAATAAAAGGATCACCTCTACCGAGTTCATCCCCAGTCTAAGCATACGAAGTTCATTCCCAATCTAAGATCTGATCGAACCGAGGCTTACGACAGCAGGATCGGCAGCACGTAGGGTGGACCGAGTCGATCTTCGGCTTGTGCATTCTACCTCTCCGGCCAGCTGAGCGCCCGCACGCCCGTTTCGTGGGTTGGCTTAGGAATAGGGAGCTCATTCCATGTCTAAGCCCCAGCTGGACTGAGGGTTGTGGCAGTGGGACCAGCAACACGCAGAGGGGGACAGGGTCGATCCCTGGCTTGCGCATTATGCCACTTTAGCCGGCTCAGCGCCCGCACGCTCATTTTGTGGGTTGACTTATGCATATGGAGTTCATTCCCAGTCTAAGATCAGATCGGACCGAAGGTTGCGGCAGCAAGATCTACAGCACGCAGGGGGGACCAGGTCGATCCCCAGCTTGCGCATTTAGCCTCTCCGGCCTGCTGAGCGCCTGCACGCTCGTTCCATGGGTTGGCTTAGGCATACGGAGTTCATTCCATGTCTAAGCATACGGAGCACATTCCTAGTCTAAGAATGTGAGTGACGGTGCACATGCTGGGCTTGGGCATGTGCTGGTGCCGTATTTTTTTCGCTCGG
Source organism: Durio zibethinus (assembly GCF_002303985.1). Next base: position 25,949,046 of record NW_019167826.1, on the reverse strand, counting down.
GGCACCATCGCCGGAGAGCCTAACCGGCGGCATTAGGGGTTCCGACGATTGGGGGGCCAGGGGTGTGCGCACATGATGTGCGATGGGTGCTGGTACGTGGCCGTTATATTGGCCCCCTTTCCCTCATCAAACCTTGAGAACTCACACCCCCTTAAAGAGCATTTGAGATTTTATAGGATTGCTGCCAGTAGCCATTAAAGTGTCTGAAATGAGGACACTTTATTTAAACGGTCAAAAATCTTCTCCACTTCGCGTTTTTAGCTGAATTTTTTTTGCATGCCAAAAAAAATACAAGGATCACCTCTACCAAATTTGGGGACAAAACTATCTGTAAAAAAATTTAAAAAAATCTCGAACCGTAAAAAGTTTCAAAAATCCTAAAAAATAGAAAACGGGTCGTCTTGCCACGAAACTTCACATGAAGGCTTAGGGGACCATTGTATGAATTTACAAGCCATAAAAATGGCATTGGCATGGCAGAAATATGAAGATGTGCTTGAACCCACCTACCACCCGTTCGATCCCCAGCTTGCGCATCCTACCTCTCTGCTCGGCTGGGCACCCGCATGTTTGTTTCATGGGTTGACTTAGGCATACGGAGTTTATCCCCAGTCTAAGCATACAGTGTTCATTCCCAGTCTAAGATCAGATCGGCTCGAGTGTTACGGCAGCAGGATCGGCAGCACACAGGGGGGACCGGGCTGATCCCTGGCTTGCACATTCTGTGTGCATTCTGCCTCTCCGGTGGGTTGAGCGCCCGCACGCCCGTTTCATGGGTTGGCTTAGGCATAGGGAGCTCATTCCCTGTCTAAGCCCCACCTGGACCGAGGGTTATGGCAACGGGATCGACAGCACGCAGAGGGGGATCGGGTCGATCCCCGACTTGCGCATTATGCCTCTTCAGTCGGCTCAGCGCCCGTACGCTCGTTTCGTGGGTTGACTTATGCATACGAAGTTCATTCCCAGTCTAAGATCGGACCAGACCAAGGTTTACAACAGTAGGATCGACAGCACGTAGGGGGGACCGGGTCGATCCCTGGCTTGCGCATTCTGCCTTTCCAGCTGGCTGAGCACCCGCACGCTCGTTTCGTGGGTTGGCTTAGGCATACGGAGTTCATTCCATGTCTAAGCATACGGAGCTCAATCCCAATCTAAGATTTTGAGCCACAGTGCACATGCTGGGCTCGGGCATGTCTTAGTGCCACATTTTTTTGCTCGGGGCACCATTGCCGAGCATCGTCGGAGCATCGTCGGAGAGCCTAACCGGCGGTATTGGAGTTTCTAGGGATTGGGATGGCCGGGGGGTGTGCGCACATGATGTGCGATGGGTGCTGTTACTTGGCCCTTATATTGACCCCCTATCCCTCATCAAACCTCTAGAACTCGCACCCAGTTAAAGAGCATTTGAGATTTTATAGGTTTGCTGCCAGTAGACATTAAAGTATCTGAAAAGGGGGCACTTTTTTCAAACGGTCACAAAATCTTCTCCACTTTGAGTTTTTAGCTGAATTTTTTTGTGCATGCCAAAAAAAATACAAGGATCACCTCCACCAAATTTGGGGACAAAACTCTTTGTAAAAATATTTAGAAAAATCTTGAACCGCAAAAAGTTTTTAAAATCGTGAAAAACAGAAAATGGGTCATCTTGCCACGAAACTTAACATGAAGGCTTAGGGGACCATTGTATGAATTTACAAGCCATAAAAATGGCATTGGAATGGCAGAAATATGAAGATGTGCTGGAACCCACCAACCACTCGTTCGATCCTCGGCTTGCGTATCCTACCTCTCTGGTCGGCTGAGCGCCGGCACGCTCATTTCGTGGGTTGTCTTAGGCATACGGAGTTCATTCCCATTCTAAGCATACGGAGTTCATTCCCAATCTAAGATCGGGTCAGATCGAGGGTTACGATAGCAGGATCGGTAGCACGTAGGGGGGACCGGAGCGATCCCTGGCTTGCGCATTCTGCCTCTCCGATCGGTTGAGCACCCGCACGCTCGTTTTGTGGGTAGGCTTAGGCATACGGAGTGCATTCCACGTCTAAGCCCCAGCCGGATCGAGGGCTGTGGCAGCAAGACCGGCAGTGGGATCGATAGCACGCAGAGGGGGATCGGGCTGATCCCCAGCTTACGCATTATGCCTCTCCGACCGGCCTTTTCGATCGACTGAGCACCCGCACGCTCATTTCGTGGGTTGACTTAGGCATACTGAGTTCATCCCCAGTCTAAGCATACAGAGTTCATTCCCAGTCTAAGATCGAACCGGATCGAGGGTTACGGCAGTAGGACTGGTAGCGGAATCGATAACACGCAGAAGGGGATCGAGCTGATCCCCGACTTGTACATTATGCCTCTTCGACCGACTGAGTGCCCGCACGCTCGTTTCGTTGGTTGACTTAGGCATACGGAGTTCATCCTCAGTCTAAGCATACGGAGTTTATCCCGAGTCTAAGCATACAGAGTTCATTCCCAGTCTAAGATCAGACCAGACCGAGGGTTGTGGCAGCAGGATCGACAACATGCAGGGGGGACCGAGTCGATATCCGGATTTCACATTTTACCTCTCCGGCCAGTTGAGCACCCGTACGCCCGTTTCGTGGGTTAGCTTACGAATAGGGAGCTCATTCCATGTCTAAGCCCCAGCCGGACCGAGGGTTGTGGCGGCAGGACTGGCAGCACACAGTGGGGGATCGGCCCAGTCCCCGGCTTGCGCATTATGCCTCTTCGATCAGCTCAGCGCCCGCACGCTCGTTTTATGGGCTGACTTATGCATACGAAGTTCATTCCCAGTCTAAGATCAGATCGGACTGAGGGTTACGGTAGCAGGATCGACAGCACGCAGGGGGGGATCGAGTCGATCCCCGGCTTACGTATTCTGCCTCTCCGATCGGCTGAGTGCCCATACGATCGTTTCGTAGGTTGGCTTAGGCATACGAAATTCATCCCCAGTCTAAGCATACGGAGCTCTTTCCCAGTCTAAGATCGGACCGGATCGAGGGTTGCGGTAGTAGGATCGATAGTATCCAGGAGGGACCAGGCTATCCCCAGCTTGCGTATTCTACCTTTTTGATAGGCTGAGGGCCCGCACGCTTGTTTCGTGGGTTGGATTAAGCATACGGAGTACATTCCACGTCTAAGCCCCAGTCGGACTGAGGGTTGTGGCAGCAGGACTGGTAGCGGGATCGACAACACGTAGAGGGGGATCGGGCTGATCCTCGACTTACACATTATGCCTCTTCAACCGACTGAGCGCCCGTACGCTCGTTTTATGGGTTGACTTAAGGTTACAGAGTTCAACCCCAGTCTAAGCATATAGAGTTCATTCCCACTCTAAGATCGGACTGAATCGAGGGTTGCGGCAACAGGATCGACAGCACGCCAGGGGGACCGGGCTGATCCCCGGCTTGCACATGCTGCCTCTTCGGCCAGCTGAGCCCCTGCACGCCCGTTTCGTGGGTTGGCTTAGGCATAGGGATCTCATTCCTTGTCTAAGCCCCAGCTGGATCGAGGGTTATGGTAGCGGGACCGACAGCACACAGAGGGGGATCGGGTCGATCCCTGGCTTGCGCATTATGCCTCTTTAGCCGGCTCAACACTCGCACGCTCGTTTCGTGGGTTGACTTATGCATACGAAGTTCATTCCCAGTCTAAGATCAGACCAGACTGAGGGTTACGGCAGGATCGACAGCATGCAAGGGGGGATCGGGTAGATCCTCGACTTGCGCATTCTGCCTCTCCAGCCGGTCGAGCGCCCGCACGCTCGTTTAGTGGGTTGACTTAGGCATACGGAGTTCATTCCATGTCTAAGCATACGGAGCTCAATCCCAATCTAAGATTTTGAGCCACGGTGCACATGCTGGGCTCAGGCATGTGCTGGTGCCACATTTTTTTCACCCGGGGCACCATCATCGAGCATCATCGTAGCATCGTCGGAGAGCTTAACCGGCGTTATTAGGGGTTCTGGCGATTGGGGGGGCCGGGGGGTGTACGCACATGATGTGCGATGGGTGCTGGTATTTGGCCCTTATATTGGCCCCCTATCCCTCATCAAACCTCGAGAACTCACACCCCCTTAAAGAGCATTTGAGATTTTATAGGTTTGCTGCCAGTAGCCATTAAAATGTATGAAATGGGGACACTTTTTTGAAACGGTCACAAAATCTTCTCCACTTTGAGTTTTTAGCTGAATTCTTTTGTACATACCAACAAAAATACAAGAATCACCTCTACCTAATTTTGGGACAAAACTCTTTCTAAAAAAATTTAAAAAAAATCCCGAACCGTAAAAAGTTTTGAAAATCGTGAAAAATAGAAAACGGGTCATCTTGCCATGAAACTTCACATGAAGGCTTAGGGGACCATTGTATGAATTTACATGCCATAAAAATGGCATTGGCATGGTAGAAATATGAAGATGTGCTTCAACCCACCAACCACCTGTTAGATCCCCGGCTTGTGCATCCTGCCTCTCTGGTCGGCTGAGCGCCCGCACGCTCGTTTTGTGGGTTGACTTAGGCATACGGAGTTCATCCCTATTCTAAGCATATGGAGTTCATTCCCAGTCTAAGATCGGATCGGATGGAGGGTTGCGATAGCAGGATCGACAGCACGTAGGGGGGACCGGAGCAATCCTCGGCTTGCGCATTCTAGCTCTCTGGCCGGCTAAGCACCTGCACACTCATTTTGTGGGTAGGCTTAGGCATACGGAGTGCATTCCACATCTAAGCCCCAGCCGGATCGAGGGTTGTGGTAGGAAGACCGACGCAGGATTGACAGCACGCAGAGGGGGATCGGGCTAATCCCCGGCTTGCGCATTATGCCTCTCCGACTGGCCTCTCCGGTTGGCTAAGCACCCACATGATCGTTTCGTGGGTTGACTTAGGCATACGAAGTTCATCCCCAGTCTAAGCATACTGAATTCATTCTTAGTCTAAAATCGAACCGGATTAAGGGTTACGATAGTAGGATCGGCAGCATGCAGGAGTTCATCCCCAGTCTAAGCATACAGAGCTCCCGCACGCACATTTTGTGGGTTACCTTAGGCATAGGGAATCGAGGGTTGTGGCAGCAGGACTGGCAGCGAGATCGACAGCACGCAGAGGGGGACCGGGCTGACCCTCGGCTTGTGCATTATGCCTCTCCGGCCTACTAAGCGCCCGAACGCTCGTTTTATGGGTTGGCTTAGGCATACGGAGTTCATCCCCAGTCTAAGCATACGAAGTTCATTCCCAGTCTAAGATCAGACCGAACAAAGGGTTGTGGCAACAGGATCGACAGCATGCAGGGGGGACCGGTTCGATCCTCGGCTTGCGCATTCTACCTCTCCGGCTGGTTGAGCGCCCGCACGCTCATTTCGTGGGTTGGCTTAGGCATACGGAGTTCATTCCATGTTTAAGCATACAGAGCTCATTCCCAATCTAAGATTTTGGGACACGGTGCACATGCTGGACTCGGGCATGTGCTGCTGCGGCTTTTTTTTCGCCCGGGGCACCATCACCGGAGCATCGCAGGAGAGCCTAACCGACGGCACTAGGGGTTCCGGCGATTGAGGGGCTCGGGGGGTGTGCGCACATGATGTGCGATGGGTGCTGGTACTTGGCCCTTATATTGGCACCCTATCCCTCATCAAACCTCGAGAATTCACACCCCCTTAAAGAGCAATTGAGATTTTATAGGTTTGCTGCTAGTAGCCATTAAAATGTCTAAAATGGGGACACTTTTTTCAAACAGTCACAAAATGTTCTCCACTTTGAGTTTTTAGCTGAATTTTTTTAAGCATGCCAAAAAAAATAAAAGGATCACCTCTACCAAATTTGGGGACAAAACGCTTTCTAAAAAAATTTAAAAAAATCCCAAAGCGCAAAAAATTTCAAAAATCGTGAAAAATAGAAAACGGGTCGTCTTGCCACGAAACTTCACATGAAGGCTTAGGGGATCATTATATGAATTTACAAGCCATAAAAATGGCATTGGCACAGCAGAAATATGAAGATGTGCTTGAACCCACCTACCATCCGTCCGATCGTCGGCTTGTGCATCCTACCTCTCTGGTCGGCTAAGCGCCCGCACGTTCGTTTTGTGGGTTGACTTAGGCATACGGAGTTCATCACCAGTCTAAGCATATGGAGTTCATTCCCAGTCTAAGATCAGACTGGATCAAGGGTTGCGGTAGCAAGATTGACCGCATGCAATGAGGACTGGGTCGATCCCCGACTTGCGCATTCTGCCTCTCCGGCCGGCTGAACGCCCGCACGCTTGTTTCGTGGGTTGGCTTAGGCATACAGAGTACATTCCACATCTAAGCCCCAACCGGATCGAGGGTTATGGCAGTAAGACCCGCAGCGAGATCGACAGCACGCAGAAGAGGACCGGGTTGATCCCTAACTTACGCATTAGGCCTCTATGGATGGCTTTTCCAATCGGCTGAGCACTCGCATGCTCATTTCATGGGTTGACTTAGGCATACGGAGTTCATCCCCAGTCTAAGCATACGGAATTCATTCCCAGTTTAAGATCAGATCGGATTGAGGGTTGCGGTAGTAGGATCAGTAGCATGTAGGGGGGACCGGGTCGATCCCCGGCTTGCACATTCTACATCTCTGACTGGCTGAGCACCCGCATGCTCGTTTCATGGGTTAACTTAGGCATACAGAGTACATTCCATGTCTAAGCCCCAGCCGGACTGAGGGTTGTGGTAGCAGGACTGGCAGCGGGATCGACAGCATGAAGAGGGGGACTGGGCTGATCCTCGGCTTGCGTATTATGGCTCTCCGACTGGCTGAGCACCCACATGCTTGTTTCATGGGTTGACGTAGCCATACGGAGTTCGTCCCAGTCTAAGCATATGGAGTTCATTCCCAGTTTAAGAACGGATAGGACCGAGGGTTGCTACAGCAGGATCGATAGCACACAGGGGGGACAGGGCTGATCCTGGGCTTGCGTATTCTGCCTCTCTGGCCGGCTGAGGGCTCGCACGTCCGATTCGTGGGTTGGCTTAGGCATAGAGAGCTCATTCCATGTCTAAGCATACGGAGCTCATTCCCAATCTAAGATTTTGAGCCACGGTGCACATGCTGGGCTCGGGCATGTGCTGGTGCCACATTTTTTTCGCCTGAGGCACCATCGTCGGAGAGCCTAATCGACGGAATTAGGGGTTTCGATGATTGGGGGGGCTGGGGGGTGAGTGCACATGATGTGCAACGGGCGCTCAATGCCCGTACGCTCGTTTCATGGGTTGACTTATGCATACGAAGTTCATTCCATGTCTAAGCATACGAAGCTCATTCCCAATATAAGATTTTGAGCCATGGTGAACATGCTGGGCTCGGGCATGTGCTGGTGCCGCATTTTTTTCACTCGGGGCACCATCGTCGGAGCATCGTCGGAGAGCCTAACCGATAGCATTGGGGGTTCCGACGATTGGAGGGGTCGGGGGTGTGCGCACATGATGTGCAATGGGTGCTGGTACTTGGCCCTTATATTGGCCCCCTATCCCTCATCAAACCTCGAGAACTCACACCCCCTTAAAGAGGATTTGAGATTTTATAGGTTTGTTGCCAGTAGCCATTAAAGTGTTTGAAATGGGGACACTTTTTTAAACGGTCATAAAATCTTCTCCACTTCGAGTTTTTAGCTGAATATTTTTATGCTTGCCAAAAAAAATACAAGGATCACCTCTACCAAATTTGGGGACAAAACTCTTTCTAAAAAAATTAAAAAAAATCCCGAACCGTAAAAAGTTTTGAAAATCGTGAAAAATAGAAAACAGGTCGTCTTGCCACGAAGCTTCACATGAAGGCTTAGGGGACCATTGTATGAATTTACAAGCCATAAAAATGGTATTAGCATGGCAGAAATATGAAGATGTGCTTGAAACCACCTACCGCCCGTTCGATCCTCGGCTTGCGCATCATGCCTCTCGGGTCGGCTGAGCGCCCGCACGCTCGTTTTATGGGTTGACTTAGGCATACGGAGTTCATCCCCTGTCTAAGCTTGCGAAGTTCATTCCCAGTATAAGACCGGACTAGATCGAGGGTTACGGCAGTAGGATCGGCAGCATGCAGGGGGGACCAGGTCGATCCCCAGCTTATGCATTTTGCCCCTCCGGCCGACTGAGCGCCTACACGCTCGTTTCGTGTGTTGGCTTAAGCGTAGTAGTACATTCCACGTCTAAGCCCCAGTCGGACCGAGGGTTGTGGTAGTAGGACCGGCAGCGGGATTGGTAGCATGCAAAGCGGGACCGGGCTAGTCCCCGGCTTGCATATTATGCCTCTTCGGCCTACCTCTCCGATAGACTGAGTGCCCGCACGCTCGTTTCATGGGTTGACTTAGGCATACGGGGTACATTCCCAGTCTAAGATCAGATCAGATCGAGGGTTGTGGCAGCAGGATCGACAGCATGCAGTGTGCATCGGGCCGATCCTCGGCTTCCGCATTCTGCCTCTCTGGCTAGCTGAGTGCCTGTACGTCCGTTTCATGGGTTGGCTTAGGCATAGGGAGCTCATTCCATGTCTAAGCCCCAGCCGGAACGAGGGTTGTGGCAGCGGGACCGGCAGCATGTAGAGGGGGATCGAGCCGATCCCCAGCTTACGCATTACGCCTTTTCAGTCAGCTCAACGCCCGCATGCTCGTTTCGTGGGTTGACTTATGCATACAGAGTTCATTCCCAGTCTAAGATCAGATCAAAGTGAAGGTTGTTGTAGCAGGATCGACAAGACGCAAGGGGGGACCGGGTCGATCCCCGGCTTGCACATTTTGCCTCTCCAGCCGGCTGAGCACCCGCACGCTCGTTTCGTGGGTTTGCTTAGGCATACGGAGTTCATTCCATGTCTAAGCATATGGAGCTCATTCTCAATCTAAGATTTTGAGCCACGGTGCACATGCTGGGCTCGAGCATGTGCTGGTGTTGCATTTTTTTCGCCCGAGGCACCATCGCCGGAGAGCCTAGCCGACGGTATTGGGGGTTCCGACGATTAGGGGGGCCGAGGGGTGTGCGCACTGATGTGCAATGGGTCCTGGTACTTGGCCCTTATATTGGCACCCTATCCCCCACCATACCTCGAGAACTCACACCCCTTTAAAGAGCATTTGAGATTTTATAAGTTTGCTGCCAGTAGCCATTAAAGTGTCTGAAATGGGGACACTTTTTTCAAACGGTCACAAAATCTTCTCCAATTCGAGTTTTTAGCTGAATTTCTTTCTGCATGCCAACAAAAATACAAGGATCACCTCTACCAAATTTGGGGACAAAACTCTTTCTAAAAAAATTTAGAAAAATCCTGATTCGTAAAAAGTTTCAAAAATCGTAAAAAATTGAAAACGGGTCGTCTTGCCATGAAACTTCACATGAAGGCTTAGGGGACCAATGTATGAATTTACAAGCCATAAAAATGGCACTGGCAGGGCAGAAATATGAAGATGTGCTTGAACCCACCTACCACATGTTCGATCCCCGGCTTGTGCATCCTGCATCTCTGGTCGGCTGAGCGTCCGCACGCTCGTTTCATGGGTTAACTTAGGCACACGGAGTTTATCCTCAAACTAAGCATACAGAGTTCATTCCCAGTCTAAGATCGAATCAGATCGAAGGTTGCTGCAGCAGGATCGATAGCATGCAGGGGGGACCGGACCGATCCCCGACTTCCACATTCTACCTCTTCGACCGGCTGAGCACCCACACGCTCGTTGCATGGGTTGGCTTAGGCATACAGAGTACATTCCACATCTAAGCCCCAGCCGGACTGATGGTTGTGGCAACGGGACCAGTAGCGGGATCGACAGCACGCAGAGGGGGACCGGGCTGATCCCCGGTTTGCACATTCTGCCTCTCTGACCGGCTGGGCACTTACACGCTCTTTTCGTGGGTTGGCTTAGGCATATGGAGTTCATTCCATGTCTACGCATACGGAGCTCATTCCCAATCTAAGATTTTGAGCCACGGTGCACATGCTGGGCTCGGGCATGTGCTGGCGCCATATTTTTTTAACCTGAGGCACTATCGTCAGAGCATCATCGGAGCATCATCGGAGAGCCTAATCGGTGGCATTGGGGGTTTTGGCGATTGGGGGGGCCGGGGGGTGTGTGCACATGATGTGCGATGGGTGCTGGTACTTGGCCCTTATATTGGCCCCCTATCCCTCATCAAACCTCGAAACTCACATCCCCTTGAAGAGCCTTTCAGATTTTATAGGTTTTCTACCAGTAGCCATTAAAGTGTCTGAAATGGGGACACTTTTTTCAAACGGTCACAAAATCTTCTCCATTTCGTGTTTTTTGCTGAATTGTTTTGTGCATGCAAACTAAACTACAAGGATCACCTCTACAAATTTGGGGACAAAACTCTTTCTAAAAAAATTTTAAAAAATCCCAAACCGTAAAAAGTTTCAAAATCGTGAAAAATAAAAAATGGGTCGTCTTGCCACGAAGCTTCACATGAAGGCTTAGGGGACCATTGTATGAATTTACAAGCCATAAAAATGGCATTGGCACGGTAGAAATATGAAGATGTGCTTGAACCCAACCACCACCCGTTCGATCCCCGATTTACGCATCCTATCTCTCTGGTCGGCTGAGTGCCCGCACGCTCGTTCGTGGGTTGACTTAGGCATACAGAGTTCATCCCTAGTCTAAGCATACGGAGTTCATTCCCAAACTAAGATCATACTGGATCGATGGTTGTGACAGTTGGATCGGTAGCATGCAGGGGGGATCGGGCCAATCCCCGGCTTGCTTATTCTGCCTCTCTGGCCGGTTGAGCGCCCGTACGTTCATTTCGTGGGTCGACTTAGGCATACGGAGTACATTCGACATCTAAGCCCCAGCCAAACTAAGAGTTATGGTAGCGAGACTGACAGTAGGATCGACAGCACGAGAGAGGGACCGGGCTGATCCCCGGCTTGCGTATTATGCCTCTTCGACCGGCCTCTCCGGTCGATTGAGCACCCGCACGCTCGTTTTGTGGGTTGACATAGGCATATGGAGTTCATCCCAGTCTAAGCATACGGAGTTCATTCCCAATCTAAGATCGGATCGGATCGAGTATTGCGATAGTAGGATCGACAGCACGCAAGGGTGACCGAGCTGATCCCCGATTTGCGCATTCTGCCTCTCTGATCGACTGAGTGCCTACACAGCCGTTTCATGGGTTGGCTGAGGCATAGGGAGCTCATTCCATGTCTAAGCCCCAGTCGGATCGAGGGTTGTGGTAGCGAGACCGATAGCACATAGAGGGGAATCGGTTCGATCCCTGGCTTGCACATTATGCCTCTTCGATCGGCTCTGCGCCCGTGCGTTCATTTCCTGGGTTGACTTACGCATACAGAGTTCATTCCCAGCCTAAGATTAGATCGGACCGAGGGTTGCAACAGCAGGATCGATAGCACGCAGTGGGGGACCAGGTCGATCCCTGGCTTACGCATTCTGCCTCTCCGACCGGTTGAGCACCCGCACGCTCGTTTCGTGGGTTAGCTTAAGCATATGGAGTACATTCCACGTCTAAGCCCCAGTCAGACCAAGGGTTATGGCAGCAGGACCGGCAGCGACATCGGTAGGATGTAAAGGGGGACCGGGCTGATCCCCGACTTGTGCATTATGCCTCTCCGACCAGCCTCTCTGGTCAGCTGAGCACCCACACGCTCGTTTCGTGGGTTGACTTAGGCATACGGAGTTCATCCCCAGTCTAAGCATACGGAGTTCATTTCCAGTCTAAGATCGAACCGAATCGAGGGTTACGGCAGCAGGATTGGCAGCACACAGGAGGGATCGAGCCGATCCCCAGCTTGCGCATTCTGCCTCTCTGGTCAACTGAGTGCCCGAATGCTCATTTCGTGGGCTGACTTAGGCATACGAAGTACATTTGACGTCTCAGCCCAGCCCGACCGAGGGTTGTGGTAGCAGGACTGGCAACGGGATCGATAGCACATAGAGGGGGAACCGGGCTGATCCTCGGCTTACGCATTATGCCTCTCCGACCCGCTGAGCGCCCGTACACTCGTTTCATGGGTTGACTTCGGCATACGGAGTTCATCCCCAGTCTAAGCATACGGAGTTCATTCCCAGTCTAAGATCGGACCAGACTTAGGGTTGCAGCAGCAAGATCGATAACATGCAGAGGGACCGGGCCGATCCTTGGCTTGCGCATTCTGCCTCTCTATTCGGCTGAGCGCTCGTACGCCCATTTCGTGTGTTGGCTTAGGCATAGGCAGTAGGCAGAGGGGGACTAGGCCAATCCCCGGCTTGCGTATTATGCCTTTTCAGTTGGCTCAGCGCCCGCACACTCATTTCATGGGTTGACTTATGCATACGGAGTTCATTCCATGTTTAAGCATACGGAGCTCATTCTCAATCTAAGATTTTGAGCCACGGTGCACATGCTGGGCTCGGGCATTTGCTGGTGCCGTATTTTTTCGCCTGAGGCACCATCATCGGAGCATTATCGGAGCATCATCGGAGCATCCCCGGAGAGCCTAACCGATGGCATTGGGGGTTCCGACGATTGGGGGGCCGGGGGGTGTGCGCACATGATGTGCGATGGGTGCTGGTACTTGGCCCTTATATTGGCCCCCTATCCCTCATCAAACCTTGAGAACTCACTCCCCCTTAAATAGCATTTGAGATTTTATAGGTTTGCTACCAGTAGCCATTAAAGTGTCTAAAATGGGGACACTTTTTTCAAACGATCACAAAATCTTCTCCACTTCGAGTTTTTAGCTGAATTTTTTTGTGCAAGCCAACAAAAATACAAGGATCACCTCTACCAAATTTGGGGACAAAACTCTTTCTAAAAAAAGTTAAAAAAATCCCAAACCGTAAAAAGTTTCAAAAATCATGAAAAATAGAAAACGGGTCGTCTTGCCACGAAACTTCACATGAAGGCTTAGGGGACCATTGTATGAATTTACAAGCCATAAAAATCGCATTGGCATGGCAGAAATATGAAGATGTGCTTGAACCCACCCACCACCCGTTCGATCCTCGGCTTGCGCATCCTGCCTCTCTAGTCGACTGAGCGCCCGTACGCTTGTTTCGTCGGTTGACTTAGGCATACGGAGAACATTCCATGTCTAAGCCCCAGTCGGACTGAGGGTTGTGGCAGCAGGACCGGCAGTGGGATCGACAGCACGCAGAGGGGGATCAGGCTTATCCTCGACTTGCACATTATGCCTCTCCGGCCGACTGAGCACCTGTACGCTCATTTCATGGGTTGACTTAGGCATACGGAGTTCATCTCCAGTCTAAGCATGTAGAGTTCATTCTCAGTCTAAGATTGGACCGGATCGAGGGTTGTGGCAGCAGGATCAACAGCACATAGGGGGGATCGAGCTGATCCCTGACTTGCGCAATCTGCCTCTCCGATCGGTTGAGCACCCACACGCTCGTTTCATGGGTTGGCTTAGGCATATGGAGTACATTCGACATCTAAACCCTAGTCGGACCGAGGGTTGTGGTAGCAGGACCGGCAGTGGGATCGACAGCATACAGAGGGGGATTGGGCTGGTCCTCGGCTTACGCATTATGCCTCTCTGGTCGGCCCTTCCGGTCGGCTGAGCGCCCGCACGCTCGTTTCGTGGGTTGACTTAGGCATACGGAGTTTATCCCAGTCTAAGCATACGAAGTTCATTCCCAGTCTAAGATCAGACCAGACCGAGGGTTGCGGCAGTAGGATCAACAGCACCCAGGGGGGGACTGGGTCGATCCCTGGCTTGCGCATTCTGCCTCTCCGGTGGGCTGAGCGCCCGTACCCTTCTTTCGTTGTTTGGCTTAGGCATATGGAGTTCATTCCATGTCTAAGCATACAGAGCTCATTCTCAATCTAAGATTTTGAGCCATGGTGCACATGCTGGGCTCGGGCATGTGCTAGTGCCACCATCATCGGAGCATCGTCGGAGCATCACTGGAGAGCCTAACCAGCGACATTGGGGGTTCCGACGATTGAGGGGGTTGGGGGGTGTATGCACATGATGTGCGATGGTTCCTGGTTCTTGGCCCTTATATTGGCCCCCTATCCCTCATCAAACCTCAAGAACTCACACCCCCTTAAAGAGCATTTGAGATTTTATAGGTTTGCTGCCAGTAGCCATTAAAGTGTCTGAAATGGGGACACTTTTTTCAAATGGTCACAAAATTTTCTCCACTTCGAGTTTTTAGCTGAATTTTTTTGTGCATGCCAAAAAAAATACAAGGATCACCTCTACCAAATTTGGGGATAAAACTTTTACTAGAAAAATTTAAAAGAATCTTGAACCACAAAAAGTTTCAAAAATTGTGAAAAATAGAAAACGGGTCGTCTTGCCACGAAACTTCACATAAAGGCTTAGGGGACCATTGTATGAATTTACAAGCCATAAAAATGGCATTGGCATGGCAGAAATATGAAGATGTGCTTTAACCCACCTACCACTCGTTCGATCCCCAGCTTACGCATCCTGCCTCTCTGGTCGACTGAGCGCCCGCACGCTCGTTTCATGGGTTAACTTAGGCATACGGAGTTAATTTCCAGTCTAAGATTGGATCGGATCGAGGGTTGTGGCAGCAGGATTGACAGCACGCAGGGGGGATCGGGTTAATCCCTGACTTGCGCATTCTTCCTCTCCAGTCGGTTGAGCACCCGCACGCTCGTTTCGTGGGTTGGCTTGGGCATACGGAGTACATTCCACATCTAAGCCCCAGCAGGATCGACAGCATGCAGAGGGGAACCGGGCTAATCCTCGGCTTACGCATTACGTCTCTCCGGTTGGCCTCTTAGGCCGGTTGAATGCCCGCACGTTCGTTTCGTGGGTTGACTTAGGCATACGGAGTTCATCCCCAGTCTAAGCATACGGAGTTCATTCCCAGTCTAAGATCGAACCAGATCGAGGGTTACGGTAATAGGATCGATAGCACGCAGGGGGACCGGGTCGATCCCCGGCTTGCGCATTCTGCCTCACTGGTCGGTTGAGCAACTGCACGCTCGTTTCATGGGTTAGCTTAGGCATACAGAGTACAATCGAAGGTTGTGGCAGCAGGATCGGCAGTGGGATCGACAGCACGTAGAGGGGGACCGGGCTGATCCTCGGCTTGCCCATTATGCCTTTCTGACCGGCTGAACGCCCACACGCTCGTTTCATGGGTTGACTTAGGCATACGAAGTTCATCCCCAGTCTAAGCATATGGAGTTCACTCCCAGTCTAAGATCGGACTGGATCGAGGGTTGTGACAGTAGGATCGACAGCACACAGAGGGGACTGGGCTGATCTTGGGCTTGCACATACTGCCTCTTCGACCGGCTGAGCACCCGTACACCCGTTTCATGGGTTGGCTTAGGCATAGGGAGCTCATTCCATGTCTAAGCCCCAGCCAGACCAAGGGTTATGGCAGCGGGACCGATAGCACGTAGAGGGGGACCGGGCCGATCCTCGACTTACGCATTATGCCTCTTCGATCGACTCAATGCCCGCACGCTCATTTCATGGGTTGACTTATGCATAAAGAGTTTATTTGCAGTCTAAGATCAGACGGGACCGAGGGTTGCGGTAGTAGGATCGACAGCCCATAATGAGGGATTAGGTCGATCCCCACCTTGCACATTCTGCCTCTCAAGTTGGCTGAGGGCCCGTACGCTTGTATTGTGGGTTGGCTTAGGCATACAGAGTTCATTCCTTGTCCAAGCATACAGAGCTCATTCCCAATCTAAGATTTTAAGCCACGGTGCACATGCTGGGCTTAGGCATGTGCTGGTGCGTATTTTTTTCGCCCGGGGCACCATCATCGGAGCATCACCGGAGCATCACCAGAGAGCCCAACCGACGGCATTAGGGGTTCCGACGATTGGGGGGGCCGGGGGGTGTACGTACATGATGTGTAATGGGTGCTGGTACTTGGCCTTTATATTGGCCCCCTATCCCTGATCAAACCTCGAGAACTCACACCCCCTTAAAGAGCATTTGAGATTTTATAGGTTTGCTACCACTAGCCATTAAAGTGTCTGAAATGAGGACACTTTTTTCAAAAGGTCACAAAATCTTCTCCGCTTCGAGTTTTTAGCTGAAATTTTTTATGCATGCCAACAAAGATACAAGGATCACCTCTACCAAATTTGGGGACAAAAATCTTTCTAAAAAAATTTAAAAAAATCCCGAACAGCAAAAAGTTTCAAAAATCATGAAAAATAGAAAACGGGTCGTCCTGCCACGAAACTTCACATGAAGGCTTAGGGGACCATTGTATGAATTTACAAGCCATAAAAATGGTATTGGCATGGCAGAAATATGAAGTTGTGCTTGAACCCACCTACCACCGGTTCGATCCTCGGCTTACGCATCCTGCCTCTCTGGTCGGTTGAGCGCCTGCACGCTCGTTTCATGGGTTGACTTAGGCATACGGAGTTCATCCCCAGTCTAAGCATATAGAGTTCATTCCCAGTCAAGATTAGACTGGATCGAGCATTGCGGCAGTGGGATCGGTAGCACGCAGGGGGGACCGGGTCGATCCTCGACTTGTGTATTCTGCCTCTCCGGCTGGCTGAGCGCCCACACGCTTGTTCATGGGTTGGCTTAGGCATACGGAGTACATTCCATGTCTAAGCCCCAACCAGATCGAGGGTTGTGGCAATAGGACCGGCAGCAGGATCGACAGCACGTAGAGGGGACCGAGCTGATCTTCGGCTTGCGCATTATGCCTCTCTAGTCGGCCTCTCCAGCCGGCTGAGCGCCCGTACGCTCGTTTCGTGGGTTGACTTTGGCATACGGAGTTCATCCCCAGTCTAAGCATACGGAGTTCATCCCCAATCTAAGCATACGGAGTTCATTCTCGATCTAAGATCAGACCGGATCGAGGGTTACGGCAGCAGGATCGGCAGCACGTAGGAGGGACCGAACTGATCCTTAACTTGCACATTCTGCCTCTCCGACTGGCTGAGCACCCGCACGCTCATTTTATGGGTTGGCATAGGCATACGGAGTATATTCCACGTCTAAGTCCCAGCCAGACCGAGGGTTATGGTAGCAGGACCGGCAGGGGGATCGGTAGCACACAGAAGGGGATCGAGCTGATCCTCGGCTTACGCATTTTGCCTCTCCAACCGACTGAGCACCCGCACGCTCTTTTTCGTGGGTTGACTTAGGCATACGGAGTTCATCCCAGTCTAAGCATACGGAGTTCATTCCTAGTTTAAGATCGGATCGGACCGAGGGTTGTGGCAGCAGGATCGACAGCACGCAAGAGGGACTGGGTCGATCCCCCGACTTGTGCATTCTGCCTCTCCGATTGGTTGAGCGCCCGCACACCCGTTTCGTGGGTTGGCTTAGGCATAGGGAGCTCATTCCATGTCTAAGCCCCAGCCGGATCGAGGATTGTGGCAGTGGGACTGGCAGCATGCAGAGGGAGACCAGGTCGATCCCCAGCTTGCGCATTATGCCTCTTCGGCCGGCTCAGCGCCTGCACGCTTGTTTCGTGGGTTGAGTTATGCATACAGAGTTAATTCCTAGTCTAAGATCAGACGGGATTGAGGGTTGCAGCAGCAAGATCGATAGCACACAGGGGGGATCGGGTCAATCCCCGGCTTGCGCATTCTACCTCTCTGGCCGGCTGCATGCCCGCACGCTCGTTTCATGGGTTGCCTTAGGCATACGGAATTCATTACATGTCTAAGCATACGGAGCACATTCCCAATCTTAGATTTTGAGCCACGGTGCACATGCTGGGCTCGAGCATGTGCTGGTGCCGTATTTTTTTCGCCCGGGGCACCATCACCGGAGCATCGCCAGAGCATCGTCGGAGAGCCTAACCGGCGGCATTGGGGGATCTGGCGATTGGGGGGGCCAGGGGTGTGCGCACATGATGTGCGATGTGTGCTGGTATTTGGCCCTTATATTGGCCCCCTATCCCTCATCAAACCTCGAGAACTCACACCCCCTTAAAGAGCATTTGAGATTTTATAGGTTTGTTGCCAGTAGCCATTAAAGTGTCTAAAATTGGGACAACTTTTTCAAATGGTCACAAAATCTTCTCCACTTCGAGTTTTTAGCTGAATTTTTCTGTGCATGCCAACAAAAATACAAGGATCACCTCTACCAAATTTGGGGACAAAACTCTTTCTAAAAAAATTTAAAAAATTCCCGAACCGTAAAAAGTTTTGAAAATCATGAAAAATAAAAAACTGGTCGTCTTGCTAGGAAACTTCACATGAAGGTTTAGGGGACAATTGTATGAGTTTACAAGCCGTAAAAATGGCATTGGCATGGTAGAAATATGAAGATGTGCTTGAACCCACCTACCACACGTTCGATCCCTGGCTTGCGCATCCTGCCTCTCTGGTCGGCTGAGCGCCCGCACGCTCGTTTCATGGGTTGACTTAGGAATACGGAGTTCATCCCCAGTCTAAGCATACAGAGTTCATTCCCAGTCTAAGATCAGACCGGATCGAGGGTTGCGACAGCAGGATCGACAACACGTAAGGGGGACCCGATCGATCCTCGGCTTACGCATTCTGCCTCTCCAATCGGTTGAGTGCCCGTACGTTCATTTCATGGGTTGGCTTAGGCATACGTAGTACATTCCATGTCTAAGCCCCAACCAGACCGAGGGTTATGGTAGCAGGACCGGCAGTGAGATCGACAGCACGTAGAGAGGGATCGGTTGATCCCCGGCTCACGCATTATGCCTCTCCGATCGGCCTCTCTGGTCGGCTGTGCGCCCGCACGCTCGTTTCGTGGGTTGAATTAGGCATACGGAGTTCATCCCCAGTCTAAGCATACGAAGTTCATTCCCAGTCTAAGATGGGATCAGACCGAGTGTTACGGTAGCAGGATCGACAGCACGTAGGGGGGACCGGGTCGATCCCCAGCTTGCGCATTCTGCCTCTTCAGCCGGCTGAGTGCCCGTACGACCGTTTCATGGGTTGGCTTAGGCATAGGGAGCTCATTCCATGTCTAAACCCCAGCCAAACTGAGGGTTGTGGCTACGGGACCGACAGCATGCAGAGGGGGATCGGGTCGATCCCTGGCTTGCGCATTATGCCTCTTTGGCCGGCTCAATGCCCACACGGTTGTTTCGTAGGAAGACTTATGCATACGGAGTTAATTCCCAATGTAAGATTGGATTAGACCGACGGTTGTAGTAGCAGGATCGATAGCACCCAGGGGGGATTGGGTCGATCCCCGGATTGCGCATTCTGCCTCTCCGACCTGCTGAGCGCCCGCACGTTCGTTTCGTGGGTTGGCTTAGGCATACGAAGTTCATTCCATGTCTAAGCATACGGAGCTCATTCCCAGTCTAAGATTTTGAGCCACGGTGCACATGCTGGGCTTCGGCATGTGTTGGTGCCGTATTTTTTTGCTCGGGGTGCCATCGTCGGAGCATCGTCGGAGCATCATCGGAGAGGCTAACCGACGGCATTGGGGGTTCTGACGATTGGGGGGGCCGGGGGTGTGCGCACATGATGTGCGATGGGTGCTGGTACTTGGCCCTTCTATTGGCCCCCTATCCCTCATCAAACCTCAAGAACTCACACCCCCTTAAGGAGCAGTTGAGATCTTATAGGTTTGCTGCCAGTAGCCATGAAAGTGTCTGAAATAGGGACACTTTTTTCAAACGGTCACAAAATCTTCTCCACTTCGAGTTTTTAGCTGAATTTTTTTGTGCATTCCAAAAAAAATACAAGGATCATCTCTACCAAATTTGGGGACAAAACTCTTTCTAAAAAAATTTAAAAAAATCTTGAACCGTAAAAAGTTTCAAAAATTGTTAAAAATAGAAAACGGGTCGTCTTGCAACGAAACTTCACATGAAGGCTTAGGGGACCATTGTATGACTTTAAAAGCTATAAAAATGGCTTAGGCATAGGGAGCTCATTCCATGTCTAAGCCCCAGCCGGACCGAAGGTTGTGGCAGTAGGCCCAGCAGCATGCAGAGGGGGAACAGGTCGATCCTCAGCTTGCGGATTATGCCTCTTCGGTCGGTTCAGCGCCCGCACGCTCGTTTCGGTGACTTATGCAAACGAAGTTCAATCTCAGTCTAAGATCACACCAGACTGAGGGTTGCGGCAGTAGGATCGACAGCATGCAGGGGGGTCGGGTCGATCCCCGACTACCTTTCTGATCGATTGAGCGCCCGCACGCTCGTATCATGGGTTGGCTTAGGCATACGGAGTTCATTCCATGTCCAAGCATATGGAGCTCATTCCCAGTCTAAAATTTTGAGCCACGGTGCACATGCTAGGCTAGGGCATGTGATGGTGTCACATTTTTTTTGCCTGGGGCACCATAGTCGGAGCATTGTCGGAGAGCCTAACCGGTGGCTATGGAGGGTTCCAACGATTGGGGGCCGGTGGTGTGCGCCACATGATGTGGCAATGGGTGGCTGATTACCCTGGCCCTTATATTGGCCCCCTAATCCCTTCATCCAAACCTCGAGAACTCACACCTCTTTAAGAGGCGTTTGAGAGTTTTATAGCGTGTGCTGCCAGTAGCCATTAAGTATCTAGTAATGGGGACACTTTTTTCAAATGGTCACAAAATCTTCTCCCACTTTGATTTTTAGCTGAATTTTTTTGTGGCGTGCCAACAAGAAATACAAGGATCACCGGCTACCAAATTTGGGGACAACTCTTTCTAAAGAAAATTTAAAGAAAATTTCTAACCGTAAAACATTTCAAAAATCATGAAAAATAGAAAACAGGTCGTCTTGCCACGAAACTTCACATGAAGGCTTAGGGGACCATTGTATGAATTTACAAGCCATAAAAATGGCATTGGCATGCAGAAATATGAAGATGTCTTGAACCCACCTACCACCCGTTCGATGCCCGGCATGCGCATCTGCCTCTCTGGTCGGCTGAGCGTCCGCACGCTCGTTTCGTGGGTTGGCTTAGGCATACGGAGTACATTCCATGTCTAAGCCCCAGCCGGACTGAGGGTTGTGGCAGCAGGACTGACAGCGAGATCGGTAGCACGCAGAGGGGGACCGGGTTGATCCTCAGCTTACACATTATGCCTCTTCGGTCGGCTGAGTTCCCGTATGCTCATTTCGTGGGTTGACTTAGGCATACGGAGTTCATCCCCAGTCTAAGCATACGGAGTTCATTCTCGGTCTAAGATCAGACCGGACCGAGGGTTACGGCAGCAGGATCGATAGCACGCAGGGGGGACTGGGCCGATCCCCAGCTTGCGCATTTTGCTTCTCCGACCGGTCTCTTCGGTTGGCTGAAAGCTCACACCTCGTTTCGTGGGTTGACTTAGGCATACGGAGTTCATCCCCAGTCTAAGCATACGGACTTCATTCCCGATCTAAGATCGGATCAGACCGAGGGTTGCGGTATTAGGATCGGTAGCACGCAGGGGGGACCGAGCAAATCCCTAGCTTATGCATTATGCCTCTCCTGTTGGCTTTTATGGTTGGCTGAATGCCCGCACGCTCGTTTCGTGGGTTGACTTAGGCATACGGAGTTCATCCCCAGTCTAAACATACAGAGTTCATTCCCCATCTAAGATCGAATCGGATCGAGGGTTGTGACAGTAGGATCGGTAGCACGTAGGGGGGATCGAGTCGATCCTCGGCTTACGCATTCTGCCTCTTCGGTCGACGAGCACCTGCATGCTCATCTCGTGGGTTAGCTTAGGCATACGGAGTACATTCCATGTCTAAGCCCCAGTCGGATCGAGGGTTGTGGTAGCAAGACCGGTAGCGGGATCAACAATAGGCAGAGGGGGATCGGGCTGATCCCCGGCTTGCGTATTATGCCTCTCCGGTCAGCCTCTTCGATCAGCTGAGCATCCGCATGCTCATTTCATGGGTTGACTTAGGCATACAGAGTTCATCCCCAGTCTAAGCATACGGAGTTAATTCCCAGTCTAAGATCGGACCGGATCGAGGGTTGCGACAGCAGGATCGACAGCATGCAGGGAGGACCGAACCGATCCCCGGCTTACGTATTCTACCTCACCGGCCGGCTGAGCGCCCGCACGTTCATTTTGTGGGTTGGCTTAGGCATACGGAGTACATTCCACGTCTAAGCCCCAGCCGGACCGATGGTTGTGGTAGCAGGACCGACAGTGGGATTGGCAGCACGTAGAGGGGGACCGGGTTGATCCCTGGCTTGTGCATTATGCCTCTCCGACCGGCCTCTCCTATAGGCTGAGCGCCCGCACGCTTGTTTCATGAGTTGACTTAGGCAGACGGAGTTCATCCCCAGTCTAAGCATACGGAGTTCATTCCCAGTCTAAGATTAAATCGGATCGAGGGTTACTACAGTAGGATTGACAGCATGTAGGGGGCGCCTGGTCGATCCCCGACTTGCGCATTCTACCTCTCCGACCGACTGAGTGCCCGCACACCCATTTCGTGGGTTGGCTTGGGCATATGGAGTACATTCCACGTCTAAGTCACAGTCAGACCGAGGGTTGTGGTAGCAAAACCAGCAGCGGGATTGACAGCACGTAGAAGGGGATCGGGCTGATCCTCGACTTGCACGTTATGCCTCTCCGGCCTGCCTCTCCAGCCGGCTGAACGCCCGTAAACTCATTTCACGGGTTGACTTAGGCATACGGAGTTCATCTCCAGTCTAAGCATACGGAGTTCATTCCCAGTCTAAGATCGGACAGGACTAAGGGTTACGGTAGCAGGATCGACAGCACGCATGGGGGACTGGGCCGATCCCTAGCTTGCGCATTCAGCCTCTCTGGTCGGCTGAGCGCATGGAGTACATTCCACGTCTAAACCCTAGCCGGACCGAGGGTTGTGGTAGCAGGACCGACAGCGGGATCGACAGCACGCAGAGGGGGACCAAGTTGATCCTCGACTTGCGCATTATGCCACTCCGATCGGCCTCTCTAGTCGGCTGAGTGCCTGTACGCTCGTTTCATGGGTTCACTTAGGCATACGGAGTTCATGCCTAGTCTAAGCATACGGAGTTCATTCCCAGTCTAAGATCGGACCAGATCGAGGGTTATGGTAGCAGGATCGATAGCACACAGGGGGGATCGGGTTGATCCCTGGCTCGTGCATTATGCCTCTTTGGTCGGCCTCTCCGACCGACTGAGTGCCCGCACGATCGTTCCATGGGTTGACTTAGGCATACGGAGTTCATCCCCAGTCTAAGCATACGAAGTTCATTCCCAATCTAAAGTCAGACCAGGCCGAGGGTTTCGGCAACAGGATTGGCAGCACGCAGGGGGGACCAAGCCGATCCCCAGCTTGCACGTTCTGCTTCTCTGACCGGTTGAGCGTCCGCACGCCCGTTTCGTAGGTTGGCTGAGGCATAGGGAGCTCATTCCATGTCTAAGCCGCAGCCGGACTGAGGGTTGTGGCAATGGGATCGACAACACGCAGAGGGGGATCGGGCCAATCCTCGGCTTGCGCGTTATGCCTCTTCGGTCGGCTTAGCGCCCGTACGCTCGTTCCGTGGGTTGACTTATGCATACGGAGTTCTTTCCTAGTCTAAGATTGGATCGGACTGAGGGTTACGGTAGTAGGATTGATAGCACACAGGAGGGGATCGAGTTGATCCCCGGCTTGCGCATTCTACCTCTTCGGCCGGTTGAGCGCCGCACACTCATTTTGTTGGTTGGCTGAGGCATACGAAGTTCATTCCATGTCTAAGCATACGAAGCTCATTCCCAGGCTAAGATTTTGAGCCACGATGCACATACAGAGTTCATTCCCAGTCTAAGATCAGACCAGATCGAGGGTTGCGATAGCAGGATCGACAGCCAAATTTTTTTCGCCCAGGGCACCATCGTCGGAGCAATGTCGGAGAGCCTAACTGACGGCATTGGGGATCCGATGATTGGGGGGGCCGAGGGTTGTGCGCACATGATGTGCGATGGCTGCTGGTACTTGGCCCTTATATTGGCCCCTATCCCTCATCAAACCTCGAGAAATCACACCCCCTTAAAGAGCATTTGAGATTTTATAGGTTTGCTGCCAGTAGCCATTAAAGTGTCTTCAATGGGGACACTTTTTTCAAACGGTCACAAAATCTTCTCCACTTCGAGTTTTTGGCTGAATTTTTTTATGCATGCCAACAAAAATACAAGGATCACCTCTACCAAATTTGGGGACAAAAATCTTTCTAAAAAAATTTAAAAAAATCTGAAACCGTAAAAAGTTTCAAAATTCATGAAAAATAGAAAACGGGTCGTCTTGCCACGAAACTTCACATGAAGGCTTGGGGGACCATTGTATGAATTTACAAGCCACAAAAATGGCATTGGCATGGCAGAAATATGAAGATGTGCTTGAACCCACCTCCCACCCGTTCGATCCCCGGCTTGTGCATCTTGCCTCTCTGGTCGACTGAGCTCTCGCACGCTCGTTTCGCGGGTTGACTTAGGCATACAGAGTTCATCCCCAGTCTAAGCATACGGAGTTCATTCCCAGTCTAAGATCGGACCAGATCGAGGGTTGCGGCAGCAGGATCGGCAGTCGCATTTTTTTCGCCCAGGGCACCATCGTCGGAGCATCGCTGGAGAGCCTAACCGACGGCATTAGGGGTTCCGATGATTGGGGGGGCCGAGGCTTGTGCGCAAATGATGTGCGATGGGAGCTGGTACTTGGCCCTTATATTTGCCCCCTATCCCTCATCAAACCTCTAGAACTCACACCCCCTTAAAGAGCATTTGAGATTTTATAGGTTTGCTGCCAGTAGCCATTAAAGTGTCTGAAATGGGGACACTTTTTTCAAACGGTCACAAAATCTTCTCCACTTCGAGTTTTTAGCTGAGTTTTTTTGTGCAAGCCAACAAAAATACAAGGATCACCTCTACCAATTTTGGGGACAAAAATCTTTCTAAAAAAGTTTAAAAAAATCTCTAACCGCAAAAAGTTTCGAAAATCATGAAAAATAGAAAATGGGTCGTCTTACCACGAAACTTCACATGAAGGCTTAGGGGACCATTTTATGAATTTACAAGCCATAAAAATGGCATTGGCATGGCAGAAATATGAAGATGTGCATGAACCCACCTACCACCCGTTCGATCCCCGGCTTGCATATCCTACCTCTTTGGTCGGCTGAGCACCTGCACGCTCGTTTCGTGGGTTGACTTAGGCATACGGAGTTCATCCCCAATTTAAGCATATGAAGTTCATTCCTAGTCTAAGATCGGACCGGATCGAGGGTTGCGATAGCAGGATCGACAGCACGCAGGGGGATCGGGCCAGTAAGACCAAGGGGTGTGGTAGCAGGACCGACAGCGGGATAGGCGGGACCGACAGTGGGAGAGTCTAGCCGGTGGCATTGGGGGTTCCGGCAATTGGGGGGGCCGGGGGGTGTGCATACATGATGTGCTATGGGTGCTGTTACTTGGCCCTTATATTGGCCCCCTATCCGTCATCAAACCTCTAGAACTCACACCCCCTTAAAGAGCATTTGAGATTTTATAGGTTTGCTGCCAGTAGCCATTAAAGTGTCTGAAATGGGGACACTTTTTTCAAACGGTCACAAAATCTTCTCCACTTCGAGTTTTTAGCTGAATTGTTTTGTGCATGCCAACAAAAATAGAAGGATCACCTGTACCAAAATTTGAGACATAACTCTTTCTAAAAGAATTTAAAAAAATCTCGAACCGTAAAAAGTTTTGAAAATCATGAAAAATAGAAAACGGGTCGTCTTGCCACGAAACTTCACATGAAGGCTTAGGGGACAATTGTATGAATTTACAACCCATAAAAATGGCATTGGCATGGTATAAATAAGAAGATGTGCTTAACCCACCTACCACCCGTTCGATCCCCGGCTTGCGTATCCTGCCTCTCTGGTCAGCTGAATGCCCGCACGCTTGTTTCGTGGGTTGACTTAGGCATACGGAGTTCATCGCTAGTCTAAGCATACGGAGTTCATTTCCAGTCTAAGATCGAACCGGATCAAGGGTTATGGTAGCAGGATCGACAGCACGCAGAGGGGATCGGGTCGATCCCCGGCTTGTGCATTCTGTCTCTCCGACCGGCTGAGCGCCCGTACACTCATTTCGTGGGTTGGCTTAGGCATACGGAGTACATTCCATGTCTAAGCCCCAACTGAATTGAGGGTTGTGGCAGCAGGATCGGTAGCAGGATCGACAGCACGCGAAGAGGGATCGGGCTGATCCCCGGCTTGCGTGTCATGCTCTGGCCGATCGGTGAGGCGCACCGCCACGGTCATTCATGGGGTTGACTTAGGCATACGGAGTTCATCCCCAGTCTAAGCATGCGGTGTTCATTCCCAGTCTAAGATCAGACCGGAACGAGGGTTGCGACAGCAGGATTGGTAGCACGCAGTGGGGACCGAGTCGATCCCTGGCTTGCGCATTCTAGCTCATCGGCCAGCTGAGCGCCCGTACGCCCATTTCGTGGGTTGGCTTAGGCGTAGGGAGCTCATTCCATGTCTAAGCCCCAACCGGATCGAGGGTTATGGCAGTAGGACTGGCAGCACGTAGAGGGGTATTGGGCCTATCCCCGGTGTCATGAGCCACCCTTGTATAGGGCCATGATCGGGACTTAGGTTGCCATGAGCCACCCACGTATAGGGCCATGGCCGGGTAGATCCCTTGTGCTTGGAAAAGTGCCCCATTTCAAACATTGTAACGGTTACTGGTAGCATAGCTCTAAAAGATCTAAGGCTCTTTAGGGGGGGTGAGCCGACAGCGTAGTGTTGGGCTGTCTCACCGGGTGCTATGCGAGCTTAGGACACCCACCAAGGGCTGCCCCCCTGGCCCTGGTGATGGTGGGACGTCCCGATGTATGTTCTCATTTATAATAAAATTCACCCCGATTGAATGCCCGATTGTTGCCTCGATGCGTTTCTTTCTTTCTCGATGTGAATGTGCCTTGTTGTGTGTGTATGCTTGAGATTGACCTCGATATATTATGCCTTATTGTGAATGCTTGAGACTAACCTTGGTTTATGGTTATTTGTTCAGATATCGATCTATTGAAGGCTGACTTGGGTGGAAGCATCCATTCAAGTGCCGCACGGGCTAGTGCTTATTGAGAGAAAGCTTAGTCCGTGACACGTGGTATCAGAGCACGGTTGAAAAGTGCTAGAGAAAATGAATGAGATGGCCACAAGTGGTGGACCGGATCATCAACAGAGAATTGAGGAACTTGAGGCCGCGGTGGCCGCAATGAAAACTCATGTGGTGACGAAAGATCGAGTGAGGGAGATCGAGACAACCCAGCGGGACTTGTCCGATACTCTCCACAATGTGAGCAAAGAGGCTAGAGATGCCTTGAACATTCTCCAAAAGGAGTTTGAGGAGCTTAGAGCACAGGTGAGCATCCTACAAATGGCTGTGGCCAGATCGGGTTCGAGCTCGATGGACAGGGGACAAAGTCCCAAGGTGCCAGAGCCTCGATGCTATGAGGGGGCAAGGGATGCTAAGGAACTTGAGAATTTCTTGTTCGACATGGAACAATACTTCCGAGCTGTACACACAAGTTCAGAGGAAGACAAGGTGACAATGGCATCGATGTACCTCGCAGGGGATGCCAAGCTGTGGTGGCACTCCAAGTTTGTCGATGAAGAGTGCCTGATTAAGACTTGGACGGATCTGAAGTGAGAATTGAAAAACCAGTTTTTTTCGGAGAATGCGGAGTACATGGCTCAAAGGAGACTTCGAGAGTTGGTGCAAACTGGAACGGTGCGAGAGTTCGTAAGGAACTTTTCTACCCTGATGCTGGATATTCGGGACATGTTTGAAAAGGACAAGATGTTCTATTTTCTTGAGGGCCTCAAGCCTTGGGCGAGGACAGAACTACAAAGGCAAAAAGTGCAAGATGTGGCCACGGCCATGGCTACAGCTGAACGCCTTCATGATTACAATGATGGCTCCTCAAAATGAAAAAATCCTCCATCAACTGACAGCAGCTTTAACTTTGGGAGTGGGGGAAAGGTGAGTAGGTTGGACCAACCCTTCAGTGGGGGATTAGACAGGAGGTCCTTTGGGCGAGATAGCACCCAGCCCAAGACAAGCAACGCGGGGATTTTCAAGCCTAGGCAACCGTTAGCTTGCTTTCTTTGCAAGGGGCCGCATCAAGTGGCTGAATGCCTGCACCGGGGAGCCCTTAATGCTTTAAGGACCTCATCTCAAGAGTCCGTAAAAGTGCGAGAGAGCGTTGAAGAAGCTGAAGAGGAGCTAGCCAGGATGGGTTCAATAAGGTTCCTCAGTGCCCTCCACACCCAATTGAACACTATAAAGAAAGAGCAAAGTAGGGGCTTGATGTATGTGAATCTAATGATCAATGAGAAGGCCACCAAGGCCATGGTGGATACAGGTGCAACCGATACTTTCATCACACCAGAAGAAGTAAAAAGGTGTGGCCTCCAGGTTAACAAAGACTGTGGACGAATGAAGGCGGTCAATTCGCCAGCCTTTGCGATCAGTGGAAGCTCCAAAGGTGTGACAACTAAATTGGGGCCATGGGAAGGGAAGGTAGACTTCACAGTCTCCTCTATGGATGACTTTGATGTCATTCTCGGATTAGACTTCATGACACTGGCTCAGGTGATCCCATCCCCACTACTAGCTGCTTGTTGTTTTTAGAGGAACACCCATGTGTGGTGCCAACCAATATCTTGCCAAAGAGTGGGAAGAAAATGATTTCGGCTTTGCAATTCAAGAAAAGGGTAAAAAGAGGGGAACCCTCTTTTGTGGCCATGTCGATCTACAAAGAAGGGTCGAAAGTAGAACCAATACCCGATGGCGTGAAGAGAGTGTTGGAAGAATTCGAAGAGGTGATGCCAAAGATGTTGCCCAAGGTTTTACCCCCTCGACGAGTAGTGGACCACGAAATTGAGCTCCTTCCAGGAGCAAAACCCCCAACTAGAGCTCCCTATCACATGGCCCCATCGGAGTTGGCCGAGCTGAGAAAACAGTTAGATGAGCTTCTACAAGCCGGGTTTATCCAACCATCAAAAGCTCTTTTCGGAGCGCCAGTGCTATTCTAGAAGAAGCATGATGGGAGTTTGCATTTATGTGTTGACTACAGGGCCCTGAACAAAGTCACCATAAGAAACAAATATCCTATCCCGCTTATAGTGGACTTGTTTGATCAATTGAGCCGGGCCAAGTACTTTTCCAAACTGGACCTGAGATCGAGATACCATCAGGTCAGAATCGTTGAGGGAGATGAGCCAAAGACCACTTGTGTAACACGGTATGGTGCATTTGAATTTCTTGTTATGCCCTTTGGATTGACCAATGCTCCTGCCACATTTTGTACATTGATGAATCAGGTGTTCCATGACTACCTTGACAATTTTGTAGTCATTTATTTAGACGATATAGTGGTGTACAAATCCACCTTGGAAGAACATCAAGAACACCTACGTCGGGTATTTAAAAGGCTTGAGAACCACCGGTTATATGTAAAAAAAGAGAAATGTACGTTTGCTCAGACCCAAATTCACTTCTTCGGTCACATTGTCGAACATGGCCACATTCGAATGGACATGGAAAAGGTTAGGGCCATCAAGGAGTGGACAACACCAAAGAATGTTAGTGAACTTTGCTCATTTTTGGGACTAGCCAACTATTATAGAAGGTTTATGGAAGGGTACTCTCACAAGACCACGGCCCTCACGGAGTTATTGAAGAAGGAGCATAAATGGTGTTGGACCAATGAGTGCCAAGAGGCCTTTGAGAGTTTGAAAGATGCTATTATGAAGGATCCCATCTTAGCTCTCCCCGATATTGAAAAGCCTTTTGAAGTTCAGACGGATGCATCTGATTTTGCTATTGGAGGTGTGCTTTTACAACAACATCACCCGATAGCATTTGAAAGTAGGAAGCTAAGCGAAGCAGAGAGGAAATATATAGCCCAGGAAAAAGAGCTCCTGGCGGTGGTTCATTGCTTGATGGCTTGGCGACATTACTTGTTGGGTTCACACTTTGTCGTGAAGACAGACAATGCAGCCGTTAGCCATTTTCTCACCCAACCAAGGCTTACGGCAAAACAAGCTAGGTGGCAGGAATTTTTAGCGGAGTTCGACTTTCATTTTGAGCATACCACTGGAAAGACCAATCAAGTGGCAGATGCATTGAGCAGGTGACCAGAGTTGGCGGCCCTCAGAAGAATGGCCCCAGTGGCAACTAGCAGAGCCACTACAGACATTCATAAGTTGATTGGAGATCATCTAGGGAAGGACTCGCAAGCCTGTGCCATCTTGAAGCTAGTGGAAGAAGGGAAGTCCAAATACTTCTGGCAAGAAAATGGGGTCTTGTGGACCAAGGGGCGTTGAGTGTTTGTGCCGAGAGCAGGAAGGCTGAGACAGATGTTGATGAGGGAATGCCATAATACCCCATGGGTGGGACACCCAGGCTGGCAACGCACTTTAGCATTACTGAAATAGGGATACTATTGGCTTCACATGCGACAAGATGTGATGGACTACATGAAGACTTGCCTCATCTACCAACAAGATAAAGTCAAAAAGAGGAAACCTATGGGCATGCTGGAACCATTATCGGTACCCACCAAACCATGGGAAAGCATCTCCCTCGATTTCATTTCGATCCTACCCAAGGTTGGTGATCTTGGAACTATCTTGGTGGTAATTGACCGGTTCTCCAAGTATGCCACATTTATCCTCGCTCACAAGTATTGTACAGCAGAAGATACAGCTCGACTATTGTTCAAACATGTGGTCAAATATTGGGGCCTCCCTCAAAACATTGTCAGTGATAGAGATCCGAGATTCACGGGGTCCTTTTGGAGGGAACTTTCCAAGATTTTGGGGTCCCAACTCAACATCTCTTTGAGCTACCATCCTTAGACCGATGGCCAAATGGAATGTTTCAATGGATTGTTGGAGGAATATTTGAGGCACTTTGTCCAAGCCAACCAAAAGGACTGGCCTTCATTGTTGGACGTTGCTCAACTCTGCTTTAATTCCAACAAAAGCTCTTCCACTAACAAGAGCCCTTTTGAAGTGGTCACCAGACAACTACCAAGGCTATCCCACACTTCCTTGGAACAATATAGAGGAAAGAATCCGAGAGCTTTCAACTTCAGCAAGGAGTGGAAACAAAACACAGAGATTGCACAAGCTTACCTGGAGAAGGCATCAAAGCGGATGAAAAAATGGGTAGACAAGAACCGCAGAGCTCAGCAATTCCAAGTTGGTGATTTGGTTCTGGTCTGATTAGTTCCAGAATAAACCAGGTTCTTAAGAAAAAGAGATCATAGACTGGTGCACAAATATGAAAGTCCAGTAAGGGTCATTTCCAAGGTGGGGAATGCTTCTTACAAAATCGACCCTCCGAAGTGGATGAAGGTGCACCCAGTATTTCATGTAAGCAACCTGAAGCCTTTCCATGCAGATCCTACAGATATTAGCCGAAGGGAGCCAACCAGAGCCGCCATCACCATGAAGCCACCTTCAGAGCGTCGAGTCGAAGAGATATTAGCCGACAGGGAAACCAAGATATCTCGAAGACTAGTTCGGGAATACTTAATAAAGTGGGAGGGCTTAGGACTAGAAGAAACCAGTTGGGAGAGAGAACACGACCTCCAGAGATTTCAAAGGAAGATTGAAGAATTTCAGGCCAGCAAGTCGACCAGGACGTTGATAGAATAGGTGGGGGAGGATGTCATGAGCCACCCTTGTATAGGGCCATGACCGGGACTTAGGTTGCCATGAGCCACCCATGTATAGGGCCATGGCCGAGTAGATCCCTTGTGCTAGGAAAAGTGTCCCCATTTCAAACATTGTAACGGTTACTGGTAGCATAGCTCTAAAAGCTCTAAGCCTCTTTAGGAGGGTGAGCCGACAGCGTAGTGTTGGGCTGTCTCACTGGGTGCTATGCGAGCTTAAGCCACCTACCAAGGGCTGCCCCCTGGCCCTGGTGATGGTGGGAGGTCTCAATGTATGATTCCTGTTTATAATAAAATTCATCTCGATTGAATGCCCGATGGTTGCCTCGATGCGTTCTTTCTTTCTCGTGTGAATGTGCCCTTGTTGTATGTGTATGCTGAGATTTGACCTTGTATATTGTGGCCTTATTGTGAATGGCTGAGACTAACCATGGTGTTATGGTATTTTGTTCAGATATCGATCTATGAAGGCTGACTGGGTGGAAGCATCCATTCAAGTGCCACACGAGCTAGTGCTTGTTGAGAGAAAGCTTAGTCCGTGACACCCGGCTTGCGCATTATGCCTCTTCGGCCGGCTCAGCGCCCGAACGCTCGTTTCGTGGGTTGACTTATGCATATGGAGTTCATTTCCAGTCTAAGATCGAATCAGACAGAAGGTTATGACAACAGGATCGATAGCACGCAGGGGGGACCGGGTCGATCCCCGGCTTGCACATTCTACCTCTTCGATCGGCTGAGCACCCGTACACTCGTTTCGTGGGTTGGCTTACGCATACGAAGTTCATTCCATGTCTAAGCATACGGAGCTCATCCTAATCTGTAAGATTTTGAGCCACGGTGCACATGCTGGGCTCGGGCCAATGGTGCTGTGCCACATTTTTTCGCTCGAGGCACCATACACCGGAGCATCATCGAGCATCTCGGAGCATCGTCGGAGCATCGCTAGAGATGCCTAAACCGACGCATTGGGAGTTTCGACGATTGGGGCCGGGGGGTGTGCGCACATTGATGTACGATGCTGCTGTACTTGGCCCCTTATTATTGGCCCCTATCCCTCAATCAAACCTCAAGAACACACACCCCCTTAAAGCATTTGAGATTTTATAGGTTTGCTGCCCAGTAGCCATTAAAGTGTCTGAAAGGGAACTTTTTTCAAAACGGTCACAAAATGCTTCTCCACTCCAGTTTCTAGCTGAATTTTTTTGTGCAAGCCAACAAAAATACAGGATCACCTCTAACAAATTTTGGACAAACTCTTCTAAAAAAATTTAAAAAAATCCCAAACCATAAAAAGTTTCAAAAATCATGAAAAATAGAAAACGGGTCGTCTTGCCACGAAACTTCACATGAAGGCTTAGGGGACCATTGTATGAATTTACAAGCCATAAAAATGGCATTGGCATGGCAGAAATATGAAGATGTGCTTGAACCCACCTACCACCCGTTCGATCCCCGGCTTGCGCATCCTGCCTCTTGGTCGGCTGAATGCCCGTACGCTCGTTTCGTGGGTTGACTTAGGCATACGGAGTTCATCCCCAGTCTAAGCATACAGAGTTTATTCCCAGTCTAAGATCGGATCGGATCGAGGGTTGCGGTAGTAGGATTGACAGCACGCAGGGGGGACCGAGCCGATCCCCGGCTTATGCATTCTACCTCTCCGGCTGACTGAGCACCCGCACGATCGTTTCGTGGGTTGGCTTAGGTATACAGAGTACATTCCACATTTAAGCCCCAGTCAGACCAAGGGTTATGGCAACAGGACCGGCAGCGGCATCGGTAGCATGTAGAAGGGGATCGGGCTAATCCCCGGCTTGTGCATTACGCCTTTTCGGTCGGCCTCTCCAGCCGACTGAGCGCCCGCACGCTCGTTTCATGGGTTGACTTAGGCATATGGAGTTCATCCCCAGTCTAAGCTTACAAGGTTCATTCCCAATCTAAGATCAGACCGGACCGAGGTTTGCGACCGTAGGATCGATAGCACATATGGGGGATCGAGCCGATCCCAAGCTTGTGCATTCTACTTCTCCGGCCGGTTAAGCACCCGCACGCCCGTTTCATGGGTTGGCTTAGGCATAAGGAGCTCATTCCATGTCTAAGCCCCAGTCGGGCCGAGGGTTCTGGCAGCGGGACTGGCAGCATGCAGAGGGGGATTGGGTCGATCCGCAGCTTATGCATTATGCCTCTTCGGTCGGCTCAGCGCCCGTACGCTCGTTTCATGGGTTGACTTATGCATACGGAGTTCTTTCCCAGTCTAAGATCGGACCAGACCAAGGGTTGCGGCAGCAGGATCGACAGCATGAAGGGGGGGACCTGGTCGATCCCTGGCTTGCACATTCTGCCTCTCTGGCCGGCTGAGTGCCCGCACGCTCGTTTCGTGGGTTGGCTTAGGCATACGGAGTTCATTCCATGTCTAAGCATACGAAACTCATTCCCAATCTAAGATTTTGAGTCACGGTGCATATGCTGGGCTCAGGCATGTACTGGTGCCCCATTTTTTTGCCCGAGTGACCATCACCGGAGCATCGTCGGAGAGCCTAACCGACGGTATTGGGGGTTCCGGCGATTGGGGGGGCTGGGGGGTGTGCGCACATGATGTGCGATGGGTGCTGGTACTTGGCCCTTATATTGGCCTCCTATCCCTCATCAAACCTCAAGAACATGCACCCTCTTAAAGAGCATTTGAGATTTTATAGGTTTGCTGCCAATAGCCATTAAAGTGTCTGAAATGGGGACACTTTTTTCAAACGGTCACAAAATCTTCTCCACTTCGAGTTTTTAGCTGAATTTCTTTTGTGCATGCCGACAAAAATACAAGGACCGCCTCTACCAAATTTGGGGACAAAACTCTTTCTAAAAAAATTTAAAAAAATCCAGAACCACAAAAACTTTCGAAAATCGTGAAAAATAGAAAACAAGTCGTCTTGCCACGAAACTTCAAATAAAGGCTTAGGGGACCATTGTATGAATTTACAAGCCATAAAAATGGCATTGGCACGGCAGAAATATGAAGATGTGCTTGAACCCACCTACCACATGTTTGATCCCCGGCCTGCGCATCGTACCTCTCTGCTCGACTGAGCGCTTGCACGCTCGTTTCGTGGGTTGACTTAGGCATACAGAGTTCATCCCCAGTCTAAGCATACGGAGTTCATTCCCAGTCTAAGATCGAATCGGATCAGGGTTACGACAGCAGGATCGACAGCACGTAGGGGGGATCAGGCCGGTCCCTGGCT
Organism: Durio zibethinus; assembly: GCF_002303985.1. The sequence goes on along the minus strand of NW_019167826.1, from coordinate 25,914,268 downwards.
TGCGTATTATGCCTCTTCGGCTGGCTGACCGCCCATACGCTCGTTTCATGGGTTGGCTTAGGCATACGGAGTACATTCCACATCTAAGCCCCAGTTGGATCGAGGGTTGTGGCAGCAGGCCAGCAGCGGGATCGACAGCACGTAGAGGCGGACTGGGCTCATCCTCGGCTTGTGCATTATGCCTCTCTGATCGACCTCTCCGGCTGACTGAGCGCCTGCACGCTCGTTTCGTGGGTTGACTTAGGCATACGGAGTTCATCCCCAGTCTAAGCATATGGAGTACATTCCCAGTCTAAGATCGGATCGGACCGAAGGTTGCCACAGCAGGATCGGTAGAACGCAGGGGGGACCAGGTCGATCTTCGACTTGCACATTCTGCCTCTCCGGCCGGCTGAGCGCCTGCACGCTCGTTTCGTAGGTTGGCTTAGGCATAGGGAGTTCGTTCCATGTCTAAGCCCCAGTCGGACCGAGGGTTGTGGTAGCAGGATCGGTAGCATGCAGAAGGGGACTAGGCCAATCCTCGGCTTGCACATTATGCCTCTTCGGCCGGTTCAGCACCCGCACGCTCATTTTGTGGGTTGACTTATGCATACAGAGTTCATTCCCCATCTAAGATCAGACTGGACCGAAGGTTGTGGCAGTAGGATCGACAGTACGCAGGGGGGGACCGAGTCAATCCCCGGCTTGCGCATTCTGCCTCTCCAGCCGGCTGAATGCCCGCACGCTCATTTCATGGGTTGGCTTAGGCATACAGAGTTCATTCCATGTCTAAGCATACGGAGCTCATTCCCAATCTAAGATTTTGAGCCACAGTGCACATGCTGGGCTCGGGCATGTGCTGGTGCCGCATTTTTTTCACCTAGGGCACCATCGTCGGAGCTTCGCCAGAGCATCGCCAGATAGCGTAACCGGCAGCATTAGGGGTTCCGACGATTGGGGGGCCGGGGGGGGTGCGCACATGATGTGCGATGGGTGATGATACTTAGCCCTTATATTGGCCCCCTATCCTTCATCAAACCTCGAGAACTCACACCCCCTTAAAGAGCATTTGAGATTTTATAGGTTTGCTGCCAATAGCCGTTAAGGTATCTAAAATGGGGACACTTTTTCAAACGATCACAAAATCTTCTCCACTTCAAATTTTTAGATGAATTTTTTTGTGCATGCCACAAAAATACAAGGATCACCTCTACCAAATTTGGGGACAAAACTCTTTCTAAAAAAATTTAAAAAATCTTGAACCGCAAAAATTTTCAAAAATCGTGAAAAAAAGAAAACCAGTCGTTTTTCCATGAAACTTCACATGAAGGCTTAGGGGACCATTGTATGAATTTACAAGCCATAAAAATGGCATTCTGTGAGCTGATCCTCGGTTTCCGATAGCAAGATCGACAGCACGTAGGGGGGATCGGGCCGATCCCCTGTTTGTGCATTCTGCCTCTCTGGTTGGCTGAGCAACCGCATGCTTGTTTCGTGGGTTGGCTTAGGCATACAGAGTACATTCTATGTCTAAGCCCCAGCTGAATTGAGGGTTGTGGTAGCAGGATCGACAGTGGGATCGACAGTATGTATAGGGGGACCGGGCTGATCCCCAGCTTGTGCATTATGCCTCTCCGACCGGCTGAGCGCCCGCACACTCGTTTCATGGGTTGGCTTAGGGATAGGGAGCTCTTTTCATGTCTAAGCCCCAGCCGGACCGAGGGTTGTGGCAGCGAGATCGGCAGCACGCACAGGGGGACCGGGCTGATCCCCGAGTTGCACATTATGCCTCTTCGACTGGCTCAGCGCGTGCACACGCTTGTTTCGTGGGTTAATTTATGCATATGGAGTGCATTCCCAGTCTAAGATCAGACTGGATCAAGGGTTGCAGTAGCAGGCTTGACAGCATGTAGGGGGGACCGGGTCGATCCTCGGCTTACGCATTCTGCCTCTTCAGTCGACTGAGCGCTCGCACGCTCATTCCGCGGGATGGCTTACGCATACGGAGTTCATTCCATGTCTAAGCATAAGGAGCTCATTGCCAATCTAAGATTTTGAGCCACGATGCACGTGCTAGGCTCGGACATGTGCTGGTGCCACATTTTTTTCACTCGGGGCACCATCGTCGGAGCATCACCGGAGAGCCTAACCGACGGCATTGGGGGTTCCGGTGATTGAGGGGTGGGGGGGTGTGCGCACATGATGTACGAAGGGTGCTGGTAGTTAGCCCTTATATTGGCCCCCTATCCTAATCAAACCTCGAGAACTCACACCCTTTTAAAGAGTATTTGAGATTTTATAGGTTTGCTATCAGTAGCCAATAAAGTGTTTGAAATGGGGACACTTTTTTCAAACGGTAACAAAATCTTCTCCACTTCGAGTTTTTAGCTGAATTTTTTTGTGCATGCCAACAAAAATAAAAGGATCACCTCTACCAAATTTGAGGACAAAAATCTTTCTAAAAAAATTTTAAAAAATCCCGAACCGTAAAAAGTTTTGAAAATCGTGAAAAATAGAAAACGGGTCGTCTTGCCACAAAACTTCACATGAAGGCTTAGGGGACCATTGTATGAATTTACAAGCCATAAAAATGGCATTGGCACGGTAGAAATATAGAGATGTGCTTGAACCCACCTACCACCCGTTCGATCCCCGACTTACGCATCCTGCCTCTCTGGTCGGCTGAGTGCTCGCACGCTCGTTTCGTGGGTTGATTTAGGCATACGGAGTTCATCCCCAGTCTAAGAATACGGAGTTCATTCCCAGTCTAAGATCAGACCAGATGGAGGGTTATGACAGCAGGATAGACAGCACGGAGGGGGGATTGAGCCGATCACCGGTTTGCGCATTCTGCCTCTCCGGTCGGCTGAGCGCCCGGACGCTCATTTCATGGGTTGGCTTAGGCATATGGAGTACATTCCATGTCTAAGCCCCAGCCGGATCGAGGGTTATGGCAACAGGACCAGCAGTGGGATCGACAGCACGCAGAAGGGGATCGGGCTGATCCCTGGCTTACGCATTACACCTCTCCAATCGGCCTCTCTGGCCGGCTGAGCACCCGCACGTTCGTTTCATGGGTTGACTTAGGCATACAGAGTTCATCCCCAGTCTAAGCTTACGGAGTTCATTCCCAGTCTAAGATCAGATCGGATCAGGGTTACGGTAGACGGATTGACAGCACGTAAGGGGGACGGGCCAATCCCCGACTTACGTATTCTGTCTCTCCAGTCGGCTGAGCGCCCGCACGCCCGTTTCATGGGTTGGCTTAGGCATAGGGAGCTCATTGCACGTCTAAGCCGCAGCCAAACCGAGGGTTGTGGTAGCAGGATCGGTAGCATGCAGAGGGGGACTGGGTTGATCCTCGACTTGCACATTATGCCTCTCTGGCCGGCTGAGCGCCCGTACGCTCATTTCATGGGTTGACTTAGGCATACGGAGTTCATCCCCAATCTAAGCATATGGAGTTCATTCCCATTCTAAGATTAAACCAGATCGAGGGTTGCGGCAGCAAGATTGATAGCACACAGGAGGGATCGGGCTGATCCCCGGCTTGCGCATTCTGCCTCTTCGATCGGCTGAGCCCCCGCACGCTCGTTTCATGGGTTGGCTTAGGCATACGGAGTACATTCCACGTCTAAGCCCTAGCTGGACCGAGGGTTTTGGCAGCAGGACTGACAGCGGGATTGGCAGCACGCTGAAGGGGATTGAGCTGATCCTTGGCTTACGCATTATGCCTCTTCGGCCGGCTGAAAGCCCACACACTCGTTTCGTGGGTTGACTTAGGCATACGGAGTTCATCCCCAGTCTAAGCATACGGAGTTCATCCCAGTCTAAGCATACGGAGTTCATTCCCAGTCTAAGATCAGACCGGACCGAGGGTTGCGGTAGCTGGATCGACAGCACGCAAGGGGGATCGGGCCGATCCCCCACTTGCGCATTCTACCTCTCCAGTCGGCTGATAGCCCGCACGCCCGTTTCATGGGTTGGCTTAGGCATGGGGAGGTCATTCCATATCTAAGCCCCAGCCGGACTGAGAGTTGTGGCAACGGGACCGACAGCACGCAGAGGGGGACTAGGCCGATCCCCGACTTGCGCATTATGCCTCTTCGGCTGGCTCAGGGCCCGCACGCTCGTTTCGTGGGTTGACTTATGCATACTGAGTTAATTCTGCCTCTTCGGTTGGCTGAGCGCCTGCACGCTCGTTTCGTGGGTTGGCTTAGGCATACGGAGTGCATTCGATGTCTAAGCATACGAAGCTCATTCTTGATCTAACATTTTGAGCCGCGGTACGCATGCTAGGCTTGGGCATGTGCTGATGCCACTTTTTTTTCTCCCGGCGCACCATTGCCAGAGCATCGTCGGGGAGCCTAACCTACGGCATTGGGGGTTCCGACGATTGGGGGGGCCGGGGGCTGTGCACACATGATGTGTGATGGTTGCTGGTATTTGACCCTTATATTGGCCCCCTATCCCTCATCAAACCTCGAGAACTCACACCCCCTTAAAGAGCATTTGAGATTTTATAGGTTTGCTACCAGTAGCCATTCAAGTGTCTGAAATGGGGACACTTTTTTCAAACGGTCACAAAATATTCTCCACGTTGACTTTTTAGCTGAATTCTTTTATGCATGCCAAAAAAAATACAAGGATCACCTCTACCAAATTTGGAGACTAAACTCTTTCTAACAAAATTTAAAAAAATCCCGAAGCACAAAAACTTTCAAAAATCATGAAAATTAGAAAACGGGTCGTCTTGCCATGAAACTTCACATGAAGGCTTACGGGACCATTGTATGAATTTACAAGCCATAAAAATAAGATTGCATGGCAGAAATATGAGGATGTGCTTGAACCCACCTACCACCCCTTCGATCCCCGGCTTGCGCATCTTGCCTCTCTGCTCGGCTGAGCACCTGCATGCTCGTTTCGTGGGTTGACTTAGGCATACGGAGTTCATCCCCAGTCTAAGCATACGGAGTTCATTCCCAGTCTAAGATCAGACTGGATCGAGGGTTGCGGTAGCAGGATCGACAGCACGTAAGGGGGACCGAGCCGATGCCCGGCTTGTGCATTCTGCCTCTCCGGTCGGTTGAGCGCCCGTACACTCGTTTCATGGGTTGGCTTAGGCATACGGGGTACATTCCATGTCTAAGCCCCAATCGAACCAAGGGTTGTGGCAGCAAGACTGGCAACGAGATCGATAGCACGCAGAGGGGGATCGGGCAGATCCCTGGCTTACATATTATGCCTCTACAGTCGGCCTTTCAACCGACTGAGTGCTCGCACGCTCGTTTCGTGGGTTGACTTAGGCATACAGAGTTCATCCCCAGTCTAAGTTACAGAGTTCATTCCTAGTCTAAGATTGGACCGGATCGAGGGTTACGGTAGTAGCATCGGCAGCACGTATGAGGGACCAGACCGATATCGACTTGTGCATTCTGCCTCTCTGGCCAGCTGAGTGCCCGCACTCTCGTTTAATTGGTTGGCTTAGGCATACAGAGTACATTCCATGTCTAAGCCCTAGCCGGACCGAGGGTTGTAGAAGCAAGACCGGCAGTGAGATTGATAGCATGCAAAGGGGGATCAGGCTGATCCTCGACTAGCGCATTATGCCTCTTCGACCGACCTCTTCGGTCGACTGAGCGCCCGCACGCTCGTTTCGTGCGTTGACCTAGGCATACGGAGTTCATTCCAACTCTAAGACTGGACCGGATCGAGGGTTGTGGTAGCAGGATCGGTAGCACGCAGGGGGGATCGACTCGATCCCTGGCTTGCACATTTTGCCTCTCCGGTCGACTAATCCCACGTACGCTCATTTAATGGGTTGGCTTAGGCATACGGAGTACATTCCACGTCTAAGCCCCAACCGGACCGAGGGTTGTGGCAGCAGCATCGACAGCGGGATCGACAGCATGCAAAGGGGGAACGGGCTGATCCCCAGCTTACGCATTATGCCTCTCTGATCGGCCTCCCCGATCGGCTGAGCACTCGCACGCTCGTTTCGTGGGTTGACTTAGGCATACAGAGTTCATCCTCAGTGTATGCATACGAAGTTCATTTCTAGTCTAAGATCGAACCGGATCAAGGGTTACGGTAGCAGGATCGGTAGCACACAGGGGGGATCGGGCTGATCCCCGGCTTGCACATTCAGCCTCTCCGGCCAGCTGAGCACCCGCACGTTCGTTTTATGGGTTGGCTTAGGCATACGGAGTACATTCCCCGTCTAAGCCCCAATCAGACTGAGGGTTGTGGCAGCAGGACCGGTAACAGGATCGACAGCATGTAGAGGGGGATCGGGTTGAAATCCGACTTGTGGATTATGCCTATCCGGCCGACTGAGCACCCACATGCTCGCTTTATGGGTTGACTTAAGCATACGGAGTTCATCCCCAGTCTAAGCTTTAGGAGTTCATTCCCAGTCTAAGATCAAATCGGATCGAAGGTTGTGGCAGCAGGATCAGCAGCACGCAGGGGGGATCAGGTCGATCCCCAGCTTGTGCATTCTGCCTTTCTGGCCGACAGAGTGCCTGCACGTTCGTTTCGTGGGTTGGCTTAGGCATACAGAGTAAATTTCCCGTCTAAGGCCCAGTCGGACCGAGGGTTGTGGCAACAGGACCGGCAGCGGATCGATAGCATGTAGAAGGGGACCGGGCTGATCCTCGGCTTACGTATTATACCTCTCCGATCGGCCTCTCCGACTGGCTGAGCGCCCTCATGCTCGTTTCATGGGTTGACTTAGGCATACAGAGTTCAACCCCAGTCTAAGCATACGGAGTTCATTCCCAGTCTAAGATCGGGCCGAATTGAGTTTTGCGATAGCAGGATCAATGGTTCGTAAGGTGGACCGGGTCGATCCTCGGCTTACGCATTCTCCCTCTCCGATCAGCTGAGCGCCCGCACGTTCGTTTCGTGGGTTGGCTTAGGCATACAGAGTACATTCCACATTTAAGCCCCAGCCGGATCAAGGGTTATGGCAGCAGGACCGGAGACGGGATCGGCAGCACGCAGAAGGTGACCAAACTGACCCCGGCTTGCAAATTATGCCTCTCCGATCGGCCTCTCCGGTCGGCTAAGCGCCCGCACGCTCGTTTCGTGGGTTGACTTAGGCATACGAAGTTCATCCCCAGTCTAAGCATATGAAGTTCATTCCAGTCTAAGATCAGACCAGATCGAGGATTGCGGTAGTAAGATCGACAGCACGCAGGGGGGACCAGGCCGATGCCCGACTTGCGCATTCTGCCTCTCCGGCCGGCTGAGCGCCCGCACTCCCATTTTGTGGGTTGGCTTAGGCATAGGGAGCTCATTCCATGTCTAAGCCCCAACCGGATCGAGGGTTGTGGTAGCGAAACCGGTAGCACACAGAGAGGGACCAGGTCAATCCTTGACTTCCGCATTATGCCTCTTCGACCTGCTCAACGCCCATGCACTCGTTTCATGGGTTGACTTATGCATACGAAGTTCATTCCCAGTCTAAGATCAGACCGAACCGAGGGTTACGGTTGCAGGATCGACAGCACGTAGGGGGGATCAGGTCGATCTTCGATTTACGCATTTTGCCTCTCTAGCCGACTGAGCACCTGCACGCTTGTTTCGTGGGTTGGCTTAGGCATACAAAGTTCATTCCATGTCTAAGCATACGGAGCTCATTCCCAATCTAAGATTTTGAGCCACGGTGCACATGTTGGGCTCGGGCATGTGCTGGTGTGGCATTTTTTTCTACCGGGGCACCATCGTCGTAGCATCGCCAGAGCATCGTCGGAGCATCGCCGGGGAGCCTAACCGGTTGCATTAGGGGTTCCGATGATTGGGGGGCCGGGGGCTGTGCGCACATGATGTGCAATGGGTGCTGGTACTTGGCCCTTATATTGGCCCCCTATCCCTCATCAAACCTTGAAAACTCACACCCCCTTAAAGAGCATTTGAGATTTTCTAGGTTTGCTGTCGGTAGCCATTAAAGTGTCTGAAATGGGGACACTTTTTTCAAACGATCACAAAATCATGTCCATTTCGAGTGTTTAGCTGAATTTTTTTGTGCATGCCAAAAAAAATACAAGGATCACCTCTACCAAGTTTGGGGACAAATCCCTTTCTAAAAAATTTAAAAAAATTCCGAACCGTAAAAAGTTTCAAAAATCGTGACAAATAGAAAATGGGTCGTCTTGCCACGAAACTTCACATGAAGGCTTAGAGGACTATTGTATGAATTTACAAGTCATAAAAATGCCATTGGCATGATAGAAATATGAAGATGTGCTTGAACCCACCTACCACCCATTCGATCCCTGGCTTGCGCATCCTGCCTCTCTAGTCGGTTAAGCGCCCGCACGCTCGTTTTGTGGGTTGACTTAGGCATATGGAGTTCATCCCCAGTCTAAGCATACAAAGTTCATTCCTAGTCTAAGATCAGACTGGATCGAGGGTTGCGGTAGCAGGATCGGCAGCACGTAAGGGGGACCGGACCGATTCTCGATTTGTGCATTCTGCCTCTCCGGCCGGTTGAGTGCCCACACGCTCGTTCCGTGGGTTGGCTTAGGCATACGTAGTATATTCCACGTCTAAGCCTCAGTCGGACAGAGGGTTGTGGTAACAGGACCAGCAGCAGGATTGACAGCACGTAGAGGGGGATCGGGCTGATCCCCGGCTTGCGCATTATGCCTTTCCGACTGGCCTCTCCGACTGACTGGGTGCCCGCACGCTCGTTTCATGGGTTGACTTAGGCATACGGAGTTCATCCCCAGTCTAAGCATACAGAGTTCATTCCCAGTCTAAGATTAGACCGGATCGAGAGTTGCGGTAGCAGGATCGACAGCACGTAGGGGGGACCGAGCTGATCCCAAGCTTGCACATTTTGCCTCTCCGGTCGGCTGAGTGCCTGCACGCTCGTTTCGTGGGTTGGCTTAGGCATAAGGAGTACATTCCATCTCTAAGCCCCAGCCGGACCGAGGGTTGTGGCAACAGGACCAGCAGCGGGATCGACAGCACGCAGAGGGGGACCAGGAGCCTATCGGAGAGCCTAACCGGTGGCATTGGGGGTTCCGGTGATTGGGGGGGCCAAGGGGTGTGCGGACATGATGTGCGATGGGTGCTGGTACTTGGCCCTTATATTGGCCCCCTATCCCTTATCAAACCTTGGGAACTCACACCCCCTTAAAGAGCATTTGAGATTTTATAGGTTTGCTGTTAGTAGCCAATAAAGTGTCTGAAATGGGGACGCTTTTTTCAAACGATCACAAAATCTTCTCCACTTTGAGTTTTTAGCTGAATTTTTTGTGCACGCCAACAAAAATACAAGGATCACCTCTACCAAATTTGGGGACAAAACACTTTCTAAAAAAATTTAAAAAAATCCCAAATCGTAAAAAGTTTTAAAAATTATGAAAAATGGAAAATGGGTCGTCTTACCACGAAACTTCACATGAAGGCTTAGGGGACCATTGTACGAATTTAGAAGCCATAAAAATGGCATTGGCAGGGTAAAAATATGAAGATGTGCTTGAACCCACCAACCACCCGTTCGATCCCCGGTTTGCCCATCCTGCCTCTCTGGTCGGCTGAGCGCCCTAACGCTCGTTTCGTGGGTTGACTTAGGCATACGGAGTTCATCCCTATTCTAAGCATACGGAGTTCATTCCCAATCTAAGATCAGACCGGATCGAGGGTTGCAATAGCAGGATCGGCAACACGCAGGGGGGACCGAGTCGATCCCTGGCTTGCACATTCTACCTTTTCGGCTGACTGAGCACCTGTACGTTCTTTTCGTGGGTTGGCTTAGGCATACGGAGTGCATTCCACGTCTAACCCTAGTCAGACCAAAGGTTGTGGCAGTAGGATCGGTAGTGGGATCAACAGCACGTAGAAGGGGATCGGGCTGATCCTTGGCTTGCGCATTATGCCTCTTCGATTGGCCTCTCCGGTCAGCTGAGCACCCGCACGCTCATTTCGTGGGTTGACTTAGGCATACGGAGTTCATCCCCAGTCTAAGATCAAACTGGATCAAGGGTTGCGGCAACAGGATCGATAGCACGCAGGGGGACCAGACTGATCCCTGACTTGGGCATTCTACCTCTCCGACCGACTGAGCGCCTGCACGCATGTTTCATGGATTGGCTTAGGCATACGGAGTACATTCCATGTCTAAGCCCCAGCCGGATTGAGGGTTATGGCAGTAGGACTGGCAGCGAGATCGGCAGCACGTAGAGGGGGATCGGACTGATCCTCGGCTTACGCATTATCCCTCTTCGATCGGCCTCTCTGACTGGCTGAGCGCCCGTATGCTCGTTTCATGGGTTGACTTAGGCATATAGAGTTTATCCCCAGTCTAAGCATACGGAGTTCATTCCCAGTCTAAGATCACACCGGACTGAGGGTTGCGGCAGCAAGATTGGTAGCACGCAGGGGGGATCGAGCCGATCTCCGACTTGGGCATTCTGCCTCTCCGACCGACTGAGCACCTGTACGCCCGTTTCGTGGGTTGGCTTAGGCATAGGGAGCTCATTCCATGTCGAAGCCCCAATCGAACCGAGGGTTGTGGCAGCGGGGCCGACAGCACGGAGAGGGGGACCAGGTCGATCCCCGGCTTGCGCATTATGCTCTTCGACCGGCTCAGTGTCCGCACGCTCGTTTCATGGGTTGACTTATGCATACGGATTTCATTCCTAGTCTAAGATCAGATCGGACCGAGGGTTACGGCAACAGGATCGATAGCACGCAGGGGGGGATCAGGTCAATCCCTAGCTTACGCATTCTGCCTCTCCGGTAGGCTGAGCGCCCGCACGCTCATTTTGTGAGTTGGCTTAGGCATAGGGAGTTCATCCCTAGTCTAAGCATACGGGGTTCATTCCCAGTCTAAGATCAGATCGGATTAAGGGTTGCAGTAGCAGGATCGGTAGCACGCAGGAGGGATCGGGCCGATCCTCGACTTATGCATTCTGCCTCTCTGGTCGGTAGAGCACCCGCACGCTCGTTTCGTGGGTTGGCTTAGGCATACGGAGTAAATTCCACGTCTAAGCCCTAGTCGGACCGAGGCTTGTGGCAGTAGGACAGGCAGAGGATCAACAGCACGCAGAAGGGGACTGGGCTAATCCCTGATTTACGCATTATGCCTCTTCGGCCGGCCTTTCCGACCAGCTGAGCGCCCACATGCTCGTTTCGTGGGTTGACTTAGGCATACGGAGTTCATCCCCAGTCTAAGCATACGGAGTTCATTCCCAATCTAAGATCGGATCGGATCGAGGGTTGCGATAGCAGGATCGGCGACGCGCAGAGGGGACCGGGTCGATCCCTGGCTTGTGCATTCTGCCTCTCTGATCGGCTGAGCGTCCGCGAGCTCGTTTCGTGGGTTGGCTTAGGCATACGGGGTACATTCCACGTTTAAGCCCCAGCCGGATGAGGGTTGTGGCAGTAAGACCAGCAACGGGATCGGTAGCACATAGAGGGCGACCAGGCTGATCCCCGGATTGCGCATTATGCCTCTACGGTCGGTCTCTCCGGCCGGTTGAGTGCTCGCACGATCATTTCCTGGGTTGACTTAGGCATACGGAGTTTATTCCCAGTCTAAGATCAAACCAGATCGAGGGTTGTGACAGTAGGATCGACAGCACGCAGGGGAGACTGGACTTATCCCCAGCTTGCGCATTCTGCCTATCCGGCCGATTGAGCGCCCGCACGCTCGTTTCAAGGGTTCGCTTAGGCATAGGGAGCTCATTCCATGTCTAAGCCCCAGTCGGACCGAGGGTTGTGGTAGTGGCACTGACAGCACGTATAGGGGGACCGGGCTGATCCTCGACTTGCGCATTATGCCTCTTCGGTCGGCTCAGCGCCCGCACGCTCATTTTATGGGTTAACTTATGCATACAGAGTTCATTCCCGATCTAAGATCAGATCGGACCGAGGGTTGCGGCAGCAGGATCGACAGCACGAAGGGGGGAATTGGGTCGATCCCCAGCTTGCGCATTCTACCTCTTCGGCCGACTGAGCGCCCGTACACTCGTTTCGTGGGTTGGCTTAAGCATACAGAGTTCATTCCATGTCTAAGCATACGGAGCTCATTCCTAATCTAAGATTTTGAGCGACGGTGCACATGCTGGGCTCGGGCATGTGCTGGTGCCGTATTTTTTTCGCCTGGTGCACCATCGTCGGAGCATTGCCGGAGAGCCTAACCGACGGTATTGGGGGTTTCGACGATTGGGGAGGCCGGGGGGTATGCGCACATGATGTGCGATGGGTGCTGGTACTTGGCCGTTATATTGGCCCCCTATCCCTCATCAAACCTCAAGAACTCACACCCCCTTAAAGAGCATTTGAGATTTTATAGGTTTGCTGCCAGTAGCAATTAAAGTGGCTGAAATGGGGATACTTTTTTCAAACAGTCACAAAATCTTCTCCACTTCGAGCTTTTAGCTGAATTTTTTTGTGCATGCCAAAAGAAATACAAGAATCACCTCTACCAAATTTGGACACAAAACTCTATCTAAAAAAATCTCGTACTGTAAAATGTTTCGAAAATCGTGAAAAATATAAAATAGGTCGTCTTGCCATGAAACTTCACATGAAGGCTTAGGAAACCATTGTATGAATTTACAAGCCATAAAAATGGCATTGGCACGACAGAAATATGAAGATGTGCTTGAACCCACCTACCACCCGTTCGATCCCCGGCTTGCGCATCCTACCTCTCTGGTCGGCTGAGCACCCGCACGCTCGTTTCGTGGGTTAGGCGTATAGAGTTCATCCCCAGTCTAAGCATACGGAGTTCATTCCTAGTCTAAGATCGGATCGAATCGAGGTTTGCGGTAGCAGGAACGACAACACGTAGGGGGATCGGGCCGACCCCCGACTTACGTATTCTGCCTCCCCGATTGGCTGAGCACCCGCACGCTCGTTTCGTGGGTTGGCTTAGGCATATGGAGTACATTCCACATCTAAGTCCCAGCCAGACTGATGGTTGTGGCTGCAGGATCGGTAGCACGTAGAGGGGGACCGGGTTGATCCCCGGCTTACGCATTATGCCTCTCCGATCGTCCTTTCCGATCGACTGAGCTCCCGCACACTCGTTTCATGGGTTGACTTAGGCATACGAAGTTCATCCCCAGTCTAAGCATACAGAATTCATTCCCAGTCTCAGATCAGACCAGATCGCGAGTTACGACAGCAGGATTGACAGCACGCAGGGGGGACCGGGTCGATCCTTGGCTTACGCATTCTGCCTTTTCGATCGGCTGAGCACCCGCACGTTCATTTCGTGGGTTGGCTTAGGCATACGGAATACATTCCACGTCTAAGCCCTAGCTGCACCGAGGGTTGTGGTAGCAGAATCGGCAGCACGCAGAGAGGGACCAGGCTGATCCCCGACTTGCGCACTATGCCTCTCCGGCTGGTTGAGCACCCTCACGCTCGTTTCGTGGGTTAACTTAGGCATACGGAGTTCATCCCCAGTCTAAGCATACGGAGTTCGTTCCCAGTCTACGATCAGATTGGACCAAGGGTTGCGGTAGCAGGATCGACAGCACGCAGGGGGGATCGGGTCGATCCCCGACTTGCGCATTCTGCCTCTCCGATCGGGTGAGCACCCGCACGCCCATTTCGTGGGTTGGCTTAGGCATAGGGAGCTCATTCCATGTCTAAGCCCTAGTCGGACCAAGGGTTGTGGCAGCGGGATCAGCAGCACGCAGAAGGGGGGTCGATCCCAAGGCGTTAGCGCATTATGCCTCTTCGGCCGAGACTCAAGGCGGCCCCGGCACGCTCGTTTTTGTGGGATGGACTTGATGCGTACCGGGAGTTCATCCCTAGTCTAAAGATCGGATTGGATCGAGGGTTGGGGCAGCAGGATCCGACCGCAACGCAAGGGGGGACCCAGGTCGATCTCGACTTACGCATGTTTGCCTCTCCGACCGAGCTGAACGCCCGCACGGCTCGTTTTCATGGGGGTGGCTTAGGCATACGGAGTTCATTCCAAGTCTAAGCATACGGGCTCATCCCAATATAAGATTTTGAGAGCCACGGTGGCACATGCTAGCTGCAGGCATGTGCTGGTCCCGCAATTTTTTCGCCCGGGGCACCATCGTCGGGAAGGCATCGTCGGGGGTGCCTAACCGGTAGCATTGGGGGTTCGACGATTGGGGGGCCGGGGGTGTGCGCACATGATGTGCGATGGGTGCTGGTTCTTGGCCCTTATATTGGCCCCCTATCCCTCATCAAACCTCGAGAACTCACACCCCCGTAAAGAGCATTTCAGATTTTATAGGTTTGCTACCGGTAGGCATTAAAGTGTCTGAAATGGGGATACTTTTTTCAAACGGTCACAAATCTTCTCCACTTTGATTTTTTAGCTGAATTTTTTTGTGCATGCCAAAAAAAAATACAAGGATCACCTCTACCAAATTTGGGGACAAATCTCTATCTAAAAAAATTTTAAAAAATCCAGAACCGTAAAAAGTTTCAAAAATCATGAAAAATAGAAAACGGGTCGTCTTGCCACGAAACTTCACATGAAGGCTTAGGGGACCATTGTATGAATTTACAAGCCATAAAAATGGAATTGGCATGGCAGAAATATGAAGATGTGCTTGAACCCACCTACCACCCGTTCGATCCCCGGCTTTCACATCCTGCCTCTCTCGTCGGCTAAGCGCCCGCACGCTCGTTTCATCGATTGACATAGGCATATGGAGTTCATCCCCAGTCTAAGTATATGGAGTTCATTCCCAGTCTAAGATCAAACCAGATTGAGGGTTGCGACAGTAGGATTGACAGCACGCAGGGGGGACCAGGTCGATCCCCGACTTACGTATTCTGCCTCTTTGATTGACTGAACGCCCGCACGCTCGTTTTGTGGGTTGGCTTAGGCATACGGAGTACATTCCACGTCAAACCCCAGTCGGACTGAGGGTTGTGGTAGTAGGACCGGTAGCGGGATCGGCAGCACGTAGAGAGGGATCGGGCTGATCCTTGGCTTGCGCATTATGCCTCTTCGGTCGGCCTCTCCGACCGGTTGAGCGCCCGCATGCTCATTTCATGGTTTGACTTAGGCATACGGAGTTCATCTAAGTCTAAGCATATGGAGTTCATTCCCAGTCTAAGATCAGATCGGATCGAAGGTTGCGACAGTAGGATGGGCAGCACGCAGGAGGGGCCGAACTGATCCCCAGCTTGCGCATTCTGCCTCTCCGGCCAGCTGAGCGCCCGCAAGCTTGTTTCATGGGTTGGCTTAGGTATACGGAGTACATTCCACTTCTAAGCACTAACCGGATCGAGGGTTACGACAGCAAGATCGATAGCACGCAGGGGGGACCGTGCCGATCCCCGACTTGCGCATTCTATCTCTCCGACCGGCTGAGCGCCTGCACGCTCGTTTCGTGGGTTGGCTTAGGCATACGGAGTACATTCCACGTCTAAGCCCCAGTCAAACCGAGGGTTATGGTAGCAAGATCGGCACCGGGATCGACAGCACGTAGAGGGGGACGAGGCTGATTGCCGGCTTGCACATTATGCCTCTTCAGCTGACTGAGCGACCGTACGCTCGTTTCATGGGTTGACTTAGGCATACGGAGTTCATCCCCAGCCTAAGCATACGGAGTTCATTCCCAGTCTAAAATCAGACCGGATTGAGGGTTGTGACAGCAGGATCGGCAGCACCTATGGGGGATCGGGTTGATCCCCGACTTGCGCATTCTACCTCTCCGGCCGGCTGAGCTCTTGCACACTCGTTTCATGGGTTGGCTTAGGCATACGGAGTACATTCCACGTCTAAGCCCCAGCCAAAGCGAGGGTAGTGCCAGTATCGACAGCAGGATCAACAGCATACAGACGGGGACCAGGCTGATCCGTAGCTTACACATTATGCCTCTCCGGCCTGCCTCTCAGGCCGACTGAGCGCCCGCACGCTCGTTTCGTGGGTTGACTTAGGCATACGGAGTTCATCCTCAGTCTAAGCATACGGAGTTCATTCCCAATCTAAGATCAAACTGGACCGAGGGTTGCGGTAGTAGGATCGACAGCACGTCGGAGCATCGCCAGAAAGCTTAACCGACGGTATTGGGGGTTCTGACGATTGGGGGGCCAGGGGTGTGTGCACATGATGTGCGATGGGTGCTGTTACTTGGCTCTTATATTGGTGCCCTATCCCTCATCAAACCTCGAGAACTCACACCCCCTTAAAGAGCATTTGAGATTTTATAGGTTTGCTGCTAGTAGCCATTAAAGTGTCTGAAATGGGGATACTTTTTTCAAACGGTCACAAATTCTTCTCCACTTCCAGTTTTTCACTGATTTTTTTGGGCATGCCAACCAAAATACAAGGATCGCCTCTACCAAATTTGGGGACAAAAATCTTTCTAAAAAAATTTAAAAAAATCCCGAATCGTAAAAAGTTTTGAAAATCATGAAAAATAGAAAACGGGTCATCTTGCCACGAAACATCACATGAAGGCTTAGGGGACCATTGTATATATTTACAAGCCATAAAAATGGCATTGGCAGGGCAAAAATATGAAGATGTGCTTGAACCCACTTATCACCCGTTCGATCCCCAGCTTATGCATCCTGCCTCTCTGGTCGGCTGAGCGCCCGCACGCTCGTTTCGTGGGTTGACTTAGGCATACAAAGTTCATCCCTAGTCTAAGCATACAGAGTTCATTCCCAGTCTAAGATCAGACCAGATCGAGGGTTGCGGTAGTAGGATCGGTAGCGCGCAGGGGGGACCGAGCCGATCCCCGGCTTACGCATTCTGCCTCTCCGGTCGGCTGAGTGCCCGCACGCTCGTTTCATTGGTTGGCTTAGGCATACGTAGTACATTCCATGTCTAAGCCCCAGTCAGACCGAGGGTTGTTGCAGCAGGACCGGCAGTAGGATCGATAGCACGCAGAGGGGGACCGGTCTTATCCCCAGCTTGCGTATTATGCCTCTCCGTCTGGCCTCTCCAGCCAACTGAGCGCCCGCATGCTCGTTTCGTGGGTTGACTTAGGCATACAGAGTTCATCCCCAATCTAAGCATACAGAGTTCATTGTCAGTCTAAGATTGGACCGGATCGAGGTTTGCCGTAGCAGGATCGACAGCACGTAGGGGGGATTGGGCCGATCTCCGGCTTGCGCATTCTACCTCTCCGGTCGGCTGAACGCCCGCACGCCCGTTTCATGGGTTGGCTTAGGCATAGGGAGCTCATTCCATGTCTAAGCCCCAGTCGGACCGAGGGCTCTAGCAGTGGGACCGGCAGAACGTAGAGGGGGATCGGGCCGATCCTCGGCTTGCGCATTATGCCTCTTCGGTCGGCTCAACGCCCGCACGCTCATTTCGTGGGTTGACTTATGCATACGGAGTTCATTCCCAGTTTAAGATCAGACCGAACTGAGGTTTATGGCAACAGGATCTACAGCACGCAAGGGTGCATCGGGTCGATCCCCGACTTGCGCATTCTGCCTCTCCGGTCGGCTGAGCGCCCGCACGCTCGTTTCGTGGGTTGACTTAGGCATACGGAGTTCATTCCATTTCTAAGCATTCGAAGCTCATTTCGAATCTAAGATTTTGAGCCACGGTGCACATGCTGGGCTTGAGCATGTGCTGGTGCCGTATTTTTTTTCGCCCGGGGCACCATCGTTGGAGCATCACCGGAGAGCCTATCCAGCAGCATTGGGGTTTCCGACGATTGGGGGGTCGGGGGGTGTGCGCACATGATGTGCGATGGGTGCTGGTACTTGGCCCTTATATTGGCCCCCTATCCCTCATCAAACCTCAAGAACTCACACCCTCTTAAAGAGCATTTGAGATTTTATAGGTTTGCTGCTGGTAGCCATTAAAGTGTCTAAAATGGGGACACTTTTTTTTAAACGATCACAAAATCTTGTCCACTTCGAGTTTTTAGCTGAATTTTTTTATGCATGCCAACAAAAATACAAGGATCACCTTTAGAATGGAGTTCATCCCCATTCTAAGCTTACGGAGCTCACTCCCAGTCTAAGATCGGACTGAACCAAGGGTTGCGACAGCAAGATCGACAGCATGTAGGGGGGACCGGGCCGATCTCCGACTTGCGCATTCTGCCTCTCCGGCCAGCTGAGCGCCCGCACGCCCGTTTCATGGGTTAGCTTAGGCATAGGGAGCTCATTCTATGTCTAAGCCCCAGCCGGACTGAAGGTTGTGGCAGTGGGACCGGTAGCACGTAAAATGGGACCAGGCCGATCCTCGACTTATGCATTATACCTCTTCAGCCGGCTCAGTGCCCGCACGTTCGTTTCATGGGTTGACTTATGCATACGGAGTTCATTCCCAGTCTAAGACTGAGTGTTGCGGCAGCAGGATCGACAGCACGTAGGGGGAACCGGGTCGATCCTCGACTTACGCATTCTAACCGAGTTCATTCCATGTCTAAGCATACGGAGCTCATTCCCAGTCTAAGATTTTGAGCCACGGTGCACATGCTGGGCTCGGGCATGTGCTGGTGCCACATTTTTTTAGCCCGGGGTGCCATCGTCGGAGCATCGTCGGAGAGCCTAATCGGCGGCATTGGAGGTTTCGACGATTTGGGGGGCCGGGGGGTGTGCGCACATGATGTGTGATGGGTGCTGGTACTTGGCCCTTATATTTGCCCCATATCCCTCATCAAACCTCAAGAACTCACACCCCCTTAAAGAGCATTTGAGATTTTATAGGTTTGCTGCCAGTAGCCATTAAAGTGTCTGAAATGGGGACACTTTTTTCAAACGGTCACAAAATCTTCTCCACTTCGAGTTTTTAGCTGAATTTTTTTGTGCATTCCAAAAAAAATACAATGATCACCTCTACCAAATTTGGGGACAAAAATCTTTCTAAAAAAATTTAAAAAAATCCCGAACTACAAAAAGTTTTGAAAATCGTGAAAAATAGAAAATGGGTCATCTTGCCACGAAACTTCACATGAAGTTTTAGGGGACCATTGTATGAATTTACAAGCCATAAAAATGGTATTGGAATGGCAGAAATATGAAGATGTGCTTGAACCTACCTACCACCTTTTCGATCCCCGGCTTGCGCATCCTGCCTCTTGGGTCAGCTTCGGCATAAGGAGCTCATTCCATGTCGAAGCCCCAGCTGGATTGAGGGTTGTGGCAGTGGGACTGGCAGCATGTAAAGGGGGACCGGGGCAATCCCTGACTTGC